>CM021244.1:12820433-13510641 GCA_010577795.1 Isatis tinctoria
AGTGTAAAAAAGGTATAGCTGATTCACTTTCATTTCTCCCTCTTTCAGAATCCTTCCAAAATAAGAGACCGTATTTTGAAAGAACATATACGAAATTGAACTAAAACCAACAACATTTTATTTCGATTTTTATAAACCGGATAATTCAAATTGGACACTCCTACGCAGAGCCAACTTGGAAAGAACATTTCTAAGCTACAATAAGATTTCCCATTGTTCAATCATCTCCTTCATGTGTCTTTGTCAAAGCAGAAACATACTTTAGGTCAACCACTAATAAAATCTATATATGGTTTTTGGCGGTCAAATGAGAAGGAACAATGGACAAGTGTTGGTATGGTGGGTTAAAAGAATTTTGCATACCCAACCAAATCTAGTGTTTATGGTTTAAGCCGAACTAAACCATAGAGAAGCCACATAGATACATAACTGCAACCACCACCACCACTCCACAAAGAGAGGTTCACCCAACTCGACCCGACCCTTATAATGATTAATTTTTACCCCTTGAATGTGTAAGTTACATTATATATATATACACAAATGCGTTGGATGGAGTTTTGTAGTAGTCTCTGAAATCGTACCAACATGTCTTGTAAAGGAGAGGCTGTGTTGCGTGCAGAGGAAGTATTGCTTCTCTTTCCTTCAAACCTCTTCAAGGAGGTCTTTCTTGATTGCATCGGTCCATTTCCACAGGTTTTTATTCTGTTATAACAAAATCATAACTTATATACTATCAAATATGTTAAGGATGTCTAGTTAATCAATCTCTGTAACATAATATTGACAGAACTATAGAGGATGTAGCTACTATGATCATGAGCCAAGGATGTGGTACGCGTTGAACCATTATGACCCCATTAAGAAGCCAAGTGATGATGCCAGCGTAGGGCGAATTAAGCCACGCGGCACTGGAGTGTTTCTTCCTCCGAGGCCGATGAGTAGCTCAGAAGAGAAGAGACCCAAGAAGAAGCCATGCCCCATCATCTCTTCTCCTTCCAAACAAGTTTTTCTTCCTAAGGAATGGGCTTATTAGTTACTAATTTTTATTTACCTTGTGTTTATTTTGGAGGCTACAACACAAAAACAAATAAGTTTAAATGTCCGTCTCTAGAGTTAGGACCTACAGATTAGTATTGGGTAAGGTTCGATGGACACATACCAATTAACAATACAAGTCTAGCTTCACTTCTCAAACATAAACATATGTATATCTATCCAAATTATTTTTTTATAAAGACAACGTACGTTTTGACACTCTTAAGCATTGTGGAAGCACTAGACAAAAAGTATCCCCCAAGAAAAGAGGAAAAAAACTAAATATTTTTTACTTCTTGTTTACTATATAATGATGGAAGCAGAAAAAGAACCATTGTTCAGGACAGATTTACTAGAGAGGACTGTAAGTCCACTCCACAGATTGCTGCTGGTTTTCTTATAGTTTCTACTTCTCCAGGCTCCCACAAATAAGAGATTCTCCTAGAATCATTAAGCTGTTTTTTCTGTTCAAGTTGACTGAGAAAGGTATCTAACATATCTACGAAGGAATTTTCAGCAGAGAACATCTAGCATAAAGCCATAGGACTTGTTAATGAAATCAAGAAGCATACCAATCTCGTCAAATCTGATACTGCAGATTCTTAAACAGATTCTAGTATTCTACCATCATTATTTCCACTCAGATTCTAATGTTTGAAATGGATTACAATCAACAACAGGGCATTTGGTCTAGTGGTATGATTCTCGCTTTGGGTGCGAGAGGTCCCGAGTTCGATTCTCGGAATGCCCCCATTGACTTTTTGTAAAACTTTTGTGCTAAACGCAAGCTGAAAGTTGCTTAGAAGATCAATCTTTGATTCAACCCTAAAATATCCTCAGATCAACAAATGCAAACCATATAGAGAACTTTTCTGTCTTGCTAGATTTTCATTATCAAGTTCATAATGAAAATAAAAATAAAAACATACCACTGCTTGCGTCCAATCTGGAAGTCTTTTTAACCAGTAATCTTCGTAGTACAAGGACCTTCACAATTTCTAGGCTGTTAAACTCATCAAGACTGAGTGGCAGAGACAACACGTACAAGAATCATTATTACGCATCAAACAGGAAACTGAAAGCAGATACAAGGCATATACATTAACTGAACAGCATAAAGAACAGGGCATTTGGTCTAGTGGTATGATTCTCGCTTTGGGTGCGAGAGGTCCCGAGTTCGATTCTCGGAATGCCCCATTGACTTTTTCTAAAATATGTTTAAAATGCCAGCTAAAAAGTCATTAGAATATCCAACCTTGGTTACTCATAAATTACTTCACAGATCTTGTTCAACAAATACGAACCATAAACTTACTTGTATTTCAGAAAGAGACATAGAAACATAAAACCCTTTAACTTGTAAACTTCGTATAGGGAGGACCATCATGTTTCGAAAGCCAGATTCACAAATAATGAGCTGCAGAAACTGCAAACACATTGTGATTCAATATCCAACACAAGCAACGCGAAGCAAAAATTCTCTTAAAGAAATGAAAGAAAGAAAACTAACAGGGCATTTGGTCTAGTGGTATGATTCTCGCTTTGGGTGCGAGAGGTCCCGAGTTCGATTCTTGGAATGCCCCCATTGACTTTTTCTATAAAAAAATGTCCCATATATGCCACCTAACATTTTATCAATAATAAATTCCAGACCATCAACTTTTACATTTACGCCTTGAAAGTCAACTAATAGAACTAGATCTAAAATATAATTCCTTTCTTAGATTACCTAAACAAGAAACATTTGATCCTATCATTTGTAACACCTCCAAAATATGAATTAGAAATACTACCTTAGGGTGACGTCAAAAATCCAAGCCTCCTAGTATCCAACCTCACATCTATCAGCCTAAATCTTTTCAATCCGTACTAATAGAAATGAGTTGTGTGAGTTTGGATAGGAACTTATATCATTCAAGCACGCCATGCGTCTTATACCATATCTTATCAAAGATGCATCAATACAAAGTATGTATAATTTCGGCCAAGCCCTACCGCCAAAAGAATCTTACACACTTTATCACCAATCGTACTTTACTGGTATATTAGAAAACTCTGGCTTCCTAACATTCCACGGTATTTTCTTAACAGTCCTATCTAGAATTTGCCTGAAAAAACAAAATGAGTCACTAGGTAATCAAATACAATGTAGAATAACTTGAACTTACTCGAGTTCTATTTTTCCATCTTCATCAAAAATATAACCCTCAAAAGGAAAAAAAACCCCAAGAGTAAATATATACATGTGTATTTTCTTTTTCAAGGTGTCAAACTGCACAATGCTCAAGCCTGAAAAGGAAACTTAACAACAGGGCATTTGGTCTAGTGGTATGATTCTCGCTTTGGGTGCGAGAGGTCCCGAGTTCGATTCTCGGAATGCCCCCATTTACTTTTTTGGTGAACTTTATAAAACAAAACTGAAATATGTATGACCAAAGAGGGTTCATTCTTTTGTTTTTCAATGGATTTGTTTCGGAATATTGTCTGGGGTAAAAGTCAAAAACCAAGAATTTGGTATGTAGTCATATACCGAGATGGACAAGATCATAAGGAATTAAACTACTGGAGAGCTTTCAAATAGTGTAAACAGCCAACTCAAAAACTTAGGACTAGAGGACTATCATATTCTACGGATTTCTCGCAGACTCAAACGACCGACTATATACTTATGTTTTCCATTGCAAACCAAAAACCCCACTTTCTAGAGAAAATGCAAGTAATCAGTTCATTGAAATCTCAGTTCGAAACAGTCTCAGAGAATAGTTCCAGGAATATCCTATTCAGACTATATTATTTTAGTTGAAGTCAACTAAGACAACAGGATCACAGTGTGTCAAATTTGACAATTTTCAACGCTATAACTAAAATGCTTAGCAACAGGGCATTTGGTCTAGTGGTATGATTCTCGCTTTGGGTGCGAGAGGTCCCGAGTTCGATTCTCGGAATGCCCCATTGACTTTTTATAAGTAGCTGGGAAAATTCTTAGAGATTCAGATCTGTTTCCTACGGGACCATATATCTCCCTTTCATTTCAGTATTCATAAACACAATTCCCAAAACTTTTAATAATTTTCATTACTGCAGGGGAAAAGAAAAACATACCGCTGGTCCACGTCCAATCAAAATCATTTTAACAAGTAAACTTCATAACGAGGACCATCTCTGATGTAGGAGAGAGTTAGGAACAAACCGTTTTCTAGCTAATTTCCTTTTCTAAGTGTTTTCCTTTTATTTGGTGTTTTCCTTTTTTTCTATTAGGATTTTAAGTAGAATTTCCTATCTTATGTTTTAGGCTTTCTCTATATAAAGAGACCTTAGGTATTATG
Organism: Isatis tinctoria; assembly: GCA_010577795.1. Taxonomy (NCBI): domain Eukaryota; kingdom Viridiplantae; phylum Streptophyta; class Magnoliopsida; order Brassicales; family Brassicaceae; genus Isatis; species Isatis tinctoria. Next base: position 12,824,798 of record CM021244.1, read on the forward strand.
TTTTAGACACAATCTTATTCTTATTTCAATAAAAGTTTCGAAGCTTTTAATCTTTTCTGGTGGAATCCAGAGCTTTCTATTCAAGTTCTTCGCTTGAGAACTTGAATTCTTTCTAAGGTTTAGTGTTTGCTAACCTTTGTGATTTCCGACTGCGTCAAGTGGTATCAGAGCAAGGCTTTCTCCTTCTCTTTTTAGCTTGATTAGCGATGGGTGATCAACCGGTGACCAGAGCAGATTTTGAAGGTTTGACGGCAGCTATCGCAAACCTGTCAAATTTGCTGACCACGTTAACTAATCAGGTTGTGGCATTACCCAACCAGATTAATAATGTTGGGCAAAGAGATAGGGGAAGGGAACCAGTTCGGGTTCAAGGCAGGAATAATCGTGAGGCTATTGTTGATAACTCCAGTTCAGAAGAAGAATCCGAAGAAGAAATAGTCGAAGGAAACCAACAAAACAATCACGATTATCGAGTAAAGGCTGATATTCCATTGTTCTATGGAACTATGGGAGTGGAAGAGTTTCTTGATTGGCAAATCGATGTCGATCGATTCTTTGACGTCATGGGAATCCCGGAGAATAAACAAGTGAAGATGGTAGCAATCAAACTGAAAAAGACTGCTGCTGTGTGGTGGGATAAGCTGGTCGTCCAAAGGCAAAGACAAAGGAAAGGACCTGTTAAGACTTGGCGCCGAATGAAGCAATTGATGCTGGAGCGGTTCTTACCAGAAGACTACGAACAGATTCTCTACAAGATGTATCTCGATTGTGTTCAAGGAAACAGAACTGTGACAGAATACACAGCAGAATTCTTGCGTTTCTCTGAACGTAATGAGTTAGGGGAGACAGAGAATCAGAAGGTGGCTAGGTACATCAGCGGTTTAAAGGGTTCACTTCAGGGAAAGATGGGTTTGCAAACCGTATGGACCGTGCAAGAAGCCTCTAGTCTAGCTTTGAAAGCCGAGTTAATGGAAAAGTCATCACGAGGGTTCTCAACATTCAGGAGAAACACGGCTCAGACCAGTTTTGAACCAACAAGTGAGAAAGAAAAGAGTGTTGCCAATAAAGACTCCAATCCCGGAAACAAAGGAGCCACTAGTTCTAATACTACACAACAGAACAAAACACCAGCTCAGAGACAGAACAATTCTTATGCAAAGCCTTCCATTGACAAGTGTTTCCGTTGCCAAGGACATGGTCATAAATCAAATGTCTGTCCAAGTCGGAGAACGGTCGCTATAATAGAAGAAGAAGACGAAGAGGACGAAAGGGATTTTGCTGGGAATAAAGAATATGAGGGAGTTGAATTCGCTGAAGAAGAATCTGAAGAGATAATAAGCCTGGTGCTGCAACGAGTCTTGTTGTCATCTAAAGAAGAAGGTCAGCGTAAGAATTTGTTTAGAACGCATTGTTCTATTCAAAACAAGGTGTGTAATGTGATTGTGGATAATGGAAGCTCCGAGAATTTGGTTTCTCAAAAGCTGGTGGAGCATCTGAAATTACCCACGACTCGTCATGAGAAACCGTATGGCCTTGGTTGGGTGAAGAGAGGATCACAAGTTCGAGTTAGCAAGACTTGCAAGGTTCTCATATCTATAGGTAAACACTACAAGGAAGAGATCACTTGTGACGTTCTTGACATGGATGTTTGTCACATTCTTCTTGGACGACCTTGGCAGTATGACAATGATATAACATATAGAGGTCGAGATAACGTAATAATGTTTACGTGGGGCAATCATAAAATTGCCATGGCTCCTGTTAAGGATTTTTGTAGCAGTGCGAAGGAAAAGAAGTCAAGCTTCTTGGTTATGACACAGGACGACAAAGAGCTTGAGGGAGATGTAAAAGAAGCAAAGTGTTTCTATCCTTTGGTGGTTAAAGGGTTGTTGAGTGCCGTAACGGAGGAAACGTCACCCCCACGTGAAGTGTTAGAAATTTTGGATGATTTCAAAGAGCTGATTGCGGACGAACTACCTAATGATCTACCGCCCATGAGAGATATTCAGCACCATATTGACTTGATTCCAGGATCTAGTCTACCGAATCTTCCCCACTACCGTATGAGCCCAAAGGAGAATGAGATTTTAAGGGAACAGATTGAAGATTTGCTGAGAAAAGGATTTATCCGTGAGAGCATGAGTCCATGCGCGGTACCGGTCCTTCTAGTCCCTAAGAAGGGTAATCAGTGGCGGATGTGTGTTGATAGTAGAGCCATTAACAAGATAACCATTAAGTATCGATTCCCTATCCCTCGGTTGGAAGATATGCTTGATGAGTTGACAGGTTCCAAGGTGTTTACAAAAATAGATCTTCGAAGTGGATATCACCAAATTCGAATCAGACCTGGAGATGAATGGAAGACTGCTTTTAAGAGCAAAGATGGATTATACGAATGGATGGTGATGCCTTTTGGGTTGTCCAACGCTCCTAGCACTTTCATGAGATTGATGAATCAGGTGTTACGTCCCTTCATTGGTTCTTTCGTGGTGGTATACTTTGATGATATTTTGATCTATAGCAAAACACGAGACGACCATTTGGAACATCTGAAGCAAGTTTTGCAGATTCTACAAGAAAATCAACTGTACATTAACCTAAAAAAATGTACGTTCAGCACCAACAAGTTATTATTTCTGGGGTTTGTTGTTGGAGAGGAAGGGATTCAAGTTGACGAGGACAAAGTCAAAACCATAAGGGATTGGCCTGCTCCTAAGTCAGTCACTGAGATACGCAGCTTTCATGGTTTAGCTACTTTCTACCGGAGATTTGTTAGAGATTTTAGTACCATTACTGCGCCGCTCACTGAGTGTTTGAAGAAAGGGAAGTTTCGTTGGGGATCCGAACAAGAAGAGAGTTTTGCTTTAATCAAAGAGAAGCTTTGTACTGCGCCAGTATTAGCATTACCCGATTTTGACAAGGTGTTTCAAGTGGAATGTGACGCCAGTGGTGTGGGAATAGGTGCCGTCTTATCGCAAGAGAAACGACCGATAGCTTTCTTTAGCGAAAAGTTAAGCGAAGCTCGCCAAAAGTGGAGTACATATGATCAAGAGTTCTATGCGGTCTTTCGAGCTCTACGACAATGGGAGCATTACTTAATTCAGAGAGAGTTTGTTCTATTTACGGACCACCAAGCTCTAAAGTATCTTCACAGCCAGAAAGTGATAAATAAGATGCATGCTCGTTGGGTAAGTTTTCTGCAAAACTTTCCTTTCATTATTCAGCATAAGTCTGGAACACTTAACAAGGTGGCAGACGCCTTGAGTAGGAGAGCTTCCTTACTCACTATCTTAGCGCAAGAGATTGTGGGCTTCGAGTTTTTGAAGGAATTGTATGAACATGACGCTGAATTCGAGGAATTATGAGGCAAATGCAATGGGAAGCATCCTTCGGCGGATTTCCACATACGAGATGGTTATCTATTTAAAGGTGACAGGCTGTGCATTCCCTGCTCATCATTACGAGAAAAGTTGATTCGAGATTTGCATGGTGGCGGTCTTAGTGGTCATTTGGGAAGAGACAAGACCATTGCTAGCTTGGAGACAAGGTTTTATTGGCCGCATTTAAGGAGAGATGCAGGTGCTATTGTTAAAAGGTGTTATATCTGTCAGGTTTCTAAAGGACAATCTCAGAACACTGGTCTTTATATGCCATTGCCGATCCCAGAGGATATTTGGCAAGACTTGTCCATGGATTTTGTGCTTGGCTTGCCTCGTACACAGCGAGGAGTCGATTCTGTGTTTGTGGTCGTTGACAGATTCTCTAAGATGTCTCATTTTATCGCCTGCAAGAAGACAGCAGATGCCTCTAACATTGCCAAATTGTTTTTTCGGGAAGTAGTGCGTCTTCATGGGGTTCCTAAGACAATAATTTCAGACAGAGATACCAAGTTTCTCAGTCATTTTTGGATTACACTTTGGAGGATGTTTGGAACCAGCTTGAAACGAAGTTCTACAGCTCACCCACAAACTGATGGGCAAACCGAGGTAACAAACAGAACTTTGGGGAATATGATTCGAAGTGTCTGTGGAGATAAACCGAAACAATGGGATCTAGCTTTACCACAAGTGGAGTTTGCTTACAACAGTGCCGTGCATTCAGCTACAGCAAAATCACCTTTTTCTTTGGTATATACTTCTATTCCGAAGCATGTGGTCGATTTGGTTAAGTTGCCTAGAGCTCCTGGAGTTAGTGTCTCAGCTGAGGCTATGGCAGAAGAAATTTTAGCAACTAAAGAAGCTGTCCGAGCTAAGTTAGAAGAAACTGGTCAAAAGAATAAGGAAGCAGCAGACAAGCATAGAAGACTCAAGGTTTTCAAAGAAGGCGATGAAGTAATGGTGTTTCTACGAAAAGAAAGATTCCCAGTTGGCACATATCGCAAGCTTCAACCTCGCAAATATGGACCATTCAAGATTCTGCGGAAGTTAAATGATAATGCTTATGTGGTGGCACTTCCAGAAGACATGAACATTTCTAATACGTTCAATGTGGCTGACATCTATGAGTACCATGCTGATGGTGTTCTTTATCCAGAAGAGAACTCGGCGTCGAGTTCTTTGGAGGTGGAGGAGACTGATGTAGGAGAGAGTTAGGAACAAACCGTTTTCTAGCTAATTTCCTTTTCTAAGTGTTTTCCTTTTATTGGTGTTTTCCTTTTTTCTATTAGGATTTTAAGTAGAATTTCCTATCTTATGTTTTAGGCTTTCTCTATATAAAGAGACCTTAGGTATTCTGTTTTAGACACAATCTTATTCTTATTTCAATAAAAGTTTCGAAGCTTTTAATCTTTTCTGGTGGAATCCAGAGCTTTCTATTCAAGTTCTTCGCTTGAGAACTTGAATTCTTTCTAAGGTTTAGTGTTTGCTAACCTTTGTGATTTCCGACTGCGTCAATCTCGTTTTGTAAGCTGCTTACTTCACAATGAATCAGCTGCAGAAACAGAAAAAGAACTGTGATTAAGCATTCGAACAGAAAAACAAAGGGAAGCAAATTCACAGAGAAAGTAAGGAATGCAAAGAGAAGACATTAACTGAACAACATAAGAAACATGTCATTTAGAACGAGTAGCCAGTGCAAATTCCTTCCTTTAGAACAAGTCTATAACGGGACCTGTTTAGATGGATTCTTCCAAAATTCATTCATGCAGAATCGAATTTATTCACAAACAACAAAACTGCCAATGGAAGAACCAGTTAAACCTAAACCATGCAATAACAGATCTCAATACAAAGAAATGGTGGTCCCGGGATTAACCTACTAGGCTATAAGTAAACGAAACCGAATGTGCCACTAAAACAGAGCAAATCAATTCCAGAGATAACGATGTAATCGCTGCGTGCTATCAATATAAATAATAAAAATATTACAAGGCCCATAAAACAAGTTTGGATTCAAATTTGTTGAGGATACAAATTTATTTAGCACAAGTTTTACAATGGAGAATGAGCGTTTGAAGGTGAGTCTGACTTGTCCTCCAAAATCCACAGTTGAGGATGATGTTTGCCTAGAACCATAACCACCCAACTGTTCTCTGAATCACAAGTAAGCATTCCGTGGGAACAACTCAGATATGAAGCCTCCACAAAGATACAATATAATGATGTCAAATTCAGGAATACAGACTCACCTAGATCATGCCGAGATGAAAAACCCCTCCAATTATCTCCTCATAAACAGAAAATTCATGGAAAATTATCATAAGATGTCTCAGCTGGACATGAACTGGAGATCCAGCTTCTGCGTCTGCATATACATAACCAAGTAGCCTACTTCTGCATTCACAGGTACAGAATCAGTTTGTATGGAGTGATATTGTCTTCTCGTTTGATCTTCTACCGGAAGAAGACGAATCTAGGAAAACACCATTCGAGAAATTATGTTCATTAAGGCATACAAGTATGTTTTTCTACCATTTTAGGGTACTTAAACTTAGGGCATTGCTCGATGAAAGCAGGTGGTCTCTGATAAGTGACAGATGCAGCTCTGATCAAAATCCCGGCAGTTAAACCCCATATCATATAATCTTTATCTCCTGTTCGGTAGTCAAAGTAGTGGATCAAATACTTTTCACCCATCCACTCTCTCTCTTCAGATCTCCGGTTCTCATCCTGGAAAAACAAAAGTTTAAGCAATGATGCTTCAGAAGGAAAAAAACACTACTGTAGCATAAGTAACATGATGAGAAAACAAGAAGAACCAACCTTAAGGAACATTTCCAAGGGTGCATCAAACACAGCTTCCACTTCCGCAGGATTTGGTGTCGGATTGAATGTTTTTTTGTCCCTCAAGATTCCTATCACAGGTATTACTCGAAGGAGATGCTGTAAGACAATGACGCGCATGTAAGAACACTATCAACTAAAAATGGAGAATTAATTAAGCATCTGTTACTTAAAAAATAAAATAAAAAAGGAAAAGAAAGCTTGACGTATGGCAAAGAACAGTTTCCTTAGAGGCTATACAACAAAAAGGCATGATATTGCCATACTAACAGGAGTCCTAGTGAAGAAAATTCAGGATCAAAAACATCACATTAGCAAACTAGACATCTGCTATTAATACAGCTGAGATGGAGGTTCAGAAATCAAAGTCAAATAGACTAAAACTATGACCCTGACGTTCAAGCGTCATCTCTCTAACTAGGAACATGTATCTCCAAGAAGATAAGGAGAATTGGGCAGTTTTTTTATACCTTAGAAAGAAATGGTTCGAGAGAATTGACAACTTCAACAAGCGAAGGGTCCAATCCAATCTCTTCCTCAGCTTCTCTGGTTGCAGTCATTCCATCATCTTTATCATCCTCTTCCGCTTTCCCACCTGGCAGTGAGACTTCCCCTGCAACACACTAACAAAAACGATCAGTTCTTAACTCAGTTCTGCTGAAATAAAACCAAAAACAATCAGAGGACAAACGGAAAACGAAAGCAAGCACAAACCCGAGTGAGTAGACAATCTGGAAGACCTCTTAGTGAGGATGACGCGCAAGTCACCGTCGTCTCCTTCGAAGATACAGATCAAAACAGCGGCTCTCTTGGGTTTGAACCTCTCGGGGTCTTCGGGAATCGGAGCAATAGATTCTTGAAATCCAACCTGAGACACAACTTTTCCGGCGCTATCCTGATCTGACTGCATCTCCTCGGCGTCGTCGAGAGATGAAGGCGGAGGCTTGTACAGGCGCAGTTGCTGGGCCAAGGCGGCGAGTCGAGAAGGCCCACCGAAAGAGGAAGTCGCCGCTGGCATCGCAGGCTCCATGAAATTGCAGAGAAAGGTTGTGCGTGCAAGTGAGGGAAGCCTGCGATGGAGTAAATACATCAAAAAATAAAATAAAAAACACGATTGCTCGAAATGGATTCTGTGTGTGGCAAAATCTAATCAGAAGAAAGAGATCCCAAAAATCAGATCATTTGGAAAAAAAACCAGCACGCACCTCCTCGTTAGTCACGTGTGTCTTCTTGTCTTGTCCTTTTTTGGCTTTCTTTTGCTCGTGGGAACTGGTAAGCTTCAGACAAAGCAGAAGCTTTATTGCTAATATAAAATATTTTTTATTCGACCAATAACAATGTAAGTATTAAATATTTGGAAGTTTTAAATTTTGTAAATCAATGTAACAAAGTAAATCTATATTTGTACCTTTTTTTTGTCCAATGATCTTGTGGTTTGTCTATGCGCTACCTTATTTTTCATGTTGGATTGGTTCTCATATTACATCAATATGAGTTGCTAGAGTTTTGGACGGACCAATCTTAATTTATGAAAAAACTTTTCTAAAAGTGTGCAGATTGCCGTCGAGCGTACTGGAGGATCTCGTCTCTCTTGGAGGCTGAACTTTGGAGTCTCTTCTGGGCTGTGGAATCTCTCCGGAATCTCCGTTTCAAACGAATCATCTTTGAGTCTTCCTTTGTTCATGCCCGTGAAGCTTTAATTAACCCTGACGCCTTCCCTCTGGTGCGCCAACTTATTAACCAGATTCTTTCCCTTCTGGAAGGTTTTGATTTCTGGAGTTTGGACCATGTAGTCCTTGATCGTAACCAGGTCGCATCCCGAGTGGCTTTGAGTGTAGTTCACGAATGCAGATTTCAATCCTATTGCCTGTAATGGCCCTGCCTGGCTCTCACAACTTATCTCCATGGAGGCCCGGGATGGTTAATCCTCCCTTTCTTGCTTGCCACATCGTTTTGGTGCTTTTCTTCCCGTGCAATCCTAGAGAATTATCTCTCTTTTCAGCTTCTGTTTCTTGTAATTTGTTTTTTCGGTTTTTGCTTTCTACTCTGTTCTCCTCTGTTTTGAACTCTTCGCCACAGTTATTAATTAAAAGCCCCCAGTGTTTTAAAAAAAAAAAAGTGTGCAGACCATCTTCAAGACATACCACTTGTCGCAGATTGTTCAGACATTGTCATTACAAGATCAGTTGCTTGCTCTCTCTTTCTCTTTTGCGAATCAAATATAACAAGAAAGATATAAAGATTAAGACAAGCCATGATTTACGAGCTTCCTTAGCCATGATTAATGTGAGTTTGAGTACCAACCGATGACTTTCTTTTCCTCCTGAATATTGTCCTTTTAGTACGTCGATAACACAGTTCAAATTTCATTCCATAACGTTAATAAAATTAATAAATTAAATTAAAAAATTTAAATATGAAACTTTATTGTGGAGTGGTTTATTTAGTTTGATTAGACTAAGGTTTGTGTTGGTTCAAGAAAGACAAAAAAATATAACGAAAAAAATTAGTCTAGATTATATTGGAATTCAGCTTAATTTGGATCGATTCAAATACCAGTTATGTGTTTTATGTAGATTGTTTATCTACACTAACAAAGTGACAAGTGACAATCATCTCTTCACATATATAATTTTGTTAGCTAGCTTAATAAAACTAAAATACAAGTTCGATCAGAACTGGTAACCAACCCTTTAGAAAATTCAACCCAACTAATTGAAGGGTTGGTACGATAAAATGAACCTTTTCTTAAATACATACAACCTGACGGTCCTGACCTATGAGATCGTTCTAATATTCTACTATATATTTTAAGCATAATAGAATCCTAAAGTATTATCCGTGATCAAACTTTTATAAGAAGTGGCTCATAAAACATATGGATCGGTGGTTTAAAATAGCTTTGAAATGGACTATACGTACGTGTAAAATAGAATGTAGATATATTAACTATCTTTTATATGAAAAAAAAAAAAAAGAAGCTGTTTAATGTCTTTGTGTGATCACGAAAGGAACGTCAACCTTTAAACTCAAACCAAACCTATTTATTGTCTCAGAAAATTTGTCCTATTTCAAATTATATTTTAGTAGTTTATAGATGAAGAGAATTGAACCTCTCTTTTGCACGGAATATTAGTTTGTTCTTGAGCAATAAAGTAAAGACACAGAGATTTAACGAGTTCAGATCACGATGTGTGATCCTACGTCTCGGCCTGGAGTTTTTCCAGTAATCCACTATACCACAGATTACAAGCTTTTAGGTTTCTCTCTGCCTCCTTCTAAAACCTAGAGGAAATCAGAAATTTTGTGTTAACCCTAATTCCCCACATGCTTAGCTTTATATACTAAGTCAATTACAAAGATAAGACGGTTTAAACCAAACCGAAGCCCAAAGAAAACAAACCCGTTTCCTAGTGACTACCCTGTCGCGGGCCCAGTTATAACTCAATGATTTTCATCACCAAAGCCCAACAAATCTCCACCTTGATGACAATCACTCCAGAGTATAACATCTTCATCTTTGCATCCATGTGAAACTCCAGACAAACCAGCACCTTAGTGCTCTTCTAAGCCGAGAAAACTCAAGGCTTTCTCAAACTTATCCACCGGAAGAACCTTTGTCAACATATCAGCCGGATTCCTCTCTGTAGGGATCTTGGACAACTTCACATCACCGGAAGCAACTATATCCCTGATGAAATGCATCCTTCTTCTAATATGCTTTGTTCTCTCATGATGAACGTTGTTCTTGGCTAAACTCAAAGCACTCTGAGAATCACACCAGATCTCCACCGAGTCTTGTTTGAAACCGAACTCTTCAGCCAAATCCATTAGCCAGATAGCTTCTTTCGTAGCTTCCCCCAACGCCATGTACTCTGCTTCTGTCGTAGACAGTGCAACCACCTGTTGAAGACTCGACTTCCAACTAATCACACTTCCACCAGCGGTGAAAACATATGCTGAAATCGATCTACCTCTGTCCAGATCCGACGAAAAATCAGAATCACAGAAACCTTCAACCTTAAACTCTTGTTCTTCCTGAATACAATCTTCAGATCCTGAGTACCCTTCAAATATCTTAGTACCCACTTCACTGCCGACCAGTGAACCATACTTGGCTTGCTCATAAACCTACTCACTAGCCAACAGCATATGCTAGATCACACCTAGTTCCCAGCATCGCATACATGATACTTCCAATAGCATTAGCATATGGAATATCATCCATAATTGTCTCAGCTTCATTATCTTTGACAGCTGACAACTTAAAATGCGAACCTATAGGTGTTGAAACAGATCTAGACTCATCCATATTAAATACCTGAAGAATCTTCTTGATATACCCAGATTGAGACAGAGTAAGAACTCCACCTTCACGATCCCTCTCAATATCCATACCAAGAATTCTTCTCGCAGCTCCTAGGTCTTTCATCTCGAACCTGCTGCTCAACAGATCTTTCACAGTCTGTATCTCTTTCATGTCCTTTGAAGCAATTAACATGTCATCAACATACAAGAGTAGATAGATGAAACACTTATCTTTACTCTCCTTTATGTAGACACAGTGATCGACATCGCTCCTTTTGAACCCATGACTAACCACAAACTGATCAAAACACTTGTTCCACTGCCTTGGAGCTTGCTTCAGTCCGTACAGTGCTCTTTCCAACAAGCAAACATAATCCTCTTTTCCTTTAACCACAAAACCTTCTGGTTGCTCCATATAGATCTCCTCTTCAAGTAAACCATGAAGAAACGCAGTCTTAACATCAAGCTGCTCCAGTTCCAGATCAAAATTTGCAACAACAGATAGAAGAAACCTGATAGAAACATGTTTCACTACTGGTGAAAACACATCCTGATAATCAATACCCTCTCTCTGAGAATATCCTTTGGCCACCAACCTGGCCTTATATCTCGGTTCTTCTACTCCTGGTATACCTGGCTTTAACTTGAATACCCACTTGCAGCCAATAACTTCTTCCTTTGGGTCTCTTAACCAGCCTCCAGGTTTTGTTCTTATCAAGAGAAACCATCTCTTCATTCATACCTCCATTCCAGAAAGTTTTATCCCTACTTTCAATGGCTTCCTGATAGTCCCTTGGTTCTTCAGAACTCATCTCAACTGCAGCAATTAAAGCAAAACTTGCCAAATCATAATCATTGAAACGGTCAGGTAGCCTTGTTACTCTCCTAGTTCGATCTCGAACCAACTGATAGTCCTGAGGTATATCATCTGATTCTGAATCTCCAACAACTCCACCTGAAGATGAACCTTCACCTTGATCTTCAGTAGCCGGAACTGTCGATTCAGACGGAGGGTGTCGATCGTCACCAGTGGGGGTGTCGATCGATACCTTCTCTGCGGCCCTGTGTCGACCGACACCAATAGGTGTGTCGATCGACACCATCTCTGGAGTCGGGTTCTCCAGCCCTGTTTCTGACGCAGAAACACCTTCTTTTAAGTCTTTGAACACTTTATCTTCAACAAAGACTACATTCCTGCTTATCACACATCTTTCTTCATCCAGAAGCCATACCTTGTACCCTTTGACTCCTTCTGGATAGCTAATGAAAATTCCCTTCATAGCTCTTGGTTTTAACTTCCCTTGATCTACATGCACATAGACCAATGACCCAAACCTTCTAAGATGTTTATAACCAGGCTTTCTTCCCAGCCATAGTTCTTCAGGAATATTGCCATCTAAGGCCGATGAGGGACTTCTATTTATTTGGTACACAGCTGTGCTAACCGCCTCAGCCCAGAATTCTTCTCCTAAGCCACTCTCATCAAGATACAACGCACTTTCTCCATTATTGTTCGATTCATGCGTTCAGCTACTCCATTCTGTTGTGGAGTATATGCACATGTCCTGTGCCTCTCAATCCATACTGCTTGCAAAACTCATTGAAATCCTTGTTCACAAATTCCAACCCATTGTCTGTTCTCAGACACTTAACCTTCTTGCTGACTTGATTCTCAACCAGCTTCTTCCATTCACAAAACTTTGTGAAAGCTTCACCCTTAGTGGACAAGAAGAATACCCACACTTTTCTAGTGTAGTCATCAATGATAGACAGAAAATACTGCTTACCAGACAAACTTAGAGTAACAGATGGAGATCCCCAAATCTGAATGAACATACTTCAGTGCTTCCCCAGAATTGTGCTTCCCAACGTTGAAGCTCAGCCTTTTATGCTTTCCCATTACACAACTCTCACAGAAATCCATCTCTCCAATTCTCCTCTTGTCAATGATGCCCCTTTTTGCCAGGATCATCAGATTCTTCATGCTCATGTGTCCCAACCTTCTATGCCACAACACTGTTTCATCGCAGGCAGGTTTCCTGGAAACACTAATGTTTGACTGTCCTATCACAGTCTCTCCATCAAGCAAATACAAAGAACCACACAGTGAACCTTGAAGACCCATCTTCCCGTTCTTATAGAACCTTGTCTTTCCTTTGCCTCCAGCATGATCAAACCCAAGCTTATCTAACGTACTTGTAGATATTAAATTTCTTTTCAGCTTAGGAATATACCTGACATTTGTCAATGTCTTCACCGTGCCACCATATGCCTTGATATTGATAGAACCTATTCCTTTAACCTCAACGGAATAGTCGTCCTCCAGTAGCACTTGTCCAGAGTTGAGCTCCTCGAACTTATCAAACCAGTCTCTCCTTGAGGTCATGTGATATGAACAACCCGAATCAATCACCCACCTCTCATGATGCCAACTTTCTGAGACTGTTAATGCATCAACTCCTGCTGATTGATCAATGACCACTGCTGCCTCGCCATCATCATCATTGCCCATGCGCTTTTTCCTAGCATAACAATCAGTCTTCTTATGTCCTTCCTTCTTGCAGTACCAGCAGGTGATTCTTGAACCCGATTTCGACCTGCTTCTGCTTCTATCACCGGAGTTCTTTTGACTCCTCTCAGACTGTCTCCCACGAGCCACATATGCTTCACCAGCTTTCTGAGAAGTTGATATTCCCAGTGCCTTGAGCTCAGTCTCCTTAGATCTCGCTGCATTTATCACATCATCAATAGAGATAGATTCTCTACCATACTTCAATGTCTCCTTCATGGAGTCATACTGTGATGGCAAGGAACTGAGCAATAGAATTGCCTGCACCTCATCCGCAACTGTAACCTTCACACTAGCCAACTCTGAAATAGTCTTCAAGAAGTCATCGACATTCTGATCGATTGACTTTGACCCATCCATCTTAAATGTATAAAACTGATACAGAAGATGAATTCTACTAGGTAGAGTTTTGGTATTATATAACCTCTCTAGTGCTGCCCAAAGATCACGTGCTGTTGTGCACTCCTCTGTTTTCCTGAGGACATGATCTCCTAGATGGAGAGTCAACATGTTCATTGCATTCTCAGCTCGTTCCTCCCTCTTGGCTTCTTCTTCTTGAAGTCTTTCTGCGAAATCCTCTTCAGACTCGTCCTTTTTCTTTACCAGACTTTTAGGCTCTTTTGCAGGTGTTGATAATTCATCCTTCAACCTGCAAGTGATATATGAGCCGTCATCCTTCTTTTCCACAAGGAGAAATCTCCTTGCCCATCGAAGATAGCCATCTTCACCTTCGAAGTCTTCTTAGAATCCATCACGCCTCAATTTATCTCTGTTCAGAGACGTTGTCGATCGACAATGAGACTGGTGTCGGTCGACACTGATTGGTGTCGATCGATACTAAACGGGTGTCGGTCGACACTGAACGCGACGCCTGATTCTGAACTCGCCGCCGATGCCTTTAACCCAGCAATCAACCACACAAACAAGAAAACCTAGCAACCACCGCCGATCCTCTCTGCCCTTGCTCCCGAAACCAGTAAATCTGGCTCTGATACCACTTGAAGAGAATTGAACCTCTCTTTTGCACGGAATATTAGTTTGTTCTTGAGCAATAAAGTAAAGACACAGAGATTTAACGAGTTCAGATCACGATGTGTGATCCTACGTCTCGGCCTGGAGTTTTTCCAGTAATCCACTATACCACAGATTACAAGCTTTTAGGTTTCTCTCTGCCTCCTTCTAAAACCTAGAGGAAATCAGAAATTTTGTGTTAACCCTAATTCCCCACATGCTTAGCTTTATATACTAAGTCAATTACAAAGATAAGACGGTTTAAACCAAACCGTAGCCCAAAGAAAACAAACCCGTTTCCTAGTGACTACCCTGTCGCGGGCCCAGTTATAACTCAATGATTTTCATCACCAAAGCCCAACAATAGATAACTTCTATTCTATCAGACGATTTCTTGTCGTGATTGAGTTCCTAATTTTCTTTTTTTCGTTTTCAATTGGCGTTTGCTACGAGCAGTTGTTCAGACCCAAGAAAACCAATCAAAACAAACACATTAATACTCGAATCAGACCAAATTAAAAAGTTTAGAGTTGAAACAAGACAATGGGAGAAAAAGAAGAGAAGAAAGAGAAAGGCGAGGAAATCATCACCGCAGTTTACAAGGTTCACCTTCATTGCCGGAAATGTGCATGCGACATCAAGAAGCCTCTCCTTCGATTCCAAGGTTAGGCCTCACCTCAGTTTACAAGGTTCACCTTAACTATATATCTAGTTACTTTGGGAGATCATATATATAGGTTATTATAATACACACCTCTTCTTGAGGTCTAAACATTCAGGCTTGGATGTCGAGTATTGAGTTAACATTTTCTTTCTCCTTCATGTCCTAGATATTTTTTTTCTTAAATCAGCTTTTAATTCTGGTGGCGAGTCCAAACTGTTCTAGATATCATTTGCATGGCGGTTATATGTCAAAGTGGTCGATACAAAGTTATATATATAGGCAAATTAGGCCGTAACAAAGCTTAATTCAAAATTTAGTCGATCCATCTCAACCAAAAAAAATAACAACTTTTAATTGGCACAACACCATTAAACTGGTACAATTTGGTTTGAGTCTTTGAGACTTATTTGTTGATTTAATCACAAGCGCTGTGTTAAACTATCATTTGGAGAACTGATAGAATTTTAGTAACAATTTGATCAATATTTAATATTTTAGGGGTTCATGGTGTGGAAATTGATTTGGAGAAGAACGAAATCAAAGTAAAAGGGAAAATAGAAGTCGTGAAGATTCACAAGCAAATCGAGAAATGGAGCAAGAAAAAAGTTGAGCTCATCTCTCCCAAACCCTCTGAGGTTAAGAAAACCACCACTACAACAACTACAACTACTTCTGTGGTAGAGAAGAAAACCACCGAGGTCAAAAAGGTAATTTTGATTCCATAATACATGATACATATATACCCATATGCATGTGATTATATGGAGTTACAAGCGTTTTCTTATATTTATCCACAGGATGTGATTCGCACGACAGTGCTAAAGGTACATATTCATTGTGGAAAATGTGACAAAGATCTTCAGAAAAAACTCTTGAAGCACAAAGGTAAATATGAATATAAGTTTCGTATGTATCAAACGAAGGGGAGGAGGGGACAACATAAATAAATTTCAAATTCAGACGATCAAATATACTTTTTGATATTGATTAATTAGTCTGGCTGTCCGACTCTAACTTGATTACTTTGGCAGCTATTCACATTGTGAAAACTGATATAAAGGCGCAAACTCTAACAGTACAAGGGACGATAGAATCCGCAAAACTTTTGACCTATATAAGGAAGAAAGTTCACAAACATGCAGAGATAGTAAGCTCAAAGACAGAAGAAGAGAAGAAGAAGGAAGCAGAGGAGAAAAAGAAGAAGGAAGAAGAGGACAAGAAGAAAAAGGAAGAAGAGGAGAAAAAGAAGAAAGCAGAGGTGAAAGTAGAAGTGACCAAAACGACTACTCAAGTTGTGGAGTTCAAAGAGAAAGTAAAAGTTGAGGGGCAGAAAGATAAAGATGGAAACATACCTTACTTCGTCCACTACGTCTACGCTCCACAGTTGTTCAGTGATGAAAACCCCAATGCTTGTTGCATTGTCTAGTTACATGGTTAAATATTTGTGATGTCGTTTATACAACAGAAATTATACAATAGACCTTCAAGTAAATTATAATGAAACAAATGAGAATGATATGTTGACATGTGCTAGCTGTTGCATACAAGCTTGTACAAATAGAAATATAATTTTGGTATTCGATATGTCTGGCTTGATCAACGAAAAAAACTTCGTTTAACAACATTAACTTTTTAATTAAATAGATAAAGTTCTAGTTCAACATGTGACTTAAAATGACTTGCCCTAAAAGTTCTAATCACTCTTTATCCTCGAATGACTTCCCCTAAATTCATCTAACTCCCCAGTCCCCATTACTCAAATTTAGTATTAAAACTTTAAATTAACTATAAACAATTAGTAACTATAACCACCTTACTGAATGTTTTGAGTTATTTCCTCCTATTTAATCGTCTCTTCCTCCTCTCATACTTGGGGATCATCAGTCTGAAGCTGGAACCTACAAAGAGGGCATGAGTTTCTTGTTTTTAACCATGGCACAATACAATTCCCATGGTAAGAGTGTCCACATGGAAGCTTCTTCCCGATTTCTCCAATCACCATTGCCTCTTTACACACAGCACAAACCATAATCGTCCTTTCAGAAGAACCAACCTCGAAAGTCTCTAACGCCTCAATGGCTGATTTCGCAGCTGGTTGTGCTCCTCTCCTTCCACCAGTACCACCGTCGTCTCCTTCCGCTAAATTCTGAAGCAAAGCTTCGTACTCAGCAGCATCGTGGATGGAATCATCTAGATTAATCCATGTGTCCATGTCAGATACCATACGGGACTGTATCTGTATCTCTTCAATTTCCCTTGAGGCCTCAGCCAAGCCGATATTTAATATCAATAACTCATTGTAACAAGACTCCAGAGTAGACAACGAAGCGTCGGACATCGAATCGTCTTCTGTAAAATCAGGGTTTAGATGAATGTCTGAGTTTGTATGTCTGTACAATCCGAAGAAAGTCGTGTATTTAAACAAACGAAAAGTCTTAACCTAATACTAATGAGAAAAGGAAATGCTAACGCAACGTGGAAATTAAGGAAATTACATAAAAAGGACAATATAGAAGAGTAAATATCCTCCCTTGGGTTATCGGACTTTTGCCTCCGGATTCGGATCCGATAAGCTGATAAGTGGATATATGGAGAAAACAAGAAAAACCCCACCTACAATATAAACTAGTCATTTTTTTTTGTTTATCTCATAATACGTTATAAAAAATTATATAAAGTTTGTTCAACGAATCAAACTAAACCAATTTTAAAAATATGTGTAAGAGCATGATTATTACATCCTCTAAAACAGGGATTCTAGAAAAAATAATATTGTAGAGTCAATTGGTGATGTAAATCAAAACGGTGTAGCTTAAGTCTTGACCGGTTTGTGTCAATTGGGTTTTGGTTTTGATTCTCAATAAGCTTACGGTTTAGTTTAACCGATCTTTCAATTGTAATTGACTCGTGCTATATAAGTCGAGCCTGTGTGTTCTTCTTCTCTATCGTGATTGTTGTAAAGAGAAGAGAGATTGTTGCTGTAACTCGTGATTGAGTGATTAGTGAATTGCCTTGCCAGGCCGAGACGTAGGGTTTCTCATTCCGAGAACCTGAACTCGTAAAATCTCGTGTGTCTCTGTTTTCTCTTTTGTTAATCTCTTTCGATCGATTCTTGTTTTGTTGAAATTGAGAGAGTTTCGAGTTTGTGAGCTGAGAGATCTTGTTTCGATCATTGTTGAAGTTAATGAGATCCTCAACAAGTGGTATCAGAGCCAGATTCTCTGTGAACGGCTTCAATGTCGAAGGTCAAGGTCAAGGTTGCGATCTTTGAGGGATCTGGTGATTTCTCGATGTGGAAGAAACGCATGCTCGCTCATATTTCTTTTCAAGGTTTGAAGGATGCATTGTTTGAAGATTCATCATCCTCGACCGTAAAAGCCAAAATCACGAGACTGAAAGGCGAAGATGAAGAAGCATTCGAAGAAAGAAAGGAGCAGCTCGAAATCGAGAGGCTTGAAAAGGCGGAAGACGCTATGAATGTGCTAATTCTTCATCTCGGAGATCACGATTTAAGAAAAGTTGAAGATTGTACTACAGCTGCTGAAGTGTGGAAAGTTCTTGAAAGATTGTACAACACGAAGACGTTGCCGAATCACATTCACTAGCAAACAAAGTTCTATACATTCAAGATGGTTGAATCAAAGACAATCGATGAAAATGTCGATGATTTCTTGAAGATAGTTTCCCAGCTGAGCAGCGTCAATGTCTCGGTATTTGAAGAAGTTCAGGCCATTCTTCTGTTAAGCTCTTTGTCAACTGCGTATAATCAGATGAAGGAAACGCTGAAGTATGCAAAAGAAGCATTGGGAACAAGTAAATCTGGTGATGCGTATGTGGCTCGTGGAAGATCTCAAAAGAGAGATTCAAGCTCTAGAAAAGATAAGAGCAGATCAAGATCTGGATCAAGGTCTGGTGAAAAATCAAAATTTAAGTGTTGGTACTGCAAGAAAGAGGGCCACATCAAGAAAGATTGTTTCGCAAAGAAAAGGAATGAAAGAAGCAATGACAGTGATGAAGATGCTGAAGCAGCTGTCGTAATTGAAATGCTAGATGGGAATAATGTTCTATATGTATCTGATAAATGGCATCAAGAAAAATGGATAATCGATTCCGGGTGTTCGTATAACATGACATCTCGAAGAAATTGATTCGATACGTTTGAGAAGTAAAGCACTGGGAAGGTTCTGCTCGGTGATGACAATGCGGTCAGCGTTGAAGGCAATGGATCGATCAGAATCAAAGCCTATGGAGGGACAGTCAAAACTCTCACCAATGTAAGGTACATTCCTTATCTCAAAAGGAATTTGTTGTCAACCGGAACATTGGATAGGCTAGGCTTTGAACATTCAGGTGGAAATGGTAAGACTAGGTTCTATAAGAATGGTAGACTAGCTCTTCAGGGAACCCTGGTAGGTACTTTGTATCTTTTGGATGGTGAAACTGTTTCAGGACAAAGTAACAGCAGTATGGAGAAGAAATCTGCAAAAGATGAAACAGTGTTATGGCATAGACGTCTTGGGCATATGAGTGTGAAGAATCTGAAGATTCTAGTTAAGAAAGGACTGATTGACAAAAGGAGGATTGGAGACTTGAGCTTTTGTGAAAGCTGTGTAATGGGAAAACACAAGAAGCTCAGTTTTCATATTGCTAAGCATGACTCGGGTACAGCGTTGAGATACGTTCATGCGGATTTGTGGGGCTCCCCAAATGTGACTCCTAGTTTGTCTCAGAAGCAATATTTCTTGTCCATCATTGACGATTATACTCATAAGATGTGGGTATTCTTCTTGGCAACAAAAGGCGAGGCATTCTCAAAGTTCTGTGAGTGGAAAACTCTTGTTGAAAATCAGATAAACAAGAAGTTAAATGTCTTAGAACTGACAATGGTCTTGAGTTCTGCAATCAGGAGTTCGATGGCTTCTGCAAGCAACACGGAATTGAGAGACACAGAACCTGCTCCTATACGCCTCAGAAAAACGGTGTAGCGGAGAGGATGAATAAGACAATAATGAAAAAAGTCAGATGCATTCTTGAAGAATCCTGTTTAGATGAGCAGTTTTGGGCAGAAGCTGTATCTACTGCTGTTTACCAGATAAACAGAAGTCATCATCTGTGATTAATGGTAACATTCCAAAAGAGCTTTGGTTAGGAAAGAAACCTGGATACAAGCATATACGGAGGTTTGGCTCTCTGGTCTACATTCATACAGATCAGGGGAAACTTAAACCGAGAGCATTGAAAGGAATTTTTGTCAGTTATCCGCCTGGAGTAAAGGGTTACAAGGTCTGGTTGCTTGAAGAAGAAAAATGTGTCATAAGCCGAAATGTTCTCTTTGTGCAAGACAAGGTTTATAAGGACATTAAAGATGGTCCAGTGATTGTCACTGAGTCTGAAATCAAAGATGGAAAAGAAGCAGCTCAGGTTTCATGTGAATTAAAGGGAATATGCAGAAAAGAAAAGGGTTCTGTCTCAGGTGGAGTTACAGATGGTGCAGTGTCAGATAAGAACAGTGAATCAGGGTCAGATCAGGATACAGAAACAGATCAGACTGCGAGTTCTAGTCAACAACACCAACAAGAGAATGTCGATGATTATCAGTTAGCCAGAGATAGAGTGAGAAGAAACATTGTGTTACCGTCTCGGCTTGATGATTACGACATGGCTGCATTTTCTTTGGTTGCAGCTGCTGAGGTCAGTTCAGAAGATCCAAGAGACTACTATGAGGCTGTTGAGAGCAAAGATTATAAATTCTGGAACAAGGGTATGGATGAGGAGATGAACTCGCTTGATAAGAATGGTACATGGAGACTTGTGGACAGGCCTAGAGATCAGAAAGTGATCGGCTGTAAGTGGGTTTATCATCTGAAACCGGGAATTCCAGGTGTTGAGAAGCAGAGGTACAAGGCCAGACTAGTTGCAAAGGGTTATGCTCAAAGGGAGGGCATAGACTATCAAGACATTTTTGCCCCTGTAGTGAAACATGTCTCGATTCGTTTTCTCTTGTCAGTAACTGTGAATCAGGATTTGGAGTTGGAACAACTTAATGTAAAAATCACATTTCTTCATGGAATCATTGAGGAGGATATTTACATGGAGCAGCCTGAAGGTTATGTGGTTAAGGGAAAGGAAAAGCTTGTGTGCAAACTGGATAAGGCTTTGTATGTTAAGCAAGCTCCAAGACAGTGGAATAAATGTTTTGATCGGTATGTCGTGAGTCAGGGATTCAAGAAGAGTGACTATGATCATTGCGTTTATATCAAAAAGAGTGGTGTTGGATTTGTCTACTTGTTGTTGTATGTGGACGACATGCTTATAGCATCTAAAAGTATGGAGGAGGTCAACTCGGTAAAACAGATGTTAGCAAGTAGATTTGAGATGAAAGACTTGGGTCGTGCAAGCAGAATTCTCGGAATGGATATAGAAAGAGATCGTGAAGGTGAAGTATTAACTCTGTCTCAGTCCAGCTTCATAAAGAAAATACTGCAAGTGTTCAACATGGCAGATTGTAAGGAAGTTGCTACACCGATTGGTTCGCACTTCAAGCTTATAGCTCTTACGGATGAAGAAGAAACTGTGATGGATGATGTTCCATATTCAAATGCTATATGAAGCATTATGTATGCGATGATCGGTATGAGATGTGATTTGGCTTATGCAGTTGGATTGGTCAGTAGGTATATGAGTAAGCCGGGTTTGATTCACTGGAATGCAGTTAAGTGGGTTTTAGATATTTGAAAGGGTCTCAGGATGTGAAGCTGGTGTTCAGAAAGAATAAGGAGTTCAAAGTTGAAGGTTATTGCGATTCTGACTTCTCTTCTGATCTTGATAAGAGAAGGTCTATATCTGGATATGTGTTTACAGCTGTTGGAAACACCATTAGCTGGAAGGCGAGTCTTCAGCATGTTGTATCTTTGTCGACTACAGAAGCAGAATACATGGCTCTTGTGGAAGCGGTTAAGGAAGCGATATGGTTAAAGGGTCTAGCTGAAGAGTTCGAGTTTGCTCAGGATTCAGTCAATATTTGGTGTGATTCTCAGAGTGCATTATGTCTTGCTAAGAATAATGTACATCATGAGAGGACGAAGCACATCAGCAGAAAGCTCCATTTCATCAGGGATATTGTGGCACAAGGTGATGTGAAAGTGCAGAAGATTGCTACGGCAAAGAATCCGGCAGACATGTTGACTAAGGTGATTCCTACAGTCAAGTTCGAGCAAGCGTTAAGCTTTCTCGGAGTCACCAAGCACTAAGAGCTTCCGTGAGCCTGGCATTGCACAGGTTTGCATTGAAAGATAGCTAATGGGTTTTGATTGTCATCAAGGTGGAGTTTGTAGAGTCTTTGGTGATGTAAATCAAAACAGTGTAGCTTAAGTCTTGACCGGTTTGTGTCAATTGGGTTTTGGTTTTGATTCTCAATAAGCTTACGGTTTAGTTTAACCGATCTTTCAATTGTAATTGACTCGTGCTATATAAGTCGAGCATGTGTGTTCTTCTTCTCTATCGCGATTGTTGTAAAGAGAAGAGAGATTGTTGCTGTAACTTGTGATTGAGTGATTAGTGAATTGCTTTGCCAGGCCGAGACGTAGGGTTTCTCATTCCGAGAACCTGAACTTGTAAAATCTCGTGTGTCTCTGTTTTCTCTTTTGTTAATCTCTTTCGATTGATTCTTGTTTTGTTGAAATTGAGAGAGTTTCGAGTTTGTGAGCTGAGAGATCTTGTTTCGATCATTGGTGAAGTTAGTGAGATCCTCTACAAATATAATATTTTATATTATTTATTTATGTTGTGAGGTTCTAAAACCTTAGTAATGATTACTTCAAAAACCTCTTAATTACTAAGGTTTTTTGAATTAATCATTACTAAGGTTTTAGAACCTCACAATATAAATAAATAATATATCTTATTTTATATTATCTATTTTTTTAGAATCCCTGTTTTAGAGGCTGCAATAATCATGTTCTAAGTTATGCAATAGCCTGTAGAATGTGCAAGTTGCACACATTGATTATAGGATATGCGAAAGCTATACAACAGATTGCAAAATATGCAAGTTTCTTAGATGAATCACAATTATTGTTACATGGATCTGGCTAACGAGCCGATTAAAGTTAATTAAGGGGTTAATTATATCATCCTATTATGTTTAATATTTGATGTATTTTAAAAGGTTTGGCTCTGTTAATAAATCAATCTTTCTTTCTTACTGAGGTAACTAACACATCATTGTAATTTTATAACAAAAAAAAAAACTAACACATCATTGGTATTTTTGTTTTACGTTTGTAACTAATTATCCCTTCTCTTCATACCCATTACAACACTATTACTATTATTAATATTATTATTTTTATTTTTATTATTATCATGATTTGTTATTATTATTGTATAATGTTTTTAAAGAATCCATTACTTAAAGATGGAATTTTTGTGTGATTTTTCTATATGTTTACAGTAAATGCGGTATCTTTTCTTATATATTTTCTCTATTTTAAAAAAGATCTTTGTCTTATATTCTTGTTCTTAGTTGGTAGATCTTACGCACAAAATTAAGTACGGGCTACATTGATGTGTAATCTTTAAGCTTCCCCATAAGATATATATTCTTTCGTAATTTGAGAGATGAACTAATTACTTGCTTCAAAAAGGTTAATATTGTTATATGACATAAGAAGTAGTACTAATTAACTAGCTGGAAGATTTGTTTCTTTCTTTTATCCTCGATTCTAATCACATGCATCAAAACTTTTATGAGAAAACCTTCGATAGTATGTCATGTCAACTTTCCACAGATAGAATTTTCAATTTTCTTTTCGTATGAATTCAACATCTCTCTGTTGACTACATTTTTTTGTAAAACTTTGAAAATAGAAATTGCATAGAGTTACTCTTCTTAGACATTCGACATAACTTTCAGCAGTATTCTTAAGATTATACTCTACCAATTAGGCTGACCAATATATATTTTGGCTTATAGCCCTAATGCAAATATTAACCTGTACGTGTACACGTGGACAACATGTTGATTACAGATAATCAAATTTAAGTATACGTGTAACATTAAATAATGATTTTATAAAATATTTGTGCTGGGTGAGAGTATTGACTTTATATTATTATTACACACAACAAAGACAAGTAATAAACATATATCTGAGAGCAACAAGAATCGCATACCAATAAACAATTTTAGTTTCAAGTAGCTGACGCATAAATGTGTATGGGACCATGCCAATACGATATGATGGTGATCTCGTAGCGAATATAGAAAGTAACTATCAATTATACTTATAAATGAGAAGACATTATTTTTCACTCATTATCTGAGAAAACATGCTAGCTGCAAGAAAAAAATTGCCAGCTCAAATATAGATGTAGCTCATATAACCATTCTAACCGAAATAAAATTAAGAGTAAGTGACAACTGATAAGAACCTTATGGACACTATCTCAATTGGGATCCAAATACAAATGCAAATATATTGAGGAAATCCCCAAAATTTCAATTTATTAAAACGATTTTTGATGATCTTCAGCTTCCCGAAAAAGAATCTACATGGGAAATGTAAATATGTCAAGGAAATCCTCAAATTTTAATATATAAAAATGTTATCTGATGATGGGCAATCTTCTCCACTTAAGAAACTGCGATAAAACCCATACAGCTTTTCAAATAATTGGATAAACCCATTTCGTCGACCTTTGAATAGATTGACCCTTGATTTATTCATAAAATTGAAGTGCACACTTGTCCATGATCCCAGTAATCTACACCAAAACAGATATGATCAACCGTTGATCTAAGATTCCTAGCCTAGGGCCAAATCTAAAACAATCTTTTTAATCCAGAAAAAAGTATGTTTATGTTGCTAAAAATTGATATATAAAGTTATTATGATGAAAATTTGAATTTAGATAAGCTGTGGCCTTCTTATACAAATTCAAACTTATTAATATTTCTTCGAAATGAAACAACAATTATTCAAAGTTTCAAACTACATTAATGTTTTTTTTTTCCTTTTTAAGATTTTTTCCAATGAACACAAAGCATAGAAGAAAGTATACACAAATTAACAACTATTTCCAAGAGAAATTTACGGAATAAATATGGATTCATGAACTCTCTCCCTCTGTCCAGGTGTTGATAACAAGAGTGAGAGAGAGAGAGAGATAGAGATCTTAAGAAAGCTAAAAACATGGGGTTTGAAAATTCCTTAAATCCCTAGAACTTTTCTCAGTACGAAACAAGAGGCGATTTCATCTCAGATTTACTTCCCTTCAATCTCTCCGATTTTCAATGACTTTTATTTCTTTCTCCTTTTGCCACAAAATTTTCTCCACCACTTTTTTATTTTCATTTCTTATATAAATGGTTCTCAATCATTTCTACAATATGATACAACTTGACCTAGAAATCAAAAGAGAAGAAAAGTAAGAGAAGAAGAGAAAAATGTGTAGCAAGACAAGCAGTGGAAACTATGCAGATGATTACTCTGGTTTGTGTCCCAAGAAACAGAAGCATAATGACAATGGTAGAAGAAGAGTCCCTCGAAGAGGTCCTGGTGTCGCCGAACTCGAGAAGATCCGTCTCGAAGAACAACACATCACAACCGCCGGCGCACCACTTCCTCCTCCGCCGGAAAAACCTCCATCGGTGATCCTCCCCACCACAACCGAGAGAACCGGTCCGGTTTACCCGTTCTCGTCTTATTTGACAGCCGGATCTTTCCCTAATGATCTGATTCCTCCGGCTCCGGTTTTTCAGAGGAATCACGATCCTTCTCTTCACTATCTCCCACCGGTAAATAGTAAAAACAAAAACATATTCAAGATTTTTTATTTTTTTGAATAAAACATATTCAAGATTGAAAAATCGAAACTTTGTTTTCTGAGGATATTTTCTTTGCTTGTTTACAGATGAATCTACCGAATCCAGGATTTTATGAGTTTATAGAGCCTCCTTCAAACCAAACATCTTGTCATGACAATGTCTCTCAATTTCCATATGATGAAAAGGCAAATTTTCTTTTAGTTAACAAAAATCTAAGTAATTAATTTCAATTTAATTCATAATACGATTATTCTTGAACAGATCATGGCTGCGAAAAGGCCATGGCAATTTATCACAGAGACTACAAAATGTAACGTTGGACCGACGGTAACAATCTCAAGGTCTGTTTTTTTTTATTTTGCTTAATCACTTTCTTGACTTATAACACTAGTTAATATGCTTAGAAAAGTTCCAAGTGTATATTTTATTTGACTTTTTTTTTTTCCAATATTTGTTCAGAGATGGTAAACAAATAAAGTCACTAGACCAAAGATTGAAAAATCATTTTCAAGATTCAGGAACCACAAAAAGAAATCCAATCACCATTGATTCTCCTTCACCAGCAGCTCCTCCTACACCACCGATTATACCAAACTCTTCACTCGATTTCCCCCACTTCATACATGTAATGCAGTTTCTACATGTCTCCATCACTTTGGTTGATTAGTTTCAGCGTCTTTCTCATCTTCTTTCGATTTTTTTTAGTATGAACAGAAGGAAGGGTTTAATCATGAAATCATGCCACAAAGGAGCGGTGCTAATATTTCCTCAAACAGAAAACCGTTCTACAGCTTTTTGCCTGCGAATGAGCAGATCACTCGCGACCAAGACCTATCTTTTAGCTTGAAAACCGAGAGCACTGAGCAGGGCATTGATCTTCGCCTTAAGTTGTAAGAAACTGATTTTCTAATCAAATTTTCCAAAACTTGGAACGATCTTTATGTCAGTTTGTATTTTCGGATATATAAACAAATTTAGATCTACCAAATCTTTGGCCTTGTTTTGTATTTTTCTCTATTAGACAAACATGATGCAAATCTTTATGACTACTTCACCTCCAGGAATAATAATTCAAATATTATACTAGAGAGACACACTTAATTCATTGAAAAGTAAAATATTTATTTAAAGACATGAACACCAAGCATTCTTGGAAATGGAATTTGGCGGATTAAGACTAAGGAATTTGTGTTCAAAGCTGTCTTGGAATCCATTTGAGACCAAGATCGAGTTATTATCAGACACAAAACTCAAAACAAGAGAGCTCACACCAGAGATCAAAACTAGAGACAGAAAGGACAGAAACAGAGCAAGACGTGCTATGGAAGTAAACTTGGAACAGAGTTTATAATGAGCAGTTTTGTCGGATCCGTCTCTTCTTTACAAGAATACGTCTACACAGAAATTAACCGTAAAACTATTCTTAGTGTAGCAAGTTTTTACATCATAGAGTAAAGAAAGAACTACGGTAATAGACTATTTCAAGACATATGTATCATCAGTGTTACAATAGAACTATTGATTTTCTTGGCTGTGATTCATATCCTTGTGAAATAACTACTGTAAAATCGGCGTTCATTTCCAAATAGTGATTTTGAAAAAAGATTTATATGAAAGTTTTGAAATGCCTATATATATATATATATATATACATATGAGATTGCAAACTTGTATAGTATATATGTATACATTCGCAAAATTTCCGCAAACTTTGATAGATATTCATATCAACAAAGACCGAAACTTCTCTGAATGTTTAACATCAAAGAGCTCTTGGAAACATTCACTGACTATATGTTAGAGGTGAAAGTTTCGTTCTTGCCTAGAGACTTGAAATGGAGATAGATGAGGACAAGAGAGAAGAAGTAGAGAGCAAATGCCAAGACACATATCCAAAACGGATAAGTTGATCTAACATAGGCAGGTACGCCTATCATGAGGCCAACGATCACAATAATGAGAACTTCGGTAGAGTAATCCCAAGTTAATCCTCTCGTGTATACAATTGCCAGTATAATCGAAATTCCAAGCAGGTTGTTCATTGTAACATCCTTGTAGATCTACACACACACAACAAAGTCACTTACTTTTGAGTGTTGACGATACCAAGCTACTAGATGGACTTTAGATCAAACTAACCTCAGAGAATGTATCTGATGTGATTCTAGCCTTGTCTTTCTTGCGGCAGAAGTGAGCAGACAAAGCGTTTTTTAGGTTTCTTGCCAAAGGGATCACTGCAAAGACAACGTAGAAGGAAGGAACTCCAGCGGATATAGACAAAAGCTCGATGTTCATCATGAAAGGCTTTGCAAGAAAGAGGACAATTAGAATCCCTACAATGACTTCAATCGAAGCTCTCAAGGTTCTCTTCGAGAGCAACTTAGCAACAAGACTTTCCTTTGGATGTTCTATCCTCAAAACTCCATTTTCCTCCTGAGGTTAACACTTTTTCCAATTTTAAATCTGATCAAACAGCTTAGATAAGAATTGGAAAAAAAAAAAAAAGAGATGTTCTTACCGCTCGATTCTCTCTTTGACACTCGGTGTTATCAGGACTAAACTTGTACTGTTTCAGCCATTTTACGATCCCTTTCTCAAACTCAATCTCATCTATCTCACCATCGCTATCGCCATCGAAATCAGCAAGCAATGTGGTGGCAAGCTCATGTATGTCACACTTCATTCTTCCTAACATCCCAAACTCCACAGTAAGATCTTTTAGCTCTGAAACTTGGATCTTTCCGTCTTTGTTTACATCTATTTTTTCGAACAATCTGCAGAATAAGCAGCGTATAAGTTTTCATCTCAAAACCAATTAGCAAATAGTGGAATATTCCATATTCCTTATGCATAATATAAGGTCCTAACTCAATGTGGACCTCGGATTCCTAACAGTAAGAATACAGAAACAGAACAAGGTGCTTAAAATTGGAATAAAACCTTCGCAAGCTCTCTTTACTTAGTTGTCCATTTCTTATGAAGCTTTCAGGTGAAAAATGCTGCAGGTGCTTATGTACTTCTGACATGAGCTCAAACCTTGCATGATCTAAGCTCTTCTCTTGGTCCGCTTTATCAAAATACTGCGACAAAAACGTGTTAGATTTGGCACGAATGTATCATTTAACCATATGGATCTTGGAGCTTTGCTTCTATTTTTTGGGGTGGATCATACCGAATAAACAAAGTAGACAACAGTTGCAGAACCAGAGATTATTAGAGTGATCAAAACTATAATTTCTTTCCAAGACTTGGAATCAAACATCTCTGAAAGTGTGACCATGACGAAAGGCAATAAAGTCAGGAGCATAATCCCCGCCGTTTTCTTGTTCTTAGGATCTGCTTTTAAGCTAGCTTCTGCATAGAAAACCTGCAAAATTAGGCTCTTGCAAAAATATTTTTTCGAAGGAAAGATAGAAAGAATCAGATTATCTGTAAGAGATTCAAAACATACCAGCAACCTTCTTCAGTAGATTTTTTCGGCAAATTTGTCGTCTTGGACTCGTTGTGTCCTGTATCGAATGTTTTAAAGTCATATTACGAATCTATAGACTCAAAGAAGAAGATGATCTAACAGAAGTGATTCTCTGGACCTCTCCTTTACTTATGGACTGATCTGATCCCTGACCAGATAAGCCGAAGACAACACAAGCTCCCCACTGGATAGTCAAAGCAAAGACAGTGTATCCGACAGTAACTCCAACGTTATTCTCCACCATCGAGTTTGCAATCTCGCGGCTTCCCGTAAGTCCAGTCGCTGAGATCAAACCCAAAATGACGCCTTAATCTTTCACTGTACTAAGAAATTTTTGGTAAAGCTAAAGAAGAAAGGACTTCTTACAGAGGAGAAGGGCTATTCTTGTGAACATTGTAAGGAGAGGAAACACAATTCCGCCATAGAAACCGACCTCGAAGATGACAAAGAGCTTAGTCCTTCCTTCAGACAAGAAGTTTTCACCGATAATCAATAAACAACCAAAGGAGAAAACTTGGAAGACATATCCTCCAACATTGTCTGCGCATGGAAGAAACCCATAGAGATGA
Organism: Isatis tinctoria; assembly: GCA_010577795.1. Lineage (NCBI taxonomy): Eukaryota > Viridiplantae > Streptophyta > Magnoliopsida > Brassicales > Brassicaceae > Isatis > Isatis tinctoria. The sequence goes on from CM021244.1 coordinate 12,854,440, forward strand.
ACACATGCATCCTTGGAGAGGCGATTTGGCGGGTCGAGAGTGAGAAATTCATAAATGGATCCATCTTGAGATCCTTCGGAGACCACGATCGATTTCTCCTCAGATAAAGAACTTAAAACACGACAGTTCACGGCAGAGATCAAAACTATTATAGAGAGAAAGGAAAGAAACAGAGCAAGACGTGCCATGGGAGTAAACTTGAAACAGAAGTTTTAGTGAGCAGTTTGGTCGGATCCTTCTCTTCTTACCCGCATATATATACACGCACAGGGAAACTAAGCGATGGAACCTGAATTTTTCGAAGGGTTTTTACATAATAAGATAAAGAAAGACTCTTTAAGGTTTGGTTAAATTAACGAAGCATCTTTCAAAAAAAAGAAATTAACGAAGCTGAAGAAGTCTCTCTTTCAGCTCTTCTCGGAAAAACGTTTAAACAGTTTTAGTCACACACAGTTGTAAAAAGCGGATATTCTTTCTTTAAATCAAATTTAACATTTTATTCAAAAAAATAAAATTAATGAAGCTGAGATAAATGTTTAAAATTGACTGAAACAATTATTGAGTCTAATAAATAGCGTGAATGGCACCTCTGTAATTATTATCCTTTTGTTTCATATATAGTCTACTCTTTTTCACACACGTGTTTGAAAAAACTATTAAAATATCTATTATAACCTTTATAAATAAACTAAAGCTCTAATTGGTAATATTAGAGTAACAATAGGAATGATTAGGAAAACAATGGAGAAGAAAAAAGAAAAAGAATTATTATTCCTCTTCAAATTTGATGGAGAATAAAATTATTATATGATTCTTTTAAAAAGATGGAATTGAAATGAATCATATGTAAAAAGAAATTCTTTACAAAAGTGCATTGGAAACACAAAATAACACTTTTTAATAAACAAAAACAAAATTTTAAAATAACACTCTTCAGGATTCGAAGGAGAATAATATAGATTTACTCATATGACTATTGACTTTTTAATTCAGTTGAACTAACTTCTTATTCCCACGTTTTAGCGTGTGAATCAACAAATCCCATTATCACAGCCTTAAATGCCAATGTAGAAACCAGTGCAAAGTTTGGTATAGAGATTTATTCATGACTCATAACTGTTACTACTTTTAAGTTCAGCTGAACTAACTTCTTATTTCCTCGCTTACCATGTGAATCAACAATCTCATTTTCACAACCTTAATCGCAAGTGTAGAACCAAAAACCAATGCAAAGTTGGTATACTAGAGTTGAAGAACTTGACATGCGAATCGAGTCTACCAGCTGAGAAAGTAGCGATTAACAACGTACGGGAATCAACAATATGTTTTGTTGGAGGACAAGAAAAAAAAAAAAAAGGAGGACAAGTGTCGTTAATACTAGTTTATAAACCTTTTATTCTTTTGTTTTCGCTGTAGTAAGTGGCAACAAAATTGTTGAAACCGAAAGGTGGAAAGAATACGATAATGGCAAAGAAGGAATAAATACCTTTGTTTCCACTATATATGTTCTTCCCATATTCTTATTTTGTGATGCTTATTTAATGTATGTTCTTCCCATACCATTTACTTTCGATTTATTTAATGTCAGATTCTATCTGTCTACATGTATTGCTTATGGGAATTTTTTTTTGGTAGGCGCTTATGAGAATTATTATTCTCATGTTCATATACAAAATGGGTTTCGTATAAACTATAAAACAAAATCCAAAACTCATCTTGCTAGGTTATAAATTAATATCTCACTAACTTATACCATACATTCGTTGGCTAAATACAATTATACTAGGTAGTAACCCGCGTCATGCGCGGAATTAAATATTTATATAAATATTAATTAAATATAATTTTATAGTCATTTATATAGATATATAATGTGATTTCAACATTTTCAAAAAAATTTAAAATTGTATATTAATAAATGCAAAACAATTAAATCATATATATGATAACATTGCTAAAAATCAGTTATTTTTTTATCATTATTGATCGAGTAAAAAATTATGACATATTATTTATATCTGAATTTATTTCTAAATTGATATGAATAGACATAAATTCAACTACTATATGTTTATTTAATTAAATGTGTGGTTAATTATTTTAATCTATATTATTAATTAAGTTTAGAAACACAATAATTTTTCATTACCATAATTTTATTACTGATTGGTATCAATACAAATCAAATATTTTATGTTGATTTATTTTTGGAAATTTGAATTATTTTTAAATACAATGAAATTTATTATAGCTGTAGTTATATACTATAATAAATATATCTGATAATCATGGTAAGTTGATATAAATTAGTGATTTTTATTTATATATTAAAATTGCTTGTAGGTTGCTTTTTAAGAAAAATAATATATACTTTTTATTATATTATAATCTTTAAGAAAAATAATATATAATTATTATTATATTATAAGATTATAATATAATATTACTAAAGTAAAAATATTTATAAGTTTTATATTAAATAAAGATTAAAAAATTATAAATATATATAATATAAGATTATGTAAATAAATTATTATGAAGTGATATAGTTATTATTGTAATTCATAAATATAAGTTAAAACGAATAAATATACTGAAATATAATATATATTTTCAAGTAAAAGTTATCTAATAAACATGATATATATATTAATATAAAATTATTTGATTATATTGGTCAAATACATAATTAAAGTTATATATTTTATGAATATATAAATAAAATGTATTTTAATTAGAGTCTATGAGCATATTTTTGATTATGTAATAGTGATAATTAATATAAGTGATCAAATCATATAATAGCATTATATGTAATTAATATAAGTAAGGATGGCACTCTTGTAATAAAAACATGAAGTAAAGGTTAGTCTTTAAAAAAGGATCCTCAAATAATATATAGGGGATTTTAGTCATAATCGGACTTCTATCATTCTTTTACGTCTCTCGTTTACTTGCTTGATAACCTTATTTACAGAACTTTCTTTGAGTTTTTATATAGAAGTTAAAATGATGTGCTCCTTACATCGCATATATTTTTGTTTTGTCTGCAGCCATCTAGCACAATGGGTCAACAGTAGCCAATCAATAATATGTGTTTTGTTTGTTTGATCTTAAGCGCGAATAGTAATTTTGAACTCTCGTTGTCTTTCGTAGTTCTTTGTCGGTAATCAACAACGGATTTTTGCTGCGTCGTCATTTGCAACGTCCTCCCAAGCTTTTTAAAAATTATAGGATAAACCGAAGGAAAAGACTTGCCGATTCGATGACTACCCATCAAATTTGTGAAAAGGGAACCATAAGAACTAACATAAATCAAATGATCTTATTATAGATTTGGCATTACTGGGATCTAACCTTGTCGCACTAGAGTGACCGACCGTTGGCTTCTCAGAAAGAGGTAACGATGGCAAAAGAAATAATAAAATGAAACAATTATTAGTCATGAAAAGTACAAGCCAACAGAGGTTACCCTAATTTAGTTTGCTGAATTTAAGGATCCCCTTAAAAGGCCAAAATTAGTACGGAAAAAAAGACAGAAATACTCTGTTATACAAGAACCGAAGGAAGAAAAGCGGGAGAGTGTCATAGAGTACTCATCGAAAGAAAACTACCAGTAGCCTCTTCCACGGCCACGGCCACCACCACCACCACCGCGTCTTCCCTGTGCTCGGCCTTGGCCTCTGTGACTGCCTCTACCACCACTGTATGAGATTCCCGTAGATGCATTGTTAACAGCTTGATGACTCTGCATACGTCCCTTCTTTGCGGCCACGTTGTTACCGGCTCCATTTGCAGGCCGTTTTACTCTGTGGTGAGCCAAATGAAGCATAAGCTTTTTATACATTTGGAAAACAAGAAAAGAGACCTGAAAAGTTGAGCTATAAAGATCTAAAGAAGATTGTGAATTTGGTCTGTACCCAGTTGTTGTAGAGGCTAAAGGTTTTGTGGCTTCCTTCCAAGAAAGGTTAATAACACTCTTGTCCCCGATAAACGAAGGTGCTTTTGCATGCAATACCTGTAGTACCAAGACGATTAAACACTTCTTAATCTGTAATCAGACTTGCGAGGTCACAAAGATATGGCTCTGTTTTCACCTTTGTCATTGCCAATATGTTATTGCAGGTCTTGAGTCCAGTTGTTGTATTTTGCTTCTTCGTTTTCTGATAGCAAATTCAGTTACATTAAACCCTGAAAAGGGCGAGATGAAACAGGAAAACACAGGAGTGAGAAGTTAGTATTCTCACCACGCTTGACTTCTCCTCATCTGTCTTGGCAGCTGACATGGCTTTGTTGTGCTCAGACATTCCCTGTGTTAGTTTCTTCATTGTTGCCTTGGTTAGATCTTCAACGCTGGTCAATCTACAACATCCGTTTTTATTATAAAGGCAATCTCAAATAATTCAATCACAGACTGTTTCTTAGAAGAAGAAAACATTATACAACAATACCTCTTAGTGAATTCCTTGTAAGACTCTGAGAAGTCTTCCCCGAGTCTATCAGATGGCTGCCCGGTCACTATCTTGTACCCACACAAGCTGTTTGTTGCATTCGGAGCCTATATATTCAAAAGGAAACGCATAAGTAAGAAAGGAAAAAGAGACTAACCCAACAGCTAAAAATAGTTGACAACCTTGTGCGCCAATTGATGAAGAACATATAACAGGCACTCCACGTATGTGAAGTTCATCTCTTCCCCAGTCTTCCTGGCAGGCATGTATTTCTGAGAGAAAAGTGAGTGTGTCAATCTTCATAAGAGAATAGATAAGTTAGCAAGGCAAGTACTTTACATTCAAGATATGAGATTGTGGTAGAATATACACAACAGAAATGACAACACTTAACAATTAAATATGTCCATATGAAAGATGTGAAGACAACATGAAACATGGTGCTTTAAAGGTACCTTTAGGAGTTGAACTATTTCGGGAAGCATCTGACGTGCTACCTGAGCTGTTGTGTATGGCGAAATCTCAGCAAGAGCTCTGAGCAAATCAAGCTTTCTCAGCTCCGGCAGCTAGTACAAAAGCATTTGGTCAGTAAATGCTGAACAAGAAAGCTCCGCGTCTGAGTAGTGATATAGATTTTACCAAAAGAAGGAAGAAGATAGACACGCGGAAAGCTTTGTATGAATAAAAAAGAGTCGAATGCAAATTAAGAGTAATTAAATTATGACTTCAATCCCTCAACACCATAAAATTACTCTGTACCTTGTCGAAAGCAGGTAGGATATGCTTGTTCAAGTAGTCAAGAAATTTGGTACCTGGAGCACCTCTCTGTTCAAAAGAGGGTGAAGTTCGTAAGATTTAAATAATATATCGCAGGTGCTACACAGCACTAAGTCTGAATTCATACCACAAAAAATGGAAGAGACATTTGCAGGCATGATATAAATCTGTCAATGTGATCTGAATCTGAAACCTGAGAAAACAATATTTGAACATCAGAGGTAGTTCCACGGCACAAAAATGAGATCATCTAAATGAAACCTTCAGAGACGCAAACTTCCAACCATGACTACTATCACCGTATCAGGGTTAGAAATTTACTTACATAAAATTTAATAAGGTAAACCCCATGGAAATAAAAACAAATGCAATCAAGTTTTTATGACTCGCCTTCTAGAGTCAGATTCGCATTAAGACAACTGTTGACCCCTTACCTATGTTAATTCCTTGACTGCGGATTATACTGGAGTTAAAAAAAAAATAAACCTGACTTCATGAAAACATTTTCAGGCATCTTTCTCACATAGCACGTACTACCAATGAGACCTCATATCAAACCTTCACGTAAGATAAACAATTCATATCGTAATGCTAGAATCATAAATGCGATTGTATATCTTCTAAAATAATTTTTGTTGAGAGAGAAGGTGAGGTTTATGCTAGGACAAGTATCTTTCTAAGCTCACAAACATGCAAACACCTAGCAGATTTCATTCCCAGATGACAACTGTGCGACTAAAACTTCAATAAACATTTTGGAGGAATGATCATTACTGTCATCACATTCAAGCAAGAAACTCCATCCCCCATAGAGTGCGACACGAGAAACTCACATTGAACTGCGAATTCAAATCAGCCTGCCCTTCAACAATGTCTACTAGTTCTTGCATTCTTTCTTGAGGAGCTTTCCTTCCAAATATACTCAAAGTTGTCAGGAAATCCATAAACATGTTGAATTCTTCTCCACTTACATCTCCTAGGCTCTGGAATCATCCGAAGAACATCAGAAGAGGGCTATGAAAAGAAAGCAAGACAAAGAAAGAAACAAAGAGAACTCAAGTGGCTAAAGATATGGTCTAACCATTTTGATTAAGTCTGTTATGTGTCTTTCCATTTCCTCTTGCGGCTTTAACAATTCCGCTTTAAGAGGGAACACCTACATAGAAATACAAAATATATTAAAATAGGATAAGATATACAAAACCTTTGCAAGAGATTCATTGCGCTCCTGTTAGCTTGCATTATCAGAAAATTTTTTGTTTCACATCTTTTTCTCGAAGATAAACAGACTCTCAGAACTTCCAAAATAAGCACCACTTTACGATCTATGTGATTATTTCGGATTAAGCATCTCAAGTTGTTTTAGCGGTAGAATTTGTACCTGATCTTACCAATAGAACCAAAAGATTATGTGCAATATAAGGCTACTTCATTGTTCATATCGGCAGACGAAAATATCAAAATTGGTCTAACTTGATGGTAATTTAGTAAAGTTAAACAGAGAGTTATGAATTTCATCAACTTCAACCGGAGAAAAGATATAGCGAGAACCTCTAAAACAGAAGGAAAAAAAAAAAAAAAGCAAAGATGTAGAAAAAGACTCTGACCTTATCTCTGATAAAGTTTAAGACTTTTTCACGGATTTGATCGTCAGTAGTAAGACTGGCCCCAGTATGCTTAAACAACGCAGTCAAAGACTCTACACCAAAAAAGGTGAAAATTAATGAGACATAAGCAGCCACTATGGTGCTACAATCACCATCAGTACCAAGTATGGTCTTTACACTTATTTAATAGGATGGACTGACTAACACTAGAGATAGCAAAACCATAAGACCGAGAGGAACGGTCATCTTGAAGCAACAAAGGTGAATGCAGTCAAATTACCCTTTGTATCCTGCCGAAATAACGACATAAAAGCCTTGTGCACAGCATCACGCTCCACCGATTCCTCTGTTTGGATCATAACACTCCGAGTCATATGGTGAAAAACAAATTAGGCATATCAAGGTCGAATAACCAAGGTCACAGAAATTACCAGTATTTAGACATTGTACAAGGACATCAATTATCTTAGATATATACTCAGGTGTGTCCTTGCAGAACAGCGGAAGCCCTCGGATGGCTTGAACACGCACCTACAAATAAAAACAGAATAAAACTTTTTTTAGAGAACAACAAAAACACAACCAGAAACTAAGACCTATGCAGAACCAAGTCCTGTTTCGTCTGTCACATCGAACCAAACTATAAAGAACATCAAACACAGAAACAAAACCTTCATTTAACAACGTATGCTTAAAACTTAATCCAGGTTATTTATCCTAACAAGAAACCAAGTTTGAGCATTACAGACCAATCAATGCTCATCAATGATACACTAGCACAACTACATCCACGCATAATGTAAGAGGAATAAGGAATATACCCCGATATCCACTTCTTCGAGAAAATCAATGTGAGCATTAAATGCTTTCGTTGCGAGAGCTGTGAAGAACTTGAAGTAGCGTGGAATGAGCTGCGCTCCAAGCTGCTTGGTCTTGATGCTCGTCTTCGTCAGCTGGATAATCCCTTCATAATCTTCAACATTCTGCAAGCCATGAGAATGTTATAGAAACCGATCAAAGCAGCAAAGCAAAAATCAATCAATCACACACCAGTATCTATTATTTTCAAACCGATTGTACACAAATCATAAACCCTAAACCCCCCCCCCCTCCCCCCCAGAGACGATTCGGTAGAACAATGGAAAAAAAAACGAAATGATTTCAAATCCATGAGAAGAAAAAAAAAAAAAAAACCTAGGTGAAATAGAGTTGAACCTTAGACTTGTCCGTAGATTGGCTCAGGCGCTCGTCGAACTCATAAAGCTTCTCGATATGGTTGGCGTCTTCGGGGTATTGTTCTGACATTTCGGCGAGTTCTAGAAGAAGCTGAGATTGAGAAAATCGAAGCAGATGAGTATATACGCACAGTCGCTTTGAAGAAAATGGAACTTATAACAGATAATAGTGAAATAAATAAAAAAAAGCTTCGGGAGAAAGATGAAGAAGAAGATGAGAAGGAGTTAAGACAGTACATAGCGACGATTATGGAAGATCGTTGGAGGTTAATATTAGTGTTCTCTTATAAACTAGCCAAAGGGTTTCTGTGATTTCTTCTCTTTGCTCTCCCGTCTCTCTGTGTTTACCTTTGAAGAAGAAAGAAAGAGCGAAGTGGTTTTGTGCCCTTTTTCTTAGAACGACGCCGTCTGATTGAAATTTGAGCTTTGGCAAAACGACACCTGTATTTATCATTTCTTTCAAATTTATCTCAAACAATTATAATAGCGCAAAATTAACATCCGATTCGGTCGTAACTCGCTCATATCATAATTTTCCAAAAAAAAAGTAAACAGTAATAACAGACGAGTAAAGTAATTGAATTCAATAATGTCTCTTTCTTTGCTTAGTGGTTCGATCCTTACCTGCCCCGATCTTCGTCTCCGTCAATCTCCGTCGTATTCGAAAATCTCTTCGTCGCAGCCGCTTCCTCTCTCTTCCCGCGAGATCTCACGCCCGATCAAAGTCACCGCGAGAGGCGCCATGGAGACGATTTCCGGCGGCGTTCCCAACGACACAATGAAGCTATTGTTCGTCGAGATGGGTGTTGGTTACGATCAGCACGGGTACGGGAAAGTTTGCGACTTTCAGTTTTTCTTCTACTATCAAAATTTCTGATGTGAGCTGTTAATTCTTCAAAATCGTGAAAAAAAAAAAAAAAAACTGATGGGAACAGGCAAGACGTGACATCTGCGGCGATGAAGGCTTGTAAGAATGCAATTTCTTCGAACTCGATTCCTGCGTTTAGGAGAGGTAACACAATATTCTCCACCTTATCAACTAAGTATGGTTCTGAAACTATCTGTATACTACTCTTTGATCAACAATGAAAGCCAATTGAATGTGTTGAAGGTTCGATTCCTGGAGTTTCGTTTGGAGAAATGAAGCTACAGATTAAGCTTGGTGTGCCTCGTTCTCTTCACCATCAGCTGGATCTCGAGAAGGTCAAGTCTATCTTCCCGTAGTAAGTTCCCCAATTCTTAACAAAGTTTGGGTTTTTCAGAAGAAACTTGAGTTTACGTTTCCAAGTAAGTACTGTTGTGGAAAATTGGAGTTGAAGTATTGATTTGTGCTAGATATAAGTTACAAATATGTTTTGGAAGTTTGAGGTTAGATTGTGATTGATGCGAAAACTTTCAGATAGAAACCACCGTCGTAGATATAGTACTGGATAAAATCTCTCAGCAAATCTTTTCTTGTGTTACTTAATAATCTTGGAGTCAGATTTATCTACAACGTTTTGACAATCATTTGTTCTTGAACCGTTGTTGCTATTCTTTGCAGTGGGAAGATTGTTAACGTGGAGGTGGTTGATGGAGGACTGATTTGCTCAAGCGGCGTCAAAGTTGAAGAAATGGGTGATAAAAATGAAGATTGCTACATTGTGAATGTGGCTGTTTACGTTGGCTACTAGTGATCTTGTTCTTGCGTTTCTGACGCCAAAGTTAAACAAACGTTTGGTGAAAAAGAAAAATTTGCAGTCATTTTGTAGTTGTAAATTGTTTTTGTTTTAGAACAAATTTTGTTTGTAGACTTTTTACAATCAATATCTCACTCAGTTTGAGTTTAAACATTAGTTTGACTTTGAATCACACCTCCAAGAGAAAATGTTTCAAGAGTCTTTGTGAGTGGAAGGAAAACGTTTGGTGCGTCTAATGGATAAGCGCGTTTATAGCAGACCGCAATAATTAGTCACAAAATTCGATAATCACCCTGAAGGGAGCGGGAAAATTATCAAAGCTAAAGCAGTAGCTGTGAAAGAACAATTTCTTAGAGACAAGAATGAAAGGGAATAAGAGGAAGATTGGTTCGATTTCCGACAACTGCCACGAAACTGCGTCACAGGAGATTATTCTACGGAGATGCGGCTTTGCTCGGCGAGGGGTTCCTCCAGATTCCGATCCCTCCGTCGTCGGAGTCTCGCCACCGTTAAACGACGGAATTGCTACTCGCCGTGCTTCCGATGATTCCGAGGCGGATAGTTTGCTCGGTTCGGGTTACGACGAGGGTTTGGTGGAGAGTCACGCGATTCGATTCGTCTCTCCGCCACAAAGCGAGGATACCGTTGATTCAGAGGAGGAAGCTGCAGATCGGACGGTTCCTGTTGAAACAGAGGTTGGTGAAGAAGGCGGTTCGGTTGCTTTGGAGGAATCAGGTAATCGTAGAGATGAGAGGATGAGAACTCCAGCAAAGAAACTGAAAATTCCTTTGAGGGATGTTGTGAAGGCCATAGTTACGAACTCGAGGAACACAGAGGAAGGAGACAGAGAGATTGAGAAGACGAGCTGCGTGCAAATCCTCATGAACAAAGGATTCAAATTCCCTGGAAGGATACAAAACCCATCAGGATTTCAAGGTGATTTCAGTTGAATTTTGCAATACTTCAACTGCTCTTAGGGTTCTTCAAGGTTTTTGTAATTGTAGAAGCCATTGTCTTCTACTCTTCTTGATGTGGTTCTTGACGAAGATGGGAGTGTAAATGGTGTGTGTTTTTTTTGTTTTCTTGTACAATTGAATATCAAATCAGAGAAATTTTAAGTGTCGCAATCATTGTTAAGGTAAAAAGGCTGGAGCTTTCCAGTTTCTTTCTTCGTTACTCCATGGAACTCTGGTTTGAGATGTTCTTGCTACATTGATCCGCTGTTTCTATTGTTAATAAGTATGTCAAGATGCTTTCTTTCTTCTTCTTTTTTTTGACATCTAGATGCTTTCTTTCTTTTTTCAATGGAAGTCTTACATAATAGCTTTGGTCTTGAATCAAAGTAAGCAAAGAGTTGCCCAAAATAATGTGTTATTATAAGACTGAGAATGTCTCCTTTGTTATTAATCACTTTCTATAGCACCATCACACAACACTAGACAAATTAAGATTATTGTTTCTCCCATACGAAAAGAATATATAAAAAACGCTTTACTATCCATCTTCTTTATGGTTGTAGTCTTCACTTGAACTCCTCCAAAGTAAACTGTTAAAGAGTCTTTGCACCTCCAAGAATGTAATTTACAGAATAAAGGTGTGTTTGCACTGATATTTTCTTGCTCAAATCACATCGAAAGTGCTGCGTAGAGAAGTTGGTTCCAAGTGTCAGGCAACCCGGGGAGGCACCAGTGGCTGCAATCGTTTCCTCCATCGCCACCGTAAGTAGAAGGGTGAGCATCTTTTCTCAGCTGAGACAGAGTGGTGATATCGAGCAAGAACACACGCGTTCTCATCGCTCCCAACACTTTGGACACAACTCCTGCAGATGCAGGCTGACCACTTGGGTAATTTGATCCACCCAACGGCTGCATTTGCCCAGTACAACTCTTCCTCGGCTCGTTCCATTCCCTTCCCCTGTCACCCACAAAGAAAGACATGAAATCGATTTAAGGCTTGTGTATCTCTCAAAACCGTCGTCGAAAGTGTAGCCCAAGTAGACTTACTCATAGTGAGTGGGAGAAATGCCTTGGAAGAAAACTCTGGTTTTGGTGGTATCGACGTTTTGATCAACCCATCGACCCCAAGTGCTAAGTCCTTTGTAGAAAGCGTCTAGACGGTTCATGTCTCTCACCAAAGAAGACCCGTCTCTAATATAATCCCACCTAAATTTCGAATTAACAAGAAGAAAAAGAGGAAAGGTTCAATATTAAGTTATGAAGCATATGTTGACTTTAGATTAAACTCGTGGTTAATTAATGGTACAGACCCTTGAGACTGGCCTTTATGAGTCCACCAATGCCAAGAATTGAAAACAAGAACGTCCATATTTTTCCAAGCATCAGCACCTCCTTCAATAGCTCCAAGGTTAAGCACACGCCCGACTTTCTCTTTGGATATATCCACTATGTATGGTGTTCTATATAGATATAACGTCACTCCATATTCCTGTTTTTTTATATTAAAAAAAACCTTAGATTCAAGGATTTTCAAAATATCTATTTCCATTAGAAATAGAGAATTATTAAATGAAAGAAAAAGGTTTCGCAGAGCAAAGAGAATAGTGGAAAGTAGAAGACAGAGGGAAAAGGAAAGAACAAGTTGGACTGTTGGAGTTGTTGGTGTACTTCCTTTACGTATTTCGTCCTTTTTTATTTGTTTTTATTGTTATTTATGGTCAAATTGTTTCTCAATTATTAGAAGTAATACCATGAATAAACAAAAAAAAAAAAGAGAGACAGAGTCTTCATAGCACAGTGGCAAAAAGGTAATAAAATTTATCTAACTTTTTAAGCAAAAAAATATGAAAAAAAAAAAAAATGGAGGTCCATAGCTTTCTTTTCTTCCACATCAAGTGAAGATGCCATATCATTTCATATTGTTTTCAGTTTCGCAATTGATGGATGACAAAGAACTTTGCACAATTTCTGGTAAAATTAAAAGATAGCTTTCGAATGAATAAAAACAAATCGAAATTTTCACGAATTAAGAATAAAAATGTTTCTATTGAATACCGACTATTGAAAGTCCCTTGTGTGTCACTTTTCTCATAGGCAGGTGAAGAATCAAATATATTTTTTAGTAACTTAAAAAAAGGGATATTAGGCAAGTGGATGTGATCGGACACAAACAGCAATATGATAGTAAGCATTATTAGCACCAAACAGCCTTTTCAATTCTTTTCTAAAGACGAATATATTAATATAGCCCGTGACTAATAAGCATTCAGTATTTATGACAAGCCAATTCATTTTCGTTAATGACAACTATTCCTCGTGAGGATTGATAATTTGATTTTGTATGTATCCCAAGAACACAGTTTTATAAATTAATTCGAGAAAAAGAAAGAGACCTGGAAAGTGATAGTAGAGAGTGGGGTACGCTTGAGAAATGTGGTCTTGGCGTTTGGTACCGACGCATGTATCATACATCCTAACGATTCCCACATGTTTAGACTCAGTGAGTCTCCCACGAACATGACTCGCTTCCCTCTCCATCTCCTCAGAAACGCCGCACCGTCGAACCTAATTACGTAATTAACCAAACAAATAAATAGGTAATTAACATTAATCATCATGCGATTACATTTTACTTTAATTTAACACTTTTTACTATTCTTACAAAATAATCCACTACATGACTTCTCTTTTTGAACATTAATCCACTTGATCACTATTATTGTAATTACCATTAATATAAACACACCTTTTTCATTTGTAAAAAGAATATAAAAATCCTCACTGAAATGCTATACAACCCACGGTTACGGTTTACCAAACAAAGTGCATATCTACATATCAACACCAACTTCTAATAATTATACCATAACGTACATACGAAGTTACATTTATTAAAATTATAATTTTTTAGAAAAACTGTGTTAAGTAGAAAATTTATTATCTAAACAATGCATGTAATGAGATTTTAGAAATACCCACCACGGCACCACTCAGATTCTTGTTAACTAGAGTGGTTAGCTCAATTTAGTTTCGTTAAAATTTAAAAACGTTGGACATATACAAAACATACAAGTGTATAATTAAGTAAAAACCTTGGGATGGTGCAAGATTCAGGTTGCCATGAGTACTTGAGGAACTGTTTGTCAGGTCGACCGAACTTGAGACAGTCAAACTCGCCGTCGATGAAAGGACACGTGGAGGAATCATAGAAAGGGTAAGAAGCATCAAACACCCATCGGCCTTGGAACAAGTTACATCCACTCCTCTGCTTCTTCCCTCTCAGCGACGACAACCCACCGTCCGCCGTGCTGTTGCGGTGGCTGGTGTTCACGAGGAGTGTGTTGTCGGAACCAAAGGCCTGCTCGGATCCCGACAAGATGGTGACTGATAGAAGTGGAAGAAAAAGAAGAAGGAGAGAGATGAGGTTGAAACCCATCTTTTTATTAAACAAATGTCTAAGGTTTTGGGTTTTTGTGATAGAAGCTTGTTGATGGGTTCATGGCTTTTATACACATATGTGTGTACGTATATGTATACAAACTATTATGATAAAATGTTTTATGTACTGATATGCTTCGACATGTACCTTAATGTGTTTCGATTAATATCTATAGGGGAAACGATCTATATCCCCCTCAGAACTTTCATATAGCATCATATCTCCCCGAAGTTTAAGCCTAATACCAGATCCCCATCGAAACAAAGTTGAAGACCTGTTTCCCCCTCCGTTTAAAGTTCGAAACTTAATTCCCCACATATGCTGGTTTTATTGGTTTGCGATGTAACCCGATACAAAACCACTTCAAATCGATTCGCAAAACCATAGGCGACTAAACCCATATATGCGGGTCGTGTAAAAGATCCAGTTTGCTTCAAAAATCCCAATTCTCAGAATTTTGAAAACCCAGAACCCTAAATTACGAATTCAAGGCTGAAGACATCAAGTTTTGTAAATCGAAGGTAAGTGATTGTTAAAGTTGTAAATTCATAGTCATTTGTTGATAGTAGAAGCTTATTTAAAACCATTCGAAGGCCACCATTAATTTTGAAACAGAAGCGGTAGTTACTTTCCATGATTTGATGAATGTCGTTCATGTAGGTTGAAATTCGAGTCTCATAATGAGCAATGTATCTGGAACTTCGAGTGGAGCATCAACTGACCGAGCAAGAGGAAGAGTTATGGGAGTGCCGACGAGTTGTTGGTGTGGGGTTGAAATTGTTGAAAGAATTTCCAAATCCGTGAACAACCCTTACAGGAGATATTATCGTTGTTCTTATGCTGTAGCACATAAGGTATTTTGAAATCGGAAATTATAAATTGTACTTGTTCTTTCAATTGTCATTTATGTGGTTTTTGATTGTTACTCCATGTTGTAGCTTGTCAATGATAATCATACCTTAAATGGGTTGATGAGGCCTTCTTAAATGAGATAGAGAAATTAGCTTTACGAACAGAGAAAATTGAAGAAGCTATGAAAGAGATTACAACTGAGAGGATGGAGCTTGAGAAGATGATGTTTGAGAAGCTGGAAATGAAGCTAGAGAAAGAGATATTTGAAAGGGTGGAAGATGTGTTGTTGGAAGCCAAATCAAACATGAAGAAAATGATGATTGGTGTGGTCTTTGGATGTATGATTATGTTTGGTTTGATGAAACATATCTCTCTCCCTCTTCATCACTCTCTGTCTCTGGATATTCATTGTGCCGAATGGGAGATTCATCTACAAACCCTACTATGGCTTGCTCAATCTCAAATTCATTTCGCTCTCCTCGATCTTCGCCATCAGAGTCTTCATCTAGAAATTCTGGAACATCTTCAAACTCATCATTCGCCATTGTTGCACAGAGTGAAAAGAATTTTGATTTCGCTGTACGGTTCGTCGGGTTCTTCAATTTTAGGGTTAGAATGATTTGGGAATTTCCATTTGGGGATATTTGGTTTCGGGTCTCGGGTGGGTTGAGATTATTTTGTTTCATCGGGTTTTAATCGGGTTTACTCGGGTTTAATCATCGTTTTGGTTAGTTTTCTTTGACTTAACACAGGATTGGTATACAGTAAACCGATTTGCATTACGTTTGTGTATAATTTAGTTTTCAACTTTTGTTTTGTGGGGAATTAAGTTTCGAACTTTAAACGGAGGGGGAAACAGGTCTTCAACTTTGTTTCGATGGGGATCTGGTATTAGGCTTAAACTTCGGGGAGATATGATGCTATATGAAAGTTCTGAGGGGTATATAGATCGTTTCCCCATATCTATATTTTAATGTATACAATTATAAAATCCGGCCTTGCGGCACGGTGGACTCTCTAATGCTAATTGAAGGGCGTAAACTCGTTATAGTTTTTGTGACAAAAAAAAAAAAAAAAAAAAAAAAAAAAAAAAAAAAACTCGTTATAGTTTCGGATCAATTTTACCGGCTACAAATTTTTAAGGACGTAAACTCGTTTTAGTTCCGGATTGGATTTTACCGTCTGCAAATGTTCCACGTGGACCATTCAGTTACTTGAGCTTTGGTCTGTACGCTTTATCCGTGTCGAGCTTGTGGTAAAAGAATTTGTCGAAACCATGTTCTAATATGATGTTAGAGTAACTTCATTATGAGTTACTTTGAAAGTATTTTATTAATAAAAAGGGAAAAAGATAAAACAAAATAAGAGAGAAAAAAGAGATGGATTCTAGATGAGAACTCTACGAGAAACCATACAAGTTATTTTTAATCGGTTTAATTTTTTTTGAATTTTAAAATTTAATTATGTAAATGAATTATATTAAACTATATTATATTTTATTGTTTAAATATCTATTTTAAGAACTTTTAATAAGAATGAAGATGTTTTTAAAGCTTTACTATAAAAGTATAAATGCTAAACTCAGAATTTCCCGCATCAATTTATCAAGCAATTCATCTTGGAATAAATATTTGGACCGTGACATTATGGCAAATGTTTTATCAAAAGAATATTCACCAACAAAAAAAAAAAGATCAGACAGTTTTAGACAAAAGTTGAATATCTAATACTACTAAATCTTTTTTAAAAATATGTCAATTATGGATAGAATATTTTGAAATGTCTGTTCGGAGGTGTTTTAGGTCAGCATGCTGCATATAAATTCAGCACATGAAAGAAGAGACGATAAGATCATTCGGAAGGGAAAACAAATTCTAATGACTCTTTGATGTTTAAATTAGAAATCTGTGCGTAAATGCATGTAGTTTTTTTTTTTTTCAAATAGCAACGAAATTGATAACATATTAGAGACGGCATAAACTGTTATCAACTCTCACTCATGAATGAAAAATTTCCAAACTCGAATAATTGAAACTAACTTTTTAATGGATTAAATTGATCATTTGTTTCCTAGATCATACGGTTCTTAATTATTTCGACTTGTTATGTTTTCAAAAACAAAATAGAAGTTGCCATTGCGTTTTCAATGAACGTTTCCATTGCCTTTCCGAAAGGAAAATTTTAGTAAATTTATATTCAACACATTTTCCTGCATTTCAAATGTGTTTGCATTTTCATAACATTTTAAAATAGGAATAGATGTGAGACGGAATTTTCATGTAACCTACATGGAAACAGGTTTCTAAGAAGCTTCATAAAATTGCATAACTTGCAAATCAGCTTATGTGGGTCTTTTTAATATTGCTTATTGCATAATAATGGAAATAATATCTGTTATAATACAGGATTTCAGACCGACGTGATTATGTCGTTGATCTCGTTTATAATCTTTTTTTGTAGGATGACATTGAATAGAAATCTCGGAGATATCAAGTCAATTTCAATGATTAGTTTTAGCGTTAAATCAGCGCTCTCGATATGAGAAGAATGCAAAGTAAAATATAAGCTAATTATAATTAGGTACATACTATGCAATTATTTAAAATGTTTTTATATTAAAACTTCGGATCTGATGGTAGGCATCGACAGCCCACCTTTTTAATCGGCGTAGACAGTTCATGTCAAGATTTTGGTTAAATTCTATAGAAAAAAAAAAGTAGAAGCAGAATCCCTTTTGAGAGTAGAAGACAAAGATGAGTTTTCACCGTCGTGGGTTCACAAGTCACATGAAGAAAACACGTATGTTTAGGAGTGTATATATAACATCATACATGTGTATGCATGCGTATGGCAGAGAGAAAGATCATGGAAGGATGTGGGAAAGACTGATGAGTGGAAAGTGGAGCAGGCTTTGTCTTTCTGGGGAATCTAAAAATCTTTTTATCTTTTTCATCTAGCTATTGTTTGATAACATTATATAGTATAAAGTTATATAAACTTT
This sequence comes from Isatis tinctoria, assembly GCA_010577795.1. Lineage (NCBI taxonomy): Eukaryota > Viridiplantae > Streptophyta > Magnoliopsida > Brassicales > Brassicaceae > Isatis > Isatis tinctoria. The sequence goes on from CM021244.1 coordinate 12,872,437, forward strand.
CTGCATGTGTGCAATGGCGGACCCAGAAATTATTTTAAAGGGGGTCAAAATTTGACCGTCAAATATTTGACCGTCAAATATTAATCAACAAAAAAAGGAACTACTATAATGGTGAGATTGGGACTTGAACCCAAGTATTTGGGGGTTCAATATATGAATTTTACCAAAAGTGCTGCTAATTAGTTATTTTTTTACATACACATACCAAATTATAAAGATTTAAGGGGTGTCATGTGACACCCCATATTGCTTACTGGGTCCGCCTTTGCATGTGTGTAACTTTTGTTTTTTCTGTAGTGCTAATATACGAATTGTTTTACGTCATAAGTTAAACTCCTTCCTTCTAATTCAAAATCATAAAAATAAAAAAGTTACCGCTATAAATATTATTAAAATTAATTCAATCGAAAATAAAATTATGTGGAATTGAGACCTAATCATTGTTAGAATGTAGGATTTTACCAAGTGTAAATAGAAATATAAAAAATTTCAGAACAAGAACAAAGAAGGATCAAGTGAAAAAGTAGCTAGACCGGATGAAACATTAGATCCTTGTAGTTTTGGACTTGCTAAATTAATATGTAGGAAAGTCCTACCGTGTCATTCTTAAAAATAGTTTACAAAGTCTATTTCATATCATCCTTCTTCCATAAATTGTTGAAACAAAGTTTTCTATAATATAATATTTATCTGACGAAAAAAGAAGTGCATTTATCTACAAGGGTACGTAGTATTTTCTTGGGGCACAGTTCCAGGAACGAAGAAAGGTTTTGTTGGACTGGACATTCCGTTGGTCTGCAGGTCACGGGAACATCTTAATCATTTTTCATCAATCTTCACATGCTTTTACGCCATCGGGCATGTGAACAACAACGTAATGGGCTCTACATCAGAAGCATCTGCTCCAGCCCATGAACAACCGATGAAGCCCATCCAAGCTTCCCAAGACAAGACAAAACGCAAATCCTCTGCTTCTACAACACAACAGACAAAAGGGAAAGACGTTAGAGATGGTACGAACAAGGACACGCTCCTCACGCTCCTTAGCCATAACAAATTTGATTCCCTGTCGTCCTTGACTGATGACTCACCGTGCACAGCTGGAGATAAGGGATAAGATTGTGTATTCATCTAGATTGTTCTTCTATCTTGTATAAATGTAATAGTCCATTCATCTTTGTAATTCATCAGTGAATAAGAGCAAAAGTTCAAAGTTACAAAGTTTTTCCCTCTTGTTCTTCTCTACGAGTCTTTGGCTCTGCCTGCTATCCTTGTCTTCGATCCCAGGCAGAACATAAGTTCGATCCACTGTCATTACAGTGCGTTTTCATTGGCTACAATAGTCAATATAAAGGCTATCGGTGCTTATATCCACCTACAGGCAAGGTGTATATCTCTCGGCATGTGTTATTTGATGAACATCTTCTACCGTTTACAGACAAGTACAAGTCTCTTATTCCCACATATCAGTCATCACTGCTTCGTGCGTGGCAACACAATGAGAAGTCTGTGCCAGTGTCCTCCTCCCCATCGCTTCCCCAGTTGTTTATGAAGCCCACCAACGTGCCTACTGCAGCACCTGTTGCAGAAGTACCTGCTCCAGCACCTGCTCCAGAGTTCATTGAGGACTTCACTCCGCCTGAGCCCATCCTGGAGGAACCAGTTGATCAAGTGAATCAGCACACTATGACCACAAGGTCCAAAGCCGGCATTCACAAACCCAACCCGAGGTATGCGCTTCTTGCCTCTCTTTCCATGACAAAGGAACCTACAAACATTGCCTCTGCAATGAACCATCCTGGTTGGAATGGAGCTGTCATGGATGAGATTACTCGGATACACATGCTTCATACTTGGTCTCTCGTTCCTCCTACTGATGACATGAATATACTGCACTCTAAATGGGTATTCAGAACAAAACTCAATCCGGATGGCTCTGTCGATAAACTTAAAGCTCGTTTAGTTGCAAAAGGGTTTGATCAAGAAGAAGGCATTGACTATTTAGAAACATTCAGCCCTGTTGTGCGTACGGCTACTATAAGGCTGGTTCTCAATGTGGCAACGGCAAAGTCTTGGCCTCTGAAGCAACTTGATGTCTCGAATGCGTTTCTTCATGGTGAACTTCATGAACCTGTCTATATGTATCAGCCTTCTGGCTTTGTTGATCCAGGCAAGCCAAACCACGTATGTCGCCTCACCAAAGCTCTCTATGGTCTTAAACAAGCTCCACGAGCCTGGTTTGATACTTTCAGTACCTTTATCATTGAGTTTGGCTTCCGTTGCAGTACCTCTGATCCGTCTTTGTTTGTTTATCATGTGAACAACAAAACAATGGTGCTTCTTCTCTATGTCGATGATATCCTTCTCACGGGAAGTGATGACAGTTTGTTATCGGAGCTATTACAGTCTCTTAACAAAATGTTCTCTATGAAAGATCTTGGACATCCCAAGTATTTTCTTGGCATAGAGATTGAAGCACACTCAAGTGGTCTCTTTCTTCATCAAACAGCGTATGCATCTGATATTCTTCATCAAGCTGCAATGACAGACTGCAACCCTATGCCAACCCCTCTGCCTCTTGACTTAGATACTCGTGGGTCTGAACTCTTCTCTGAACCCACTTATTTCCGTAGCCTTGCCGGAAAACTTCAGTATCTGACAATCACTAGGCCGGATATTCAGTTTGCTGTCAACTTTGTGTGTCAACGAATGCATGCTCCCACCAAAGCTGACTTCGGTTTTCTAAAACGCATCCTTCGGTATGTCAAAGGTACTCTCTCTATGGGACTTCCGATTCATAAACAAGATGAACTGGTTCTCTCTGCCTATTGTGACAGTGATTGGGCAGGATGCAAGGAAACAAGACGGTCAACTACTGGTTTCAGTATTCTTCTTGGTTCCTCTTTGATATCTTGGTCTGCGAAAAGACAAGCAACCGTCTCTCACTCCTCAACGGAAGCTGAATACAGAGCTCTGAGTCAAGCTGCACGAGAGATCACCTGGCTTTCTTCTCTGCTACGAGATCTTGGTATTCGTCAGACTCAAGCTACTCTCGTACAATGTGACAATCTCTCGGCAGTTTATTTATCTGCAAATCTGGCATTGCACAGTCGCTCTAAACATTTTGACACTGACTGGCACTACATCAGAGAGCAAGTGGCTCTTGGTCTCATTGAAACAAGACATATTCCTGCGGCATCACAACTTGCAGATGTGTTCACCAAGTCTCTCCCTCGGCATTCGTTTGAGTCCTTGCGTGGCAAACTTGGTGTAGTGGTTCCCCCCCACCCCAAGTTTGAGGGGGAGTGTGAACAACAACGTAATGGGCTCTACATCAGAAGCATCTGCTCCAGCCCATGAACAACCGATGAATCCCATCCAAGCTTCCCAAGACAAGACAAAACGCAAATCCTCTGCTTCTGCAACACAACAGACAAAAGGGAAAGACGTTAGAGATGGTACGAACAAGGACATGCTCCTCACGCTCCTTAGCCATAACAAATTTGATTCCCTGTCGTCCTTGACTGATGACTCACCGTGCACAGCTGGAGATAAGGGATAAGATTGTGTATTCATCTAGATTGTTCTTCTATCTTGTATAAATGTAATAGTCCATTCATCTTTGTAATTCATCAGTGAATAAGAGCAAAAGTTCAAAGTTACAAAGTTTTTCCCTCTTGTTCAGGGCATCGGTTATGATCATATTATTTTAATTTCTGTCAAAAACATTTAGCATTTATACAAGAACTGAACAGTATAAAGACAGGTAACATTGGCTGTTTCTTAGTCTTTTCGTTGTTTCTTTGTTCCGGTCTCTTAGAATACAATTCTTATATTATTTTTGTTAGCGTTATGGAGAATTAGCAATCACCTTATATATAAGAAGAAATTTCATATGACTATCTAAATAAAATTCGTTTTTACTATATATATTGTACTGGGCATGTAGAATAATCTTACTAACTATCATTTCTAATACATACATAAAGTTCGTTTTTCATCAGAAAGTACAAATTGAACATCTTCTCCAAAACCTTTTTTTTTTTTTTAACAGTTTGCCTTTCCAATTCTTATATTATTTTTGTTAGCGTTATGGAGAATTAGCAATCACCTTATATATAAGAAGAAATTTCACATGACTATCTAAATAAAATTCGTTTTTACTATATATTGTACTGGGCATGTAGAATAATCTTACTAACTATCTTTTCTAATACATACATAAAGTTCGTTTTTCATCAGAAAGTGCAAATTGAACGCCTTCTCCAAAACCTTTTTTGTTTTTGTTTTTTTAACATTTTGCCTTTCCAATTAGGTTTTGTTCGATTCGGTCATGACTTTTCATGCAATACTTCACCCCAAAACTCATTATATAGGGTTCTATTATTTAACTGGTAATGTAATTAAACACTATTGTTTGATTAGTTATATGATACGCCGATTGATTATGTCGTATATAATATTCTTCCTATATCCCCGGTTTGTTACATGATGTTGCTAAAAAAGAACCAAATATTTTCTTTGCTGTCAAGCAAACATAAACGTGTACCAACCAATCATTCCCCTGTTAACAATCGTAATTATATAGTGCCTAATAATTTCAACTGTAATCCTCACGCGATTTTTTCAACTTTGATTTCTTAGCTCTTGAACTAGCTATGACAATTATTTGTATTGTATGATCGTTTCGATAGGATTTCGTTTTTATTTATCTTTCTTTCCAAAATCTGAGGATCGCTTTTGTATAATAAAAACTCATTTAAAATGCCACTACACATTTTAAGAATGTGCTGTATCCGTTAGGTGATGAAAATTACCCTATAGGGTAATATTATTTTCCTCCACATACAAAGTCCTTTCAACACCATAATACAGGGGACTTGATTTCAGCCAAAGAGAACTATGATTTTATATTTGGAGTTCTCCTCTAGGCTACTAAAAGAAAATACAACTATATTTCTCTTTTATTACAATAATAAAATGTTATATTTGATATATAAGAAAAAGAAAAAGAATTGTTAATTCAAAGGGGGAAAAAGCTTCATGGGTCTCTCTTCTGGATGGTTGTCGAATATATACACATATAGAAAACGTATATGGGATAATCATCACAAGTCATAACTCATAACTACAAACATCGTCACCTTGAGTTTTTAATAAAACATCGTTATCGATTTGTTAATGAGAGATTGTGTGGGAATCTTCAAAGGAAGAGTCTGCAGCAGTTGACACGTAGTGAATTCTGGATATTAACTACATTTTTTTGTCTGCGTTATTTATTGCAAATTATTATGACTATTTAGTTCCCAAAAAAAGATTTATAAGAATTATCGTACTATTATATATTGTCTCTCTGTGTCACGGACGGCGGCTCTCGTGAGACTTTTTTATAGTTCATGTACAGGACAAGAATTACGATGTGGTTCAATGGTTGACCAACAAAAAAATTTATGTGGTTTGATATTATTTTTTTGAACGATGGTGTGATATTTTTAGATAGAGGGTTTAGAATTTTAGATATAAATATGGTAAGGAAAAAACAAACGAATTTTAAAGTGAATAATAGAATTTTGTTAGCTTTTCAAGACTCTGTGAGTGGTTATCAACTTGCAATTATGAGTATGAGTTGAATTACGAATCACAAAATTTATAGCATAAATATGGTGAATGTCCTGTAATCAGTCAAGTACTATATATGGGATATAAATTCTGAAAGCCAGACAGCTCAATAATTGCTTTATAAGTTAGTTTTAAAAATAATATTAAGAAACCAGTTGTTTTTCTATATTTCAGTGAATCTACGATGGAACAACAACCGGTTCCAATAGAAATAATTTGCATGAAAGTTCTTCATCCATTTGTTGCAAATGGGAAAGAGAAAACTACAATGATATTTTCTTTTGTACGTAGCTAACAAATTGGACAAAAATATCATACTAATCTTTTAGATAAGTGAGATAACCAAGATCGTTTTACTTACTTTTTTTACCAAAAAAAAAAAGATCGTTTTACTTTACTGCGTAAGACAACCACAATTCCCAACATAATTGAATCACTTTGAAAGATTCGAATTTTTTTTATTATTATTTTATTTGATAAGAATCGGTCGAAACCATTACAAGCTATGACGTTTTGTCATACATTACATAAAAGTACATGATCGAAAGTACTGTGATAAAGTAAAAGATATAGTGAGTGCTAAACCTCTGCTCGGTTTACAATAGATCGTGAACAGACGATATCAAACTCAGCCACCTCGGTTGTCATGGCCCCCTGGATTACCTCGTCCACCTCGCCTACCACGCCCTCTTTTGTATCCTCGTCTCAGAGTAAAATTTTCGGTAATGACACTATTATGAGTTGATTTACATACATAATTTGGATTTGACTCAGATTTTAATTTGTTCTAAAATCACAACTTTAGTGTCATGTGGTTGCTATGATTGATCATGAATTCTATACGATAAAATATATTTAATTTCTATGTTCTCTCTATGATATATTAATCTGCAAATTTTGAAGCAAATCTACATATGGATGTGAAACTAAAATCACCCAAACTAAACATTTAAATCTAAAATCACAAGTAATAAAAAATTCAATAAATATATTCCCTTCAAATTCACCAATACAATACAAGTCAGTAATATTTTGGTCAACTTTAAATACATATGAAATAGATGAGCCGTATGGGTCCCATGAGGCTCGTTTATTGGGTCCACACACGTTGCTCCAATGAGTGGGTTTTGGACCTTTGGTTGGTGGCCAACGTTGCTTCCAGGCAATGCTAACCCAAGTTCCGTATCAAGTAATATATCCATACAGTATATAGTTGGAAGTTGCAATGGATCGATCAATTAACGTTTTTATTTGTTTCTTATATAAAACAGAAATCATAAAGTGGATGAAGTGAATGGTTTCTTTGATGGTGTTGTTCTTGTAAGATCTGATCATATTGTTAGAGAATTCGATGGATATGTCACGTAGGAAAATATTCAATTCCTAGTCATTCCAGATTGGCTTTGCTAAACATATTGGTAGGCTAGATAACATATGTCTGCTTCGTATAAATATTTGATAATTATCATTAAATAATACAGATGATTATGTTATCCTAATCGCGACTGTCTGAGTGAAAACAACAATATTAACAAATTAGTTGGCGTTTTCAAATCTCAATGCAAAATTTGCGAAATTTTATACTATTGATTGAATTGTGTTAAGCATGTAGGTAACTGTGTTTTTGTTTTGAAAAACTAACATATTAAAATTTCTTTAATCTATGCGATAACTATTCAAAACAGAAGGAGTATGGAACAAGTGGTTCCGCAGTTCCTCTTCCTTCAACGATCAATTACTTCCCTATCGAGCTCATATTGAATAATTATGGAGTACTATTTTACTTCAATCCAAATTTTGTTATTGATTTTAGAAATCTAAAAGACATGAGAACTCGTAAAATTTTACATACACGAACGAATACTTGAAGAATCTTTGTCGATCGGTTTAATAAATTTATAAATTTTCGCAAGTGAGAGTTTTTTTTTGTTTTTTTTATTTGGACAACATCTTATTATATATGTTAGCTATTTTTGATATGCTAGCCCAAAAAAAAATTAGCTATTTTTGTTAGTTTATAATCGATATAGTAGTTCATGCATAATTTTTTTTCACTTTAACTAAGAATAAAAAGAATTGAAAAGTATCATAATGTTTGTTTGTATAAATTTGATATCTTTCGGATTTTATATATATATATACAACTTTGTGGACTAGAAATTGAAAGATAATGATGACAAATCGAATGGAAAAACAAAAAGTCAACCAAGTTGTGAAGTAGTGGAAGTATGTGGTGTGATGTATTAACCAACTTAGTAAGTTGAACTTACAATAACATCAACATATGATAATGCATGTCTTTGTTACGTAACTGTGACTCCATATATGACAATACCTCTCTTTTTCGAGGACGTACCATGGACCTGTCGGTCGATTTTACTAAATATCAACTCTTCGTTGTTTTTTGTTTACTTCTCGCCCAATTAATTTCGATTTGATAAGACGTTCGTATCATATTTTATCTTTTTTTTTTGGTTGATCTCCGTTTAAAATCCGGCTGAATACCAAAGAAACCAATGCATATATATAATTTTCTTTATTTTTATAAAAATATATGTTTATTTCTTTCTTTCTTTTAAAGGATGAACGTTCTTTTAATGTAAAACAATAGTAAAATTACCATAGCAAAGAGATTAGTCAGACTTCCGTCCAGATTATTCCTAGATAATATTAGAGTTATATATAAAAAAGATGGACAATATTTGGTCGACAACCTTTGCATCATTGATTTAAAAGACCTTAGATATGACTGGGTTTTTAACAAGGTTCATATTTTAAAAATATATTAAATGTAATGAAAATTTTGGAATAAGACTAGAAACGTTTCCTAAATAAAATTATTTATGATTATTTAAGAAACGTTTCCTATCTACACGTGTCGATTGGATATTCTCTGTGACAAAAGAAGAAGAAAAAAACAAACTGACTTTGGTCTTCTCTCTGCTCTTTCCATAGCGATTTCGATTCTCGCCGGAGATGGGAGATCAACTCTCGCCGGAGAATCGAGCATAGGGCCGAGGTTCTGTAAGCAAAAGAAAGTCTAAACAATTTATTGATCTACGAGTCAAGTTCGAAGGGAGAGGAAAGGAGAGATCCTTTGATCATCTCCGAACAAGTTCAAACAATCAAGGTCCGTTGATAAGCGATTTTCAGATGATCAATTTCTGATTTGTTGATCGCTAATTTCCTGATTTTTTTTTTTTTTTTTTTGTGCTTTTGACGATTGCCGCTGTGATTTGTTGATAGTTAATCTCTTCTTCAATTTCAGATTTGGTCCATACTTGTGCCAACCTTTGATTGTTGGATTGGGAGAAGATAACAAACCTTTCATTTGCACAATGGATTCGATTGGAGCCAAGTATCATCGCTCACATCCTTTCTTTGCTGAGTCTCCTATTTTTCAAACCGTTATGCTCACATCTCTAATACATAGGTTGATTTGGTGTAGAGGCTGAAGGTTCTTTGGACAAAGCAAGAAAACATAAGAAGAGACAGCTTGAAGATACCCTGAAAATGGTGGAGAAGAAGAGAAAGGTAATTGTTTTTCTGGTAGAGATAGGTTTTTACTCTTTTGCCTCACGCTACTCCCAGCTTATGATTTGGATTATCCTTTTTTCACAGGAATATGAGGAGTAAAAGGAGCAAGGAGAGGCCACAACCTCTGTTATGTTAAGGTGAGTAATTGTTCTATTCTGTTACCTTTTATACTTCCCAGTTTGAATATTTTAGAACAGGCTTTATTGTTCTGTTCTGCAATATTTGTTTGTTATAAAGTTAGTTCTATATCTTGTCTTCTCTTCCGAGTCCGACTCGGCTCCTGGTTCGACGAGGTTGTTTCTAAAGAAGGCGACATTTCTGGAAACCAGCTTTCTTTGCTTTGGTCCCTATGAAAACGTAAAAGCTTGAGGAAATAAGTTTAGATTTTGTAAACAGAAAGGAAGGTTTTTTCAACGATATGGGGGTAAGCTGATTCGTGATGATGTATAATGATGTGAGTTCATAAATATGCATGTAAAGATGACAATTTGTATATAGTTTATTAAGCACTTTTGCTTCATTTGGTTTCTCACAGCTGAAAAAGAGAATACAAAGCTTTTTGGATGATGGAGATGAGGATGCGTTGCAGTGGGGGAAAAAATTATTCTTAAAACTTTTTTTTAAGAACTTCATGGAGTTCTGGATTGGAGAAGTGAAAAAAAACATTCTTAACAAAGGTTCTTAAAACAAGTTTAATAATTAAATATTGAACAAGAATCTTATGAAGGGTTCTGGGTTAAACATGCTAGAGCATGAACAAAGGAGAAACACGTATGGGTTTCTTGGAGCATTTTTTATATAAATTAAGAATTTTGAAGTAAGAACCTTTGTTTTATAACTTCCAATAGAAAATTCTAGAAAAAGTTCTTAAAATCTATGCTATTTCTTTTTCTTTTCTCACCAAAAAAATTATTTTCTCATAGAATGATGGCACGTGTTTTGTAAGACTCGACTTTTGAAATCCTTGATTAAGAATTGTTTCCACTCAGAAAACTATTTTTCTGATTTAATTCAATGGTAAGAATCTTTCAAGTACCCAGTTTTTGATCATGCCCTTATGCATGTGGTTTGAAAGTATACCAACTTGGTTTTTCCCTTTGAATTATCAGCAAATCAATTTTTCTTCATACTTTTTTAAAATTTCATGCATGTACAGTTTGAAGTTTGAACAATTATTTGCCAAATAAATTTTAACAATAAAATTTTATTTTATGGGTACAATAATTCTACATTCAGTAGACAAAGAAAGACACGACAAATGTGAAATACGAAGGTCAAACCTTTGACCAATAGATAGGCCGCCAAATACAACATGGGACCGTAATGCTATACTCTAATTAGCCCTGGGCGTTTGGTTTTCGGTTCGGTTCGGTTCGGTTTTTTCGGTTTTCGGTTTTTTCGGTTATAGATGTTTAGTAACCGTTCGGTTAATCATAAAATTCGGTTCGGTTTCGGTTCGGTTTTTTCGGTTTTCGGTTTTTTCGGTTATAGAGATTTAGTAACCGTTCGGTTAATCATAAAATTCGGTTCGGTTTCGGTTCGGTTTCAGTTCGGTTTCGGTTCGGTTATTTCGGTTTCGGTTCCGTTTTTTTATATATTTTTTGGATAATTTGGATAAAAACCGGATAACTTCAGATAATATCGGATAATTTCGGATATTTTGGATAAAACATTTGGATAATTTTGGATAATTCGGTTTTTTACTAATATTTGGTTAATTTTAATTATTTAATTATTTTAAATATAAATATAAAAATGTATGGATCGTATTTCGGATATTCGGTTATCCGTTCGGTTATCCATTCGGTTTCGGTTCGGTTCGGTTTCGGTTCGGTTTTTTCGGTTATAGAAATTTAGTAACCGTTCGGTTAATCATAAAATTCGGTTCGGTTCGGTTCGGTTTCGGTTATTTCGATTCGGTTTCGGTTCGGTTTTCGGTTTTCGGTTAAAATGCTCAGGGCTAACTCTAATATAATACTATACTCGATGTCAGACGAGATTTAAAATAGACAGGACAAAAGTATGATGGAACAACACTTAAAGTCTTAAACCATGTGTTATATACGTCTTACGAAAAAGCAAGAAACCATTTCTTAGATAACATTTTTAGTATCTGACAGTCATTTCTTAGATAACAACTACAAAGGTTACACTGCTCATATTTCTCAAAAAAATATAGACCATGTCTACGTAAAAACGGAAGATAATTACATTGACTTAAAATTTTCGACGTCGCTAGTTGCTAGTCGGTGAAAATCGTAGCCATATACATATGAATGAATCAACTACCACGGAATAAACATGATTGAGCCGTAAGTAAACAACAACGAAAAGAACAACAAGACATTATTTTGGATGTGGATGTCGATGTCGATGTCGTTCATGCAAGCAAATGTAAAACTAACAAACTCAGGGAAAGCCCATCAGGCCGGTTTAAAAAAGCCCATATACTAAAAGATAAAAAGATCGGTAATGAGATATATCTAAACTGCCCTTGTTTATTTTCTCTTTAGCCTCGGCTCCATAACTCAAAAGCATGACGTTAACCAACCAATACTACGACGCCACGTGTGTCCTGCGCGAGGTCTTTTCATCGTCGTCACATCGCAAATTCGCAACGTATTGTTTCACTTTCGTTTTTATTTTTTTATTTTTTTATTTTTTCTTCTTCTCCTCGAATTTTCTCTGATTGCCTCAAATTGTTGTTTTACTCCTGATTGCAATTTCTATTCTCAAATTTTCTGAGTGAACACCATCTCGATTCTTCAAACCTCAGCAGATCCAATTTTAGGTTTTTTGTTGTCTCCTTTGATTTCTGCGTCGATGGCATCGAATCCTCACAGAGGCGGTGCAGGTAGTTCTCTTTACGGCGGCGCCGCTCCATACAGATCCAGGTTTAATTCTATTACCAGTTCCTCTTTTTTTTTTTTTTGAAATTGATTATGATTTCTTCTTCCTCGGATCATAGAAAACTAGAGATTTGTGGTTGTATGTGGTTGCAGAGATGGGCTTAGCACTAGAACCGGTGCTGGCTCGGAGGAAATCCAGCTGAGGATTGATCCGATGCACTCTGACCTCGACGATGAGATCACAGGTCTCCATGGCCAAGTCAGGCAATTGAAAAATGTAAGAGAACCCTCAAATTCACATTCTTTCTCTGTTTTTGTTGCGATTTCCAAATGAATTTGTATGTTTCTTTTCGGTTCTGGAGGATTATGGGTCTCTTTGAGCATTAAGTTGATCATATAGATTGCGAAAGTTGTCTTCTTTTTGTTTTAGATCCTTCTTACTGTTGTGGCTAGTTCATCTCTGAAGGTTTGTTTCAAGTAGTTGCAGAGGACTCTTTGTCTTTGTTTCGATTACAGCTTTTCGACTTTGAAATCTAAGGACTAGGTAATTAGTTGTGTAGGTGTATTTGTAATTTTGTATACTCAGTAGTGATTCTGTCATTTGCTAGCTGACTTACCAATTATAATCCACTTATTCGATATCTTTTATAGACCGTCCTTGCTTATTGTTTTATACCATCCTCGATGTAATCAGTCGAAACTCTCTACAATTCCTTGTTTTATAACGTTATTGTTGCACATAACATATCCCTCGGACTTTTGGTTTTTCGAATTTCAACTTCTAATTGATTTTCCATTGTTTGCTTATTTTGATGCAGATTGCTCAAGAAATTGGGTCAGAAGCCAAGTTTCAGAGGGACTTCTTAGATGAGCTGGTATGTTGTTGATGCCACTTAAGTTCTTGATTAACATGTATATGCGTACTCACCAGTCAATATGGGATTCCTTTCATTATTTTGAAATCTACAGTTACTTCCCAAAGTATGTTAGATGAATTCTAGTGTAGCTTACAAAGCAATGAATCTTGGTAAATCCACAGTTTAGAGTATGTTCAGACTTATACACAGGGTCTGGTCTGAAGTCTGGTGGGTAGGAATATATATCTTCGATCTCCGCTAGTTAGGTGAATGCATCATCACTGAAACCGGTTTCCTTATGAATGAGAATATGGTGTTAAATATTTTGCATTGCTTTAAGTTCGTTCTGGTTATTCTTTTGTTACCTGAAGAACATCCGAGAGAAGATTATGACAAACAACTAGATTTGGCTGTGTGAGACTGCAGAAACATGCATCAAGTGCTGTTACAAAAATACTTTGTGGGCTTAATACTGTTCTTGTCTGAAACATAAAAAAGCTCCTTTAACGGTGTTCTTGTCTTTTTGTCATTTTGTGACAGCAAATGACATTGATCAGAGCGCAAGCCGGGGTGAAGAACAACATAAGGAAACTGAACTTGAGCATCATACGTAGTGGCAACAACCACGTCATGCACGTGGTTCTTTTCGCGCTCCTCTGCTTCTTTATTCTCTACATGTGGTCCAAGATGTTCAAAAGATGAGAGACTCACAATGGCACTTGCGCACCCGCGAAAAGTTCTTGATGAATGTTGGAAACTTGTAGAAAAATCTTTTAGCTACGACATTTTGTGGTTCTTCTCGTTCCCTGTTATATATAGTGCTCATTTTAAACAATCACATAGAAGCAAAACTGCAAAAGATTATGTTACATCAACCACATGCGAATATGCGATGCTTCTGTTTCATTTCTTAGTCAGACCGGTTTAAACATCCGGTCTTAACCCGATTAATGAGCCGGCCGGTCTTAATCCAATTCAAAGAGTCTCAGCAATAGTTGTTGGGCCTATGCAAGTTGTTGCGACATATAAGAGACGATTGTTGGGCTCATGGAGTGAAATTCCCTCCCGTAACACGTGGCTTATTTTAACTGGTGTTCTGACTAAGATTACGATGGTAACGACTGCAGAGGATTAAACTCTCTATGATAAGCTCTCTTAGAACAAAAAAAAAGTGGGAAGGAAGGAGATAAGAAAATAAAAAAAAGATTTCAATGGCTTCCTTATCCACCTCCGTTGTAGCTTCGGCTTCGTCGCGTTTATGGCATCCTTCTTCCAACGGGAAGATTAGCGTCCCTTCCGCTTCGCTTTCTCTTGGCACTGGTTCGAGACGAGCTCCCTTGAAAGCCAGCTCTTCCGCTTCTTCTCAGTTGCTCCATTGCTCGTTTCTCTCTTCACCTCTCTCCCTCTCCTCTACCTTTTCTGGTTAGTCTCGTCAATTTATACGTAAAGCTTGTTTTTTTGTTTGTTTGTTGGTGTAATGGGTTTCTCCCCAGTTTTGTTGAATTCGGTTAGAGAAATTTTAGGATTGAGAAAGTTGTCATGGTGAATCCGATTTTGGATTAGGAAGCTCTGAAACTCTCAGTTAGCAAGTTAGTCTCTCTTTTTTCTGGCAAAGCTAATAACTTTGATGGCTGTTCTTTAGTTTACTGTCCTATACAGAAAGCTTGGCGTTTAACCACATTAGCTCATTAGATTCCACTGCATCTCTCTCTAATGTTATCGCTATGTCTGCTTCTTTGTTTGAATTCTCTTTTGTGATTCAACGAAGCAACCTGGCTCTGTTCACTTTCTATGTTAAACTCTTTGTGAAGTCAACTGTCAGTAATGTCGGGATATATGCATCGAATAGATGTTCCTTGTATGCTCAAGCATTGGAGATTGGAACAAAGAGTATCTATCTCGATACTAACCATAACTTCAATGGTTGATATTTTGTTTCCAGGTCTGTCCATTGCATTTGATCTCAGCAGTGGAACGAGTGGCATGAATGGCCAGAAACGCAGAGGGCTTGTGGTGAGAGCTGGAAAGGCTGCTCTGTGTCAAACGAAGAGAAGCAGGTCAAGAAAATCTCTGGCGAGGACTCATGGTTTCCGTTTGAGGATGAGAACCACTAGTGGTAGAGCGACCATCAAGCGCCGACGTGCCAAGGGACGTTGGAATCTCTGCCCTAAGTCCAACCCTAGCAGCGGCAAGCGGGCTTGAAGGTCGTTTCTCTGTACTCTTGTTTGATATGCTTTTCTTCTTGTTTTTTTTTCGGCAGAAGATACAATGAGAATCACGATTCGATGAGCTCTTTTCTGCGTTTTAACTCTCTTTATGTATTCTTGATTCGTTATAAAATCAATGTTCTTGGAATCCATCACACGCACTATAGTACTTGCTTCACTGAACTTGAACCTACTCGAAAGCTCAACTTCAAAGCCAAAAGCACTAAAGAATCATGATAGAAGCTTCAAGCTAGCTTTCTATTCAAATTCCATACTTACCTTACATCATGTCCTGTGTACAAAAGTTGCAGATACATTCATATCATACATATATGTGACAAGATTGCCACTTTGATATCTCTTTCATCTCTCAAGTTCTTGCTCTTGGCGACAACGGAGGATCCAATATCTAAACGATGTCATCTCCCCCGCAAGAGAAATTACAGTATCACCCATTCGTCTAATGTGTTTGACAAACTCAAAAATGTGATGGGGTTTAAGTTCCCAAATGATAAATTCATAAATTAGAAAAACATTTGGTTTAGATTCTCATAAAAAACAAAATTTACATTACAGACACTTGCAATATTTAAAAAGACGATGAGATAATCAAATTCAATTCCTCCATCATATATATAGAAAACCCTCGTAAACTAAACTCTCTAAACTTATCTCCAACTACCTAACTGCACTTAAAAGCTGATGAAAAAAGTGACACACATTCCAATATCAAATGAGAAAAGAGACACTGTGAAGAGGCAGAAACAAAATCATCAAATATCACATTTGCATAGTGAAATCTAACAAACTGTAGAAGATTCCGACAGGCTAACAAACTTCTCCTTGGAAATCACATTTGCAGAGAAAACAGTTTCTCATAACCGTATGTCTGCTGGAAATAACTTTTCACAATTTGATTATGTAATCTATATATATCTTCATATATTTAATTTAGATGACATAAATGTCTGATACTATATAATGGAGGAAACCGTTGAACGTAGCAATTTAGTTTGTTTTTTCTTTTCGAGAAAACAATCTAAGTGAATGTAAAAAAAAAAAAAAAAGAGCTCAGCTGCCGCTTCAAACTCGTCCGCAAATCTGACTATGGTGATGACCCAATCATCACATAAGCGCTAGTATCGTCACAGATCGTTGAAATCGAACGGTTAATTAAATCTGTATATGTTTTGAATACTACACTTTAAATAATTATCTTGAAAAAAAGTAGTAAACAATCAAAAATATAAATTCACTTTTACCAAACAAATAATAATATAAATTCATATCCACGGAGAAAATAGGTACTCTCAACTCCACAAGATATGATTGGCCATATGATTCATCATTCATTCATTGTAACTCTTTCATAATAAAATGGTGACACACAGTCTTATTAATTGATATAGAGCAATAAAATAAACATGAAGGTTGTGTTACGATGTAGATTTAGACCACATCTAAGCCATTCATAAACCAAACTACATAATGTGTGATCATTTCATTATATCATCTATTTGGATTGGCTAATCACGCAACAGGATAAAGAGCAAACTGAGCTAAACCACACATGCCTTCAGGCCATTCCACATCTCTACGGAGTCTAATGTAACCATTCTCTCCCCAAGTTGTGCCCCAAGAGTTCTTAGCCAGCCAATACTTGGTCCCTCGATGGTTCGTCCCATACCCAACAATCGTCACTGCATGTGTCGTGGTGGTCCCACAGTCGGGAGCATTGTACACTCCTCTTGAGTAATGGATGAAACTGTTCGCCCTCCCGGCAATTGCCACGGCGACGGGCTGTCTCAATACTGCCTCGAGCAACGCACGCTCGTTGTTATGTGGAACGTTTTGGAACCCTTTGATCTGCATGGCCGGTCTGACGTTGGACCGGCAACTCCCATCTTTCGCTTGGTATGGATATGCAACTTCTGAAGAAATGCCTCGGTTTTGTATTATGTAATTGAAAGCGTTTGCCATGTCTCCACCTTGGCAGCCCTTGTTCAGCGCTCTGTCACAATCTATAAGTTGCTGTTCCGACAGTGATACGAGGTTTCTTCGGGAAATCTTTGTCAGACCTTCCACTGCTGCAATAACCGCGAACGCCCAACAACTACCTGCACATATATTGATTACTTCATTGTACCAATCTCGTATTGGTAAAGTCTAAACCTAGAATGATTACCCTTACTTGGGTGTTAAGTTTTGTATGTGGAGTTTAATTATGACATTAAATTACTAATCCAGCTCTGTAGAGACTGTTTATAAAATAAGAGTATGATTCTAGCAAGCTTACCACATCCTCTTTGACTTTTGGGTGGTGTTACAGCTCCTTCCCTTCTCCAGTCTTTGCTCCAGCCAACGAGATTACTGACGTTCCAATTCCAAGATGGCATCGTTTCATCAGCTACTTGGGATGGTGATGTTACGTTAATGTCACTCAGACCGGTGTGGGTGGCAAGGAACTCCTCCTCGGTCAAATCCGTGAACTCGTTGACACCAAGTTTGTAGCTTTGATTCCCCTTGTTATTGAAGTTCTCAATGAATTCCAAGTTTTTTTTGAACACTTGAAGCCTCATCTGTTTCTCGGATTCATTGCTATAAACTCGAGAGAATTTGATCATCCATTGTTGGTGGTAATCAGCAACGGCTGACTCGTTAAAGGTGACACGGGATGTGGCTTGAGAGATGCTAAGATCGATGGAAAAAATTGTTAGAACCAAAAACACATACGACACTACCAAGACCATTTTGGTTTTGATGGATACCACAAATAAGAACATAAGAAAATTCACGTTTAGACGAAAATGTATGAATTTGGTTTTTATTTTACTTTCTAAAAATATAAGATTATGTAACTAATGGTTTTTTTTTTGTGGTGTGGTGAAGAAGTGAGAATGGGAAGAAATGATATTTATAGAATGGGGAAGAAGAGTTGTTGTGTTGGAAATGGAAGCAAATGCAAGTTGACTATTCTGGTGATGTTATAGTATGCAATCGCATTACTTGCCTCATGATCTTTGAATGAACAACTTTCCATTTTTGTTTTGTAACAAGTCTACTATCCATTATTCATGTGCATAGGTGCCATATATAGTAGGCTACTGATATGTATTTCTCATCATGATTTTATTTTTTAAATAGATAACATCTAGCAATATTTATGTAATAGCAACCTTAATCAGGATTTTTTTTGTAATAATACATTTGCGTTTAAACTAAATGTGTGTAAACATGGATGAATCAAGTGTACTTTCAAGTTTCTTCATCGTTATGAATTTTAGAATACTTATTCCATTTTAAACCTAAAATATTGTCATTTCAATATTGTTTTTTTTTAAAAAAATTTTATGTTATATGAGTTTTGAAACTAAAAATATTGGCTTTGAATGGTTGTGGTTTTAAAGGAAACAAATGAATTGAATAGTTCAAAATGTTTTACTAGATTAATTCACACCAGTCAAATGGAAGATAATATAATTGTATTTCACCTGGGGAAACAAATGCAAAAATTGACTATATTGTGGTAATGTTTTTTTTTTGGCATCTTACTATATTGTGGTATTGGTAATGTTATATTTTGCATTACTTGTTTCTTTATATGCATTGATAAATTGATCTTTTGCAGTAAGGATATCGTATCATGTACATCTATATCCTATATGTTTGTATTTAGGACAATAGATGCATTTACATATATACAGAAAACAGAAAACGATTTCAGTCAGTCTTGTTCCTCTGTCTCTTTAAAATCTAGCAATATACGTACTAGCAACTCTTAACCTTAATCAGGGTTTTGGGAAGTATTGCATTTGTGTTTAAACTAACATGGGTCATGGGTGAATGAAACGTATTTCAAAATTTATTTATCGTCGTGAGTTTCAGAGTATTAAATCAATTCGAGCCCAAAATTTGTCATTTCAATTTTTTGCTTTTGCTTTTTTTAGACCGTCAAAATGATGGGGAAGGAAGGAGATAAGAAAAAAAAAAAAGATTTCAATGGCTTCCTTAGAAAAAAAAAAGAGCTCAGCAGCCGCTTCAAACTCGTCCGCAAATCTGACTATGGTGATGACCCAATCATCACATAAGCGCAAGTATCGTCACAGCTCGTTGAAATCAAACCCGTCACAGCTCGCAAGAATGTAAATTTATATCCATGGAGAAAATAGGTACAAGGTACTCAACTTCACAAGATATGATTGGCCATATATGATTCATGCATTGTACTATTTTAAAATAAAATGGTGACACACATTGCCTTATTAATTGATATGAAGCAATAAAATAAACATGAAGGAATTGTGTTACGATGTAGATTTAGACCACATCTAAACAACTATATCATCTACTCGGATTCGTTAGTCACGCAACCGGATAAGAAGCATATTGAGCTAGACCACACATGCCTTCAGGCCACTCAACATCTCTGCGGAGTCTAATGTAACCATTCTCTCCCCAAGCTTTACCCCAAGAGTTCTTAGCCAGCCAATACTTGGTCCCTCTCCGGTTCGTCCCATACCCAACAATCGTCACTGCATGATTCAAGGCGGTCCCACAGTCAGGCGCATTGTACACTCCCCTTGAATAATGGCCGAAACTGTTCGTCGCGGAAATGCCCACGGAGACGGGCTGTCTCGATACTGCGTCGAGCAACGCACGCTCGTTGTTACGCGGAAGATTTATGAACCCTCTGATCTGCATGGCGGGTTTGACGTTGGATCGGCAACTCCCTTCTTTTACTTGGTAAGGGTATGCGTTATCTGAAGCAATGCCTCTGTTTTTTATTATGTAATTGAAAGCGTCTGGCATTCTTCCACCATTGCAACCATTGTTTTGCGCTCTGTCACAATCTATAAGTTGCTGTTCGGACAGTGATACTAAGGTTCCTCTGGCAATTTTTGTCAGACCTTCCACCGCTGCAATCGCGGAGAACGCCCAACAACTACCTGCACATATATTTATTACTTCATTGTTACGAAACGAATCTTGTATCGATAAGGTCTAAAGACTCTAAACCTAGAATGATAACCCTTACTTGGGTATTAAGTTTTGTATGTGGAGTTTAAGTATGACATTAAATTACTAATCCAGCTCTGTAGAGACTGTTTATAAAATATGATTCTAGCAAGCTTACCACATCCTATTTGACTTTTGGGTGGTGTTACAGCTCCTTCCCTTCTCCAGTCTTTGCTCCAGCCAACGAGATTACTGACGTTCCAATTCCAAGATGGCATCGTTTCATCAGCTACTTGGGATGGTGATGTTACGTTAATGCCACTCAGACCGGTGTGGGTGGCAAGGAACTCCTCGTCGGTCAAATCCGTGAACTCGTTGACACCAAGTTTGTAGCTTTGATTCCCCTTGTTATTGAAGTTCTCAATGAATTCCAAGTTTTTTTTGAACACTTGAAGCCTCATCTGTTTCTCGGATTCATTGCTATAAACTCGAGAGAATTTGACCATCCATTGTTGGTGGTAATCAGCAACAGCTGACTCGTTAAAGGTGACACGGGATGTGGCTTGAGAGATGCTAAGATCGATGGAAAAAATTGTTAGAACCAAAAACACATACGACACTACCAAGACCATTTTGGTTTTGATGGATACCACAAATAATAATATAAGAAAAATTCACGTTTAGAAGAAAACGTATGAATTTGGTTTTTGTTTTATTTTTAAAACTATAAAATTATGTAACTCTGTGGTTTGTTGTGGTGTGTTGAATAAGTGAGAATGGGAAGAAATGTTATTTATAGAATGCCTAAGAAGAGTTGTTATGTTGGAAATGGAAGCAAATGCAAGTTGACTCTATTAGCATTACTTGCTTCCAGATCTTTGAAGGAACAATTTCCATTTTTGTTTTTAGCAAGTCTACTATCTATTCTTCATGTGCATTGGTGCCGTATATATCAGGCTATTGATATGTATTTCTCATCACGATTTTATTTTAAAAAATAAATAGATAAGATCTAGCAATATTTATATACTAGCAATCTTAATCAAGATTTTGGATAGTAATACATTTGCGTATAAAATAAATGTAGGTAAACATGGATGAATCAAATGTATTTTGAAGTTTCTCCATCATTATGAGTTTTAGAATATTTATTTAATTCAAACCTAAAATATTGTCATTTCAATTTTGTTTTTAATGTTATTTGAGTTTTGAAACTGAAAATATTGGCTTTGACTGGTGGTAGTTTTAGAGGAAACAAATGGATTGAATAGTTAAAAAGATCTTACTAGATTCACACCAGTCAAATGGAAGATAATATAATTGTATTTTACCTTAAAATGTACCCCCATTACCAAATAAGATAAGTAAGAAACAAATCAAATATTGAAAAATTACATTACTTTTGCATTGGTGATTGACTGACTGTATCCAGTAAGAAGTGTAGGAATTCAATGTTAATCTAATGTAGTTTTCTTTCAAATTGGTGAACGTTTTTAGAAGTGAGAATATCATTTTTTTTTTAAGTGAGAATATTCCTCTATATTCTTTAAAAATTTTACTATATATCGGGTGCAAGTTGTTACTGTTTTAGAGGAACAAAATCAGAAGAATACTGGATTCCTCTATATTCTTTCAAAATTTAATTATTTATCATAATTTCTATTTTATATTTTTGAATTCCTCTCACCCGAACGTAACAAGTTAACAAAATGAAAATCTCTTTAAAAATAATTCTTCCACAAAATAATAGAAGAATAAGTAAAACACATAATTCCTAGATCTCAACTGCTAATTTTCCTCTCATTTTAATTCCTTCTAATTTTCCTTCTTAACTCAGGTCTTCCTTCTAACTCAGTTAGGCACACAATGATCCTCCATAGTCCCATGATATATTGGTCTTATGAGTTTTATTGGATGATCCTGACCATAACAATACACTACATAAACATTATATTGTCTCTAAACAGC
This sequence comes from Isatis tinctoria, assembly GCA_010577795.1. Classification (NCBI taxonomy): domain Eukaryota; kingdom Viridiplantae; phylum Streptophyta; class Magnoliopsida; order Brassicales; family Brassicaceae; genus Isatis; species Isatis tinctoria. Next base: position 12,894,430 of record CM021244.1, read on the forward strand.
CTTTACAAAAAATAAACGCCGAAACTCCATAAATTTGTAACCATTAACTGATAACTTGTAGGCAACCTACATAATAAGATAAATCGATGAGAAAAATTTATAGCAACAAGCTCGATGAGACTACGTTTATTTACCTTTTTTCCCGTCTTACAAGTAACAACGTGGGTTCTTTTTGAGTCTCATTAATGGTTATTTCTTCTCGAGTTTCTCTTTTACAAACGCTGTCATGCATAGTTTTGTTTAATTAGCAAAGCATAATCGTTATAAAAGAAAAATATATAAATTATATTATACAGTGAACATTTTATATATGCCATGTATAGGTGAAGCTTTTTTTTTGGGTTGCTAAACATAAAGGTCGAGCATTGCGATGCAGATTTAGACCAAATCTAAATCTAAATCTAAATCTAAACAATTGATAAACCAGACTATATAATTAATACCGCACTTTTTTATTGTTCAAATAATAAGTCAATCTGACACTTAGTTACGCAATCGGATAAAAAGCATACTGAGCCACACCACACATGCCCTGAGGCCACTCCACATCTCTACGAATCCTAATGTAACCGTTCTCTCCCCAAGTCTCACCCCAAGAATTCTTAGCCAGCCAATACTTGATCCCTTCAGGGCTCGTCCCGTACCCAACGAACGTCACTGCATGGTTCACGTTGATCCCACAGAACGGCTCATCGTACACTCCCCCTGAGTAATGCATGAAACCGGGTCCATCTGCGTCAATGGAAACCGAGACAGGCTGTCTCGATACAGCCTCGAGCAACGCACGCTCGTTGTTGCTTGGAACGGTCTGGAACCCTCTGATTGATGCGGCGGGTCTCGCGTTGATCCGGCACATCCCGTCTGTCAAGTGGAAAGGGTACGCTTCCTCTGAAGCAATGCCTCGGTTTCTGACTATGTAGTTGAAAGCTTCTGACATTATCCCGCCTCTACAACCATTATTATACCCTCTGTCGCAATCTAGAAGCTGTTGTTCAGATAATGGTACGAGGTTGCCTCCTGCAATCTTTGTCACACCTTCCACCGCTGCGACTGCTGAGAACGCCCAACAACCTCCTGCACAAATATACATACAAATATATTCAGTATGAATAGTTTTTTTTTCTCAGTAACGAGTGTCGTAATAACATAAACCTAGATAGGTAAGTAGGTAGCCCTAACTTGGGGTTTAAGTTTTCACAATGGCATGATGAAATCATGGGATTCAATGACTAATTCAGCAATTTAGTACAATTCGTTAAGCGTATTGAATTTGACATGTTGAATATCATACACGTAAAGATCATCATTTAGAACGTATAATTCTCGAAAGCTTACCGCATAGGCCTTGGTATCTAACAGGTGTTACAGCTCCTTCGGATCTCCAATCTTTGGTCTCATGGCCGACATCACTGACGTTCCAAATCCAAGAAGGTATGAAATCATCAAAAAATCCAGATGGAGAAATATCGTTAATGCCCTTGAGACCGGTGTGTGTGGCAATGAACTCCTCTTCCGTCCAATCCGCAAACTCGTTGACACCAAGCTTGTAGGTTTTATCTCCCTTCTTATTAAATTCCTCAATGAATTTCAGGTTCTTCTTGAAGACATTGAATCTCATCTGTTTCTCGAGCTCGTTGGTATAAACACGAGAAAACCGACTCATCCATTGTTGATGGTGGTCAGCAATTAATGGTTTGTGGAAGCTGACACGAGATGTGGCTTGAGACACGTTTAGGCCAATGGAAAGGATTGTTAGAATCAAGAACATGAATACAATCGATGCCATTTTGTTGTTGATGAGTATGACAAATTAAAATAAAAGCAAAAAATGAGTGTTGTGGTGAAGAAGTTAAGATGGGGAGAAAGGATATTTATAAAGAAAACTCCTAATGTTCTAACTGAAAAGTGAGAGCAAATTGCAAGTTGACTCTAATATATAGTTTGCAGTAACTTGCGCCGTGATATTTGGAGGAATAAGGATGTTGAGATATTATCACCATATCGTTTTAAATAGATTTTAGAATAGATTTTGAGAATTTTTCATAAGGAGGTTGAGATATATGATAATTTTTTTTTTCAATTTTAAAGTGTATTTAAAATGAAATATATTTTTCTTTTTTTTTAACTTTGTTTTCTATAAAATTGAGAATATGATATTAAAAACTTTCAAATTTCGATTTTTATTGAAAATTTCAAATCTTTCAAATCTTATTTGATATTTTAATTTATGAAATCCGTAATTATCAATAATGTGAGATTTTACAGAATTCGTATAAATGATTAATCTAATAAAATAGATTTTTTATAGAAAAATTGTATAAATATCAAATCTAATAAGAGAAAAATTTAGAAACAATTGAAATCCTCTCAATCTCTGATGCAATATGTCGCTCTAAGTTAATAACCCAAAATTTTCATTGAAATGTTATTAGCTTTTGGTGATAACCTCAGTATAACCTTTGACTGATTCATATATTGTGGTTCAAAAGGAATAAAAAACAAAAATATCGTGGTTCAAAAGGAATCTTATTTGGATTTACCCCGTTAAATGATAAGCGATAGAACCATATTACAAAGAGAAATACTTTCAAATAGCATACTTTCATTGGTGAAAATGACAATAATAATTTATTTTAATTATTTTAATCATTTTAAATGTATTACACTAATGAATTTGGATTAATAAATCATTAATTAAGGTTTAAATTTTTTGGTTTAGGGTTCAGGGTTACAAGATTGAAAAAAAATGACGAGAAGTAATGTTATAATAGTTTTTTTCTTCTTTAATGAATGTTATTTTGTCATTTTTACCATAATGTGCTATTTTTGTGATAAAACACGAAAGTGTGCTATTTTTGAGAATTATCCTATTACAAAAAGAAAATTGAAAAGCAATGAAACATTTTTAAAAATATTTGAGGCTAAATAAGACAACGAGCCGGTGTAGAGATCAATACTCTAGTGGTTTATGGCTTAAGCTAACCAACCATGCACTCAGCTTCGCATGCATGCGGGAAAATATGGCCTGAAGTGGGGCTGTGAAAATCAAATTTAAAATGAGGAATTGATTGTGATTATTTCCAAAATTTTGTCTTATAAAAACATGACCAACCAAGTCCTGATTCAAAGCTCAAGTCCTTTTTGTGTCTTGTAATTAAAGATCGAAATCTCCTTAAACCAAAAAAGCTAGCCCAATGGAGATCGATGGTCCACTAGTCTAACCCTTGAATCCTTTTTATATACTCTTTATTTTTTGAATATTACATATAAATATACTTATATATGAATAATTTCTGCATAAAACAATTATACTGAGTTATAATTGCAAGAAAGTGCAGACATCACTTGATGACGATGAGATGCAAGATTTCTTCACGTTACTTACCTCTCTAATGATTTTCTTTGGAAGTAAAAGCACTTAGATGGATAACTTACTTTTGCACTAAATTGACCCAAAAAGGGGTGGATAACTAGGATAAACGATGTTTCCCACTTTTTAAATGAACTGCGAAACCTTTATATTCCACTTGCGATTCTATTGCCCTTTCGTTGTTGTTAACGTTTGTTTTGGTCAATTGTTTGGACCTCTGATACAAGTATGAACAAAGATCAAATGGAAACTCTGGTGTGATACCCTGCCAACGCTAATTAGATATTATGATCAGTAAAGTAAATCAACATCTTATTAAGCAATAGCATTAAACATTATCTTAGCCAGAACTTTTTACTTACTGACGCAATGAACCCTATATAACAAAATTTATAATTGAACAAAATAATACTTTTCAACTATCTAATATTATAGTTTTGAATATTTTTTTTTTTAAATATCTGAGGAATCTAAACCATGATATCTATCTAAACCAGATAATCAAATATGAACAAAATTAGAATATTATTGTTGTTGAGATATAACCAATTCCATATGTAGTTGAATTGAACCGCAGTAAAAGTATTCGAGATCTAACAACTCAATCCACAAAATTATTTTCCAGAATCTAATATCATTGTTTTTTTGTTCATGCGTACGTATATCCCAATAAGTTGTTAAAACAAAGAAAAAAACTTCCAAAAACAGTTATACATAAAGCAAGCTCCCCAAATGATAGGGTTTTGTGTTGGCAAAAGACAATATTAAAAACTGTCAACTAGTGAATTTAAATATGGAAAAGAATTCAACGCAAACGATTTGGACGTAATAGCTGATCTATGTATCATGGTATTCTGGTAGTTAACTTTATCTCTTTTTTCTTTGCTCTATCCAGTTTATTGTTTTTTTTTCTTTAATTTTATTGTTATATTTTGGATATGATACAAATGTAGTTGGAAGCTATAATACTTTATGTTATGAAGATGAAAAATAAATTTAAAGTACTGTCAATTTACATTCTTCTAGATATATTAAACTTACAGTATATTTGCAAGTCACAAAGCGACAAAAAGATTACATTTGCTATTATCGGAATGGAGCAATGAAGCATGGGCTCCAAAATGGGGTTTCATATTTAATCCACAAATTTTATTTTAAAATATATATGCATGCCTCTGATCAATTTTTGGTACATTACATGCCATTGATCTTGACTTGCAAGAGTCGAACATCTTTACGTATTTGAAACGAAAAAGGAAATAGAAAATAATATTGCACCTATAATAATAAGCAAATGAGCCATTTTTGTGATTTGGATGATTATTATAAGTAATGTTGTAACTACTTTTTTTTTTATGTTGTAAGTTTGTAACTACATTAAAAACTCGATTCCTTAAAGATTTGGAGTATTTTGGTTTCCGCAAACTTAACAATTAAGATAAATTTTAAAAATAAAATAAAGTATAGTGCATGTATGACCTGATCTCATAATAATATGAATATGTAACAGAGCTATGGAGAACCTAGGTCCATAGCATGAGTCTACTTACTTATTAATAGCGGAAACTCGAATTAATAAACGTTGAATTTGTAACTGGCGGCGTACCTTTTCCCATCCACAAGTTGGGACGACGTCTTTGAAGCGCGCCGCAACATACGCACGCATTAAGATTGCATTATCATTGTCATGAATTATTTGAAGTATGGGGTTCCGAAGATGCGGACCCAGTGAACCAATAGCAGCCATGGATCTAGCTTTTTTTTTTTTTTTTTTGGGACAAACCATGGATCTAGCTTAAAGCATCCTTTTTTAGAAGATTTTAGAGTCCTTCAACAGTTAAAAAATAAAATAAAAAACATTGAAAAGATAAGTTTGAGGATGAGAAGGAGCTCAAATAACAGAAAAAGCCCATGAAAAATATTTTAAATACTTAACAAATCGTTTAATTCTTTTTAAATATTAAAAATTTAATTATATATATAAATTCTGTTAAAATAATAATATCTTTAGTGAATTTTATCTTTAATAGATGATTTTAGGTAAATAAAAAAAGTTGCTATGATATTAATTAAAATAATTTAGAATCTTATTTAAAATATTAAATATTTATTTTAGGAAAGTAATATCCCACTACAAAAAAAGAAAGCTTTTTTTTTATGGATTAAACGTATTTTACAACAAACTGTTTTCTCTCTCGTTCGTAACACAAGCAAAGAGAGACGAACAAAACACCACTACTTTTCTCGTTTTTCCGGCGGCAAAAGTAATATCCCATTACAAGGGATGGATTAAACGTATTTTACAACAAACTGTTTTCTCTGTCGTACGTACCACAGGCGAAGAGAGACGAACGAAATACCACTACTTTTCTAGTTTTTCCGGCGGCAAACGTAATATCCTACTACAAAAAAACTTTTTTTGGATGGATTAAACGTATTTTACAACAAACTGTTTTTTCTCTCGTACGTAACACATGCGAAGAGACACAAACGAAACACCACTACTTTTCTGGTTTTTCCGGCGGCAAACTTTTTTTTTTCTTTGTTGATCTCTTTACCATATCAATCAATATTTCTATAAATGTCTTTCCCGTCATCAATTCCATCGATTGGTGAACAATCTAATCGGTATCTCCTTCTGTCAATGGGCATTTCTCTTCGCCAACAGCCATGTTTTCTGTTACTGGTGATCTCGTTAGTTTGCTCAGTCTTCTATGAGGCTCTCACTGAACAGTTATGCAGACTCATAAAGCGACTAATAAGGTTTGTTTACGGTGTCATCTCTCTTTGGGAAAGTAACCTTCCGACAAAAACACGTCGATTTTGACGTTTTATTATTGTCGACGTTTTCCGGTGCAGTCCATGTCCGGGTTTTGTCTTCCACTAGTTTTTTCTGGTGGTTGTGTTTTGCAAATTCTTCGTCATAAAAAATCTCGATCAAAACCGCCATGGCCGTGTATTAGGAGTCTGATGGCTATATTACCATGGAGAAGACTTATTCACACTTTTATTGGCATGCCAAGTGATGTACGAGTTTTAAACCCTGTTTTTCTACTGCAAATGCACAACAAATCGTAGTAGTACTTAGGGGTCGATCCCACGAAGACCAAGTATTACACTATGGTTTTATAAACTAGATTTAGAGCTAAAACAGATCAAGATGGTTTGGTTTCGTTGGTAGCAAGAAACTAATCTAAAATCGGAAGTAAAACAATATTAAGCAAGCACAAGTCTAGAACTCAAATATAAAGATAACATCAATCCACTGTCGTGGCATCAATAACTTTGTCTAGCGACCTAGAATCCTAACTGTCGTTGGCCCTAAAAATCGCAGACAAGCATTAAGGAGAGGTTTGATATGTTCACAATTCTCCAATACATCTACTCTCGCAGGTAATGAATAAATTGCTCATCAATGTTTCTTCTAGCAACCTAGCAACTGTCGTTGTCTAAGCTAACCTAATATCATGAATTAAGCGGCCAGTTTAACTCAAGCAATAAGATCAACAAGGATGAAGACTATCGATTTCTAAGCCTATTTGTGTTTAATCCTTTAGCTCATGAATTCCTTTGAAAACCTTAACCTAACTAAGAGATCTACTCAAGCATGAATAAAGAATAAATCAAAGCAATAGTAATAAAAGGATGCATTAAAAATCGATATTAAAAAGAGGGTTCAGAATTCTTCTCCAGAAGTTGCAGAGATTCTTCTCCCAAAAATAATACAAAGCTCTTTAGAGAATAGGAAAACTAGAGATAAAAGGTAAAAGATGTAAAAGATCATAAAAAACCTAAAACTAAGGGGAATATATATACAGGGGTGGAGCCACATGGTAGGGAGGGGGGTCAACTGACCCCATGAACTTTATAAAATTTTGGTTTGCAAACATATTTTCATAGTTATTCTTGTGGTAAACTGGTCAGAATCTTCCTTTTTGACCCCCATGTGCTGAGTTCAAATCCCATATATATATCTATTTTAGTTCTAATAAGTTTATTTTGACCCCCATTAAATCTATGTCTAGCTCCGCCACTGTATATATATATGGGTCATCATAGGCGGCTGGTCCTCTTATTTTCGTGATTAGGATTAGGTCAAATCGGCCTCCCCTTTTTTTACTCCGTCCGTGCGAAATTCGGGAGCAGGTGCTCGCCGGGTGCCGAGCACGTGCTCGGGGGTAAAATGGTAATTCTTTACATATTCGCCTCCTTTTCTTCCAATATGATTCTTTTATGCTCTAAAGGCTTTAATCACTCCAAACTTCGTCCAAAGCTTCCTAATGACCTGAAACGACTCGATAAAGACTAAAAAGACTCGAAAAGAACTAGAAAACAAAGGTTAGAATGAGGTGAAAATGCCTTATATCAATTTCCCCAAACTTAGACCTTTGTTTGTCCTCAAACAAACTAAAGCATAAGCCAAGAAGAAAGGTTTGAAAACATGGGAAAATCACTTATTCTTTAGAACCCTGATGAGTAAGCCAGCACTAGAGTAAGCCACATCAAACAGTACCAACTTAAGTTAAGACTTCTTGTAATTTTCCGCAGACTTACTAACCATCCACATTCCAAACCACAACCCATAAGAGTAATCTAAAATCCCCATTGCTGACCTTATTAAGTTTAAAGTGCAGTCTCATCGAGGGAATATCGATCAAAGGATACATGGACTCTTACTCACCCAAATACTGAATTTATGGTTCTCACTTCCAATCAGTCTATTTTTCCCTACTAGGTTATCATTTTATTTTTTTTATCGACTAATTGTTCTTTTTTTTTTCTTTTTGTTAGATTAGTATCCAATGATTTAACTACTTTTCAAAGCTATATCTCTTTTTCATTCTTTTTTTAGAGACAATGAAGGGAAGAGAGAGGGAAACCATAATCACAGACTAATCCTATTAGACCTAAGCAAGGAATCCGATCCAGAGTATACCAAGCCTCAAGATGAGAAAAATTAAGTTCATTATATCTAGGCCAGCTCTGGATCATCTAAACACTCAAACAGTATGGGATAATGGAAGTTCAATTTACCTTTGAAATTTCCTTTTGGTAGAATCCGCTGTCAATGGCTGTAAGAATGGTCACTAAAGTGGTAGCTAAAACAGTTTGTTCCAAAGAAAGATCATAATTCCCAACTAAATTTTGACTCAATAAAACAGACGTAAAACGACTTAAACAAGACAAAGAAAACGGAATTAGTACCGACACCCTCCCCCAGACTTACTTCACACCATCCCGGTGTGAGAATAAATCAAGAGAAAAGATGAGAAATGAAAAATAAATAATGGATGTTACAATTGTGTAGGAACAAGAAAACTTACCTGAAGACGTGCACCCTTTTTTTCTTTCTATTTTTTTGTGGATCGGAGCATCCGAGTGGAGCAGGTGCTCTGAAATAGATTGGGGGTGCTCGCTCGTTTTTTTTTTAATAGGCTGAAACAAAGAAAACCAAAACCAAAAATTAGTAGCAAAAGAAAATAAAAGTTAGAGACACTTACCAGTGGGTTGCCTCCCACCAAGCGCTTGGTTTAAGTCATTAGCTTGACGTTGGTGCCATGTATCAATCAGGTTGGGCTTGAGAGCTTGCTCCAAAACAAGCTCCACAATCAGACATCCTTACGTTCAGAACCTTATTCATCATTCCATTCACAACACCAATACCCTTCTCTTTCAACTCTGATGGAAGAACAGCTCTAACTCTAGAGAAAGGTTTATGATGACCTTTGCACTTCACCTTGTAGTCAACCGATTGTCCATAATATCCTTGAGGGATCAAAGTTATTTGAGGACCTCCCGTCATCCTTCTGCACTGCATGTTTCCCTGCGTCTTTGTCTTCTCTCTAAACCTTCCGGGTGGTGGAGCAGGTTCTCGTGGGATCGGAGCACGTGCTTCCTTGCTATCCACTGCAGAGATGCACAAGGCGTGTATGGTGGTTCCTATGGGAACGGCTTTGTAGAAGACCTTCTTGTCAATCTTGGAAAAGCTGACTTGCTTATTCAGCATATCGATGATTGCGCCCACTGTAGCCATGAATGGTCTTCCAAGAAGTAAGGGCATGCCATAACCTTCTCGCATCTCCACGATCTGAAAATCAGTTGGAACTAGACAATCCCCTATTTTGATGGGTAGATCGTGAATGCTGCCAGACGATGTTGATGAGTAGGAGTTTGCAAATTGAAGAGTCATATGACTAGGCTTTACCTCCGAAATTTCAGCTTCTCTACAATAGCCTTTGACATGACATTAACACTAGACCCAGAATCACAAAAGCGTCCTTGAAGTTAATTCCAGCAATGGAGCATGGGACCAAGAACTTTCAAGGATCTTCATCCTTAGGCAATACCCTTAATGGTGGTGGTGGAACTTGATAAGGCACCTTAGGAGTGTAAACCCTTGCTGGAAGATTTTCTACAGGTTTGGTGGGAGCATCTCGGGGGAGCATGTGCTCTGGGGTAGCGAGCAGGTGCTCTGTCGGAGAGCTGGGATGCTCTGACGAGTGTCCTTCTCTTGGAGAGTTCTGATTCCCCTTGAGCGGGTGCTCGTTGGATGGGGGCACATGCTCCATCGCCACTTCTTTTCCTTTTGCCGATATTGAAGTTGAGGTCGCGGTATGGTGGAGCGTATTTCCGCTTCTCAATTCAATGGCGTTGAAGAAATCCTTCCTAGGTGCTTCAACCTTTCCTGGCAGAGGTCCTGGTGTCCTCTTGATAGCCTCAGCCGTCTGTGCAATCTGAACGTCGAGCTGCTGCATATGAGTCCATACAGCTTCATATTTTCCATTGAGGTCCACGTACATTGTATCAACCTTAGCATTGATCTCAGATGCTGCCTTTTGCTGACCCACCAGTAGTTGTTGCATCTTGGGAGTTAGACGCATGAGCTTGAAAGCTTTGATTCTCCACATAGCCTCCATTTACGCAGTTCACCTCTGCATACTGCTCATCGCTTCTGTTCGGAAAAAGTTGCAGACTTCTCTGATTTCTTTTCAACAACATATCCACTTTTGCTGCCAGCTCATCAATCTTCTGCGATTCAACATTGTTGACGTATCTAGGCTCATCATACTCATTGCAACTATTTCTAGAACTTGTAGCCAAATTTTCGATCAGCTCAAACGCACACTCCTTGGACTTTGTATAAAAATCGCCATTGCTGGCTGTATTCAAAGCATTCTTATAGTCCCAGTCAACACCATCATAGAATGTGCTCAGGATCTGCTCATCGCTGAACCCATGGTGACGGCAATCTCTGTGGTACTCCTTGTACCTTTTCCAAGCTTCGCAAAAAGCTTCTCCAGACTGCTGTTTGAACGAAGATATCTTGTTCCTTAGAGATGCAGTTTTGGACTTAGTAGAGAACTTATCCAGGAATGCCGATCTAGCATCAACCCATGTCGCCAGAGATCCAGGTGGTAATGACTTCAGCCAGCGTGAAGCTTTTTCCGCAAGAGAGAAAGGGAATAACTTGCACTTCAGGAAATCCGGAGGTACACCATTCGAACCGGTTGTGCTGCAGATTTCTTCGAAATATTCAATATGATCCATCAGATTTTCTGCAGGTAAGCCGTGAAACAAGTGTTGCTTCACCAATGCGATCATCTGAGGTTTGATCTCGTAGTCCTGCTTCTGAAGTGTGGGGGGAATGATTGCGGCTCTATTTTGGTAGTAAGCATGAGGTGCGTGAATATACCCAATGGCACGCTTTTGCTGTGGTTGTAGCTGTTGTTGCAACTGTTGCATCTGCTGTTCTAGCCTTCGAATTTCAGCAGCTACATAACCACTACCAGTTCAGGTGTCGGTTTCGTCGCCCATGTTGGCTGGATCCGACTTCTGCTTCTAATCAACTCGTTCGAACCTTGCTATCTCCTGATTGTCCTGAAACACACAAGAGAAGAAAAGAAGAACAAGTTAGTAAATCTTAGACTAAAAATTTCACCGAAAACCAAAGGTAATAATTTTGTCCCCGGCAACGGCGCCAAAAACTTGATGTACGAGTTTTAAACCCTGTTTTCCTACTGCAAGTGCACAGCAAATCGTAGTAGTACTTAGGGGTCGATCCCACGAAGACCAAGTATTACACTATGGTTTTATAAGCTAGATTTAGAGCTAAGACAGATCAAGATGGTTTGGTTTCGTTGGTAGCAAGAAACTAATCTAAAATAGGAAGTAAAACAATATTAAGCAAGCGTTAGGTCAAGGAATTTCGCAGGCAATTCAGAGCAACGAATCAAACAACTATTCAGGCTATGATTAAGCAAAAGTCTAGAACTCAAACATAAAGATAATATCAATCCACTGTCGTGGCATCAATAACCTTTTCTATCGACCTAGAATCCTAACTGTCGTTGGCCCTAAAAATCGCAGACAAGCATTAAGGAGAGGTTTGATATGTTCACAATTCTCCAATACATCTACTCTCGCAGGTAATGAATAAATTGCTCATCAATGTTTCTTCTAGCAACCTAGCAACTGTCGTTGTCTAAGCTAACCTAATATCATGAATTAAGCGGCCAGTTTAACTCAAGCAATAAGATCAACAAGGATGAAGACTATCGATTTCTAAGCCTATTTGTGTTTAATCATTTAGCTCATAAATTCCTTTGAAAACCTTAACCTAACTAAGAGATCTACTCAAGCATGAATAAAGAATAAATCAAAGCAATAGTAATAAAAGGATGCATTAAAAATCGATATTAAAAAGAGGGTTCAGAATTCTTCTCCAGAAGTTGCAGAGATTCTTCTCCCAAAAATAATACAAAGCTCTTTAGAGAATAGGAAAACTAGAGATAAAAGGTAAAAGATGTAAAAGATCATAAAAACCCTAAAAGTAAGGGGAATATATATATATGGGTCATCATAGGCGGCTGGTCCTCTTATTTTCGTGATTAAGATTAGGTTAAATTGGCCTCCCTTTTTTTACTCCGTCAACGCGAAAATCGGGAGCAGGTGCTCGCCGGGTGCCGAGCACGTGTTCGGGGGTAAAATGGTAATTCTTTACAGATTCGCCTTCTTTTCTTCCAATATGATTCTTTTATGCTCTAAAGGCTTTAATCACTCCAAACTTCGTCCAAAGCTTCCTAATGACCTGAAACGACTCGATAAAAACTAAAAAGACTCGAAAAGAACTAGAAAACAAATGTTAGAATGAGGTGAAAATGCCTTATATCACCAAGGAGTACTACCAATGCTGCACTTATAAGGAAGATAGTTTTATTGGTTTATATTGGAGTTGTGTTAAGGTCTATGATATTTACAAGTACACTGCTGCAGACTAATTGGCATCAGATTGTTGCAATATCAAGACTAGTATCAGGCGTAATGGGTTTTACTTATACGATCATGAAACCGTCTCAAGATAAAAAGAAAGACAAAAATTCTAGTGGAACAAAAGAGTTAAAGAAATACTACCAATATGTGTTGTCGTTAGCGAGTAAGACATTTTCGACCAAAATGCATCGTGAATCTTATTTCTTTGTACTATTTTCAGAAGATGACGCACATAGCTGCTTGTGTAATAATTTACGTTTTGTAGTCTTGTATGACTTTACCATTATAACTTAGATAAAATAAAAATATATTTTAGCCGTAAAGAAGAAAAAGAAACTTTGTCAAAAAAAAAAGAAAAAAAAAAACTTTTGACGTCGTCTACCATGGTTAACTGTCAGTTCTCAAATGACTCAAAAATATTAACATCGTTTTTACAAACCGACTTCTTAACGGTCGCTAAAATTATCTACTTCGGTTACTGAATCGACGTTTTGTTTCACGTCGGATTATTTGCATCGGTTTTAATTTAGCTACAGATTTAAATTGACTGTATGCTCATGGTTGGCATCACTTATATAACGGACGCATGTACAACGATTATTTAATTTATAATTTTCCAATATATGTATGCTAATACATAAAAAAATATAAATAAAAAATACTAGATCTGAAAAGTTAATCCATATAAAATTCATATATTAATTAAAACATAATCTGTTTCTTTACATGGAACGTAACTCTCTATAAAAATCTCTAATACCATGGACACAATCTTATAACAAAACAAAAGAGATGTGTTACACCTCGACTCCATAATAGCATCAGTAGCATATATTGTTAAAGTCCTGTCCTGCGTGCTCTGTTGTCTCTCTGTTCTTAAAACAGAACAATAAGATTCAATTTCTCAAACCATCCATTACAGCAAAGAAAAACGAAACATACAACAGCAATATCAAACTAATAGACGTAAACATCCATTACAGCAAAGAAAAGAGAAGCATACCAGTGAAATCCAAATCAAAACACTTTCTTTCTTCAGTTTAAATTCCAGTCTTTGAAATGCCACTGTCCTGAAATTGAAGTGTACTTAGTTAATTACCAATCAAGGCACTGCAACAATATTGGTACCTAATCAACAGGAAATCCTTAGTGACCAAGAAAATTAAGCTGTTGAAATCATTTTTTAGTTTTGAAAACGTTCAATAGTGAAATGGGTACAATTTGAACAGGTTCACAGCTTTTCATATCGGTTTTGGGAAAACCACTATCGAATTCTTACTGATTTCGCTGAAACCTTTAATTTATAGCAAACATATTTGATTGACCAAGGATCCATTTCATGTGCGTTATTTGATTTTCACATACGTTCATACTTTGATCGATCTGAAAATCAAGAGGACAAAGTCACATAACGGAATAACGATCACATATCGGTGATCGTCTCTTTTCTTTGTCAAAAATATATTTTAGTCACTGGGAGCCACCTTGTGCAACATAAGAAGGGGGTCGAAGATCCACAAGTTAATTTATTTGTCACATTTGGCAGTTCATTAATCACAATATAACTCCTTTATAATTATTATAAATATCTGAGCTTGATTTTCAGTAAAGAATAGTAGGGTCAACGACCTATATATAATTATATTTCATCCAAAATTAAGTTTATCTTTCAATAGCTTCTTGAGTTCTTACGCTGCTGTAAATTATTATGGCGGAATCCATTTCGCTCTAGGTTTTCGAGAGACATGTTACCATATAGATTATGAAAAAATATTATTATTGATTTCTTATAAATTGTCTCTTTTACCGTAACTTACTCAACACTTTCCTAATATTTAGAGAGCAAGGTTTTTTTTTTGGTAGAAAGCCGGGTTAGTGCCCCCGAAATTTATTAAGAAATCAAAAAGAAAAGTTACACAAGTACTTGTCTGACAGTAGCCAGACTTACAAAATCATCTCTCAACAACGAAACAACACATTCCGGAACAAAGTCAAAAGAATGCAAACCCAAAGGTAAAGAACACGCATAGTTCGCCAAACCGTCAGCAAGACGATTTGCTTCCCTATACACATGACAAATACGGACTAACCAGTCCCTCGATATAAAGCCATATATGTGAAAGACAAAGGATATAGCACAATCGTACTAGGAAAGACAAAGGGTGAGAATTACTTATCCCCTTCGTCAAGAACTCCGCTACCATATGAGAATCTACCTCTAATGCCACCTGTCTGAAACCTCTCTCCCAGGCGAAGCAAAGCCCGTAGTACACACCCCAGAGCTCTGCCAACGGCGCCGAACATACACCTATATTCAGAGCAAACCCACTGATCCACGTACCATCTCCATCTCTGACTACACCACCCGCCGTAGCCATACCAGAATCACCTTTTACAGCCCCATCAGTATTAATTTTAACCCAACCATGTTCTGGTCTCGACCATGAGATCTGTCGCTCCTCCCTAACTCGATTCAACTTTCTTCCACTCTCTCCAACATTCGCTGTCATGACTTCGTTGGCGAGTTTCTTCACAAATGCCACTCGATCATTACACCTCCCAATCGCCCCAAACACGTATCCACACCTCCATTTCCAACTCCACCATATCACGATCGCGAAAAGAGAAGTCCATGATTCATCTTGTCCAGCAACATCACTTGCTAAATTCTGGTAAAGCCATTCTAGCAGAGGCAAAGCAAAGAATTGGGCCTGTCTGCTCTGCGACACAATCCGGGTCCAAATTCCTTTAGTAGCAGGGCAATCACGTATGACATGTATAATCGTCTCATCTCCAGCCTTACATAACATACAGCAGCCGGAGTCCGTCAGGTGTCTTCGTTTTCTCTCCTGGTTTGTCATTATCACACCATTTACTACCAGCCATAAGAACACTCGAATCCTTTCCGTCGCAGCTACCCTCCAGATACATCTAAAGAGCTTCTTCATATTTGGTCTAGCCATCCCATCCTTGGATATCAAGTGGTACGCCGATGTTACAGTGAATCGACCATCGTCTGTTCCTCCCCACGAGATCCTATCCCTTGCTCCGGTTAAATCATCCACCACCACCGAAGCAAGTTCCAGGCGAATATGATTTGTCACAAATGGTTCGATTTTCTCAATCAACCAACCTGTTCCATTTCTCCAATACTCACGCACACACGTGTCTCTATACACCTCCGGTATGGCCTCTCTTCCCAGGTCTTTAAGTGGTTCAGTTAACAGCCACTTATCTTGCCAAAATCGTATATTCCGGCCATCACCAATCACCCACCTTACTCCGAGACACACCACCTCTTTAATCGCTTTAATTATACCTCTCCAAGTCGGAGACCAAACACTCTTAGCCACCATCCACGACTCATCTCGAAGATCTCCTACACGGAATTTACTACATAACACCCTTGCCCAGAGACCATTGCCTTCAGTAAGCACTCGCCAACCCAGTTTCGCTAAGAGTGCTAAATTCATCGTCTTCGCTTCCCGAATACCCAATCCACCATCCTCCTTTGGTTTACAAACTCTTTTCCAGGAGATCAGATGCTGCTTCTTATGTTCAGCCGAACTGCCCCAGATGAAAGATTTAGAGATTTTATCTAACTTCTCCAGTGTTGAAGCTGGTAACAAAATAGTGCTCATGGTATGAACCGGTATCGAGGCCAAAACCGATTTTGTTAGAGTGATCCTTCCAGCGAGACTTAGAAATCTTCCTTTCCAACCAGCTAAACGAGCAGAAACTCTTGCAACCACATCACCAAAAGTCTCTTTGTTTATCCTCTTATGTAAGATAGGCATGCCCAAGTATTTGCCTAGCTCTTTCGTTGCTCTAATACCACTCTCCTGACTTATCGAGTTAGCCAACTCTCTGCTTACATTCTCCGAAAAAAAGATAAGAGATTTTTCAAGACTGACTTTCTGCACAGAAGCTAAACAGAAACTCTCAAGAACTCTTCTGATAACCCTGACTTGCGAAACTGAAGCCTCTGCAAATATAATCAAATCATCAGCAAAACAGACATGCGAGAGTTTTGGTCCTCCCCTTGACAAACTTATCGGTTTCCACTTTTTTTCCGCAACCGACAAATCGATTTGGTGGCAAAGTCTCTCTAAGCAAAGGACAAAAAGATATGGCGACAAAGGATCGCCCTGTCTCAGGCCTCTCTGAGGCTTGAAAGATCTAGTTCGTTCACCATTCCACAACAAACTCATCCTAGGATCCTCGACACACCGCATGATCCATCTTACCCACGACTCAGGCAGCTTTGTAGCCATAAGAGTTTCTTCAAGAAAATCCCACCTGATTCTATCATATGCTTTCTCAAGGTCTAATTTTAATAACATCCAACCCTTTTTTCCTTTTTTCTTCCGCATAGAATGTACAGCCTCTTAAACAATCACAATGTTATCACTGCTAAGACGACCCGGGATAAAACTTGCTTGAGCCGGACCTATTAGCTTTGGCATAATCTTCTTCAATCTCAGGACCATAGTCTTTGTGATTGTTTTAAAGAGAACATTACAGAGACTAATCGGCCGGAATTGCGTAATTCTCTCGGGAGACTCTATCTTCGGCAATAAGACCACAATCGCATCATTCAACCCATCCGGTAACTTCCCAGTTTCAAAAAAATCAAGGACTAACCGGTTCACTGACTCACCAACAACATCCCAGCAGTCTTGATAGAAAACTGGTTGATAACCATCAGGCCCTGGCGCCTTATACTTCCCCATAGAACGTACAGCACATTCCACATCTGGAGCTGAAAACGCTCTACTCAAATCTCTCACTTCTTCCCTCGTTAAACCATCAAAGCCTACAACTGGTAATGTCACCGTATTCATATCCACATCTTCCGTCGAGTAGAGTCTTTGATAGTACGCGATGGCCATTTCTTCTAACTCTTCCGGATTCTCCACCCATCTATCTTCATCATTCTTCAACATCTCAATCTTGTTCCTCTTCCGCCTAATCACTGTAGAGGTATGGTAATATTTCGTGTTACGGTCTCCAAGAGTAATCCACTTCTCCCTATATTTCTGATACCACAATACTTCCTCCTGCTCTAGGACCATATCGAACTCCTTAGTCAACTCTGCCTCCTTAGCAATAAGATCATCCCTCGGTGATCTCTCCAACTCATCTTGTACCTTTTTGATCTCCGCCACCAAACCATCTTTGCGCTTAGATATATCACCGAAGATTTCTTTATTCCACTTCTTCAGTTTTATCTTCAGTGATTCCAACGCTTCTGGGGTACCAATGCTACCATCCCACGACGTAAGAAGCAAATCTTTAAAGCTCTCATGCTTCAACCACGCTGCTTCAAAGCGGAAGGGTCTCCTCCGTGGATTGCCTTTCATCACAGGATTGAACTGAACAAAAACAGGAGCATGATCAGATGATAAAAACGGGAGATGGGTAACAACAGCCTCCTGCCATCTCAACCGAAGTTGTGGACAACACATCACCCTATCTAACCTTTTCGCAACAAAAGTCCTCTCTTCATTTCCTCTCTTCCAAGTAAATTTATTACCCTTAAAACCCATATCAATCAAGGCTAACTCGCTCATCCAACTTCCGAAAGCTAACGAATCAGGAGAAAGCCTCCCATTCCCCCTTGTCCTCTCATCTAACCTGATTATCGTATTAAAATCACCCCCAACAGTACCAGCTCGTACAAACTGGTAACAATCCGCTTCAACTGCCCTCACAAGCCGCTTCTTCTGCTCACAGATGGTGCAGCATAGACAGCTATGACATGAATAACCTCAGACCCCTTTTCCACTTTCGCATGAATAAACTGATCATCAGATTCCAGAATCGAAACGTTCCCAATCTGAGATCTCCATAACAACCAAATACCTCCGCTTTGACCCACCGCATCAACACAGAAAGAATTTTCAAAACCCAGACTTCGACAAATCCGCATTGCTTTATCCCCACCTGCGTGTGTCTCAAATAAAGCAAGGACATCAGACTTGAACTTCTTCAAAATATATCTGATAGAGCGTCGAAAATTGGGTTTGTTTGCCCCCCGGCAATTCCAAAATAAGCAATCCATAATAGATATTGTATATAGAATCCACTGAACTACCGGGGCAACACGTTATGCAGGTGAGTTATTCGAATTCTCCGCCGATGGAGATTCGTACACTACCATCTCCAAATGCGAAACTGCTTCGACTTCCTTAAGTGACGAAGTCTCCACATCACCCACTCGGTTTTCAACATTAACATTCCTTTCCTCCTCCTCAATCTCATTCTCAATTGAACACCTGATTTCCCCACCATCGAGTCTTTGAATCGCAATCGCTTCCCAGTGCCGGAAAAGTCGATCATTCCCTTCGATGGACCAAACACCAAACCCCGTGATGGGCCAGCCAATTTCATTGATTTGGGCTTACTTGACAACGCTTTTGGGCCTTTCTCACCACCAGCCCGTTTCGCATTGTTTGTATTCTTCGACCCAAACTCCCTCCTATTGTTACCCGTTCCAAACGTCAAAGATTTTGCTTGCTCAACACTTTTCTCATTTTGACTCTTTCCAAACGGAGCCACATTCTCCTTTCCTGTCTCAGCTACGGGAATATTCACCATGATTTGAGGAACTTCCATATTTTCTAGCAGATTTCCAAATCTATTTGATATAGGAATCTCTTCTGGAATAATTTGTTTCCTTGAATCACGGTCGCGGTTCTCGTTCTCTCTCCTGTCCACATCCTTAACCTGGTTTACGGCGGAGCCCTGTTTTTCCGATTGAGATCGATTATTGCCGACAACAAACGCCGTGATGCCTGTTTCACCAAAACAAAACCATCCGTTTCCGGTATCACAACTTTCGACTGATCCGCCGTAGCAGTATCTACCCCAACACTCATGACTTTCCGAACTGAATCTCCTCCCGTATTACGCGAATTGTTCCCTTTTGGACAAGCATGAACGAGGTGACCATATATTCCACACTGAGAACAAATACTGGCCAAACTCTCATACGATACATAGTATCGATCCCCATTGATCAAAATAGAGCCCTTCAATGGTTTCTTGAGATTGATCTCAACACAGATCCTTGCAAACCTAGCCCGTTCAAAATTCAGAGTAGTTGCATCAACCTTGATTGGCCTCCCCAAACCCCTAGCAATCCCCATCAGAATCGTTTGGTGATAAAGATTAACCGGGATGTTAGACAGGCGAATCCAGACCGGAGTTGTCATAATCTCATCCCTCATAGGGTCGAAACAAGGTGACCACGCTTGCACCATCAAATAACTTCCAAACATCCTCCATGGTCCTCCCGTAAGGGCTGCCATGTATTCCTCCTCCTTCTCAAAACGAACCAAATAAGAACTGTCTTGGGAGATCAATTACGTGCATCGCTCCCATAGGTTTCCATAACTCACGCAGCTTCCGGCCTAGAACCGACAAGGATGAGTTTATGCCTAACACCTTGACTATCATACATCTTTCCCACAGCCCATTCATAGCCCTTAAAACCTCATCCCCGATGGTTATTTCCGGCTCGCCATCCTCGCCGTTTGGGAACTCCAAACTCAATCTCTCCATAATGAATCCCGCGTCAATAACATCCTCTGGTGCAACCATACCACACGCCCTACCACTCGAAACTCTGCTCGCCCATGACTTAGTCTTGTCCGGCGGAACCCCTGGTGGTTTTTCCTTCTCCCTGACATCCTCCATGGTCGCATCCTGATCTCCCAGTCCTGAAACCCTAGCGCTCTCCTTGCTTCCCGCAGCCATTATTATAAGTTTTTAGAGAGCAAGGTACTTACACAAATCTTCTGCTTGCTATTTTTCCACTTATTATATTGGTTATATTACTCCATTGATAAGCTTACCAGATAAGTCAAATTAAAACAAAAAAAGGATAAGCTTACCAAATAACTGGTTTAGTCAAGTTTATAAGACTTAATGCTTATAATTTCAAAAAATCTCAATTTTTTGATGTATCATTCAGCGTGATCTTTTATATCATGTTAGTATACTAGTGAATTTTTTGTTTGGACAAACTACACAATTGATAAACATAACGAGACATGGTCGAAGTTTATATTGTTAAACCAGTCCAGAATATACAAATCCATATAGATTTTTAGAAAGTTCTTAATACGTTCGTGTGATTCCAGTTTGATCGTATAAGTTGCTATTTGTTTGGGAGTAACCAGTAAGTAGCTCTATCAATAAATAAATTAAAAAAAAGTAAGTAGCTCTATCAATATGTATAGTCGTTTCTAATAGATATTTTCTTAAAATTAATGTAGTTTTAAATCGTTTTGGGATTAAAAAACACAAATTCGTCATGTCATGATGATGTTGGCAAATAACAAAATGCATCTGTCAAATCATGATCATCCATTCATCTTTTTCAAGTTTAGTCATATATATAACGTAAAATCGGGGTCACATAAGCTTTTGACTTCAAGGTAGTTTCCCTGCATTTTCACAATATTTTTCCCGTAGAAGCAACATAATATACAAATATTATTCTATGGACTTTCAAAAATCTTCTGAATTTGTGATGCGCATTTATATATGTATGTGTGTCTCTCCTCTAGTCATCCATCGATCCCAAACTGTCTAATTTATAAGGTCTCTTTAAGCTATAACGTAGAAATGACGACGGTAAGTAACTTCCTCTATATTAATTCATTTTCATGAGCTCTCTTCTATCCGTTTATTGAATATATGTACGCAGGTAGTGGAAATGGATGTGCCTATGGACTGTCCTGGTTGCGAGAAAAAAGTTAGGAAAGCTCTTGAAAACATTAAGGGTAAATAGTTAATGAATATGTGTTATAATCCCTAACCAACATTTCATCAGGAACTAGTTTCTTGTGAATCAAGAAAACTGATAATTAAGTCTTGGATCGAACAGGAGTCCACGATGTTCAGATAGACATGAAGCAGCAGAAAGTGACGGTGACGGGTTCAGCGAAGCAGAAGAAGGTTCTGAAAGTTGCAAGGGGTATTACAGGGAGAGAGATATGCCTATGGTCGCGCCCTTACCACCCCGAATCTAATGGATATCACGACAGGTACTTCAATAAGAAGTTCCGCAAAAGAATCAACATGTCGGAAAATGGTGAGAAAGTGAGTTCTTATAACTACTACAAGCATGGATGCCACGGACACGACCATGGTTACCTTCAGGAACGGCCTTATTCGGGTCTTATCGACGAGAACACTACTTCTATGTTCAGTGAGGAAAACCCACATTTCTGTAACATCATGTGATCGATCTTCATTTTCAACAACTACTATGGATGGAACAACTTTAGTTTGGTTTTTATTTGGTTTGCGCTTTGGTTTGGTCATTCTCGTTTGTAAATAAACATGCACCCTGATGTTTTTTTTTTTTTTTTTGTCAACAAACATGCACCCTAATCGAAACCAATTTGAGTCCTCCGCATCAGCTCAGTTGGATTGGATCCGTCTCGATCAAATTTCTATGTAATGAAATTGTTCTGGTTTAGATTTGGTTAAATTAGAGAAAGCTCGGGTCTACCAAAATACATGCAGAAGTGGCTTTGATTGGTTTATCTATACCAAATCTAGTTCTTGATGGGTTGGACAATCAAGACCAAAATACTTAGGATCGTTTTTATGGTAAAAATAAAATAAAAACATTCGCTTACGGCCTAATTTTATCTATATATATAGTAAATTGGGAGAAAAATTGAAGTCAGTAATTTGACCAAGAAATTTAGCCAGAAACTAGAAAAATATTCAGAGGATAAAAAAGAAAGAAAAAAGGATCTGCTCTCTAGTTGAACCTGCAAAGATGGTCCATGGCGTAATATGATGTAATTAGACTCTTTCTCGGCGAAATATAATGTAATTGTATGCATTTTGCAAATGGAATTAAATTATAGAGAAATTTACACTATAGGTGACTTCTGAGCACTTTGTTTACAAGATAAGGACTTTCCACATGTGGGTGACTTTTTTTTCCTCAGTTTGAAGCTTCATGATTTCCCTTTTTTGCCCTTCTCATTTTTCGATCAGTTTTTGACTTTTTGCTTTTAATTTTTGTTTCCTTTACAACTTTATTTCTTTTTCTCTATCGATCTGTTCCAAATCGAATCTGTTCCAAATCGAAGACAAAAAATATTAGATTGCAGTTTTATCGAGTCCCAATGTTGAAGAAATCCTAAGGCGGATCGAACTCCGACGTTTGTGGTTTGTTCCCCCACCTTTTCCATTAATCGCCTTTTTTATTATCTCCAACGTTGACTGGGTTGTTAGTGATCTCGATCCATCAGTGTCCTGCTTCGGGGAGCTGTACGGATCCCTAATTCCCGATACGCCGTCTTTCAATTCCCCACAACATCTCTACCGACGAAAAAGCTGAGTTCAGGACACCAATCACGATGGACAAGGGAACTGTGGATTCAACAAATGCGGACACACACACTGTGGACACAACCCATATGGAGGAAGATGTTGCCCACCCAGAAGAGGAAAAGCAACCTAATCCATCGCTCAATGCTCCACACAACAATGCAGAAGATATTGACGGCGAGGTGAGATTTTTTCCTACATTCTGGGGTTGCTTCAAACTCACTCTCTCTAAAAAATGTTTGTTATTTTCTTCTTAGGTCGATGTCGCGGGCAGTGGCGCGGTTTTGGGCGCCTTGATTGCAGACAAAAATATGGACACCGTCTCTACTTACGAAAAAAGCTGAGTTTAGGACACCAATCACGATGGACAAGGGATCTGAGGATTCAACTAATGTGGACACCGAGATACTGGACATAAAAAATGCAGACACACATACTGTGGACATGACCCATATGGAGGAAGACGTCGCCCGCCCAAGAGAGGAAAAGTAACAAGATCCCTCACTCAATGCTCCATACAACAATGCAGAAGATACGTTACCCTTACATTCGGACATCACAATGGAAACCTCTACATAGGACAACCATGGATAGGGAAGAGGAACACCACATGCTTGTGGATAGCAATCAAGTACTAGTCACCAGTGGAGACTGAATTTAAGGTTTTTCTTATGTGGAAACTAAATGAATGTGTGTAGACATGTTCATGGAATGTATTTTTAAACGTTGAATCATGTTCGTGAACTCCCATACACTGTAATTTCCAATTCCATTGACATGTTTAGTAACATATGTGTGGACAAGGAGTATTAAAATATGTTTGGTAGCATGTGTTTAGTTGCATATGAGTGAACAGGGTTATCTAAATTCGTTGGACACCGTATTTGTATGGACATATTTATTTTTTGTGTGAGTTTCTGGACAAACCTTTCAGTTTTGTGAACGTGAAACGAAGAACATATAAACTTTCTGGAAAAACAAGAGTGACCTCCTAACTCTGAAATACAGTGCTTTTCTAATTGCACTTTTTGCATTGTTTTTCTTCTGATCTCGACCTTTCACAGATCCGTACAGCTCACCGAAGCAGAGCAGTGATGGATCGAGATCACCAACAACCCAGACAACGTCAAAGACAATGAAAAAAGCGATTAATGGAAAAGGTGGGGGCACAAACCACAAACGTCGGAGTTCGATCCGCCTTAGGATTTCTTCAACATGGGACTCGAGTAGATTGAAGAAGGTTTTGTTTTCTACTTTCCTTAAATGGGTATGAAGCGATAAAACTGCAATATAACATTTTTTGTCTTCGATTTGGAACAGATCGAAAGAGAAAAAGAAACGAAGTTGTAAAGGAAATAAAAATTAAAAACAAAAAAGCCAAAAACTGATCGAAAAAGGAGAAGGGCAAAAAAAAGGAAATCATATGCTTCAAACTAAGAAAAAGTCACCAACATGTGGGAAGTACTTTTTTTTTAAACAAAGTGTTCAGAAGTCTGTAAATTTATCTAAACTACATAGGATTTCTTTGATAGAATTTTTTTTAATCATTTTATCCTCGATAAAGCAAAACATTTTATAGTGGTCCATGACGAGTCTCGAGTAGCTAGATAGTGTCTAAATGCATGATTTGATGATCGAAGCAATAATCATGCATGGACTGTCCATCTCAGCTATATATATGATCATGCCTAACGATCAGAACCTCAGTTTGATCAAACCCAATAAGTTCATGATTAAACCCAACGCTCGTAAACCTCTGATCCGACCCGTTAATCAATTTGGACCAAATTCAACGAGAGTACTTATAAGATTGGAGGCGATCATGAAGAATGTATCACAATCAAGTGCGATAGCTGATAACAGCTTCATGATCGGACCCGTTAAAATATTTTTAGACCTAGTCTAAGACTTTAGGATAGAGTCTTCCATTTACCAATTACCAAAATGTAACAATGATGCAATACTACTTATTCAACCACAACAATATAATTTAAGCAAGTTGCCACGAACTTTTAGTGCATCTATCGGAAAATATATTGGTTAAATATAACTACACTTTTTTTTTGGGGTCTAAATGTTAAGATAATATAACTACACTTCACCCTCCTGTTTGTAAAAACAGGCAAATTGGTCTGTCTATCCCGTATATCTTATTTAGAAGAAAAGAAAAATATGGATTTTAAATATCATGTTATTTAATTTAGATGATAACACACTATTGTATATGATATCACCACTTGTTTAAATCATGCGTAAAAACCATATTACTTATATACGACGTTTGCTACCATGCAACTTTTTCACCCAAACAAAAAAATTCTCTAAAATTTTTCCATATAGCAAATTAACTCTATTAGAGTATATATGGTTTAGTATATTGGTTTACACAAATTGTATTTCAATTTGACCGTTGTACCGGTTTAGCTCAAGCATATAAGAGCTGTGTAAACTCACTTTGGAGAATTATTCAGAAATTGATTCTGTTACAACTTCATCTTCTTCGATGAACTCTCGTTCACTAAAATGGTATCAAAGCGTTTGAGGCTCAAACCTCAAACCGATTCTTCCGTTTTTCGCTTTGTTGACCTGTGATTGATCGGATCTTTCTCCGATTAATCTTTCTTTTCGTTTTGCTGTGATCGATTCTTCGGCTATTCCACCGAGACTCGGCAAAATCACAAGTTCAGCTCACCAAGCTCATTTCAATGGTGATCGGACGCAGAATCACTCGCCGTGGTGCTAGATCGGGCACAAAATCATCTCCCCGGACTTCCACTCCTGAAGTCTCGTCTCCAACGTCTCCGATCTCAAAGGATTCTATGAATTTACCTTTCGATAGCATCCACTCGCCATTTTTCCTGACCAATAGCGACAATCCAGGTCTCTCTATCATATCTGATGTCTTAGATGGTACAAAAAAATTCAGTCATAATGCTATGATCATCAAAAAATGAAAATTCACGGTAAATGAATAAAGTATGTGATTATATGATACCCATAATTATAGTTATAAATATCTCAGAAGATGTGGATGTCTTTTATGCGCCCACTCCTTTCTCTGCATGGCTGTATGAAAGCCACTACTGACGACGCTCCTCGATTTCCATAGCATTCATATTATAATTAACGTTCAAAATCACATTGAGTAAATCACACATGACAAAAGCCTCAAAACCTTTGCAAACTGCCAAATGCTTTTTAAAATGTCATAAAATTTATCTTTATTTTTGGTAAAGAGAACGTTTTCATTTTCAGGACCGTATAAATGCATAATCGTATTACATATAACCTACTCCCTTCATCGTATATTAATGAACATGCTAATAGATAAAATAGGCAAAAACAAACCCTACGGTTATATCTCGAGTCCACGGCATATAAACCAATTCGCACTAGATTGTTTTGATTCCCTCTTGAGTATCATATAAAGACATTCTCCAAAGCATTAGTAACAAAGTCAACAACCTTTTAATTAATTGTACAGATAAAAAAAGACTTATTTGAGGGTTAAAACCCAAAAAAAAATAACATTTTGATTCGGTTAGGTGAACAAAGCATATATTACATTTTTAACACGAGCATTATTGATTAAGAAATTTATAGGAAATATGTATATATATATATATATATTTATATTTTATTATATATATATATATTTATATTTTATTATATTTCGCTGAAGAAAATTTTGTTGGAATTGACAAGTGTTCCCTTGTACTAATGCGACATTAAGGGAAAAAAAACAAGTCTTCAAAATCTCGAGTTTGAACACCATTGATAAAGAGAGAGCTAATTAATCCCGCATAGTCCTAGCCTCTTAACTCAACAAAGAAAAACAAAACAAAAAACAAATTTATTGGAGTATTTGGTAGATGAACAAGAACCTGGTCGGATTTTAAACTTTTTGAATATAAAACTCCAAATTGTACGTTCCACTTTCATCTTTCGTTTTCTGGGCCAATAAAATATTCTTTTTTTTACATCAAAAGGCACCATATATTAAACTGTTCCTGTATGGTTAACTACGGGAGTCAACCATTGCGGAATCGATGAGTTTACATGGGAAAAAGAGTAAAAACGAGAACGAGCTTCCTTCGCAAGGAGGTCCGCCCATACATTACAACATCTTGGCAAATAAGAGACAGAGAAAGATACAAATTTTAAACGGAGATTGGAAAATTCTTCTCATTCATAAGCCAAAGCTGGCCATTCTTCTTCTTTTTCGATCAGGTTAACCAAAATAAGGCAATCTGATTCGAAATGCATCGAAAAGTATCCCAAATCCAGGGCCGTTTTCATGGCCCAATTAAGGGCATAAAACTCCGCATGAAGGGGGGATGCAACTTGGTTTCCCAGTAGCACCAAAGAGACGATAACCCAAGACAGGCTCCATAATCAGACCCCCACCGAAATGTGATTGGTTCGCCGTCCATGATGCATCCACTTGGCATCTCGGTATCGGTAACCTGGACATTTCGCGCGTGTTCGGGGGGGTTTGTACGGGAATCGTCGTTTCTACTTCGTCCTTGTTGACGACTTGGGCAAGAGCCCAAATTTCCGCTTCTTGCACTGCATAGGCTAAGGTATCATTCGGGAGAATGTCCTTACCTTTGAAAATCTTCTCATTTCTTGCTTTCCATATAAACCATAAAATCCATGGAAAACAAGTTATAATATTCTCCGGCACGCCGTGCTTCTTAGCACGGAGGAGTAGATAATCAAAATTCTCATATAGAGAACAACTCGGGAATACACCCGGAACTGTCGGAATATCAGAGAGAGCCCATGTCTGAAGAGCAGGTGGACAAATAAAAAGGAGATGATTTATAGTTTCCTCCTCCCCTGCACATCGCGAACATGCTCTGTCATTACCACAGTGACGATCTACCAGGTTGCTGCAAGCCAAGATTACATTTAATTAATTGTACAGATAAAAAAAAAAAGACTTATTTGAGGGTTAAAACCCAAAAAAATAACATTTTGATTCGGTTAGGTGAACAAAGCATATATTACATTTTTAACACGAGCATTATTGATTAAGAAATTTATAGGAAATATGTATATATATATATATATATATATTTATATTTATATTTTATTATATTTCGCTGAAGAAAATTTTGTTGGAATTGACAAGTGTTCCCTTGTACTAATGCGACATTAAGGAAAAAAAAACAAGTCTTCAAAATCTCGAGTTTGAACACCATTGATAAAGAGAGAGCTAATTAATCCCGCATAGTCCTAGCCTCTTAACTCAACAAAGAAAAACAAAACAAAAAACAAATTTATTGGAGTATTTGGTAGATGAACAAGAACCTGGTCGGATTTTAAACTTTTTGAATATAAAACTCCAAATTGTACGTTCCACTTTCATCTTTCGTTTTCTGGGCCAATAAAATATTCTGTGTTTTTATATATATATATTTTAGAAAAGGTTCTTGAGTCGCTGAACAACAGCCGAAATTATTTTTTTTCTTTTGAAAAAAAAAAAAAACAAAAACATATCATTTCCCTGAAAACTTTGGTAAGTCGATGATTGTTTTTGGCTGAATCGGGAAAAGAAAAGAAAAAAAAATAAAAGGAGAGAGAGCATGGGTCTCCGTGATGAGGATAACGTAGAGGCATGTATGGTTCTGAAGCTGACGTCACTCTGAAACCGTGATTCAAGGATCTCTTCCTCTGATTTTGACTTGTATATATACAGGCTCCAGTATCAAATCAATGTCTACGGCTTCTTTGATTCACCCTCCTTGTAGATACGTACCGGATCGTGGTCGTCGTCGTCGTTTCGCTCACCGAAGCTTCACCAGAGCACGGCACTTCCCCGGCGTCGTTTCAGCTTCTTCTTCGCCGTCTCCCTCCTGCTCTTGTGGTTATTCAGAGCTTTTCAATTTCGATTTCGGTAACTTGCTTCTTTTTTTTTTTTTTTTTGGCTTTGGTTTTTGCTCGTTAATGTTCGTCGTGTGGATTTTAGCGATTGGTTTCTTCGTTCATGTGTATGAACGACGGATCTTGTTAGCTTGAATTTGATTGTGTGATTAGTCGAGTGTAGAATCATGCGATTTAAACAGAGGAAAAGCTCAGTTTTCCTTTTTATTTGATTCCACCATAAACAGGGTCTAGTAGAAGCGGAAGCCATCAGGGACTCAGAGTTCAAGCGATGAGTGCCACAGCTCAACGGAGTTTCTCGCTATCGAAAGGCGACACCGATGAGAAAAATGAACCTGATCACCTTCTTGTTCTTGTTCACGGTATCTTGGCCAGGTCTGATATGCTTTACCAGTTTATTATCCTTGTTATTATAAACACGGTAGTGTTTATCGTATCTGCTACACTTGGTTTCAGATTTTATAATTTACTAAAGACACCATTACTTGCAGTCCCAGCGACTGGCTCTACGTAGAAGCTGAGATGAAAAGACGCCTTGGAAGACGATTCTTGATCTATGGTAGGCTCACTTGGTCTCAGTTTGTATGGTTACTTAACTTTGAATGCTTGTGCTGGGGATCAGAATTGAAAAAGGCTTCACTACTCATGCTCTTCTATGCTGTGCGTTAATCACACATGATGCTTTTTAATTTACTCTTCCTCCCCTGAAACATGCGCAGCAAGTTCTTCCAATACCTTCACTAAAACATTTGGCGGGGTCGATGGAGCTGGAAAACGACTAGCAGAGGAGGTGAGTTTATATATTCCTACAGTGTCATTTCAACTTCTCTAGATAGGTCTGGGTTTTTTCTACTCCTTAACTTCAGTATATCAGCTGATATCTATCTCCATTCCTGATGTGAGAGAGGAATAGGTTAGACAAGTTGTGCAAAAGAGCAAGAGCTTAAAGAAAATTTCCTTTTTAGCCCACTCCCTCGGTGGCCTATTTGCTAGACATGCTGTTGGTGTTCTTTACTCAGCAGCAGTGTCACAAACCAGTGATGGTTCTGTCTCCAAACCTGGGAATGCACATCTTCTGCGAGGTAGGATTGCTGGCCTCGAACCGATTAATTTCATCACCTTGGCAACACCTCATCTAGGAGTGAGAGGCAGAAAGCAGGTTCTCTTCTAATTCTCTTATCGTAATTGGAATTAGAGAGCTTCATATATATATATGTATATATAGCGAAGTAGCTGTAGATAGATGTGGTGTATACTTCTATCGTTGAGAAAGAGGCAGAAAGCAAGTTATTTCATGTACTTCCTACTGGTGTTTAGACATATTAAAATTTTCATCAAAACTGTCCGGCACTTGCAAGGTTCTCCAAGTGTCTATAGACTGCTGAACATTAATTGATAGTTCCTGATTGTCTCCTCTTTTTCTGGAATCCCTTTGTGTCAGCTGCCTTTCCTGTTGGGAGTTCCTATTCTAGAGAAACTTGCTGCACCAATAGCTCCGTTCTTTGTTGGTCGGACTGGTAGCCAGTTGTTTCTTACTGATGGTAAAGCTGATAAACCACCTCTGCTCTTGAGGATGGCATCTGATTGTGAAGATCTGAAATTCTTGTGAGTAAATGTCTCTTAGCAATTTTCAATCATTATACCCCATAATGACTTATTTGAGATCCTCGTGTATTTCCTCATCTGGCAGATCGTCTCTGGGGGCGTTTCGATCCCGCATCGTATATGCAAACGTATCTTATGACCGTATCCTGTGCATTTCTGTTGCTGTATAACTTGTTCAGGCATGATTCATAGTTTTGTCTGCACTTGTTTTCTTAACTGTTTCCTCTGACATTAACTAGACATGGTTGGTTGGCGTACATCTTCCATAAGGAGGGAAACTGAACTTTTCAAGGTACATTTATTTTAATCTGAAGCAATAAAACCTTTCTGTTTTATATTATCGCATTTGTTTCCCGGTTCCTCCTATATAGATCTCGACTCTAAGACTTGTAGCACACTAGCTAGAAAATGGAACTCACAAATAGTAATAGTCTGCTCGTAGTGAGATGTTAACGGTAGTGCATTGGTCCCATTTTTCGGAATCATGAGACTGATCATAGAGGAATCATTTCCCCTTACGTATGAAGACCCTTGTACTGTCCACTCTAGCTCAACCTATAGTGATTCCTAAGTAAAAGAAAACAAATTTCTCTCTGAGGTTAAGATCAGGCTGTTGGTTCTTGGTAATCTATAGCGGGGCCACAATAGTGATAAGCAGCTCCGCGTTTGCAGACCGATCTTCCGCTGCCATAATTGTACTTCTAAAATGAAACAATCGTCTGTAGAGACTTACTAAAAATGTTTTTGGCAGTTCATTTATCTTAAATATCTTAGAGAAGGTTGGTGGGTATTCGGTTTTTGCAAGAAGCTCTCTGTGGCTTGTAACTAGCCAGATGCAAGTCTGATAACTATTTAGCTGTCAAGACTGAATCTGATAGATATGCGTTTCTCCTGTTTACATGTAACACGCAGCCTCCACGCCGGTCTCTCGATGGATACAAGCATGTTGTCGATGTAGAATACTGCCCACCTGTTTCATCAGATGGAGCCCATTTCCCACCAGAAGCTGCTAAAGCCAAGGAAGCCGCACAAAGCTCGCCTAGTCCTCAGAACACACTCGAGTACCATGAAATAGTGGAAGGTGAGGAAAAAAGTTAACTATTAACCCAAACATGTGATTAAACTGACTCTTCTGAATCAGCAAGAAAGTAATAGTTTTTTACTGATATTGGCAGAGGAGATGATCCGTGGCCTGCAAACTTTAGGGTGGAAAAAAGTTGATGTCAGCTTCCACTCCACGTTCTGGCCTTACTTAGCTCATAACAACATTCACGTAAACTTCCACCACCTTTTTCACCTTAGAGCTGCTTTCTTCTTTCAGACATGAACTAATAGAGAGATTTGGGTCTTGTTCAGGTGAAAAGTGAAAGACTTTACAAAGCAGGAGCTGGCGTTGTTGCCCATGTTGCAGATAGCATTAAACAGCAAGAGTCTTCCACGTTTATTGCCGCCAGCTTATAAACTGTGTTAGTCTTCAAGTGTTTAACCCGTTAAATGTTGAGTGTCCGGTTACTTCCCGCCACCGACATTTAAACCATTCATTGTGTTTTTGAACTTGCAGTCTGGGAAATTGATAGCATTAAACAGCAAGAGTCTTCCACGTTTTTTTTTTTTTTTTTTATTGGCGAAATCAAAGGAACTACAATCCAATTTAGCTGTACATTATCTTCTTGTATTAGCTTGGTGATGATACCACACTTGAAAGATGTTATAGATAAAGGTCTCGATAGGTGTTTGTTTCCCTATTCAAAAATTACAGATTCATGTCAAGCTTTATAAATTTGTTTCTAGTCAATCTTTTTTGAAATTCTTCTTAATGCTGCATCTTTCCTTGTTACATTTTTTTATTCAAAAATAATTGTGCGAAAACTTTCATGCGCGGCTCAAATTAGTAGTTTAATTATACTTGGTTACATTTCCATTTGGATCCAGCATTGAATTCATTTAATGAAAACATGTAAATATACATAAGAATAGAATACTAAAGTTTGACATTTGGAAACAAGTCCTCTTTTCCACATAAAAAGGTCTTATTGAATCCGTTATGAAAAAAATAGATGGTAATGAGAAAAAATCGGGTTTAAGGAATACACACATCCGTACAAAACTCAAGAACCACAAACAACAAAAATAAACAAGCACTTCCAAAAATAGATATACGATCACAAGTTTTTGTTGTTTTGTCTATTTGTTATCTAGCTATAAAAGGAGATACTTGGTTGGATCTATCACAGCGGCTCCTCTCAACCAAAACTTACAACCTTCTTACCCTGAAAACTAAATCAAAGAAAGCGCCCAAAATCCAAGAGAGGAGAAGACACAAGACTTACAGAATTAAGGCATAACAATGGCCAAGTTCTTCATCGTCTTCCTAGCCTCTGCCCTATGTTTCACCACCCTTCTTCACTTCGCGGCCGCTGATGCCGACGACTTCGACCGCTTCCACATCAAGGGCTCCGTCTACTGCGACACCTGCCGTGTCCAATTCGTTACTCGCCTCAGTAAATTCCTCGAAGGTAATTTAAGATCTTCCCTAATCAAACTCATATAATAACACACTAGGAACATATACTGGTTATCAGATAAACTCACATTATAGTCTTGCGCTATTTTGATGCATAAAGAAAATAAATTCACATTTTATCGGAACAAAGAAAAGAAAAAACTAACTTTTTTACGTTCATTTTTCAAAAACAAAATTTAGTCGCGGTTTTACATTTTTAATTTTTAATTTTTTTGCTTCGATACAAGTTTTATCGAGATTTTGCTTTATTGTAGTCTATAATAACATGCATTTAGTCACTGTTTAATTTAACGGTTTACGGTTTTTCATTTAGTTTTTCACTCTACATTTATTATTTTTCCCCATATAATCAATCCTTTAGGATCTATAGCCGTTGTATGAAAAAATCCCAACATAGTTGTAAACGACCTAACGTCCTCAAACGTCTAGACATTGACCCTGATTATTCACATATGTTTTTTTTTTCGACTAAAATTATTCACATATGTTAGTTCGATAAAATAATACAAAACGTTCGTTGTGTGTGTATTTCAGGGGCCAAGGTAAAGCTTGAGTGCAAGGGTCGTGAGAACCAAACAGTGACACTGACCAAAGAAGCTGTGACCGACAAAGCAGGAAACTACGAGATGGAAGTTATGGGAGACCACGAAGAGGAAGTGTGCGAGATCATCCTCGTCCAGTCACCGGACGCAGAGTGTGGCGAAGTGAACAACCAAGAGTTCTTGAGAAACGCAGCCAGGATCAGTCTCACGGCTAACGATGGCATTGTCTCCAACGAGATCCGAACCATTAACCCACTTGGGTTCATGAGGAAGACTCCTCTCGCTGATTGTCCCCAAGCTTTCAAGGAGCTTGGAATCGTCCCTGACGTCATCTTCTAAGCTTATTATATTAATAACCCCATATACATCGTTCTCTCGACAATTTTAATTTTTTTATAACTCTTTCTATTTCTTATATTAAAAACATTTATATCTGTTTTTACATGTTGTCGGTCTGAGTATACTTGACTAACGGTGTTTTCTTTTTATTTTATATCTTGTGTTTGTGTTTCAACATTTTTTCTCTAGTTGTTTTATTTTTTTAAGAATGATTTAATTACCTTCCAACGTTTTATTTGTCCGGTGGTTCTTGTTTTAAGAATGATTGAACACATATACATGATGTAAAAAAAAAAAAAAAATCCATTTCCATGTCGACTAATGTGAATTATCAATTCAATTCAAGCACTTATTTGTTGCCTCGAAAAAAATATTACTTCTTTAGTTTGAGGTGAAAAAGATTATCAATAAATGTCCTGCTAATACTGAAAATTGAAACATGCTAAAAACACAAAACAAAATAGAATCTGTTATGAACCGTTTGGTTAATGGACTCAATATAGACCGATCCATATAGAGGTTATTAACATAACCGGTCCTTAGTATAATTAGATGTTTTCCTTTATAGACAAGGAATAGGTTTATGGAATATTTTCTTTTCTTGTTATGAGTAGTAAAAGGATAATTACCTTTTCTCTACATGGTGTAACCACTATATAAAGAGACCTTTGGTCCTCATAATAATACCACAGAACATTCAGTTCACAACACGTTATCAGCACGAGACTTGCTCTACAAGACAGAGGACTCGGAAGATGCATCTACAAAGATAATAATGAACTTGAAAGCCAAAAGCAAAGAGCCATAAACATTATGCCCGTCATCTCACTGAGGATCTAAGATCAGTATGAAGATACTAAAGATTCAGTTGACCTCTGGACAAAGCTTGGTGAAAGATTCTCAATGAAATTATGGCTGACCTCAATGGATGGATGGAGTAGACTCAGCTTCCAGGACTATGAATCCGTGGATGAGTACAATTGTACTCTACTGAGAATCGTACATGGCTTTATGCTATGTGGCAAAGTGATAACACACAGAGATCTTTTAAATAAGACTATATCTACATTCCATCCGAGACAGATAGTGTTATCACGAAGGCCGAAACTTTCACCAACTATAATGATCTACTATATTACCTCCTTGGTCCACAAAGGACAAAGAAATTATCAGTAAAGCTGATGACTTCATAAAGAGGCGTAAAGAGATGACAGAACCTCAAACGTGCAATGAGGAAGAATGCTCAGATGTGAGGGCAGTTCATACGTTGACTAGAAAAATAATTTCCGATTTTATACTTTCATGTTGCTTTCTTGTTTTGATTTGCTTTGGATTCATGTCTTTGGATTTCTATCTATGATTTAATAAAATATTTAAGGCTTTAAGACATGATTCTTGTTTTATGAAGTATGGACGTATTCCTTGTGGATAGTGGGTCAAGTCATACGATCTTGAAAGATGAAAGATACTTCATAGACCTTAAACTAAGAAAGGCAATCGTAGAGACTATAGCAGGACAGGCCAGTCTTATAAAAGGCCACGGCCAGGCCGCCATTCTAATGCCTAAGGGCACACATCTCGAAATTCCAGATGCATTGTTTTCCCCAGACTCAAATCGTAACTTATTGAGCTTTAAAGACATTCGTTTGAATGGATATCATGTGGAAACAATGGGCGAAGGGAAGAAAGAATTTCTCCAAATAACAAAAATCGCCAACGGCCATAAGAAGGTCCACGAGACCATACCTGCTATAGCTACGGGCGTGTACTGTACTAAGTTCAGTATGATAGAGGCCAATGCCACCGTAAACAAAGCCCTTACGGATATGTTCACTCTATGGCACGACCGTCTGGGACATCCCGGGTCGGGAATGATGCGGAAATTGATCCTCAACACGAATGACCACGCCTTGAAAGAAAGGAAAGTGATCCCTATGAGTCTCACTTGTGCCTCGTGTTCGCAAGGAAAACTGATTGTAAGACCATCACCAGTAAAGGTGACTAAGGAAACGATAAACTTTCTGGAAAGGATTCAGGAGACATATGCGGACCAATCCACCCACCTTGTGGGACATTCCGATATTTTATGGTCCTCATTGACGCATCTACACGATGGTCACATGTATGCTTATTGTCATCACGGAATATGGCATTTGCAAGACTCCTTGCCCAGATAATCCACCTAAGAGAGCACTTTCCAGACTTTCCATTAAAGTCCATCCGTATGGACAACGCGGGAGAGTTTTACGTCCAGAGCGTTTGATGACTACTGTATGTCCATGGGGTTAAGTGTTGAGCACTCCGTGGCACATGTACATACACAGAACGGCTTAGCCGAGTCTCTCATCAAACGAATCCAGCTGATTGCTAGACCATTACTCATGAGGTCAAAGCTTCCAGTTTCAGCCTGGGGACACGCTGTCTTACACGCTGCAGACCTAATCCGTATCAGGCCATCTAGTGACCACAGGTTTTCCCCAATGCAATTACTAACGGGTCAAGAGCCAAACATATCCCATCTTAAGACATTTGGATGTTCAGTCTATGTGCCTATTGCTCCACCACAGAGAACTAAGATGGGACCTCAAAGGAGGATGGGGATATCGTTGGATATGATTCACCCACGATCATAAAGTATCTTGAGCCAACTACCGGTGATTTATTTAAGGCCAGATACGCGGATTGTCATTTCGATGAGTCCGTTTATCCAACTGTAGGTAGTGAAAACCGGCTGACAAAAGAACTCTCATGGAATCAAACATCCATAAATTGGCAAGATCCTCGAACCCGAGAAAGTGACTTGGAAGTTCAAAAGATTATACATATGCAAAAGCTAGCTATACAATTGCCAGATTCCTTTGCTGACCCGCAGAGAGTTACTAAGTCGTATGTTCCAGCCGTGAACGCACCAATACGCATTGATGTCCAAAGTGGACCGCAAGTGGCTACAGAGTCTAAACCGCGAGTAAAGCGTGGAAGACCAATTGGTTCCAAAGATAAGACTCCTCGAAAATTAAAGAAAGGTGCTGAATTTCAGACCGAGGAGATAGTGATGGTCCGGACACAGATGAGCCTAAGGTACCGCCAAATGATGCTCGGGACGCCGAGCCTCATGGTCCTGAAGTTCCAGATAACAATGAGATCTCAATAAATTATGTTATGTCCGGAATCCAATGGAACAGAAAATATCCGACGTCGATGATATATTTGCATGCAACGTAGCACTTGAGATTATGAATGAGGATCTAGAACCCACGTCAATAGATGAGTGCACTCAACGATCTGATTGGGCTAAATGGAAAGAAGCCATAAACGTGGAGTTAAACTCTTTAAAGAAGAGAGAGGTTTTTGGTCCCATTATTCGGACACCTCGTGATATAATACCAGTTATACATAAATGGGTCTTTGTAAGAAAGAGAAACGAACAAGGAGAGATTGTTCGACACAAAGCACGGCTTGTGGCACAAGGATTCTCTCAAAGACCTGGAATCGATTATGAGGAGACATACTCCCCTGTGGTGGATGCAACGACATTCCGATCCTTATAAGTTTGGCCATAAGAGAAAAGTTAGATCTGCGGTTAATGGATGTTGTCACCGCATACTTATATGGTCCACTGGATAATGAAATCTATATGAGATTGCCAGAGGGTATTGAGCTCAAAGATAAGAAAAGTTCTCGAGAAGAACACTGCATTAGGCTAACCAAATCCCTATACGGACTGAAACAGAGTGGGCGCATGTGGTACAATCGTTTAAGCGAGTACTTGAATAAATCCGGATATAAAAATGATCCCATCAGTCCGTGTATCTTTATAAAGAAGTTTGCAAACGGTGGATTTGTGATTATAGCAGTTTACGTGGATTATTTGAACATCCTCGGCACCTCTGGAGAAATCACCCAAACAGTTGATTTGTTAATGGCCGAATTTGAAATGAAAGACTTCGGAAAGACTAAGTTCTGTTTGGGAATACAACTTGAGTACGTCAAAGACGGAATCCTTGTGCATCAAATGGCGTATACTGAAAAAGTACTCAAGAGATTTAATATGGACACAGCTCACCCATTGAGTAGCCCAATGGTCGTAAGGAGCATAAGCCCGGACACAGATCCGTTTGGTCCAATAAGAAAGGATGAAGAAGTCCTTGGTCCCGAAACGCCATATCTAAGTGCCATAGGAGCGTTACTATACTTGGCTAGTCACACTAGACCAGATATTTGTTTTGCCGTGAACCTCCTATCAAGATTTAGTTCTTGTCCAACCCAAAGGCACTGGAACGGGATTAAACATTTACTTCGTTACCTTCAAGGAACGAAAGATATGGGTCTATTTTACACTAACCATAACGACAAAGGTTTAGTTGGTTTTGCTGATGCAGGTCTATCGGATCCACACAATGGACGATCTCAGACAGGATATGTGTTCACTCACGGAGGAACCGCAATTTCATGGCGATCCATGAAGCAGACACTCACGGCCACATCATCAAATCACGCAGAGATTTTGGCATTCATGAAGCCAGCCGTGAATGTGTTTGGTTGAGATCGATGACTCAGCACATAAGACGAGATTGTGGGATGACAGATGGAAAGGACGAACCGACCGTACTTCATGAGGACAATGCTGCGTGCATAGCTCAACTGAAGGATGGATACATCAAGGGAGACGGACGAAGCACATTCTGCCAAAATTCTTTTTCACTCACGATCTCCAGAAGGCTGGAGAAATACAAGTGCTTCAAGTCCATTCAAGCGACAACTCAGCTGACTTGTTCACAAAGTCGCTCCCAACTTCCACGCTCAAGAAGCTGGTGTATCAGATCGGCATGCGCCGATTAAAGGACTTATAGGGATGTCTAAATCAGGGGGAGTAATATGTGCTGTACTCTTTCCTCACTAAGGTTTTGTCCCACTGGGTTTTTCTTTAGTGAGGTTTTAATGAGGCAGCATCCCCAAGCGTATTACAAAGATCCTTGGTTGCATCGAGTTCGGTCATTTCGTCCAAGTGGGAGTGTTATGAACTGTTTGGTTAATGGACTCAATATAGACCGATCCATATAGAGGTTATTAACATAACCGGTCCTTAGTATAATTAGATGTTTTCCTTTATAGACAAGGAATAGGTTTATGGAATATTTCATTTTCTTGTTATGAGTAGTAAAAGGATAATTACCTTTTCTCTACATAGTGTAACCACTATATAAAGAGACCTTTGGTCCTCATAATAATACACACAGAACATTCAGTTCACAATAGAACCCTACCTAAAAGCCGAAAGGAGGCGGTATCGGAGCTTTAATTTGGGCTTTAGTCTGGGCTAGTGGGCTTGAATCTCAATACTCGCGTTTCCATTCGTGCGTTTTCTCAACATGCGTTTGCACGGCTTCAAGAGAAATAAGTAACAGTAAGAAAACGCAGTATCAAATAGTACTATTTATTGTCTTGGAAACCAACGAGAAATCGAGAGAAACGTGGTTCTCTTGCAGCGTCTTGCGTTGGTTCCAAACTCTTCGTCCGAAACGCTAAATTTCGAGACGCCGAATATAATATAAAGCGTTCGATGCCTGATATTAGCACCCGAAATGACACTATACCCTTCACTAGATTTGAAAACTACGAAAAAACTGTCCCTTTATCTTCCTATCAAGACAGAATATATTTTCAGGACTTCTTTTCTCTCTTCCGTCGTCGAAGGTTTTGCCCACATTCCCATAGACGACGATTCTGCCGATTCACAAGTGAGTATTTTTCTTGCGCAATTGGGTTTCTTTGTCCTTGTGGGTTCTCTTAGCAGATCCATTTAGTTATGGGTTTTCGCATGCGTTTGGTTTCGATTTCCTCTGAAATCAAATCTGGTTCCCCTCAATCGATAGGTTCTAGGGTTTAGCTTTGTTCGATTTAGTTTACCTTAGTGAAGAAAACCCGATTGGTTGATTAGCTCGACGATGTTCTAAGCTTACATCTTACACTGATTCGTACGAAGCTACCGAAATTGCTAGAGAATTAAACAATAGATCTTTGTAGAAAGTAGATAAATCGAGGGGAATTGAACTGAACTGTATACTTAAAGTTAGGTTACAATTCTATATTGTTCGTAATTGATTTGTGTTCACTACTGTGTTAGCTTTAGTTTTTGTCTCGATGTAGCTCGTCTATGATGGATCTCTTTCGCTATTGTTATTGTGTCGAGAACGGATTTGTTTTTTTTTGTAGTTTTGTCAACATATAAAGTAGGAATATATCTGAAAGGAGAGATTTTTTTTTTGAAAAGTTGCATAAACAAATCTCTGGCTCTTATGTTGCAGGGGTTTGAGTTTTGCATAAAAGACAAAATGGTTTCGTATCCAGCTACAACCGAGACGATTACCCTGGCTCAAGAAGCCAATAGCTCAGAGGCTATTCAGATCCTGTACCAGGTCTTAGAAGACCCTGCTTCATCCCCAGAGGCTCTGCGTATCAAGGAGCAAGCGATTACTAACCTCTGTGATCGTCTGACTGAAGAGAAGAGAGGTGAGGATCTCCGGAGACTGTTAACTAAACTGAGACCTTTCTTTTCTCTAATCCCAAAGGCCAAAACCGCTAAAATCGTCAGAGGAATCATTGATTCTGTGGCGAAGATACCCGGAACAACTGATCTCCAGATCACTCTCTGTAAAGAGATGGTTGAATGGACCCGCGCTGAGAAGCGTACTTTCCTCAGGCAGAGAGTAGAGGCTAGGCTTGCAGCTCTTTTGATGGAGAACAAGGAGTACGTTGAAGCTTTGGCCCTGCTGAGTACTTTGGTGAAAGAGGTTAGGAGATTAGATGATAAGCTCCTTCTGGTTGACATAGACTTGCTGGAGAGCAAACTTCACTTCTCATTGAGAAACTTGCCCAAGGCAAAAGCTGCGCTCACTGCAGCTAGGACAGCAGCAAACGCTATATATGTCCCACCGGCACACAAGGCACCATTGATCTCCAGAGTGGGATTCTTCACGCTGAAGAGAAAGACTACAAAACGGGATACAGTTACTTCTTTGAAGCGTTTGAGTCCTTCAACGCTCTCGGAGATCCAAGAGCGGTTTTCAGTTTGAAATACATGTTGTTGTGCAAGATCATGGTTAGCCAAGCTGATGATGTTGGAGGAATAATCTCCTCAAAGGCAGGACTCCAGTACGTTGGTCCCGATCTAGATGCCATGAAGGCAGTCGCTGATGCTCACTCAAAGAGGTCATTGAAACTGTTTGAGAACGCTCTCCGTGACTACAAAGCACAGCTAGAGGATGACCCAATTGTCCACAGGCATCTCTCTTCTCTCTACGACACGCTTCTGGAGCAAAACCTGTGCCGTTTGATTGAGCCTTTCTCACGAGTTGAGATAGCCCACATTGCTGAGCTGATTGGATTGCCGATTGACCATGTGGAGAAGAAGCTATCTCAGATGATTCTTGACAAGAAATTCGCAGGTACGTTGGATCAAGGAGCTGGATGTCTCATCATATTCGAAGATCCAAAGGCAGATGCTATCTACTCGGCTACTCTTGACACCATTGCAAACATGGGGAAGGTCGTTGACAGCCTTTATGTCCGGTCTGCCAAAATCATGTCCTGAACGAGTGATTGAGTTCGTCGTCTTGAATCTCATTCTATCTTTCGTTTCTGTCTTTTTTTTTCGGTTTTTAGATAATCGTTTGAACTCGAAAGAAACTGATGCTTCTCAATGGAGAAAGTCTGTTTGGATTGTTCCCATTTGCTCCTGACGCTTATGTTTCTTCTGAGATACAGATGCAAGTATTTGTCTTTTCATTATTTAGTGCTTAAACTGTAGGATTCGTTTTCATATGGTTCTTGCAATTTCCTTCTCTTTAACCTTCCTCACAAGTCAAACTTTGTGTTCTCTTTTTTCCAAAACCTCTCCTTTATAACTCAATTCAAACTTCATTGATTTTTTTACCGCTGTGCATTTATATAGTTCTGGGTTGGTCAGAACTAAATTCACAGGACCCCACTAAATTGCACACAAGTCTTAATTTTGTTGTCTCTTCTGTCTCAATACTCTTTTACGTGCTTCAGACACAGTAGCTTCTCCAGTTAGCTCTGTGAATTTGTTTCTCGAAAACTATGAAACTACTAAATTCTTGAATATATCACAAGTTTCTCTGCGAGTTGCGATACTCGTTGTTGACTAGTTTGGTTATGAAGTCACGAGTTACTAGTTTGGGTTTTACACGGAAATGTCCCTCTTTGTCTTGGGCGGGTCTTAATGTGCGTTGTCGTTACAAAGTCAAAATCACCTTTTACGCTAACACTACAATGTGACATACTCTATTATCATTTATAAATGTTAGTATATATTTGACGGATTAGAGTTTTCATTAAGATTTAAGATTATTATTGTTTACACCATTACAAAAATTCGGGTGTTTTATAGAATGCATTTTACTTCTCTTTTTTTTTTTTTCTTAATCATCGGTGGTCTTATTGGAAATACAACATTTAGAAATTTTTGTTCATTTTCCTTCATTCACAGTAACACAGAAAAAAAATATACTCTATATTGTAGGTCAGCGATTATCGTGTGATGTTTGTTTGTTTGTTGCTGAAAAGTGAAAACTTAAATGCCCAATTGAATGAGGTTTCTTGGTTTACAGTTATACTACTAGTACTAGACTAATGTCCAAAATCTTTGATTAACTTTACGTACACTTAAACTAAGTAAATTAAGCTACAAAGATTAGAAAATTAAACTTACTATTGGTTAATGAGATTGAGCAATAGCTGAGAAGAAAAAAAGGAAAAGAGATTTAGAATAATACTATCCACGAAGCTAATCTGATCGACATTAATTAATGATTTAATTATAGTACACAGACAGATCTTGATATAATAGTTTTTGTATGGGTTAATTAATGGTCAACGACACCGTCTTTCTTTTAGAAGAAAAATCCCACGAGCTTCAATTTACAACTAAAAATTCAACATGATAAATTGAAAAAAAAAAAAGAGACAGCTGTTTAGTAGAGAAGCAAGTATTAAAAACCTCCTAATAATTAATTAACTAGTTAATCTTTTTTGTTGCTAGCCTGTACGTATCCAGTAAGCAAATCAAAGCAAATTTAACCACGTTCTTTTCTAACGGGTTAAATCGAAAACCCAAACCCAAACCGAAACAAAAACAAATAATATAAAAACGAAAATTAAAATTTAGAAATAATTAACATGATTGACCATCGGTGTAGCCGTGTAGCAACGGAGTCTCTTCACCGGGAAATCATGCCGGAAACCACCGTGAGACGCA
This sequence comes from Isatis tinctoria, assembly GCA_010577795.1. NCBI lineage: Eukaryota > Viridiplantae > Streptophyta > Magnoliopsida > Brassicales > Brassicaceae > Isatis > Isatis tinctoria. Next base: position 12,937,608 of record CM021244.1, read on the forward strand.
GCTGCTCGCCACTCTTCCACCAGCAAAGCGTCAAGCTCGACCTGGTCGACGGCTCCAGTCGCAGCCCCAAGCAACTCGGCAAACCCACCGACACGACCCGGAGGTTTTGATTTCCGACGACCGGCACCGACGGGAACATTCCGAAGAGCTCCACCGGCAGTCCAGTAACGCTGACAACCTTTGCAGAAGTGTCTTGGTTGGTTCACGTTGTAGTTATTGAAGTAACAGAACTTAGTCTCCATGCTCTTGCATCTCGGACATGCTATGATCTTGTCTGGACGCTTCTCCGCCGTTAGATCCGATGACGATGGTGATCTAACGGCTGTTTTTGTTTGTAGCTCTGCTGGCTGTTGTTGCTGCTGCTCTTCTTTTTTAATCGTCTGCGTGAGATTATTGGCGTTGAATGTTATGGTTTTTCCGAAGAGTTTAATCCCTTGAGAATCTTGGGTCGCCATTAAAGTGAGAAGAGCGAGCGAGAGAGAGAGAGAGAGAGACAAGGAGAGTTGTGATTAGGTTTATTGCAGTGATGAAAGAGAGAAGAGACGTTTATAGGAAGAAGATTTTGATTTTTTTTTTCTTTCCTCTTTTCTAAATAGACTTTTGAAAACGTTATTTATTATATCTTTTTCGTATGAAAGTAGAGAAAAGCAATAGTGTTAGTAGGGAGAATAAATATATGAAAGAATATGTTAGGCGTATTTATTGCTTACTGCATTCAAAGATATATCGATCCATATCAGATGACAAAATGTGTGTATTCTTTTTCTTATTTTCTCCAAAATTATTTATTCACTGTTCAGTACACTCTCCATACTCCTTCCGTATATTTTATCAAAAAGATTTTCTGGAATAATGCTGTTTAACCTTTTTCATGACTCTTTTCGAGATTTATGGAATAATGGCATTAAATAAGGTTTTTTAAAAAAAAAAACATTAAATAAGTTATTATAAAGCTTGGAACAATAGCGTGGAACAAGCGCGGTGATAGGAGTATAACAAGTGCAATTAGTTAGAATAATCAGAACTATAAATAAATAGTGGCTTCGATTACTATAATTACTTACAAACTATCCAAATGGTTTTCTTTTTCTTGGATAGAAATGGTTTTGAGATTAAACTAACTTATACAATATTTTTTTAGATTTTATCGAGAAAAAGATTTTGAAAAGATGTTATGTGCGTTTAAGGGCATTCTTATTAGTATTTTTCTGAAGTGAGATTGTGCCACTAAAAACAAACAAAAATTGAAAAGAAAAAAAATTCACCATTCAGAACCTAATTAATTATCCTCCATATAAATATATACTATTTATTTAAAATTCGCAGAAGCATCGATCATCCATTTCTTCTAATATTTTTCACAGTTGAGTAATTAACATTTCTAGATGATTCAATATTTGGAAACATGAGTCGAGAGCAAATTGCATGAGTAAGGTAACTCTCACTTTTGCTTTGCTGCTCAAGTGTAAGTAAGGATTCGACCACAGTTGTCTGATGCCAATATGAGATTAAAATGCAAGGTTCTTCTTATGATAAGACAACTTAATTTTCTCTCAGAAATGATAAGTAACCAAATCAGGAAATTACAGAAAAAAAAACAAAAAACTGCGATTGAAAAAGTTACTAATGTTTCTATATATCGACCCATAATTATAACTAGAAATCTATAAATTGTGTACTTTTTATGTATGTATTTTTGTTATCGTAATTTTAGAGACAATTTTTGGAAGTGTAAATATGATATGTATACTTTAACGTATTATAAATATAAAAAAATGAAAAAACAATATGTTCGTTTCCATATTATGGTATAGACTTTCGATAGACATGAGAACGTTACATCATTATATTTCCATTGAATCTTATTTAAGTGAAAAGGATTTGGATTTGGGAAAGCCGCCAAAGAGAAATAGCGTTTAGTGTGTTGCGTAAAAAAGGAGAAGTGATGAAAATAGCCTAAATAGTAATATGAGATCAGCTTTCAATTCAAAGGCGCACGTCATCTTGTGGGCCTCTCTTTCCAGGTGTGTTCCCGGTCATGCTTCCATTTTCTTCACTCGTTGTAGAGAAATTTTAATTTCATCCGATCGAGGAATAAGATTCCTTTCTTTTTTGTTATATATATCGGAAGAGTTTGATTTATAGTTAGCGTTATGAAAAGGTAGCAAATCAATAACGTTTTAAGGATGTGTAAAATACATTATTTCAGTTGATGCAATGGTTTTGTCGTATAATGAAACTGCGGAACGACTGTAGAATTTCGAAATTATTCAGACATTTGAAGGAGTATTAAGATGTATTAAGATCATACACGCCACATGGGTTCATGTATATTGGTCGTAAACTTCTAATTTGAAGGAGTTTAATTAAACCAAACAAAAAATATATTTTGTATTTAGATGTTTGTTTAGTTCGGTTAAAATTTCATCAACCCAAAATGGACCATCTGTATCCCTTCTTATCGGTAATGGATGGTGTTAAAATTTTACTAATAGTTTGTGCAATTTCCTTGATCGATTTATAGAATGGTTGAGTAGAGATTGCCTTTAAAAAGCAAAAATTACCACTTGTTTATAATGAATGAAAAAAGAAGATAAAGTAGAGCAAAGCATGTTTTTTAAAGTAATTCAATTAAATGAACATAATTCACGTACGTTATTAAACCCAAAAGAAAGATGAGAGAAAGGGAAAAAAGAAGAGGAGAGGAAAAGAAAAAGAAAAAGGAAAGCATTAATCGATGTTCATGTTTCTCTTTTCTTCTCAAATTCGTGCTTTTATACTATATGTTTTTTCATTGGAACCTTTATACTACATAGTCGCAAAAAAGAACAACTTTTATGTACTTTTAAAAGAGATCGACTTTTTTTGTTAAATATAAATTAAAGAAAAGTTTAATAGACTTATTCAAAAAGGGAATATAAATGTGCGTAAATATACATACGTATGTAGAAGCAAAATTTCATCCATTGTGCTGTTATGCGTATTAAAACAAGTATTCTGATTTTAAACAACTGGATTCATAATCCTCTAAAGTTGATTATATTGGATTTAAGTTTATATATAGCCAAATCGAAATTACAGACAATTGAGCTACACTAGTTTAATTTGTTTATAATTTTGTAAGAAAACTTATACTGTACACACATACACATGCATACTATAGTTTTTATCTATGCGGAACATGACTAAACTTCCTTTGTTATTATAATGAATATTTGTCTGGGAAATATAGCACGCAAATATGTATTAGTAAGTAAGTACTCCACATTTGTCGAACATGTGATCACTGTTCTAGATTAATGAAGAAAATCGTATAGTTTATAGTTATATACATAAATATAAATATGTGTGTGTGTGTGACTGTGTGTTATAGACACATATAATTAGTTGTAACTTGTAAAGGTGGATTATCTTTTCTAAGGCCATTTTTTTCGTTCTCTTTTTAGGCTTTCAATGGATTTGGTGACTAACTTTTGTTGGTTGCCCATTTTTTTATTTTCTCCTTTCAAATCTTAATCTTTTCAGTATGTGCTTCTTTTGGGTTCAGAAAATTCACTTTATAAAAAAAGCTATCTTTTTAAAGAAAAGCAAAATCTTTTGTATGCGTTTCATTCTTTAATCATATCTTTAATAAAGCGATTAAAAATTAATTAGACGAATAAAGAACGGAAAATATTATTTTCTCTCTTTAACGTCTATTATAGAGATATGACTAGTACTTTATTGATCATATATAGAATAAAATAATAAATTATCCATTTAAATCCCAACTTGTCGGACTATGCTCATATGTATTTGAAGTTGCTGTTTCTTAAAACAAATGAGAAGGATCAAGTTGAAATGGTTTTCCCACATGGTCGTACATATAGTGTAAATTAGTTATGTTATGTTTACGATTTTGAAAATAATCACTTATACATCAAGTTTAGGAGATGTTTGATATTAATACGAAGTTTCTTTCCGAGGGTTCCAACCTTTAATACTAATGGTTCCATATTCCACATTTTTTAAAGAGGCATCAATACAATTTATAATGTTTACTTATTGCTAGATAAAGTGGCATGAATTAGTAAAATAAACTTTATACATGTTTAGTTTAAGTGAAAAAGGTGCACTTTCCCTTTGAGGGTACATGCATGCGAATTCTATTTTCGATTAAGAATTTAAAAGTTAAAGAAAAAAGAGGAGGAAATTGAGGAGGATTATTAATTTTATTTTTGAAAAAAGTAATAGGCTGGTTCTGTTTTTTTAGAACTCTTTATGTTTATTAATCTTTTTATACTAGAAAGTTTTGAAATTTGATTCCTTAAACATGTAAAATTTTCTATAAATTAATAGAAATAACTCTATAGAAAATTTATGATGTGATGCAAGTAATATGGTTCATTAGCATGTGATGCAAGTAAATCTAACTATTGTAGAGCTTTACAGAGCAAAAAAAAGTGTAAATAAAGTCGTTTATCAATGTGTTATACATGAAATTCAAGTTATTGCAAAAGTTTGCTGAATATGTAGAATTTATCCATTAAAATGTCATCTTTATAAAAAATTCTCAAATTATAATAAAAAAAATATTTTAGACGAAGGAAAATATATTATATTTTTCATTTTGGTGAATGTTATATCCTGGTTAAGTTTAGATTCTGAAAGAGTTTAGGTAATGATTGATTTATCCGGAAAATTTCATGTTATAGAATAAAGTGTATTTCAAAAGGATTGTGATTATTTTACGTGTCTATTAATTGATTATGTTTGTTTTTTATTTTAGTAAATTGAAACTTTGGATAAAATCTCTAAAAATAGAAACTAATTTTCTTAAAAAATTGTGTGTGTTTTTATTTTATTTTCTGCGGTCTACTTTATTTTGCCTCATCTATCTTGTCAGTTATAAGTTTATAACAAAGTTGAAAATCGCCATTATATATAATCGCCGGTGTTGTTAGTGAGAAGAAAGCAAAGCAGTTGTGAAAGGTTTTCTTATTTGATACGAGAGAGGGACAATCCCTTATATACCGTGTACAATGTAATCCCTAATTAAACTATACAAGTCGAGCTATAATAACAGACTTAAGGGGCTTTACAGCCCAATACCCCCTCGCAAGCTGGAGTGTGAAGGTTACAAACACCCAGCTTGAGAAGAAAAGCATCAAACTCCTTCTTTCCGAGAGCCTTCGTCATGATATCTGCGAGTTGGGACTTGGAAGAGACATGCTTCGTAGTAATTGTACCCTTAAGAAGCTCGTCACGAATGAAATGACAGTCACGAGCAACATGTTTAGTGCGAGCATGATAAACTGGATTTGCAGCAAGACCAATCGCAGAAAGACTGTCTGAGTACAGAGTAATAGGCTGATCACAGGGAATTCCAAGTGCGGGAAGCAGTTGTCGCAGCCAGAGGAGTTCGCTAACTGTATCAGCCATTGCACGATATTCTGCCTCGGCCGAAGAACGAGAGACAACATCTTGTTTTTGTGTTTTCCAAGATAAAGGTGAACCACCAAGTTGGATGAACCAGCCCGTAAGAGACCGATGTGTCACTGGACAAGAACCCCAATCTGAGTCACACCAAGCAGACAAAATTAACGGTGTATTGGCACGAAGAAGAATGCCTTGGCCAGGAGAGGACTTGAGATATCGAACAACCCGAAGAGCAGCTTCCCAATGTTCTGGTTTCGGATCATTCATAAACTGTGAGAGAATGTGAATGGCGTAGGATAGCTCAGGTCGTGTTGTTGCTAGATAGATAAGTTTGCCTACCAAACGGCGATATCGATAAGGCTCAGTCATAGTAGTACCACGGACAAGAGCAAGTTTGTGATGTTGCTCGACCGGAAACGAAGACGGTTTAACACCAAGCAAGCCAGTTTGCGCGATAATATCAAGAGCATACTTGCGTTGACAGAGATACATACCAGACGGACTCCGAGCAACTTCAATACCCAGAAAATACCGAAGAACACCTAGGTCTTTCATTTTAAAACAGTTGCTCAAGTAGTATTTGAACTGAGTGATAACAGCAAAGGAAGACCCGGTGATAATCAAATCGTCGACGTAGACAAGAACGTGGAGTCGAACGTCTGTCTGCGCAAAGATGAACAAAGAGTGATCTGAGGTATCTTGTTGAAACCCGTATGTCTCTAACGCTGAAGCAAGTTTGGCAAACCAACATCGTGGTGCTTGCTTTAAGCCATACAGAGATTTCCGTAAACGCAATACTTTGTCTGGGTTAGATGATCGGAAACCAGGAGGAAACTTCATATACACCTCTTCTTCAAGATCTCCGTGAAGAAAAGCATTGTGTACATCCATCTGATGTACCTCCCAGTCAAGAGAGACAGCCTGCTGTAGAAATGCCCTGACAGAGACCATTTTTGCAACAGGAGCAAAAGTTTCCGTATAATCATCACCTTCAGTCTGATTATTTCCAAGAACAACCAAACGGGCCTTATGCCTCTCAAGTGTACCATCAGATTTGTATTTGAGACGAAACACCCACTTACAACCGAGAGCTTTCTTACCAGGGGGTAAATCACCCACTGTCCAAGTGCCAAGTTCTTCAAGGGAAACAATTTCATCAGAGACAGCATCACGCCAATGCTCGTCAAGAATAGCTACTTCATAGCTATTCGGTTCGACCCCAGAAGAAATAGCCATAAGGTAAACCTGATAATTTTCAGAGAAACCAGAGCTAGAGCAATAATTATCCAAAGGATAAGGAGTGACGGAAGGATACGGCTGATGCAGAAGTGCAGTAACATAATCAGCCAGTTTAACCGGAGGCTGTTTCTTTCGCAAACCGCGACCAAGAGCTTCAGCCGGAACTGGAACAGAGGAGACAATCGTCGAAGGAGACGAGTCCGAAGAAGACGGCGATTCAGACTCAGAAGTGGAAGTCGAAGTCGGCGACTCTGCAACAGGAGTAGAACCAGAGATTTCCGTATCAAGCTCTTCCTCGGAAGAAGGCATAGTAATGTCCGGGGAAGTAGAGACAGGATCACGGACAGAGGCTTCCGTCGGAACAACTGTTGTAGGAGGAGATGTGTCCGAAGGATGATGGAGGAATTCATCATCGTCATCCAGAGATTGTATCTGAACAGATGAAGATGGCAGAGAAGACTGAGCAGAAGGCAAAACCGGGAAATGAAACTCTGTTTCGCAGAAGACAACATCACGAGAAACTGAGACAACACCGGTGTCAACATTATACACTCTCCAACCCTTCTTAGCAAACGGATAACCCAGAAAAATGGACTTATTACTGCGAGTCTCAAACTTGTCACCTCCATGTTTTTGATTATGCACATAACATATGCAACCAAAAACTCGAATATGTGTCATAGGCGGAGGACGATTATAAACAAGTTCGAATGGAGTTTTGCCCTGAAGTAATGGAGTCGGCGTGCGGTTGATAAGATAGGCAGCAGTTAATGCACAGTAACTCCAGAACTCGACAGGTAAACCAGATTGAAAACGCAATGCACGAGCCACATTAAGAATATGACGGTGTTTGCGCTCGACCCTGCCGTTCTGTTGAGGAGTTCCCACACAAGACGTCTCATGCACAATGCCTTGCTGAGCAAAGAAACTCGACAAGCAGACAAACTCTGATCCATTATCCGATCGAATCGTCTTAACCTGTGCAGAAAACTGCCGAGCCACTAAAGCAATGAAGTTCTTAAGATGGATCGGAGCTTCTTGTTTAGACGGCAGTAGGTATACCCAAACTGCTCTTGAGTAATCGTCAACCAGAGTCAGAAAATAACGAGAACCACAGATAGAAGTCGTCCGATACGGACCCCAAAGATCACAATGCACCAATTCGAAAACAGAGCTTGTCTTATTACTGCTTAAAGGGAAAGATTCCCGAGTTTGTTTTGCTCTAATACAAACGTCACAAGTCTTAAAATCAAAAGCACTACTAGTAAAATCTGATAACTGTAACAACTTCAAAGCCTTCAAGGAAGGATGTCCTAATCGGCGATGCCACATATGCAGGGGAGAGTCGTTCGTGCTAACCATTGCCATCGTCGCTGTAGGATCAGCTCCTCGAAAAAAATACAAGCCGCGCTGCTGCTCACCCAGACCAATCAGCATCTGAGTGATGCGATCCTGAATAATACACAGTTTATCAGTGATCTGAAAGATACAGCGACGCTCTCGAGTCAACTGAGAAACCGAGATAAGATGACATCGAAGACCATCAACAAAATAAACTTCTTGCAGAACTAAAGAGGAGCCTAAGTGAACTCGACCCTGTCTAGTAGCTGTAGTATAACGCCCATCAGGAAGCTTAATCATAACCGGTGGCATATCACAAATATCACTTAAATATTCTACAGTTCCAGTCATATGATTTGTTGCTCCAGAATCAACAATCCAAGACTCAAGTAGATACTTACCGGAATGATGATCAACAGAAGACTGCTTGCGTTCGTCAAGTAATTGAACCAAAGACTGCCACTGTGCATCACTGAGCCCAGTTAAACCAATGCGATCATTAGCAGTTAAAGGCGAAGATGACATCGAGAGAGCTGAAGCAGCAGTGACATGGTTGACAGCTGATCCGCGGCCGGTGCTCTGTGTTCCCTTTTGCTGAGAACCACGACCACGCGATGCATTTGTCTTGTTGCGCATTTTTTTCTTCAAGCCACGGAGGATAACCAATGCGCTTGAAACAATTATCAGCAAGGTGACCTGTACGCCCACAGTAAGAACAGACACGGGTTTCAGGAACACCACCGCTTGCAGTCAGGTGAAGAGGTTTGGACGAGGCTTGAACCACAAAGCTCACGCCATCACTTCGCTCTTCATTTAGACGACCCAGGGATTTTGATTCTTCATCTTGGGTCAATGTATTGTAGGCTTCTTCAAGAGTAGGCAGTGGTACTCGAGACAAAAGTGCAGATTTGACTGCGCCATACTGAGATTCGTCGAGCCCCATGAGGAATTGATGCAGTTTGTCTTCCTCTCGCTCTTTGCGAACCTCCTCCATCGTTTTTGCTTGTTGGTAATCAGCTAGGCTTCTCCACAACTGAGAAAGTTTCCCGTAGTAGGTTTCGATAGCCAAGCCTTTCTGACGACAAGTAGCTAACTCTGTCTTGAGTCGCTGAACTCGTTGTCCGTTTTTAACACCAAAACGTTTCTGGATATGAGACCAGAAGTCATGTGCGTCATCGATGTGAGTCATAGAAGTGGCGATACTTTCATCGACTGTAAGCTTCATCCACGAGACAACCAGGGCGTTATTTGCGATCCAATCTTCAAAATCTGGAGAGCTTTCATCAGGTTGAGGAATGGATCCATCAGCAAAACCAAACTTCTTTCTTGCCTTGAGTGCCAACTTGAGGTTAGTGGCCCATTCATCGTAGTTAGGACCTTTCAAGGAAGGTTTAGAGATCAACGTGCCTGGATTATCACTGGAAGATAGGTCATATGGTGAGATTGTTCGACGAGATTTCACAGACTGCGCCATAGGAGAAGTGAGGGCAGATTCAGTGCTCATTCGTGGATAGCGGAAACAAGATCACAAAATCGGCAACAAAAAACCTTTTTGTAGTTTAGGTTTTGAGCTCTGATACCATGAGAAGAAAGCAAAGCAGTTGTGAAAGGTTTTCTTATTTGATACGAGAGAGGGACAATCCCTTATATACCGTGTACAATGTAATCCCTAATTAAACTATACAAGTCGAGCTATAATAACAGACTTAAGGGGCTTTACAGCCCAATAGTTAGCAACATCTCTTATGGTTATTAATTTTTTTGTCGACACCTTTTGAATTACATATTCATCGTAGCAACACTTTTCTTTTCCAGCAACATTCTACCGTCCTGTTTTAACTTTTACTTTATTACTTGTTGTCATTATCGCTATATTGCTTTGTCTCCTAATTGCAGATGTAACAACAAGAAAAAGAACTGGTTTAAATCATTTTAAATGAGATTAATTACTGAAGTTATAGAATGTGATTTTTTAAACAAAATTAAACTATATTCTCATCAAAATATATGGGCTATTTAGTGAAATTATTCCTTCTATATGATTTTTTTTCTTTGAAAAATCTTGGTGTGCTACTTTTTCATAGGATTGCACACAATACCTGATGTAAGATACTAATGTATTGATGATTCTTAGACGGGCACTTTCAACAACAACAAAAAGGTGTGTAGACACAATTATGTTTTATATGTCTATCATCTACTTGAGATTATAATTCTGTCACCCATACCTGTATAGTCCAAGAAACAGCTGCAGATGAATATTGTTTCCCAAAAATGTTCAATTTCCCGTCACATGTCCACAAGACAAGCAAATTTCTAGTAAGATTTAATATTTGATGTTAATTAAATGCGAGACAGGCACTAAGAAGTTGTAGATAAAATTATGTTTTAATTACTAAGAAAATAATAAAGTACACACAAGAACATAATCTCAATTATTTAATCTCTCGATTCAAGTGGCAGATATAGAAATAATAATTAAAGAACACATCATATAAGCTAACTTCACGGCCAAATGGTTTTGAAGACATTATCTTCTTCGAAGTCTCTCTACTTGCCAACTCACTTTTTGATGTTTCTTTAAAAGTTTTTCTAAGCAAAACCATATATTAATTTTTTAGAAAAATATTTAGTATACTATTTTCTCCTTCGGCACTTTTGATTGCGATTGCTTCCAGAATCAATGGCGGAGCTGACACAAAACTGAGCTTCTTCTTCGGTATAGTATATAATATCGAATAAAAAACATAATTTCTTTTAAATGCATTTCAGACAAGGATATAATATATATTTATTTATTCTCCACTACGTATGATTAACGTCAACCTTCAACCTTGAAGAAGAATTGAGCATAACAGATTGTATTTTTATATTTCATTTCTTGAAGATATATATCACGTAAGACGAAATCTACTTATCTACTACACACATGTATAAGATTTGACACAATAAAAGTTGCTTGTACAACAAGAGTAAACCCTAATATAGGTTGTCTCTCTGCTAGCTACGGTTGTCATGCATAAGTAATGTAGAGAGAAGGGTTGGAATCTTAAGAAAATATATGATCTACTTTGGATAAAATTTGGAGATTAAATTAAAGCACATAAATTATAGAGTTTGCAATTTTCCAAAAATCAAGATGATCTTAGCGTTTATGGTAGTAGGGCCATCGTTGTGGGAACTATGTGTCTCAGGTTGAACTGATGTTTATGCTATGGAAGAAATCAAGAATGTCGTTAAAGATGATATAGCACATCAAGAATCGAGAATATGTACTCTCTCTTTTTTTTTTCCATTAAGGGAATCCATTACACTGACTTATGTTCGGATTTGATGCAAGAAGTCTCCAGCTTTGAACTCCTTTCGTTGGCATTTTGTATCCTCCCTGAAAATATTCTTTGAATGGACCTCTGAGAACATATGCTTCTAATCGGAAATATATCAAAACGATTCTTGTGATATGGAACTTATCCACAACTCGAAGATAAATTTAAGGCTCCTCAATATGCCCAAACTTGTTGAAGTCTTGAAGAGGCATACCGTTTTCAAACCTAGTCGTTGTGATTTGTTATTGATGTGTTAACTGCTTTGTACTCTATCGTGATCCATGGTCGACATAAAAAAAAATTCACAATGTTGACCTCAAGATGAACGTGCATAATAACTTATACTTCTTATTCTTTTTATTTCTAGAACTACTTTATTTTGTTGAAGATACAGATCACGCTACGACAAAATTTACGTATCATCTACACAATACACACATTAGTTATGATACAATAAAAAATGCTTGCAGAAATGAAATTACAAAGATGAGTTGGAATCTTTGGTGAAAAGGAGTTTTACGTATCACTCCATGTATCGCTTTCATCTCCATCGTTGCTAGCTACAGCCTGAAAAGGAAACGAGATAGAGAGTGAGTGACTGACAGATAAATCATGTGTTGGAACTAGGACAAGAAATATGCTTTAGATTTCTGAACCAAAGATTAGATATGCTCTTGATATATATATATATATGGATAGAGGATGATACCTGGCGTATCGAGTTTGCTTTCTCCAAGATCGCGCTTATCTTCGTGTTTATTGTAGGGTCAGTTGTTGCTGCAGCAGATAACGTCGTTGTCATAACCACAGGTCTCAGGTTGATTTGCTGTTTAAAATTTGTAAGAAATTAAAAATGTAGCCAAAGATTATTATTATATTGCATCAAGAAGTAGAACATAACTTTTTTCACAAAAAGAATCCACTGCACTCACTTGTGTTCTGATTTGTTGCAAGAAGTCTCCACCTTCAGTCTCTTTTTCGCTGGCACTTTGTTTGTCTTCCCTGACATTATTCTTGAGATGGACCTATGAGAACATATGCTTGTTAATATTTCGTAGCTCGAAAATATATCGAAAACGATTCCTGGAATATGGAACTGACCCACGTAGTACTACTAAAGTATGAAGAAAAGAGTAGAATACTTCTCCGTACCTTAATTTCTGGTTTAGGAGCAGAAGCCACAATGTTAGGCTCTTCTTTGTTAACTGTAGACAATGAAATATGCTTCTCAAAGGCGAACCTGAGAGCGTCTTGTAGTTGTAGGGACTGCGTTGTTTTGATGTCAGATGTTTCTGAGGCTGTCTTAGAAACCATCCATTGCACAGGTGGAAATGGCGGTGGTAAAGGCTCTACAGGATTCTGGAGGTATGATAGGTTTAGGGACACACAACCAGTTTCTGCTTCAACCTCTAAAGAAGAAGGCTCACCATTGTTATCGACATGCCTACTTTCATGGAAAGAATCATACAGCTCTTGCTCTTTTCTTTCATGGCTTCCACTTGATTCTTCCCACTGCTCAGAATTTGACAAGGAGTGATTATCGCTAAGATAATCGGTATCTGACATGTAAGGAGAGGAACGACAAAAAGTGTCGTCGTCTGAACAAGAATCAAGAAGGGAGGTAGCAGCCTCTGGAAGCAATTGAAAGGAAGAAAACGTATTATAGTTGTTGTCTGCATCTGAAAATTTCAGCCTTAGTCTGGACGCCTGAAGGGTGTCAACGGGACTGAGAGATATTTTCATGTGTTGAAGAGGCGGAGATGATGTAATCCAATCAATAGGAGCTTCGTCTCTGAAGGGATCCATCGAGGCTTTCTCATTAATATCTTGCTGATGAAACCTGCTGCTCTTCTCTGTCGTCACTTCATCGTTCTCTGGAATGGTTGCTGGTACAGCCTGTCTATCATGAGAAAACGAACTCCTTCTGCGGAAACCATCAGTGAGTAACTTCTGGCTGAGTCCAAAGACTCCGGAAGAAGTCTCAGGGGAGTCTCTTTGGTCTACAAGTGGATTTTGGGTTCCTGGAGTTGCTAAGCTTGAAGTACTCAGAACATGTCTTTGTGGCGCATTTTCGACTAGATCATCTGATTTGTCTTTTTCAGTTTCTGCAGAACCAACTCTCCTTTGCTCGGTCTTGCTATCCGAATTTAAAGAACTTGGCACTTCCAAGACTGGAGGTTTCGATGGTTTCAGTCCCAACAGACCTCCATTAGTCCATATTTTAATGGGTTCAACATAGGATATATCAGCTTCTGATTTTTCATGTTCCTGTAAGTCACTATGATACAAGGGGTTTGATGAATCAGATAAGCTGTTCCCATGTGCTGGGACAAATGTAAACGCGATGTTATCTTCTCCACCGGAAAGGTTACTTGGACGTAGATCATTGCGTGGTGAACGGCTTATATCTGAACTCACCTGTGGATCTTGATGATTCATTTCATCAATTGACAACCTTTCCATTAAACCACAAGATTTCTCGCCTTTTACGAAACCGTTGTCCATAAGACCATCCATTGATCTACAAGAATCCTCGACACTGTTGGAATCCTCACACACTAACTTTTCCAAACTCTCGTCTGTAACACCACAGGCACTGCTCACGAGACCTTGATCATTTTCAGATTCTGACTCAATACTATTAAGCGCATCAACAAAACATTCTCCTTCGCTTTCAGTTTCATGTTCACTGTCCCTCGGTTCTCTCACAATCTCCGAACCAGTTTTTATCTCTCTTGCCTCATCAATTCCAGCACGGTTTTGTAGTCCTGATTCTGATCTACCATTTTCAATAACGCTCGAATTGAATCCAACTCTACGAATCCCTTCTCCATAGCTTTCTTTCTCATCTAGTACATCCACAACTGAGTTCGTCTCCATCATTTCAGAAGCTTCACCTGTCTGCACACCAAGAGGTTCCACTATCTCTGTTTTCTCGTCCCAACTAACGCAAGACGAGCCACGAGCAGCTTGCCCTTGCGAAGGGCTAAACTGGAAATTATCATGTGCATCCTCTGTCTCACATTCAGAAAGAACTGAAGCGATGGTGCAAGAGCCCGGTGTCAAGCTGGATGAAACGAATACACCTTTCGGTTTTTCTCCAGTCTTCAGTGAAGAGGTTGCGGTTGAAAGGCATTCGATGTAGCCTGAACCACTTCTGGAATCAAAAGAGTGAGAATGATGATCTTGCAGATCAGATCTTTTTTCCATGTCACTAGTTGAGGCAGATTTAGAAGAAGAGGTTTGTCCACTGAAGCTAAATGAAGTAAATGTCTTCCTGAAATAGATCCCATGTTTGAGTTATATATGAAGCACAATGAAAAGAAACTGAGTTACATTATTCTTTGGGCGGACAAAAACTATAATAAGCTAATGGAATCTATATTTTACCTGGTATTCTGGTTAGCCATGGAGGCCAGACGTGACATATCTCGACTCCTTGACGAAGATTTTTTCTTCTGTCCATGTCAAAAAATTACAGAAATAACTACAAGTCAAAAACATTTCTACAGAAAAAGGTTTACCAATTTAATTTGAGGTAAACACACCTTCATTTTACAGCTCTTGTTATTATATTGGAACTTTTTGTTGCCTTGAATCAGGTTGCTTGATGCTCTTCTAAAATAAGTAGGATCGGAGTATCGCTTCAAGCAAGATCCAGGACCATTTATATCAAATCTGAGGACATAAAGCAAAATAGTTTGAGTGTAACATGATGGTAAAGTACATAACAGATATACATGTTTCAGCATGCAAGTGGCATACTTATCAAGCAAGTGCAACCGTGGAGGATCCCTGCACTCTTCATAGGGATCCATAATAACGTGAGGCAAATCGCTGTAAATTAATTGATTTTGCTCGTTTGGGATACGAGGATGCCACTCCAGACCTGAGAACGACATAAAACTCAAATCAATTCACAAGACAAAAACCAAATACCGATCCTTCTAGAAGACCTTTCATATCAATGCAGCGGAACTGAACAACCATTTCTGACGTTTAATCTTCATGTCTACCTATTCTAGAGTTTCTCAGTCAACGTAACTAATTTAACAATTCAAAACTCTAACCTAGCCATCTCCAGGGAAATTAAGTATAAGGGTAAGTGAAAAAGCATGTGAACTGGGCCTACAATGAACTAACAGATGACATTATTTATCCACTAAATTTAATAATGTGAAATCTAACAAGAATCAGACACCTTGGGTCTAGACAAAAAGAAGATTTACAAGAGAGAAGAAGACAAAAAACCTCCTGTGTATGCAAAATGAATATGAGTTGTTTGTGCAAGCACCGCCTTTTCTAGTGGAGGCACTGTAGCTTCAATATGCTGCAATCTGATCTTCAACTGATTGCTTCTTGAAGCTGTAGCCATAACATCCTCCTGTATGCCATGAAATATCTCTGCTGCAAACCTGAATCAAGAGAAAGAGGCAAACCCTTAAAGAAAGTTTCTTCCTTTGTGCAGCTAATTGTTTTTCCCCACTAATTCTAAGATGACCCTTTTAAACCAGAGACAACTCCAACCCAAAACAAGTTACAATTTTGAAAATCCAGCAAGTTCTTGTCAACTTGTTGGTATCTGTCTTTCTAGAGGCTCGATATTAGAGACACTTAATTGAGGTGTTTGCAGATAAATCTTAGGGGAGTGATTGATAGAAGCAGCAGCGGGTCCATTCACAAACAAACAAAAAAAGCTTCTTTTTTTTTGGCTGAACTCAAAAACTTCACTGAAAGAACTAGTAAAAAAGAAAAGGCTTAAAAAGGATCATGCAGTTCTGTAATTAATTATCTTAAACAATGAGTTCCTAAGTTATCACTATAAAGCCGATTACTTTCATGCAAAGCGATGATTCTCTTCTCTTAACTTCACCATTAGCTCAAAGAATCATTCAACAGTAGACACCCCAAGTTTTGTTGAAGAGGAAAAAAAACAGAGATTGAGGGGTCAAATTCAATACTTACTCAGCGAGATCACCAAGCTGACGCAAGACCCCAATAAGTCCAGAGACTGCAACTCCGTTGAGAATCGCCTGTGGGTCTTCACGATCGACGTTTGTACAAAACTCGGCTTGGCTCATACCGTACACATTCCTCACCCCAAGCCTAGAAAGAGTCATATATTCTCTATAAATCAAAGCTTAAAAAAAAAACAAGTCTTTGTAGATGCACAGACTGAGAAAAACTGTTGGGTTTAAAGCATCAACAAAAGCTGAAAAATGATTTGGAGAAAGAACCAAATGGGTCTCGACGAATCGAGAGAAAAAGATTAATGATTTCTTATGGGTTTCTGGTGGGTGAGATTGTGGCAGCTTAACTGCTCAAAACAGAGAGGGAAATTTTGGAGGCAGAAAGAGGGAGAAGAGACATTGCCAATACCACAAGCCATTCCTTTCCATTGCCAATACTGCACTTTGGAGTGGAATTACAAAGACCGAACTACCCTCAGATGTTTGTGTGTTAATTACGAGATTGGACTTTTGTCAATAAAAGTTTAATTGATTTGTTTTTTATTTGTTCAAAAGTAAGGTTACTGGTTGGCACGATTTATGAGACATGGATTGCCATGTGGCTTCTCTCATTTATGTTTCAGAATTGTGTTACTCCCCCGCTTTGTTTCGAATCATGTGTAATATTTTGCTTTGCACAAAAAAAAAAAGTGTAATATTTTGCCTTGTTTTAAGTTTGATCGTCAAAACAGAGAAAAAAGTTTACACTGCATATTTTGATAGAATGTAGAAGAGTGAGAGATTTGACCAGAAAAAAAAAAGAGTGAGAGAATGTCACTGTCAAATAAATGCTGCGTCAAAATTCGTAATTATTTAGATGGGAGTTTGTATTTTTGTCAATAAATTGAATTTGCTGAGTTGGTTACATGTCTAGAAGAAATATATGCAACGAGTGAGATGCACACACACAAATATTACACATTTTCAATATGATAAGTACAATAATGCAAATAATTTATTAATAACGACATGAAATTCTCCATTTATTGTATAACCATTTCAAAATAGCTCTTTCAACTCTTCCAAGTTATTGTACTCTTTAGCTACATTAACTTTGTTCTCTGAGTATGAGATGATGAATTTGTTTTTTTTTTTTATTGTTGTTTAGCTACATGATATGATTTTCTTAATTACTAATTTTGATAACTACGTTTTATATAATAAAATATTAAACTATGGTTTCTTATTAAAAATAACACATAAGTTTATGATTTGGACTGTATTCTTAATTTATAACCGAGAGAGTTATAAATGGTGCGGTTTTTATTTTCAAAAGCTAAGGCTTAATTTGTAGTAACATAAAATTAGTGGGGTTAAATTAGAATTGAAACTATTGTTTTACTCTTCTTGGGAATTGTTTTGACTTTGACATATGTATCCTCTTAGTTCGACGAGGCATATCATCGAACACTTCATCTGCAAGTCCTTGCTCAAAGCCAATCTCTTCTCTTCTTGTTCACCCAATTTTCCAATCCAAACCGCGAGAAACCTTGAACGAAGACCCGTACAAATACTTCAACTATAGTTTAGAGTTTCTCTGTTATATCTTCGACAATGTCTCGGAGTTTCATCAGACTATTCAAACACCCTCCTTGGAACCAACCCCTCGTAAGGCTTCTCTTCCTTTCCCACTCTTGTGTTTTGTTCTGTTTTAGTTGGATTTAAAGGATGCACCTTTTTCAAATCATGAGGCAAAGACATATTCTTAGAGTGATCTCTGTGGTGATAATCTTTGCAGATACACAAGAGAAGCTTCCGTATGTTTTCATCTTCAGTAACCACTCCGTATTTGACGCTTGGCACTACGTTAAAGAATGACCTACCAGACGGTAGCGACGTCAGAGATGTCCTCTTGTTTGATCCGGCCACAGAAGAGATGCTTACAGTTCCTAACAAATCATTCCAAGAAGAGCTCGTTGGTTCGAGACAGATAGGAAGTGCACGTGGATGGGGTATTTTCTCTAACGATCATGATTGTTCACTATGCATCAGTGATCTTTACAATACCTTGGGTTCCAAGTCAGACCTCACAATGATTCCTCTGCCTTCACTTGTTTCTGTACACTCTAACAAAACAAACGTCGTATGGAACGTGGCGATGTCATCTTCTCCTAGTGATCAAGACTGTGTGGTTTCTGTCAAGCTGTTGGATAGACAACTTAGTCTATGTAGACCGCACTGTGACATGCGTTGGACTAACGTCGGGGAGATACTTCTTGAGAACAACTTGCAGAGGTTGGAAAACTCGAATCTCATGTATTCCAAGAGAGAACGTAGATTCTACTTGCCTTGTCCTGGAGGCAACTCCTTGTACTCATGGGATCTCCATTTGAAGAAGAACAAGACCCCCAAATTCCATGAGTTGCTGTTCCGCGACCTTCCTGAGTTGGATGATTCCGAGTGGAAGCTTTTGGGTTGGTGTTGCAGGACAGAACACCTGGTTGAGTCAGTCTCCAGTGGCGAACGTTTTCTTGTCAAGTGGTATATATATTATACACACACACACGCTCTAGTTAGTATAGATTTTTACATGGAGTTTTTCAATGGCTTATGTTGTTGCTTGTGTGCACGCAGGTACGCACAGCGCTTCTTCTCGGTGGATCATGAAGGAACTAACTACACGACAAGGCGGTTCATGGTGTTTAGAGAGAATAAGACGACGGAAGGAACATACATGTATTACACAGAGGACATTGGAGATGTGTGCATGTTCCTTTCAATGAGCGAGGCTTTCTGCGTCGAGGCCAGCTCGTGCCCCGGTCTCAAGCCTAACTCCATTTATTTTATAGGACATGGCTTTGGTATTTACAATCTCGCTGACACGACAATCTATCATTTTCAAGCTCCTGAAGGTGCACCGACTTCTTTCAAAGACCCTTACTGGCTTCCTCCATCTTGTATATAGTGAGAGCCTTGCTGGTTAGGTAGACATGGAGGTTAAGAGTGTTTTCAGACCTTGTAAAGGCTAAGCTCCAGCCACCTCCTTGATAAGCGTCCTCGACTAAGGCTGTTTGTTAATGGGAGGTGCATCTTGGTCCATGGTCGCATACATACTTGATAACTGGACCAAACGTGGTCCATATGTCAAACCAGAAGCTTGTGCGAAGCCCATTCCCGACAGTGCTCCTAACAAACTTCCACCGAGTGGTCTTTCTTTATATGTCATATGTTATCGATTTCTTTTCTATATAATTGAAACCAGATAGTCTTGATAAGGTTAAAACAACCATACATCCAAACCCAAATGACCTGCATATTGAATGTTGACTAACAAAAGATTTATACGTGCAAATACGAAGGAGGAGTACGGTACGGAACTACGGATAAATCTATTATTCGACATGTGCCTATCTCTGAAATTCAATATTAAGCTATTATCTTTTTGTAATGAAAAAGGAGTATGAGTTGGGTGTGCATATTTTCTACTTTTGTTTTAGTCTCTAACTTTCTTTTCTTTCTTACTTTCGTCTTCGTGCAATCAAATACATTTGAAAACATTTTATCAGCTCAAAAGGAAGTGAAAAGAAGTTCACCAAACACCAAAACGTAAAAGAAAGAGAGAAAGAAAGTAGAGTGAGAGAGGAGGGGTCCATGAGTCAATCACTTCCAAAAGGAAAGCAAACCCACATGATCTTGCTTCCGGATATATCGAAAACACACTACTCTTCTTATCCTTTCCTTTTCTATTTATTATTAATCGTTTCGATTTCCTTTTTATAGCGTATGTGTTATACTCTCGTTTGAGTCAAAGAAGTTTTGTGAAATTAATGAATCCATAATTTATTAAGCTTGTCGTTTTCTTCGTATAACGAGCGTTTGAAGTTTGAAGTAGACACTTGGCCTTCTCAAAACATATTCTGTATATTTAGTTGAACTAACATTGGTTGTATTTTTATATATAAATTTTGTTTGGTTGTATCAATTAACCTTATTTGGATTACTAGTATGATATATTTCGAAATATAACTAATAAGAAAAAAATGCAGATCTGAAATCCAACAGGATGTGTGCGTATCGTAATCCATTGAAAAGGATCCAAACTAAATGTTATCAAACTTCGACTATTAGTTGAATTGACTTTTGATGCCACTCGACGACAAAAAAACGAATAGAAAAGTTAACACCAAAAAAGACAATAAGAAAAACACGAATTGCAAAGATAATAATTAAGTTGGTTCAAATAGTTGTTAGAAGTATTTTGATTAATTTATTGAAAATTTTGTATAAGATGAACTTTGAACGGATAAGTATAGATTAGAATTCATGCATAGTATCATCTCGTATGGTATAAATTAGCACTCGATCTTTTTAGAAATTTATGGCGGCGTAGCATCGCAGGCACGAAATGATACTACTATGCATGAATTCAAGAATATGATTAAATGACGTATAATCTACTAAATTTTGTTCACGCATATCGGATGCATGCACATGAACAAAATTTATCTAAAACCGATGATAGACAAATGGTCTTTTAGCATAAAGACCAGATATCAAACAAATTGATCGATATATAAATCTACGACGAGGCCGACTGTTGCATCTTGCCGACAAGTTTTTTCTTTTTGGAATAGAAATAAAAAATTTATGTTTCTAAAGTTTTTTTGAAATTTAACTAACAAAATCCTAATTGCGATTATCAAGTAGATGGTTACTTAGTTCGCAACTAATCGGGGTAGAAGCTAGAAATATCTCGACTATCTGACTAATGTCTTGAATGGCTTAACTTGGTGAAATTATGGAAAGTGATGTGTAATTGTAACGACCTCGATTTTCAATTACTTCATTTGGCCACCCCTCTTTTCTTTTTGTTGTTTATATTGTGCTTCCCTCCTTTAATCACTCAACCCACCTCCCACTTTCTTCTTCTTAATATACTAAATGATTCCTTTTTTTCCCCCATTTGATCCTTCCACCGTGAGCAAGAGAGAGAGAGAGAGAGGAGAGAGAGAGAGAGGAGAGAGAGAGAAAGAAGAAGAAGAAGAAGAGGA
Source organism: Isatis tinctoria (assembly GCA_010577795.1). Lineage (NCBI taxonomy): Eukaryota > Viridiplantae > Streptophyta > Magnoliopsida > Brassicales > Brassicaceae > Isatis > Isatis tinctoria. The sequence continues at coordinate 12,958,932 of CM021244.1, forward strand.
AGATGAAGAAGAAGATGAAGAGAAAACACTTGTTGCTCCGTCCTCCACCGTCATCCGCGTCGCAGGTACACCGGAAATCGTTTTCCGATATGGTTTTTCTTTGGCCGAATCTTTGATCGATCATATCTTTCTAACCGTTTGGAATCTCGACAATCCAAGGCCACCACCGGATTCAGAACGACGAGACGAAGCCACGCCAAGAAGCTCGACCTCCACCATCACCGGACGCTCCCTCACGCGCGGCCGAAAGATTGGCGCGTGAAGCCCACGCGCGTCACGCGCCGTCGACAGCGCTGCGCGTGGCTCCCACGCGCCGCCGTGCCGTCGCCGCCGGTGAACTTTCCGGTGAGTTCCGCCGCCGCCCTCCGCCGTCGACCGCCGACCGCCGCCGCGGTCGCCGCCGTGACTCGCCGCCGCCGGCCGCCGTGACTCGCCGGTGACTCGGTGACTCGCCGGCGACTCACTGAGTCAACTCGGTCGGTCGGTTTGGGTCCGGTTTAGGTAAACCGGCCGGTTCAATTTCGGTTTGATCGGTTTAATTCCAATTTCCGGTTCAATTTCAATTTCAATTCGGTTTGGTTCAATTTCTGGTTTAAATCAATTGAGTCTGGTTTAGTCTGGTTTGGTTCGGTTTAATCCGGTTTAATCGCGGTTTGATTTTGACTGGTCAGACCGTTGACTTTGACCGGGTTGACCGTTGACCGTTGACTTTCTGACCGTTGACCGTTGACTTTGACCGTTTTGACCCGTTAACCGTTTTTCGCCGTTCGAAAGCCGTTCTCACTCGAAATTTCGTTCTGATTTCAGATTCAGTGTCCGTTTTAGCATCCGGAGTTCAGAAGCAGCAGTTATACTCCATTTTTTGCTAAGGTGAGGGCTTTCCGCAGAATATCGTATTTTTCATCGAAAAGCGCCGTAGATAGGATTTAGTACTAAATGTGTTCCGTTTCCATGCTAGAGTCTTCTTAGGATTGTTTGTAAATCGGACTTAGGAATAATAGATGATTCAACCCATTGATTGTGTATTAAATTGTTAACTGATTCTTTTATACATGCTAGAACTAGGATTAGTTGACCATGTGGGTCGGTAGGGTTGCGGGGGTACAGAGACGTGACTTCTGTACTTGCGTCGCGTGTTGTTTGAGGAGATGGTGCTGGGCAGATTAGTCGACCTGTTGTCCAGTACCTTCGTAGGTCGATAATCGTCTACGGGCGGTGTGTTGGGCACTATCCCATCAGTTTGGCCAGGGGCCTAGGACATTGTGGTTCTTTGGGTACTTTAGGTACCGTGATTGTGCATGTTTAGTCTATTTTCTATGTATGGCGTGCTATGGTCAGATTTACGTTTTCTGTGATTAGCATCCCATACCTCACTGAGTGACTCCCCTGTTACTCACCCCTCATTCTTCCCTTCCAGTTTTCAGGTGAGACGGACAAGTATTTTACGCTTTGACGATACGGTGCTTCTTTGGGATTTTTATGTTTTCTCCGTATTTTATCATGTACATATAGTATTGAGGTAGTTGGGTTATGAGACATTGTAGAGTGGGGTATTTGACATTTGTGACGTGGTTAGTGGCACGCCGTTCTCGAGTGTCGGGAGACGGGTGTTACATTTTGGTATCAGAGCCTAGGTTAGGTCATCTCGGTTCTGACCCGAGAGACGGGTAGTAGGAAGCATGATTGCATATTCGGTTTTAAACGGTTTAAAAAAAAAAAAAAAAAAAAAATCCCGGTATTTTTTTTTAAAAAAAAAAAAAAAAAAAACAAAGGAGCACCCATTCTGTCAAGTATTAATCTATTCTAAGTTTGTCTCATTTCAACCTCAGTTTAAACAGGTTTTCAGTTGCCATCAAGGAAGGTAATTGTTTCGCGCCGGATTGTCAGCTCATTGTTCAACAGGTTATGCCGAAGAGATCAGTGTTCAACAGATTAATCAGGATGTCGTCAGTCAGACCGCTCAAGAGACAGTTAGGTAAGTTTCTCAGGAGTCCATGCAGCAGTTGCATAATAGGCCGCTCGGATAGCTACGCAGGAAGCTGATCAGATAGCTGTACCGCAGATTGTTCGCCAGTTCACCCTTGAAGCAGAGTAAGCATCCGCCACCGTCCCATCGTCGCCACCATATGCACCATCGGTTAAGGCTCAAAGAGCAGAGCCAACCCTCAGTAATTCAGAAATGTGGATGGAGCTTTAAAGGGACCACGAGAGGTGCTGACAGTAGCATGCTCCTCAGCTTGTTGATCTTCCGCCGCCACCATCGCTACTGCCAATATCTGGCAGAGACAGAGAGGGACCCACGTAAAGGAAGCTAATGAGAAAGATGCAGGACAACAGTTTGGATCAGATTGGAAGGACAGTGGATACTGTCACCGCTGTCAAAAAAAAAAAAAAAAAAAAAAAAAAAAAAGAGTTGACCGTAACTTGGAGCATAAGAAGTGTATCAACAGAGTTTTAATTGGATTTGACTACTCAATTTCTGAGGGATGACACGTTTCTCTGGCAAAAGGAAGTTGTTGAGAGTAATCACAATTGTTATGAGTTAACCTACAATCACTCTAGAGGGAGTTCGACAGGACGTTCTTTCCTCGTGAAGCCAGGCACAGGAATGCCAATGCTTTTAAGCACATTTCTCAAGGCGCTAGGAATATCAAGGAGTACGAGCAAGAGTTGGCCGGCTTTGCAGATTTTCTGGGGAATCATAGCGAATGAAGATTTAATCAGCAGGTTCTGGAATGGCAACAAGTGGATATTTGTAACCGTGATATCGTACGGGTTTACACCAGTCCAATCGATTGGTTGAGAAGACTTTTTGTTGATGAGGCAGAGATAGAGGAGAAGCAAAATTTCTTCAAGGTGGCTCAGTCAAGCTTGATCAGATTTATTCAGGATATAGCAATGTGTCGCATCTGTCGGGATTTCCGCCGTGTTGTTCGTTATTATCGTCGTCATGTTGGGAGAGCGTCTTCAGTGTTCTCATGCAGATGGTTGGATTATGTCATAAGTTACTATCAGTCTATGTTAGTGAATGCGTCGTTTGTCTGTTATATTGCAGCACCAGCAGTCAGACCGAGTTGTTCAGTTGTGGTTAGCATGTTCTCATTTTCAGGGATTGTTCGCAGTGAGTTCAGGGTTGTTCTGCCACCACCCAAGCGCCAAGCTATTGTCGCGAGTATTTGTTGTTGGAGACCACGAGATAGTTGAGACTGTTCTTTTTGACGTTGTGGATTTGAGATTGTGGATTTGAGTTTGTGGTTCGTGTATGTCGTTTATGTGGAAACCATTGATTTAGTACTTGTGTTGGTCGATTGTCGCTTGGAGTGGGCAGCTTATACCCGATTGGATATTGGAGCTACTTATAGTTTGGTATGTCGGGCCTAGTCGAGTATTGGTCACTCAGGATGTGTTCGAGCAGAAGAGTAGACAGAGTTAGGCAGTCAATTTAAACAGGGAGCTTGAAGCATTCATCGAGTTGTATTTGTTGTACTCCGGGGAGTTGATCTTATCAGAGACTTAGCAGTGATGGAGCTAAAACCACCAGGATGTGACTTTAAGGATGGGTCGGTTACCATGGCATTGAGTATAGTTTGGGAACGAGAGTGCATATCCCAGGAGCCGGAAGGGTTATCATTTCTCAGGATATTCCAAACAACTTGAGAAGTCTTCGTTAAATTTGTATTGCATTCAGGAAGTTCGTTATAAGGCCAGCACCGTTTTCACCAACAGTCGTAAAGTAAAAAGAATCTACAATTAGCCAACCAGTGGCAGTTCCCGGACGTTAAGAAACAGAAGTTTAGGAGAAGCGACTCGATGGTAAGAGTCTGTTGAGGGAAGACGAAATTCAGGAGGACGTATGTGAAGACCGAGACTCAGTTGACAAAGGAGATTCTTCAGCAGCCACCTAGTGACATCAGAGAGACTTGACTGCAGTTAGTCAGCCAGTGTCAGTCCTAGATCGCCGAGATAGAGTGGTTCAGGGGAAAGTGCTACCGTGGTCAGGGTTAGTTGAGAGACAGACGGCATTCAGGAGGAGACTTAGGAGCTTGAGTCTCAAATGAGATATGATTATCCAGACCTGTTTGAGGATGTCGAGCAGCCGGTTCAGGACTAGAATTCGAGGACGAATTCCTCGTTAGTGGGGAAGAATTGTAACGACCTCGATTTTCAATTACTTCATTTGGCCACCCCTCTTTTCTTTTTGTTGTTTATATTTGTGCTTCCCTCCTTTAATCACTCAACCCACCTCCCACTTTCTTCTTCTTAATATACTAAATGATTCCTTTTTTTCCCCCATTTGATCCTTCCACCGTGAGCAAGAGAGAGAGAGAGAGAGGAGAGAGAGAGAGAGAGAGGAGAGAGAGAGAAAGAAGAAGAAGAAGAAGAGGAAGATGAAGAAGAAGATGAAGAGAAAACACTTGTTGCTCCGTCCTCCACCGTCATCCGCGTCGCAGGTACACCGGAAATCGTTTTCCGATATGGTTTTTCTTTGGCCGAATCTTTGATCGATCATATCTTTCTAACCGTTTGGAATCTCGACAATCCAAGGCCACCACCGGATTCAGAACGACGAGACGAAGCCACGCAAGAAGCTCGACCTCCACCATCACCGGACGCTCCCTCACGCGCGGCCGAAAGATTGGCGCGTGAAGCCCACGCGCGTCACGCGCCGTCGACAGCGCTGCGCGTGGCTCCCACGCGCCGCCGTGCCGTCGCCGCCGGTGAACTTTCCGGTGAGTTCCGCCGCCGCCCTCCGCCGTCGACCGCCGACCGCCGCCGCCGGTCGCCGCCGTGACTCGCCGCCGCCGGCCGCCGTGACTCGCCGGTGACTCGGTGACTCGCCGGCGACTCACTGAGTCAACTCGGTCGGTCGGTTTGGGTCCGGTTTAGGTAAACCGGCCGGTTCAATTTCGGTTTGATCGGTTTAATTCCAATTTCCAGTTCAATTTCAATTTCAATTCGGTTTGGTTCAATTTCTGGTTTAAATCAATTGAGTCTGGTTTAGTCTGGTTTGGTTCGGTTTAATCCGGTTTAATCGCGGTTTGATTTTGACTGGTCAGACCGTTGACTTTGACCGGGTTGACCGTTGACCGTTGACTTTCTGACCGTTGACCGTTGACTTTGACCGTTTTGACCCGTTAACCGTTTTTCGCCGTTCGAAAGCCGTTCTCACTCGAAATTTCGTTCTGATTTCAGATTCAGTGTCCGTTTTAGCATCCGGAGTTCAGAAGCAGCAGTTATACTCCATTTTTTGCTAAGGTGAGGGCTTTCCGCAGAATATCGTATTTTTCATCGAAAAGCGCCGTAGATAGGATTTAGTACTAAATGTGTTCCGTTTCCATGCTAGAGTCTTCTTAGGATTGTTTGTAAATCGGACTTAGGAATAATAGATGATTCAACCCATTGATTGTGTATTAAATTGTTAACTGATTCTTTTATACATGCTAGAACTAGGATTAGTTGACCATGTGGGTCGGTAGGGTTGCGGGGGTACAGAGACGTGACTTCTGTACTTGCGTCGCGTGTTGTTTGAGGAGATGGTGCTGGGCAGATTAGTCGACCTGTTGTCCAGTACCTTCGTAGGTCGATAATCGTCTACGGGCGGTGTGTTGGGCACTATCCCATCAGTTTGGCCAGGGGCCTAGGACATTGTGGTTCTTTGGGTACTTTAGGTACCGTGATTGTGCATGTTTAGTCTATTTTCTATGTATGGCGTGCTATGGTCAGATTTACGTTTTCTGTGATTAGCATCCCATACCTCACTGAGTGACTCCCCTGTTACTCACCCCTCATTCTTCCCTTCCAGTTTTCAGGTGAGACGGACAAGTATTTTACGCTTTGACGATACGGTGCTTCTTTGGGATTTTTATGTTTTCTCCGTATTTTATCATGTACATATAGTATTGAGGTAGTTGGGTTATGAGACATTGTAGAGTGGGGTATTTGACATTTGTGACGTGGTTAGTGGCACGCCGTTCTCGAGTGTCGGGAGACGGGTGTTACAGTAATATGTGGTGATGATGATGTAATGGAGACCCAATGATGCTACAACATGTGTCTACCAATAAGCACCCAGCCTAGATGAACCACACTGTGGCATTATAAAATCGAAATGAATTATAAGATAATAACAAACTAAAGAAAAGAGAAGAAGAAGAAGAAATAATTGAAAGCTTTATAGCGATGAAGAGGGGTCCCCTCAAATGCTAATAGACGATGGATCCAAAAGGTAAAGTACATCTACATTACATTGTTGGGTGCAATTATTCATTCCATCTATCTCAACCCCTCTTTTGTTCCCTCTCCCCACCAATCAGAAAAAAAAGAATAACAAATTCTATTTTTATTTGTATACATATACATGTTATTTGACCTCTTTTTTCTCCTTACTTCATTTGTTTGTTTATATTAAGGTTTTATTTAAATGATTCTACATGGTTTATGTTCTGTTTCAAACGCATGTTTTTGAAAGGAATATATACCATGCTTTTCAAATTTACTTTTGGTAGTATTATATTTTGGACTTTTAAGACATATATACATCATCTCCCATCTCAATCAAAAGGACAAACCCCACTTAGTTTATCTCATGATTATTTTATACGAATCACATTTAGGTAGCTATACTGATTTGGTGCAACGTATGTAATGCATAATGAACATGGCAGCTACTGAAAATTTCAAAACCTTCCATAAGCTTTTAGGTAAATGCTAGTTCAGGAGATATTTAAAAATCAAGCAATGCCAAATTATATATAAATAAAGAATGAAAGCTATTCAACGTATATTCCTAAACCCAGCCGCTGAAAAAGAGCAGAAAAGGAGCAACTAACCGAAACCACAAAACTATATAGAATACACACTCACACAGATATACATTATACAACATTAAAAGATTACATACCATAAGACGATGTCCCCAAAAAAAAAAAAAAAAACGCACCAAAAGAAACATGACTATAAATAAATACTAAACACACATGGTCTAAACTAAAATCCTCAACAAAAGAAGAAAAAAAATACAATTTTTAGTTCTCCTCAAAGCTTCTCTGTTTCAAGATCACTTACCTTACGTCTCTCTTTCTTTATCTCTTTCTCTCTTTCATTTTTTCTCTCATTTTCATCAGATGGTTCTTACAAGAACCAAAGCCTTTAAACTATCTATTTGTCTTCGTCTTCACTAACATAAAAAAGAGGATGAAGGAGACGATCAGGTGCTGCATCGCCTGCATCCTACCGTGTGGGGCTCTGGACGTGATCCGCATCGTACACTCAAACGGACACGTGGAGGAAATCAGTGGCACAATCACCGCCAGCGAAGTAATGAGAGCACACCCGAAGCACGTACTCAAGAAACCCTCTTCTCCACCCTCAGACCATGAAGGTCGTGATGATCTCATCTCAGCCGCAAAGATCGTCATCGTCCCTCCGGAAGCTGAGCTCCAACGTGGAAAGATTTATTTCCTCATGCCTGCAAGTACTACATCCGATAAACACGGCGGAGGAAAGATCCGCCGCGAGAAAAGCAACGCAAACGCCGTCAAGAAGCGTCCACAGAATCGTCGGCAACGTGAAGACGGTGATGATAAGTCTAATGGGGAAGACAAGGATTCATCGCTGCTGATGTCTGATCGGTACTTGACGGAAATATTATCGGAGAAAGTCGCGACTCAAAGAGATCGGAGAAAAGGACGCGTCGGGGTTTGGAGGCCGCACTTAGAACGCATAAACGAAGATTGAGGAACACTACATCTCTTTTATTTTGAAAAGAATAGTTCATTTATTTCTCTCGTTTTTTTTTTTCTTCTTTCGGCTGCGGTGATTATTATGTATTTTAGAATATGATTGGTTCAGAATATTTCTTTCAGCAACGAAAAATATTCAAGAGAAAAGGTTTGTTTACTTCGAATCAATTTTCTTAAAACCCGAAAACAAACCAACCTATGTCCTCGGTTGCTCCTCGTGTTACATCAGTTTTTTTTTAGGAAAAGCAATTATATGATTCATTGGTTCTGATCGTTTTACTTATACATGTGTTTTCATGTTTGAATATACGTGAACTCGTGTAAAATCCTCCAAAAAGCTGATGTCAATATCCTCAAAAAAAGAATCGGGAACCGGTGTAAAATCCTCCAAAAAGAGAAAAATATACGTTTGCTCGACGAGGAATATTGCCTTGTACATTTCCTTTTTTTTTGTTTGTTAGGAATTAAATCGTTTTCCATATATTTTATTACAAGTGTTATTTATTAATCATTCCAATTTCTTCTTCCTCTTTGGTGACCGTTCATTTTTTTAGACTGAAATATTTTCGGAATAGATAGAATGATTTGATTCGTATATTATTAGTTGAGCATCGATTAGGGATAGCAAAAAAAAAAAAAACGAATTATAGAAAGAAATTAAAAAAAAAAATATTTACTGCCATTTTGGATTGCATTTGATTTGTGGGGCTACGATCGCTGTAATCTTCGCCTATCGACTCTGTGTTCACCATTGTAGTGGAGTTTAATCTAAACCATTTCCTTAATTTCTTCTATCGATTTCGGTGGTTCTTGAATTTGTAGATGGTTTAAGAACAACTGATTAATTGAATTTCACGCACATTGTATAATATGATAACTACTACATCATTGTACCTTTGGAAAACGCATGCAGCGTCACTGGCGGATTGGTCTACGATTATGTCAAATTTCTTCTTGTTTTTTTTTCAGTTAGTCTTCTTACTATAATTTTTATGTCAATTATTCTAAATTATGAATTATGAATCTTTTTTTGCTAATGAAATATTTTCTACATTAATTGAATTCTTTATTTTTCGTGGACATTATTGTATAAACGAAAAAAAAGGTTTCAATTGACAGGCGACGACTGGTCATTGATGTTTTTTTTTTTTTTTAAATCTGTCTTACAAGCACAATGGTGGGTCGATCTTCATCGAGAAAGAGTTGCTTATCCTCTTTCTCTGCTCTATCACTGACTTACTGTCCCTTTATACAGTTTTTTTAATTCCACAGTTTTTCTACAAATTATCATAAATTTATCCAAGACAAAATTCATAACCATATCTCAAGAAATCAAACCCTATCAATCCAATCATCAACGTGCTGATTCAGCTTATGCGTTGCGATAGCCTTAAAATTGCTGGTAAGACAGCTGCTCCTTCTTCGTTGTTTGGATAGAAGGCTTCTTAGAATCTTAGGCTACGATCTTGCCCATAAAAAGCAAAACAACCGAAATGCTGATTAGTGACGACACTCTTTCAAACGTGAATATTTATAATCAATATAAAAAATTGGTCTTGTTTCCGCCTAGACGTTTAAACATATATATATCTGAAACGAATTTTTTAAAATCGCGAGTTAAATTAAGATTCCGGTCTTAATGTTTCTTTTTAGCCAAAATTAAGCAAAATCACTCAAATTTTGGTTTAATATACAGTCCAAATATTTAATTACGGAAAATCGTTGAGTTATATAATGAATCTAGATATGTTAATGAGAAAATAAATTTAGTTTTTCTTTATAGTTTGCACTTTTAAGTCGATTTTTTAAACTTTTATTTTAAAACATGTTCTATGAAACGTATAAAATCTAAATATATAGTAAATCAGTGAACTATTTTTGTACGTTTAGGCTTCGACTAGAAGCCGATTAGTTGTTTTAGTCTAAATGGTAATTCATTTATTATGAAACTAGGTAGTAGCCACTTGATTAGTGAATAATAAAAAAACATACTATGGTACTAAAGCGGCTAAAAGTTTCACAATTACTACAGCCATCTTCAGAGTGTATATCATGCTGAACTAACTACAACAATAGAAGATAAGTTAAGATAGTCAAGTAACTACACATTCTATCAGCTTTTCTTGTAACAAGCTAATAATGTACACACTAGAACATGAGCCAAGTCTATCCACCACCATCAATCACAACTCAAAAAGAAAACCTTGTTCGTATATGAAATTTCCATCAATTACATCGTTTTTGAATTACCGACTGAGACAACCCAATCTCCAACAGAAGCATCGCTATAAACTCCAAACTTAGCAGGGGAAAATGACATCGTACAGGCTACTATCTTAACTAGAGCAAGGTCATAGTCTGAGTCACAGTCAAAGACGATTCCTCTAAACTTCTGACCATCGCTCGATGTTATCATAAACTATCCTTTAGAAAGAAAAAAGAGTTTGAAATAATACTATAAAGAAACTTTTATTTTAAAAATAGTTTTACATAAATAGCTTATTGAACGTTTTGAAGAATATTTATAATCAATGTAAAAAATCGATCTAGTTCTCGCCTAGGCGTTTAAACATATATATCCGAAATTTTTTTAAAATCGCCGAGTTAAATTAATAATCCGGTCTTAATGTTTCTTTTTAGCCAAAATTAAGCAAAATCACTCAAATTTTGGTTTAATATACAGTGAAAAATTACGGAAAATCGTTGAGTTATATAATGGATGTAGATATATTTATGAGAAAATAAATTTAGTTTTTCTTTATAATTTACACTATTAAGTTGATTTTTTAATCTTTTATTTTAAAATATGTAATATGAAACGTATAAAATCTAAATATATAGTAAATAAGTGTACTATTTTTGTACGATTAGGCTTCGACTAGTTGCCGATTAGTTGTTTTAGACGCTAGGCCCCTATCGGCGTCTAGTTACCGCCTAGCAGTTTTTTTAACATTAACACTTAAGAATTACTAAATAAACCCACACCTCAATTTTTGTGCAGTTAATTAAACTCGCACATTGCCGCGAGGCGCAACAAAACTCTGTCTTTGTAAAAATTTGAAAATTACACTTTTTCACAGTATTACTGTTAGATCATACATTGACAAGATTGTTACCTCTTTTCAATTTGAGTGATAAACCAGACTAAGTTTGAATTTGCGCAGATCAAGGTCGGTATGAGCACAAGTGATAATCCTGCCATCTTTATCAAGTAAAATTCCAGACCCAGGTGATTTTCTTGAACTTGTCAATCGCTCCAGTAAACTGCCCCATCTTGAAACACTCATTGACCATTATATTGACTGTCTCCGAATTCAGGGTGTGATTATCCAACATCTCACTAAAGAGAGCCCAAACTTGAGTCTTTTACCATATTTGAGAAAAAAACCTCCAAAAGCTGATTTCCAGTCGGTGGATGCGTTCTGAATTTCTTATCTAACAAGGAGCTGTAAGACTCCATAGCTTCCTTATCTTTACCTTGCTAGAACCAGTACTCCATAAAGGTCGCATTCACAATCCCATATGAAACCGTACACTTACTTTTCAACTCATCAAAGAACTCATCAGCCTTCTGTAACTCGCAAAGGTCCAAATATCCTCTTATCAGATTGTTGTAGACCATCGGATCCGCAGCTTGACCTTTGCTCAACATCGCCCCTAACAAACTCTCAGCATCTCCGATCCTTCCAGCTTGAACCAAACCTTTTGTCAAATGTAAGTAACTGAGGATGGAGCAAAAGGAGCATTTGCCAATATGTTGTGGTACACTCGTGCATGGATCGAATTCAAAGCCCTCACTCTTTCGCATACCTCTTTATCTTTGGTAATTAGGTCTAAATGGTAATTCAATTATTATGAAACTAGTGGAACCAGTAACCACTTGATTGGTGGATAATAAGAAACATACTAGGGTAATAAAGCGGCAAGAGGCTAAAAGTTTCACAATATATTATCTATAGTCATATTCAGAGTGTATATATCCTGTTGAACAAAGTCCAACTATAGAATACAATTAAGTAACTACACATTCACAATCAAACGAGGAGCTCACTTCACTAACAATATCACTTTAGTAAGCAACTATTGTTTCGATCAGCTGTTTTTGTAACAAGCTAATAATGAAAAGTCTGTTCATTACCATCAATCACAATCCAAAAGAAAACTTTTTGTTCGTATATGAATTCCATCAATTACATGGCTTTTTAATGCAAGATCCCACATTTTATTTTCTACGAACAAAACCAAAAACACTCCACAAGGTTTGATCACAGACTTAGCTTATTATCAACTCGCTCTTGGATCCATCCCTTGCTGCCAAACGTAGACAAGCTCGTCCCAGCCTGTGCTCGCCATCAAACCTTCAACAAGAACACTCATGTCGATCCCAACAGCGAACTCAGTATGGTGATCATAACGACCCACCAAAGCATCCTCCACCATGTAGTCCCAAAGGCAGACAGTCATATCATACGAGCAAGAAGCAATCAAGTTCCTCTTATGCGGCGAGAATTTCACTTTCCTCACCGCGTATCCATGTCCATTGAGCACAGCCAAAGGCGCTCTGTAGCTCCGCACATCCCAAACCTTGATCGTCTTGTCCACCGAAGAAGTGGCTAAAACGCAGTCGTCGTACTTGTTCCAGTCACACGACAGTATCTCGAAATCGTGAGCAGGGATGATCATGGTGGAGCCAGGCTCCCTGACGTCCCAAATCCTCAGGGTACAGTCGCCGGAAGCAGAGGCGAAGACATCTCCATGCTTTGGGTTCCAAACCGCTTGGTAAACGCAGTACGCGTGCTCCTTGAAAGTCCTGATGCTCGCCGGACGATCCATGGCCCAGAGCTTCACCGTGTCGTCCCACGACGCCGTGAGGAAAGAGTCCCGGCGCGTGGGGTTGTAATCCACGGAGTGAACCTCACGCGCGTGCTCCTGGAAGGATCTGATCGGGTTGGAGGGAGGAGGGAGAGCTGTGTCGTAAATCTTCACGGAGCCGTCGCCGATGGCGGCGACGAGTACGGAGTCATGAGACTCCGACCAACAGACGTCGTACACGGCGTCGGCTGTATCGAACGCGACGGATTCCACGACGCCCGGAGCTCCGGGAGAGAGCTCGAGCACGTGGATCCGGCCGTTTCCGAGGATCCCGAAGTTCTGAGCGGTGGCGACGGCGAGGCGTGACTCGTAGAAAGGGCTGAATTTCACCGAGTAACCGTTGAACGGCGCCTTGAACACCGGCATGGCTTCTCCGGCGAGTGCTTGCAATCAATCGAAAAGCTCGACTTTAACGATCTGATCGGATAACGCCGATTCTGCACAACGCACAAAAAACAAAATTTAATATGTCCATTTGGGCCTTTTGGGCCCAAAACTCGGCCCATTATTATAATGTGTCGTTTAGGTTATCGAGTTAGGGTTTTTTGGGGTTTGGTTCTCTCACGGAGAAGCTTCATCGTCTCTTTCTATCAATTTCATCGTTTCTGAGACAGAGTCGGAGAGGAGAGAAATATAATTTAGAAAAGATAAGTTTTCTCTTTCGAGTTTAGCTTCAATGGAAGAGATCACGGAAGGAGTTAACAGCATGAGCTTGGCCGTTGATACCCAGAAGAAGAATCGGATTCAGGTTTCCAACACTAAGAAACCATTGTTCTTCTACGTCAATCTCGCCAAGGTACAAAACCCCTTCAGAAAAAATCGATTGCTGAGAGATCTAATTCAAGCTTGGATTCGAACCGTCGCTATTTAGTACTCTATTTCTTTAAATTAATGTGATTGTTCATGTATACACTATGGTTTTGTTCTGTTTCAAATTGAAAAAAACTTTGCTGTGTTTTGTTCTATTTTCTACAGACATTAGGAGTTATTTTCTGTAAATGGTAACATTTGAAACTGTTTGAATGGTAACATGTTGGGTTTATAAATGCTTGTATCTTAGATTTGTGAATGTTTTTGCTCTTTTGAATGACTAAACATGTTTTGTGTTGTTGACATTCTTATGTTTTGTCTTTTTTTTTTGTTTTTTCACAGAGGTACATGCAGCAGTACACCGATGTGGAGTTGTCTGCACTCGGAATGGGTAAATATTATTTGCTTCTCTCTTTTAAGGATCTTTGTTTATATATCAAAATATAATGTATTGGTTTTTCAAAGCAATGTAAACGGAGTTTATTAAATTCAAAGTTTCCACATTTGCAATATTTCATTTATAGTCATGGGATTTAGAGTCTTCATTTATTTTATACCATGTCTTTATCTGAAACCTTCTTTATATAAAGATATGACTATGATTTCTCATCAATCATTAAACTGTGCAGCCATTGCTACTGTTGTTACCGTCGCTGAGATATTGAAGAACAATGGTTTTGCTGTTGAAAAGAGTAAGTTCCTCTCCATCTTTGAATGAGCAGATGTTGCGAGATATATCTCAAAGATTCTGTGACTAAGTTTTGCTTATTTGGAAATTGTTTCGTGTAATAGAGATCATGACTTCGACTGTGGATATCAAGGACGATTCAAGGGGACGTCCTGTGCAGAAAGCCAAGGTACAACCAATTTTAATGAATAAAGTTGCTTAGGTTGTCAAAAAGTCAAGCTTCAGTTCCATGGTTTTGTCTTCTGGGATACTGCTATATTGTTAGCTAACTTTTTGTGGCTTCATCACGACTTGTAGATTGAGATAACGCTCGCCAAGTCTGAGAAGTTTGATGAATTAATGGCTGCAGCCAATGAAGAGAAGGAGGCTGCAGAAGCTCAAGAGCAGAACTGAAACCCTTTTTTTGTTTTGTTTTGTCTGTGTTTCTGTCGACGATCTGATTTCTTTGTTCCGTATCTCGCTGCTTAATGTTAAAACACTTTGATTTGTTTTATTTCGTTATTTTTTGGCTCAGTTTGAATGTTATCTTGGATTGTGTTCTCTGTACCTGTGAACGTTTTTTATTCGAGGACCTTAGTAGGTGTAGTTGAAAAGATTTCGTTATGATCAATATTTTGGATCCATATGTGACATCATGCGTTGTGGCTATTGCTAAATTTTTTTAACACAGAGCTATTTCTGACTAGCTAGTCACTTTGTTCAAATTCTTGGCACAAGCCGCCAACAAATTCCAATAAATTTGAACTAATAAGAAAAAAATTATGCTTCCATTTGTTAATTGCAGTATGGGATGAAATTCCATTGCATGATGATAGTAGCTTTACTGCTTTAATTATTTCGTCTGAACAAAATAGTCAATGCAGATTCACTTTTGAGTGACTGGATTGTATGATTACGATAGAAACAAAAATTGAAAATTACAGAATGACAATAGATGTTGTTCTGTTCATTTTAGCAACAAACAACAAAAAAAAAAGTCATGATTTAAAAGTGCTAAATAGTATAGCCTTATTTCTATTATTCTACAGTACAGTGTAACATTACTTCACTAGCAATATTCAAAGTTTCTCCAGTTTCTAAGAAAAGTGGGCACTTTTTCCTTAATATAATTCCTGGTACAATAAGACAATATATTAATTGAAAGAATATGTTAGTTTTTTTTTTTCTTTTTTTCTTGACAAAGTAATATGTTAGTATGTTACTTAAGAGCTGATGTTTAACTGATTCGGCCGATTCTGTATTATTTATTTATTATAGAAGTAAATGATTGAAAATGATAGATTGAGACTTGAGCTGGTGTCGTTAAAAATTCGTTGCTTCCATCATTCTCTCATGTGTCGGTCCACAACTTAAAACTATTCCACAAAAATACAAGTGAAAAAAAGGTCCTCATAATTGTATAATATTATTGGGAAATCGGCCAAAAAAAACCCATACATTACCAAACTTGCCAAAAAAAACACTAACATTTTTCTGGCCAAAAAAAACCCGAACATTTCATTGACTTTTAAAAATATTCAGAAACTTTCGTTGACTGACCAATAAAGCCCGCCGTTAAAAAAACTAACAGAAAATCGTTAAACAAAACGACGTCGTTTTGACTATAGCCAATACGACGTCGTTTTGGAAGAAATTAATTCTAAAAACCGTGTTTGGCTAGATTCGAACTCGCGACCTGAGGGTCCATAAAGGACATTCTTGCCACTGAACTAAGTAACACATTCGTTTAAATATGAATCACATAGTCTTATATTGTATTGGAAGTAGAACATTATTAATATTATTATACAATAATATAATAAATAAAAATATATGTTTGGAATCAAATAAACTTAACACATACCAATTAAAATGCTCATATCATTTATAAAAATATTATTAAATAACGTTTTTTAATCGAAATTACAAAATAACATATATTTTAGCAGAAAATTTTTATTAATATTATTAAAATATTATTTTTAACATATATAATCAAAATTACAAAATAACATATATTTTTAACAGAAAAAAATTAATAATATTATTTTTAACAAAAAATTTGAATTTTTTTAATAATATTATTAAAATATATTTTTCTGTTAAAAATAATATTATTAATTTTTTCTGTTATTATTTAATTTTTTTGTTAAAAATAATATTATTAATTTTTTCTGCTAAAAATATATGTTATTTTGTAATTTTGATTATATATGTTAAAAATAATATTTTAATAATATTATTAAATTTTTCTGCTAAAAATATATGTTATTTTGTAATTTCGATTAAAAATGTTATTTAATAATATTTTTATAAATGATATGAGCATTTTAACTGGTATGTGTTAAGTTTATTTGCTTCCAAACATATATTTTTATTTATTATATTATTGTATAATAATATTAATAATGTTCTGCTTCCAATACAATATAAGACTATGTGATTCATATTTAAACGAATGTGTTACTTAGTTCAGTGGCAAGAGTGTCCTTTATGGACTCTCAGGTCGCGAGTTCGAATCCAGCCAAACACGATTTTCAGAATTAATTTCTACCAAAACGACGTCGTATTGGCTATAGTCAAAACGACGTCGTTTTGTTTAACGATTTTCTGTTAGTTTTTTTAACGGCGGGCTTTATTGGTCAGTCAACGAAAGTTTCTGAATATTTTTAAAAGTCAATGAAATGTTCGGGTTTTTTTTGGCCAGAAAAATGTTAGTGTTTTTTTTGGCAAGTTTGATAATGTATGAGTTTTTTTTGGCCGATTTCCCAATAATTATTTAGTAATCAGTTCTACGATACTCAGTGCTCAATTATAAGTAACGCATTTTCATAAGTAATGCCACTTGAAGACAAAATCTCGTAAATTTTCGAACGCCTCCAAAAAAACAATCAGAATTTAGTGAACTTGGACAAGATTTATTTCGGTTTGGTTCGGTCTGGTTACGTTAAATAGGCCACTTGATTCATACTATCTTGGACCAAACTCAAAATGTAAAGTGAGAGGAAAGAGCTAAGAGTAAGAATAGCAACTGTCCCACCTCAAATGCGCTAATCAACTCGTGACTTTCTCTTCTCCTTCTTCCACGAGTCCCATCTTCAGTCTTCTCCTTCATCTTCACGGCACATTCCCGAAAGAAAATAAAATAAAAAAGCTTTACCTTATCTCTCTCTTACGTTTACTCAATGTCTCAAGACTCTTTTTAATTAAGTCTCTTCTTCTCCCTCTCTCACTCGCGACGTGGAGAACGATTCTCTCAAGTTAGTTTTCGTTTCTAACTCTTAGCTTTGTTCCGATTTGTGCGCTTTTTCTTTCCGGTAACGTTAATATTTGATTGTAAGGATGGATTAATTAAGTTGATTATCAAATTTAATCTTTTTCGTAAAATTATCTCAACTCTGCTTCAAATCTTGGAGTTTATATATTCTCTACTCTACTTTGTTACATTGATTATCACAATTTTTTTCATAATTCTGGAATTTCCTGGTATGTAACACTGTTGAGAAAATAATATTTCCAATGATTTTTAGAAATCACGGGTTCTGAATTGAGTTGTGCAGAAGATTTTTCAATACGTAAATATATTTAATCCCCAAGCGGTGTGCGTATTTATTATATTAAATTGAGGTGAGGTCATCTCTTTTTTTTTTTTTTTGCTTCTACATTTTCTTCTTCAGACAATCCCCAATATGTAGAGAAAGTGACAATATCTATTATGGTTTTATATGATTACTGAAAACTATTATGTTTGATTTTTTTTTCTTTTTTCAGATCTGTTCTAGAGAGTTGGAATATCAAGAAAGCTTTATTCCCCTCATCGATATATGAGTGTCCATTGGTCAGAGAGCCTTTCCTAATAACTAAGTTACCTCTTTTGCACACTATATCTTTCCTTGAGTTACTATGGCGGAGAGTAAACTGAACTTCAACGCACCTCTTCTTTCAACAAGGCGTATGCAGAAGCAGATGACAGCAGTCTCTGTGCGTAGAAACAAGACACATAAGTTCACTTACGATGATGACTCTAAGACAAACCATGTTTCTTCCCCTGTTCCAGCTGTTCTTGTCCCAGAGGTGGGTTTAGATCAGGTCACTGAAGCTGGCTCTGTTCCTTTCACATGGGAGCAAGCTCCTGGGAGGTTAAAAGAAAACGATTCCGGACCAGAGCAATTCATCCCCTGTGACTCGACGCATCAAGTCTTCACGCCGTGTCTTCCACCAGGGAAAGTGATGGAGAGAGCCATTGGTGGAAACATAGTTGAAGAAGAATCAGAGGATGGCGATGATATGTTTTCTGATGCACGTGATACACTCTCTCACAAGGACTCGTTTTCTGTAAACCACAGCATAAGTGGTGTGAGTGGATACGGTGTTGTTGAGACGAAGAAAACACTAAACCGTTCTGAGGATCCTCAATCTCGGGACTTCATGTTGAACCGTTTCTTACCAGCTGCTAAAGCTATGACTGTGGAGCAGCCTCATTATGCTTCGAACCGTAAACCTTCGAGTTTTATGTCTGAACCAACGATGCAGATAAGAGATTTAGTACCGGAGGAGAAGCGACAAACTCCTAATAAGTATGATGAGTCTATAGCCTTACCTTATTATGACCACCAAGACATAGGTGATGAAGAAAGCGAGGAGGAGGATGATAAAGATGATGACGTTTCTGAGTACGCTTATCTTTCAAAGAGAGGTTGTGGCATGTTGCCACAATTGTGCTTTAAAGAATCTCTAGGCATGTTGAACACAGTGCCTGGTTTCAAAGCCAAACACAACTCTCCAGTATCAAGCACAAGCCTTGATCAAGTGAAGTCAAGCAAGGTTGCTCAACTCAAATCACGGTTCCAATCTGTGAAAAAGGTTCCAGCTTTAGCCTCATCCCCCTTCAAGTCCTATTGGTTTCTTATAGATTTGATTAGATACTCACTGACTATGATGAACTCTGGTACATTTTCAGCTGGCCCTTGATTCAGTTTCTAAGCACAAGTTGGGTGGTAAGACTCAATCGCCGGTTCATCAAAGCATGGGGAAGAAGTTCAACTCTGAGTCAAACCTGACTTCTGCTGCAAGTAGGTCTTCATCTCCTTACAGACACCCTAGATGTATGTCACCGTTTCGCAGTGCAGGCAACAGTTCTCCGTTTCACCCCGCGTGTTTCTTGGACACTCGTAAAGAAGCCGAGAATCTGAGAGCAAACAGGTTGAACAAGCATATTAGAAACATAAGCAGGTCTCAGGAACTACTTTACCCAAAAGACAACGGTTCTACTAGCTCTCTCTTTGACAAGACAGTATATGTCGTCGAGACAGAGAATCTTCCAAAGACTGATGATCAGCATGACTCAAATGTCATTTCCTCTCCAGTGGAAGCAGGCAAGAAACCGGATGCCAATCTTGAGCTTGAAGATTTCGAAAATATTAGTATTAGAAGTGGAGAAGTGGTGAAAGGAGATGAGTTAGGAAAGATGAATAGTGGTCCTGATCGGTCTCCTCTTGCACCACCGTCACCCAAAAAGCCTTCTGAGTCTTGGCTTTTGCATAATCTGCCTTCAGTAACCTCTCAGATCCCTTCACGTAGATACCCATTCCATCCCCAAAAGCAGAGTTTTAATGAAAACTCTAGGAATGTTACCAAGTGGGAAACTATTGTTAAGACTTCCTACATGCACAGAGATCATATCCGATATTCCGAAGTAAGCATCTCATGTTATCACATAGAGACTACGCAAGCAAGAATAAGCATTAGATATATATATATATATATATATGTAAACCCATCTTTGGTGTTTGCTTCATCTTTTGCAGGAACTGGTTGCTCATACATCTCTTCAATGAGAGCTTGAAGCTTCTCGAGATGTGACCTCCTCAGAATCACCAGGTTTACTATACATGCGTTTTAGCTTCATTAGCTGTTGTCGGATATAGTCACCTTGTTCACCGGTGTAAAGAAAGTCTGTGATTGCTTTATGAACCTTTAACATCTACCGATAAATCTCTTGATTGATTTACATTGTGCAGCTTCGATATTTGTGAGTTTACCTAATTAAGAATAAGAATCACTCCTCTTTTGCTTAAGCAGATAAACTCGATTTCTCAGTCGTCTTTTGCTTATTTTCCTCACATCTTCAATTACACTCTAGTAACAAACCAAATGTAGAAAATTGGAAAAAAACTGAGTTTGTGCAGGCTCAACACAAGTCTTACTGTATTTGAAGAAAAGGCAAGATTTTACTTGCCTGCTCTGCTCCTGAAGGCAACTACTTATGATCCTGGGATTTCAACTTCAAGAAATACAACAACCCTATAAGTTCCATATTGTTTCGCAACCTTCCTAAGATGGGAGATCAAATCCCATTTATTCTGATTTTCTTACGTTGAGTCACCTTCAGGCGAATGTTTCCATGTCAGATGGTATTAATTCTACTTAGATGCATATAACAGCGAAGCCAGAAGTTTGCTCAAATGATGAAACGAAACACGTTTTGGCTTTCTATTGTTGCAGGTTATCCTGCCAATACGTTTTGAGAGGACGACATAAAAGTGGAAAGCAAAACATGTGTTACACGTAACGACATTAGAGACTTCTGCGCTCTTGTCCTAAACCTTCATTTCTTTGTGAGTCTTTCTTTGATTAACAAAAAGAAAATTAGTCTCTCTTTTTATTTGTATGATGAAAAATGTCGCAAAGATATATTACGGCAAAACTTTATATGAAATCTCATGGAGTATATTATAGCTTAGGATGAACAAAATAGTTAAATAGGGGAAGGCCGAGAAAGAATTACCATTAAGCTCGTCTCTTGCTTTACATGTATGTATATATATACAGATTCTATGAGCAATCGACGAAAAACTGGCCCTATAAGGCTATAATGACCAGAAAAAACCGACTAATTACTCCTCTTTAGCAGATCTTACTTAGCTCATCTTCCTATCACTCATGTCACAACAACACTTGCACACACACACACACACATACACACACTGGGAGATTGCGGAGACGTCTTAGATTGGCGAGATTGGTGCGTACTATCCCAATAACATAAACATAGCACAAGAATAATAAAACAACAGTAACAAAAGAATGTAATAATTTTGTTTCTTGTATTCTTGTTCTCAGCCTTCCTCGCTTTACTATTGATCAGTATCAGATGGCAAATACATTGCTTCTTCTACTATAACTTCTCCTTCTTCTTCTTCGGCTTGGCCGTGCATTAGTTTCTCCAGCTCCGGTCTGAGTTCCTTGTTGCAAAACTCTTCATACTCTTCTCTGTTACCTCCTTTCTTCTTCACCTCCACCACCACAAGAGATGGCGTCAGCTCAAATATCTCAGCTCCAATTGTCAATGGTCCGTTTGCTCCTTCTCTGCATCCTTCTAATCTCAAACTCCATTCCTTCTTCCTCACCGTAAAGCTAACAACTTTCGCAATCTCCTCCAGTTTCGATATGATTTTTGAAACAGGAGCACCTGACAAGAACCTCGTCCCTGCTTCTCCTCCTTCCTCAAACAAACCAGACAGATCAAACCCGGTAGAGAATGATATAATGTCAAACGCGTTTAAGCTCGAGGGTCTTGGCATTGACCCGGTCCGCTTCACATCGAACTCCGCATCGCTCTCTGAAACCGTTGAAGACCGGCCAGATGAACATGACTCTTCCTCCTCTTCCTCATCTTCCCTACACAACTTATCATCTTCGATGTAGAATTTGACATGTTTGAATCCTTTCTTGAACCATCTATTCTTCATGATCTCCGGTATCGTAATCCGAGTGTCCGGATTCGTGTCAAGAAGCCGAGTCAATAACCGAACAAGATCCGATGAAAACCAACGAGGACACCGAAACTCCCCTTCGTAAATCTTCTTGTACATAGCCATTATGTTCTTGTCGTAAAACGGAATGTGACCAGCCATCAACACGAATAAGATCACTCCACAAGACCAAAGATCGGCTTTTGCTGCGTCGTACCCTTTCCGAGTCAAAACCTCCGGCGCAAGATAAGCCGGGGTCCCGCAAAACGTGTGGCACAGACCGTCCTGCCGTAGCTGCTCCGCCACCGCACTGAGGCCAAAGTCAGAGACTTTAAGGTTCCCTTTAGCATCTAAAAGCAGATTCTCCGGCTTAAGGTCACGGTGGTAAACACCGCGTCCATGACAGAACGAGACGGAGGAGATCAGCTGCTGGAAATATCTCCGGGCAGTCTCCTCTGGCAAACGACCTTTAGCCACCGTGTTGAACAACTCCCCGCCTCGAACGTACTCCATGACGAAGTAAATCTTCGTCTTCGTTGCCATGACTTCGAATAGATGCACGATGTAAGGGTGACGGACGCGGCGGAGGATCGAGATCTCCCGTTTAATGTGAGCAACCAAACCGCTCTTCATGATCTTCTCCTTGTCGATGACTTTAATGGCGACATTTTCGCCAGATTTGATGTTTTGGGCTAAATAGACCTTAGCGAAGGTTCCGTGGCCGAGAAGCTTCCCTAGCTCGTACTTCCCCATGAGAATAGAGTTTCGTGGGCTCCTCGGGCTCCTCGGACTCTGGGGGCTGATGTTGCCATCTTTGTCTGTGTCTTTGATACCCATCCGGCCAAGAAGATCTGTCACGTATTGCAGAGCATACGGCTTTTGTTGCGGCGGCGGTGGTGGCGGCTGCGGCGGCTCTGGGACGACGGTGGTAACCACCGGTAGTGGTGGAGCCAAGGCTTGAGCCATCCGTGACTAAACAAGTTTTGATTGGTTTGGATCTTTTTTTGTATCTTCGGTTTTAGTTGGTTTGTTTCTTCTGTTTGAATCCCTTTGTTTGGTTGGTTAGCCAAACGTGAAGACGACCAAAGGCGAAAATGAAACAGAACAAAAATAAAATAGGGTTTTGGTTGTTTTGGACGGTTGTTAATGTTGGCCTACTTTACCTAATTTTGTCTTGTTTTATAACGGCTTTTGTTTGAATTTTTATATGCTTTGGTAATTTGAAATGGTCTAATCGTATTTATTGGAACATTTAATATTATCAGTTGACTTTCATTTTATTAAGATACCATTGTTTTTTGGCAGCTCATTTTCACGTGTTCTAATGAATTCATTTTGCCTCCAAGTCCAGACAAAGATTTTCTTTGTGCGTTATTCAAATATTGCCTTGTAGTTTTGCGCTACTTTCCAAATACTGAAATGAAAATTGGAAGTACGTAACGCTTTTTATTCTTAAATGTTAATATGAGAGTCTTATTTCAACAAATTAGAAAACCTAAAGATATATGATCTCTCCTTTAAAAAAATATGTCACTGACTATACCATCAACTCAAACGTCGATTTGATCGCTCTGGTCCAAAACACAAGGATTTACAAGTCAACGTTTAAGTTTTTTTTCCTAGTTTTTAGGAAAATCATATTTCCAATATATTGAATGAATGGTGAATAAAACTCTGTAAGACTTTCCAATAAATTGGTCCAGAATAAATGTTCAAAAGATCATATTAACTGACCACCACATTTTCTCTTCAAGTATAAGTGGACGAAAAAACATCTTTATTCCAATTTTACCATCTACTAAATTAACATTTCGTAAGAAATAAAACATACTAGAACATCAACTGAGAAAGATTTTAATATACGATAGTCTCGGATCATATATATCAACATCCTGTTTGCAACGAAGACTGGGTTTTGTGATTTTTCCTCTATGATATATCTATTTTTTTTAACAATTTATTCAGTACCCAATAGTACATAGTACTTATCAGCAGCACTAGAGGGGTCTGATTGATCAGCAGATCACGGATTCATAGATCGTTGCCATCGCTTTACTTGATTTGGACTATTTCTTTTTCTTTTGGATTCGGACTTCTAAAATCTTTTTCTTTCGTCGATCTCTTTTTCTCGGAGTATCTCATTCTCATCCTATTGCGTCATCATATCTATTTATGTTATATTATATCTTAACTCTATAACAACAATAACTATATATAAATAAGAAATCTACGGATGGCATTTGTGGCAACCAACCTGTTGCTGAGTTGGTGCCTACGTTAGTTCGTGGACTCCACGTTGCCGACCAAATCTAAGTTCCATTTGTTTTGAATATTTTTAAATTTAAAATTTCTACAAAATGGATCAGATATTAATCGACAATAGATATAGATTTTACCAGATATCCAATGGAACTTATACAAATTAAATAAAATGTTGATACAGATGGAGCGTAGAGAATCATTGATACCTCCAAATCCAGGATGCTCCATGGCTAGTCTTTACATAAATTCCCATATTTTAAATAATATTGTTTCTAAACTTATATATACTCATATATCAAATTTTCCTGGGTCACGAAGTGACTCCAGTATATATTATCCAATTTTGGTTTTCTACTTTCTAATATAATTCTAAGTTATCGATTGAGTTGAAGACATATAAACCTGGTCACGAAATGAATTTATTGTCACGTTAGTTTTAGTTTTATTATTTTTATACTGAAATATAAACTAATTGAAAATTCATCTAGTAGCAAGTAGTCCAGGCTCTACTACTACAATGACGTAATTTATATATAGCTATCGGCAATTTGACACCAAAAGGTCCAGCTACTTTTTTTATAACGACTATATTAATTGTTGCGTTTTTGGAGCATATATATGTTACAGCATGACTCAAAGAAAAATATTATAACAAAGTCGACAACCAAAACAATGATGTAAAGGTAGAGCTAACCCTTGATGATTAGCTTATCTTTGAATGTCTCAAAGAAAACACACTCCTTGAATTGCCATCATTATTTAACCCTATCCATAAGCACAAACATAAGCAACTACAAAGTCAATACTCATACCGACTGTTTAAAATGTTTAGGAAAGCAAGAAAGAACTTTCTAGGCGTGACAATATCACCTATTTAGTGAGTACAATTGGTATCTACTTAAACTAAAGAGACATTCTGACTAATTAATTTAATAAATGTTTAAAGATTTTATATGTGGCTTTTCATAGAAGCGATGGAGCTTATATATGTGACACGGCTGTTCATAGTTTTCTCTATTAGTGTATACATATCATTTCTATTCTATTAGTATGATGGATTTTCGTTTTCCCATATTTTATCGTGTTTAAAGATTATAAACTAATATGTGTTATATGTTTAAAAAATAAGAGACAAACTGAGATTTGTTTCCGGATTTATGATAAATAGACTGAATGATTTTTTCTCACTCATGAGATTCATTGCATTTTGCCATTTCATAACAAGTTTTCTAATTGGGCCTTAGGGTATCAAACAATTAATTCAAGCCCAATACATAGCAAAAGCGATCCAATTCACAACTACGTCGTTTTCAAAAAACATAACAGCCCCAACGAGTTGTGATTCGGTCCCGTGGATCTATGGTTGGGTTTGCAAATTGCAATTCAATTGGAAACAAATTTTGGAAGAAACCTAAAGTCCGTATTTTTCCTTCCCGCAAATTTGATCTGTTCTGACTCGAATTGACCTGAGGAGCTTCTGATGGCTTCGAAGAAGAAGCACTCTGAAGGAATCGCTTTACTGTCCGTTTACAGTGACGAGGATGACGAAGAGATGGAAGACGCCGAGGAAGATGAGGAAAAAGAAGAAGAGAAGAGAAATCTGGAAGAAGTCGAACGAGTTGACGAGGATCAGCTAGAAGAAGCTAGTTTTATGGATGAAGAAAGAGGAAAAGGAGAAGATTCCACAACGCCTAAGGTCCTTGATGGTGGTGGAGCTTCTAGCGCTCATGCGACGCCTCGTTCGCTCGAAGAAGACGAACCGTCGAGACCCGATTGGAGCAGTCGGATGAATTTCGAGTCTGGTGAGAGAGCAGATGATACGTCAAGGGAAAGCACTGATACGTTATTGGATCAGTTTCTTCCGCCTCGGCCGAGAGACAAGTGTTCGGAGGAGCTGCAAGTAAGTTCCTTTTTGATGCTTCAGTGCTCGTGCTGTGTTTTTGTGTTTTGGGTCGATTTGCATTTTTTTTTTTTAACTGATTTATGCGTGAAGAGGTTTTATAGACATGATTGTTTCAGGCAATGGATGCCACAATCTGCTCGAGAGATGCAATCAGCTGGCTCCCTGACGAAGTTCTAGGCAAGATCTTGTCCTTACTTCCGACAGAAGAGGCTGCTTCAACATCTGTTCTTTGTAAAAAGTGGAGGAACGTGTATAGATTGGTGGATAATCTGGATTTCGATGATTCTGCCTTGGGAATGGATAAACTAGAGAGGGAGGTGTTAGCGGAGGAAGAATGTTTCTTGTTATTTCTTTATGTATCGAAATATGTGTTTCCGGAGAGCTTCAAGAAATTTGTGGATACAACACTGGCTTTGCAAGGTGATTATCGGATCAAAAAGTTCTCTCTTAAATGTCACACTGGCAAGTCCATTAAAGGGCGGAAAGCTTGTGTAAACCGCTGGATATCGAATGTGGTAGAACGCGGCGTTTTAGAGCTTGACCTAAGGATAAAAGGTGTAGGTCAACACTTAATGGCTCGTCAGCTTTTCAAAAGCAAAACACTGGTTAAGCTGACACTAGGGACACAAATCCGTCTTGGGAAGCTTCCTTCAGATATGTCACTTCCATCTCTTAAGACTCTATTCATGGATACGGTTTGCTTCGAAAAAGAAGACTTTAGTGGTGTGCTTCTTGCTGGTTGCCCCTTGCTGGAGGAGTTATCATATGTTCATCACGACGACTTTGAAGAAACGCCTCCCAATATCTCGAGTCCGACTGTCAAGAGACTATCATTTGAATACAACTGTGAAGATATGTTTTGGAGGAATTTATATCTGTCATTGAACCTTCCAAATCTTGTGTACCTTGACTACTCTGATTTCGCCTTGATTAAGTATCCACAAGTTAATTTGGAATCCTTAGTCGAAGCTAAGCTGGATCTCCGTCTGTACGAAGTGGTGGCACAGTTGCAGGATTTAACACAACTCTTTTTGGGGATAATAAATGTTGAGATCCTTCATCTGTCTCCGGTTTCGGCTCATGTAAGTTGTTCAAGTAAAAACCTTTGGAGACAATTCTTCTTCAACTCATCATCTGTTTTCTATGTTTCAGGTGATTTATGGTAACTGTAGAGATAAGCTACCAATGTTCAACAATCTGGTTAAGCTATCTTTTGAGAGCAAGACAAAGCAAGGTTGGAAACTGCTACCATATCTGCTTAAACTGTCTCCAAACCTTGAAACTCTAATCATCCAGGTATATGTATCTTCAATAAGCGAAAACAGATATAGCATTGTTTATTTATATATAAACAAATTTGGTCTCCAGGATCTGAATGATAACATATGCGATGATGTCTTGATGCATCTGAACGAAGTGAAGGTGTTGCATATTCTCAGTTATGGAGGGACTGATCAAGAGTTGAGACTCTTGAAGAGTTTCCTTTGGAAAACACAAGGCCTTGAACTAGTTCAAGTTGATGTTACGGCAAAGGATGAGTCCGTAATAGTGGAAACTAAAAGGCATCTTATGATAGTTTTTGGAGACTATTGCGACATTGCAGTCTCCAAAGCTCGAAACTCTAATCATCCAGGTAACCCATGAACCACTAAAGCATGATTGATTCATTTACATACATCTTCTTGATTCATACTTTCTTCAGAATCTGGATGCCGAAAGTGAAGGTGTTGCATATTCTTGGTTATCCAACAACTGCGAAAGATTTGAAACAATTGAAGCGTTTAATGCCTTGAAGTAGTAGTTCAAGTTGATATTAAGAGGATGATGCCACAATGGATCTAATGATGCTTCCTGGAGTTTCACTTCATCTAAGTCACACTTTTCATCTATTTAAGTTTTTTGTCTGCATTTTGATATTTAGGATGATAGTTCCATGTATGTCATTGTTTATCTCAAATCCGTTAATTAACATTTTTAATCTCCAAATTAAATTACATGAACTATATGAGAAAAAAACTAATACTACAAGAGATTGAATGTTGCGGTTTTAACTTAGGTTTATATGTGGCTTTTCATAGAAGGGATGGAGCTTATATGTGTGACTCGACTGTTCATAGTTTTCTCTAGTAGAATATGAGTATCATATCTAATTCTATTTCTGAAACGAATCACATCTTAAAGAATATGATCGAGTTTCCCCTATCTTTTTTATTTTTTGACAGCAATGGATTTTCCCATATCTTTGTTGTGTTTAAAGGTTATAAAATAATATGTGGTACACCTATTTTTAAATTATTTTGTATTGCATTTTAAAGGGAAAAAATGAGTTCCTAATAAAGAAAATTATACCCTGCCGATTTCCCATTATAAGAAAATGTTTTGAACGACACTCGTTTCATCGTATGTTGTTATAAGGTTAATTAAGGTGATATATATATATGTATAAACTATCAACACAAGCTTCGACTAAGGCCTTGATTGGAAGAGCATTTTTTAGAGCATTATGCTTTTTCATCAACCAATCAACTTTTGTACATAAAACATTTAGGGAAGCATTTAGAAGTTGTTAATGCTCTCAAATGCTCTTTCTCTCTATGCTCTGAAATGGAGTTTTTTGTAAAGCATTTACCATTTAAATATCTAAAAATTCTATTCCTCTCTATGCTCTGAAATGGAGCTTTTTGTAAAGCATTTACCATTTAAATATCTAAAAATTCTAAAATAATTATATATAATTAATTTATTATGTTAAATAATACAAAAAATTATATTTATATTCAATTGTAAATTTTATAATTTTAAAACTAATAATTATCAACAAATTAATTTTATTATATTTATAATTATAAAAATAAAAATAAAAAATAAAATAAAAAAATAAAAAATATTATGGTAAATAAATTGTCGTATAAATAAATATATAATACATACAAATAAATATCTTAAATATTTTTTTGAATTATATATAAAATTGCTCACAGTTCTGCCAATCATTTAAAAAACATGTATTAATCAGAGCATACAACTTCATCAGCATACTGCTTATGCTGCATATTGCTACTGTTTTACTATCAGCTATGCCAATCATAGCCTAGCACTAAAGGAATAGTTCTCCTCATAGGATAAAGATATGAAGATCGCGTTGAAATAGTACTCCTCATGGGATAAAGATATGAAGATCGCGTTGAATTGTATTAGATTTATTTTGAATGTCCATTTTGTGGTTTTTATTTGTCTTTCTCTTTTTGATTTATAGAATATGTACATCATAAATGAATTCAACATGTCTTTCCTTTTGATTGTAATTTAACCAAAATAAACTAATCTTATTAATTGTAACTTTCTATTACGATGAAACATTTAACCAAAATGAAATTTTCAAAATAAAACTATAAAAAAAAATTCTCCCGCGCTACTGCGGGTCTGTTACTAGTTAGATTTATTTTGAATGTGTCCATTTTGTTGTTGTGGTTTTTCTTTGTTGTAAATTGTGTATATTATTGCTAAAACCAAAGGTCTATATTTATAGTGGTTTACACATAACCAAATAAGGAAATATTACATAAAGATAATTCTTGTCTAACAAGGAATAGGAAACACTTAAACTAAACCACACTAGTGGCCGGTTATGACATAACCTCTAGAGCCGGTTTATTGAGTCCATTTCCGAATGGATTATAACACTCCTCCTTGGACGAGATAACCGAGCCCGATGCCAAAGGATCCTTGTAATACGCTTGAGGATGCTGCCTCATTAAAACCTTATCAAGGAAAACCCGATGGGACAAAACCTTAGTGAAGGAAAAAGAGTACAACACGTATTACTCCCCTTGTTTTAGACATCACTAAAGGTCCTTCAATCGGCGCATGCCGATCTGATACATAAGCTTCTTGAGCGTGGAGGTTGGAAGTGACTTTGTGAAGAGGTCGGCTGAGTTGTCACTTGAACGGACTTGAGTCATTTGAATTTCTCTAGTCTTCTGCATATCGTGAGTGAAAAAGAACTTGGGCAAGATGTGCTTCATCCGGTCTCCTTTGATGTATCCATCCTTCAGTTGAGCTATGCATGTGGCATTGTCTTCATGCAGTATGGTCGGTGCTTCTTTTCCTTCGGTCATTCCACAATCTCGCCTTATGTGTTGAGTCATCGATCTCAACCAAACACATTCACGGCTAGCCTCATGAATCGCCAATATCTCTGCGTGATTGGACGATGTGGGCGTGAGTGTTTGCTTCATGGATCTCCATGAAATTGTTGTTCCTCCATGAGTGAACACGTATCCTGTCTGAGATCAACCATTGTGTGGATCCGAAAGGTGACCTGCATCAGCAAAACCAACTAAACCTTCTTTGTTACGGTTAGAATAAAATAGACCCATGTCCTTCGTCCCTTGTAGGTAACGAAGTATATGTTTAATCATGTTCCAGTGTCTTTGGGTCGAATAAGAACTGAATCTTGAGAGGAAGTTCACAGCAAAGCATATGTCTGACCTAGTATGACTAGCCAGGTACAAAAACACTCCTATGGCACTGAGATATGGCACTTCGGGACCAAAGACTTCTTCATCGTCCTTCTTTGGTCCGAATGGGTCACTGTCCAATCCGAGGCTTCTCACCACCATTGGGCTGCTTAGTGGGTGAACCTGGTCCATATTAAATCGTTTGAGTACTTTTTCTGTATATGCCAATTGATGCACAAGGATTCCATCATTAATGTACTCAAGTTGTATTCCCAAACAGAACTTCGTCTTTTCTAAGTCTTTCATCTCAAATTCGGCCTTTAAATATTCTACTTTTTGGGCGATTTCACCAGAGGTTCCAAGGATGTTCATATCATCCACATATACTGCTATAATCACAAATCCTTTGTTTGCAAACTTTTAATGAAGATACACGGACTGCTGGGGTCATTATTATATCCGGATTTGATCAAGTACTCACTTAACCGATTGTACCATATTTGCCCACTCTGCTTCAGTCCGTATAAGGATTTGTTCAGCCTAATGCAGTGTTATTCTCGAGAACTTTTCTTATCTTTGAGCTCAATGCCCTTTGGCAATCTCATATAGATTTCGTTATCCAGTGGACCATATAAGTATGCGGTTACAACATGTAAATCCAATTTCTCTCTGATTGCCAGACTTATCAGGAATCTAAAAGTTGTTGCATCCACCACAAGGGAGTATGTCCCCTCATAATCGATTACTGGCCTTTGTGAGAATCCTTGTGCCACAAGCCGTGCTTTGTGCCTAACGATTTCTCCTTGTTCGTTTCTCTTTCTCACAAAGACCCATTTATGTCCAACTGGTATAACATCACGAGGTGTCCGAATTATTCGACCAAAAACCTCTCTTTTCTTTAAAGAACTTAACTCCATGTTTATAGATTCTTTCCATTTAATCCAATCTGATCGTCGAGTGCACTCTATAATGGACGTGGGTTCTGGATCCTCATTCATGAGTTCAAGTGCTACGTTGCATGCAAATATTTCATCGATATCGATATTCTTTCTGTTCCATTGGATTCCAGACATAACATAATTTATTGAGATCTCATTGTTATCGGGAACTTCAGGACCATGAAGCTCGGCGTCTCGAACATCATTTTCTGGTACCTTAGGTTCGCTCATGTCCGGAACATCCTCTCCCTCGGCTTGAATTTCCGCACCTTTCTTTAATTTCCGAGGAGTCTTATCTTTGGAACCAATCAGTCTTCCAAGTTTCACTCGTGGTTTAGACTCTGTAGCCACTTGATTTTTTCCTTCATAGACATCTAATCGTATTGGTGCATTCACGGCTGGTATATACGATTTTGTTACTCTTTTCGGGTCAGCAAAGGAATCTGGCAATTGGATAGCTAGCTTTTGCAGATGTATTATCTTTTGAACTTCTAAATCACTTTCATGAGTCCGAGGATCTTGCCATGTTAAGGATGTTTGATTCCAAGCAATTTCTTTTACAATCTGCGTACCTAGCCTTAAATAAATCTCCTGTGGTCAGCTCAAGGTACTTTATGATCGTGGGTGAATCATATCCAACATATATCCCCATCCTCCTTTGAGGCCCCATCTTAGTTCTCTGTGGTGATGCAATAGGCACATAGGCTGCACATCCAAATGTCTTAAGATGAGAGATGTCTGGTTCTTAACCCGAAACCAATTGTGATGGAGAATATTTATGGTCACTTGATGGCCGGATGCGAATCAATTCGGTAGCGTGTAAGACCGCATGTCCCCAGGCCGAAACCGAAAGCTTTGACCTCATGAGTAATGGTCTAGCAATCAGCTGTATGCCTTTGATGAGTGATTCAGCCAAACCGTTTTGAGTATGTACATGAGCCACAAAATGTTCAACACTTACCCCCATGGACATAAAGTAATCATCAAACACTTGAGACGTAAACTCACTAGCATTATCCATGCGTATGGTCTTTAAAGGAAAATCCGGAAAGTGAGCCCTTAGGCGTATGATATGAGCAAGGAGCCTAGCGAATGCCAAATTTCGAGTTGACAATAAGCATACATATGACCATCTCGTAGATGCGTTAATAAGGACCATGAAATATCGGAATGTCCCACAAGGTGGGTGAGTTGGTCTGCAAAAGTCTCGTTGAATTCTTTCCAGGAAATTTATTGTTTCCTTAGTCACTTTTACTGGTGATGGTCTTACAATAAGTTTTTCTTGTGAACATGAGGCACAAGTAAGATTCTTTGGGATCACTCTCCTTTCTTTCAAGGCGTGTCCATTAGTGTTTGAAATTATTTTTCGCATCATAATCGATCAGGGATGGCGGAGCCAGTCGTGCCAAAGAGTGAACTTATCCGTAAAGGCTTTGTTTACGGAGGCATTGGCTTCTGTCATACTAATCCTAATACAATATATGTCGGTATGTATAGCAGGTATGGTCTTTAGAGCTTTCTTTTGGCGTTGGACGATTTCAAAGATTTGAAGGAATTTTTTGTTTCCATCACCCATTGTTTCAACACGAAGACCATTCATACGAATGTCTTTAAAGCTCAATAGGCTTCGTTTTGAGCTGGGTGAAAACAATGCATCAGAGATTTCTAGATGTGTATCCTTAAGCAATAAAATATTGATCTGGCCATAGCCTTCTATTAGGCTGGCCATTCCTGCTATAGTACTTATGTTTGCCCTTTTAAGTGTAAGATCTATGAAGTATCTTTTATCTCTTAGAATCGTGTGGTTTGACCCACTATCCACCACGAACTCGTTCATACTTCATAAAACAAGAATTATGTCTTAAAAGCCTTAAATTATTTATTAAAATCAAAGAAATAAATCCAAAGACATCGAAGTAATAAAATAAAAACTTAATGCCTAATTTATTTTAAACAATCCGCAGTCTCATATTCCATGAGATTATCTTTCTCATCATCAATAGGATCATATTTTTCATGATCAAAATCGCCCTCATTGTCATGCTGGATCATGTTTGCTTCAGGATTCTTCCTTTTAACAACCTCTTTGTAGAGTTCAGCAAGATGTTTGGGAATCCTACATGTCTTGGCCCAATGATTACTCATCCCACATCTATGGCAAACTGACTTGGCCGGATCGGACTGATGTCCGGATTGGTGTCCGCGGCCATGCCCACGGCCACGTCTCCGACTGCGGTAAGAATCAGATTGATATCCGTGATCGTTATGGCCTTGTCCTCGGCCATATGGGTGGTAGCTATTGCGACCACGCCCTTGCCATTTTCCACCACGTCCACGGCCATAATTCTTTTGATCTCTATGGACATGATTAGCCTCATATTCTTTCTTTGTATATGCGGCCGTGTTAGCTTCAGGAAGTGGGGCTGATCCAGCGGGTCTCTTCTCGATGTTGGCCATTACAAGCTTATTGTTTTGCTCTGTGAGCAACAAACATGTGATCAGATCTGCGCAAGTCGTGAAGCCTCTCTCACGATATTGTTGTTGTAACAACACATTGCTTGAATGGAAGGTGGAGAAGGTCTTTTCCAACTTATCCTTGTCTGTCAAGGTCTCGCCACATAGTTTCAGTTTTGAAACTATCCTGAACAAGGCCGTGTCGTACTCATTTACGGACTTAAAGTCCATGCACCTTAAGTTCAGTCAATCGAATTTGTCTTTAGGCAATACAACCGTTCTTTGATGGTCATATCTCTTTTTAAGTTCCTTCCATAGTTCTAGAGGATCCTCGATTATTAGGTACTGATCTTTTAGGCTTTCCGCAAGATTGATAGCATATAATATAAATCACCTTGTATCTATTTCTCGGGGACTCATTGTTTCCATCATTGATGCATTCTCCGATACCTTTTAACATTAGCATGATCTTTGTATCAAGCGCCCATTGTAAATAATTATCTCCTGAGAGATGAAGGGCCGTATAGTCTAAGTTGCTGACTTTAGACATCTGAAATTATGCATCAATTTTCTTTTAGGGCTTTTAATAAAAACATGTCTGATTTCATATATATCATATTTCATTTGGTTTTTAAACACACTAATCTTTAATTCATGCAATCAACCAATAATACATGCAACCAGATTCTAATATTGAGTTTGTCTAAGCATAAAATAATCCTAGACAAGTATGATAAAAAGGCAAAAACAATAAAAGGAAAACATGCAAGGATTTGAAAATTTTCAAAGTTTCTTTTTTCTAGATTTTCCTATTAGGAATATGATTAGGCCAGGTTTAGGGCATGCGATTTTCACTTCTTCTCTTAGGTTTCGATTTCTATAGTTTATGCATGCAATAAGATCAATCAATCTATCAACCCTAATGCACAAAACTAACGACCGATTTCAAGATCTCTTAAACCCTAGCATACTGTTTCTATGAGATCAATTTTAAACAATTTTCAATGCTCAAAACCGATTTTAAACAAGATAAAAAATTTATCAACAAAATTTTAGTGTTCATGCAACAAGTTCGATTTTAACAAAAAATTCATCAAGCATGCGATTTCAACTTTAAACATTAGGGTTCTCTTTTATGCAGAG
The DNA here is from genome assembly GCA_010577795.1 of Isatis tinctoria. Lineage (NCBI taxonomy): Eukaryota > Viridiplantae > Streptophyta > Magnoliopsida > Brassicales > Brassicaceae > Isatis > Isatis tinctoria. The sequence goes on from CM021244.1 coordinate 12,993,937, forward strand.
AGGAGTTGGTGACGAAACAGTCAATCAGCTTGTTACATCTGTGAATTCAAAGCTTGAAGAAACCATAGCTACACAAATTCAAGTTCAGTTCCAAACTTCTGGCAAGCAAGCCCTCAAGGTAAATTCGTTGTTTCACCTATGTTATATCTTTTTGTATAATTACAATTCATTGATCTCGTTCTGCCACTTCAGGAAACTTTGTGGTCCACTATGGAGACCTCAATGTTACCTTCCTTTGAAACGTCTTGCCAGACCATGTTTGGGCAAATAGACTCAGCTTTCCAAAAAGGGATGGCTGAGCACACAAGCGCAGCCCAGCAACGATCTGAGTTTGCACACTCGCAGCTTGCCACTAACCTAAGGGTAAGGTGGAAAATCCATCCTAGTCTCTGGAACTAACTAACCATGAATCTGATTAGCCTTGTGAGAAATGTTAATTACCTTGTGTGGCTTGTAGTGTATTGTAGCTGTGCAGCCAAATATAGGTTATTCGACTAGCTAGAGAGCTAAAATGGTTAATTGGAGGTCTTGGTTGGTCAAGCATCTTGGCTTGGGGTTAGAAGATTTTAGGATGATGCTTTAGAATTCACCCAAGGGTTCTTTACTTCACTTTGTTCTCTATTCTGTCATTGGGTAATTGACTCAGAGTTTTGATCTGAGTTTTGTATCCTTTCAGAAAGAACTGTCAAGGATGATATCAGAGGGCAGCTACGAAGATTCTTTCAAATTGGTTCTACAGATACAAGATGGCTCCATGATATCTTGGCTTTGTACAAAGGTCTGAATTTCCCTCTGAGTCTTAAAAAATCCCATGATTTTCATTAGCTGAGTCTTAAATGTGAGTGATTGTTTTTGCCTAACCATAGGTGAATCTCTGTAGCCTAGTTGACATGAGACCAAGACCTATAAGCCAACGTGTGGTCCTGGATCTTCTTTCGCAGCTGGCTTGTGACATTGGGAATGATACATCCAGTGCTGGTGCAACGTTTTGGATTGCTCTAAGCGAGTTCAAAAATTGTGCATTGAATTAAAAATCATAAAATGATAACAATATAGAATAAATATGTTAAAGTTTTATAAGATAATCCAACTCCATAAACTGTTTATAAAAAGAAAGTAAAAAAGAAATTATTATTGAAATATAACTCTTTTTGCATTTTTTCCTCCATAATCAATTATTAAATTCGGATAGTAAAGTTTTTCAACCATAGTTATCTCAATTGACAACAAAACCAACTCATTTAGGAGGCGTTATTGAATTTGTGTTTTAATGTATTTTGATATAATTGAATTATGAAGTATTTTGTTGGATTTTGATGAATTTATCGATGATGTATTTTGAAATAGCTTCAAACGTGATACTTTCATGTTTATTCATATCTTTTGGATTATATATATATATAACTTATTTTTATATAAAATGAATGCCCCTATAAAATAGATGCTCTAGACCTTTGCTTCACCTGCTTTCCTTCTAAGCCGGACCTGGATACATCCAGTGAGCTTGACTGGATGACCGGTCTGATCGGAGCCATTAACCAGTATGACCGCACTATTTCAGCCAATGGACCCACGATCTTCGAACGGGCCTATTCTATTCTAAACCATCACCGAACGGACACCGAAAGTGATAACTCTGCGCTCACTCTTCTCATGGAGAAACTCCACCAAATCATAGTTAAAATGAAACATCCTAGTTTTTGCCTTGTGTGATGATTTATCCCAGCTCGGGATATGATGATTGAAGACCAGATTTTACCTCTATTTCTCAAAATCCTATTGAACATAATCAAAACCCGAATTCGGCGAGAATTGATTTGACTTCTGGATTGTGGAAAGAAGTAACAAAATTGGGTTTTGGTTTCTTGTTCGAAAGAATATATTTTAAAAAAAAATTCTGAGATGTTTTATATTTGTTTTTCTTTGCAACCAAATATTTTTTAAATATGCATGTTATATCTTATCTTACTTATCTATCTATATATCTATATATCTATATCTATATACAATATTAATTGGGAAGTACATTTTTAAAAATGTTTTAAAAAGTTAATTATTTACAACTTATGCCACTGGATTCATTAATAAAAAATGTTTGGTAACAAATATAACTGACGATAATACTGACCAAAATTTTTGAGTTAACTAAAAATTCGATAAACCCGACCCAAGATCCATTTTTAAAAAGACGCGGATCCATTACAGCTTAAATTAAACTGGTTCTCAAACCGTATCCATTTCAATATGGGAATATTGTATTATTAACACCAAATTATAAAAAAGGAAAACAAAAAAAAAAGTTCTTCCGCGCAACCGCAGGTCTGTTACTAGTACTACTATTACTGAGAAGTCATTTAAAAAAAGTCATAATTACGTTTTATGTCATTGCCCTTGTTTGGCAACAGGTTTAGTTTTATATAAAGTATGGTTTCAATTAAATAATTAATAAAATTCTGTTTAATATCTTATATTGATTAATAATATTTGCGTAATATCTTATATCCATTTCAAAATTAGACATAGGTGTTCGGGTACCGTTCAGATTCGGTTCGGTTTCGGGTTTTCGGGTTTGAAGATCTAGGACCCATTCAGGTATTTCAGAATTTCGGTTCGGATTCGGTTCGAGTACCCAAAATTTGACAAATATAGATAAAAATTTCATATTTTCTATTTATTTTGATATTTTAATTATTTTAGTTTAAAATTAATTCATATATTTGTATTTATAATTATAACTTAATATAAATAAATTATATCAAGTCTAAATATAATTATTATTTTAGGTATACAATTGTGCTTCGGGTACCCGTTCGATTCTCGGTTTGAGTTGGTTCGGTTTCGGTTTTAAGATAGAGAAATTTAGGATCTATTCAGGTATTTTATGAATTTCGGTTCGAATTCGGTTCCACTCATACAACAAACCCGTTCCATTAATATATTAATCATCCAAGCAAAATAAATTAATCTTATTAATTGTAACTTTCTACTATGATGAAACATTTAACCAAAATAAAATTTTCAAAATAAAAATATAAAAAAAAAATTGTTCCGCGCTACCGCGGGTCTGTTACTAGTTAGATTTATTTTGAATGTGTCCATTTTGTTGTTGTGGTTTTCTTTTTTTTATTTATAGAATATGTACATCACAAAGGAATTCAACCTGTCTTTCGTTTTGACAGTCAATTGGGCAATTATTATTTTTTATTAGACTAAATTTCTAATCTTATTGTTCTTCGGGTTTAGCGTTAGAGAACCAAAAAACTTGGGATGGTTGCTAGTGAATGAACTTAATCCACAATTTCACAGATGGTAGAATTAGGTTATCGGAAGAGTTACTTAACACTATATGCAAACTAATCATGCTTATTTGCATAAATGAAACTAAAGAACTGGTTAACAAACAATATGTTTAAAATGCTTACTGTTACATATATGCTTAGAAAGTAGAGACAAACTGAGATTTGTTTCCGGATTTATGATAAATAGATTGAATGAAATTTTCTCACTCATATTGGGATTCATTGCATTTCATAACAAGTTTACTTATTGGGCTTTATAGGTCAACAAACAATTAATTCAAGTCCAATTCATAAGTAAGCGATCCAATTCACAAAAAAACTATGTCGTTTAAATGACATGACAGCCCCAACGGGTTCTGCTTCGGTGGATCTGAGTCGATCGCACGGCTTAACAATTGGAAACAAATTTTGGAAGAACCCTAGAGTTGTTCATTTTCCTTCCCCCCCCCAAATTTGATCTGTTCTTTCAATCGGTTCTCTATCGACTCGAATTGACTTGAGCAGTTTCTAATGGCTTCGAAGAAGAAGCACTCTGAAGGAATCGCTTTACTGTCCGTTTACAGTGACGAGGATGACGAAGAGATGGAAGACGCCGAGGAAGAGGAAGAAAAAGAAGAAGAGAAGAGAAATCAGGAAGAAGTCGAACGGATTGACGAGGATCAGCTAGAAGAAGCTAGTTTTATGGATGAAGAGAGAGGAAAAAGAGAAGATTCCACAACGCCTAAGGTCACTGATGGTGGTGGAGCTTCTAGCGCTCACGCGACGCCCCGTTCGCTCGACGATGACGAACCATCGAGACCCGATCGGAGTAGTCGAATGAATTTCGAGTCTGGTGAGAGAGCAGATGATACGTCAGGGGAGAGTACTGATACGTTATTGGATCAGTTTCTTCCGCCGCGGCCTCGAGACAAGTGTTCGGAGGAGCTGCAAGTAAGTTCCGTTTTGATGCTTCAGTGTTCGTGCTGTGTTTTCGTGTTTTGGGTCCATCTGCATTTTTTTTTTTGTACTTATTTATTATGCTTGAAGAGGTTTGTAGACATGAATGTAGGCAAGAACTAGTTACTGTGTTATTTGAGGTCTCTTGGTACTTCTTGTTTGGAGATTGCAGTCCTTTTAGCTGAGTAACTTGTGACTCAGTTATAAAAATTTCGTCTGATACATTTTTAGGGATTATACTTAGCAAGTTTGTGTATTTTTTTTGTGTGTGTGGATGATTGCAGAGGAAAATAGATAAGTTTCTGAGTTTGAAGAAGATGGGGAAGAGTTTCAATAATGAAGTGCGGAATAGAAAGGAATACAGGAATCCAGACTTCTTGCTGCATGCGGTGAGTTATCAAGATATTGATCAGACTGGTTCTTGCTTCAGTAAAGATGTTTTTGACCCCAATGGATATGACCCAAGTGACTTTTGTGATGCTATAGGTAACTCCACTTTCTAATGGTTCTTCCATTGTAAGAGTATTAAGGGCAAGTTGCATATCTTTCTTCTATTGTTTTGACTCTTGTCTCACTAATAAGCATCTTTGATATCTTGGTCCATGTTTTTGATACCCTGTTCATTGCTAGTTTTAATCATATTACGTGTTGTACATATTTTATTATATGTGGTGATCCTTTTCTTTATGTGTTAATTACAGAAGTTGACATGAAGCATGAGAGGGAAAGGAAGGAACAAGAAAGCAAGAAGAACCAAAAGCTTGACTTTGTTTCTGCTGGTACTCAACCTGTGACGGTATTCGCCGCTCAGAAGCCTAACATCCCCATCCCAGGTGTGTTTAAGTCGCAGGGAGTTAAAGAATGAAGGTGGCAGTTTGGTTCTTTCTATATCTCAGCTACATCTCTGCAAAACTTAATGGATTTTAGGAATTTGACAACTCTCAGGTGTTCCACCTTTAGCTACTAGTGGATTGCCCTCCATACCAACTGAAATCGCTGCTCGTGATGGTAGACCGAACAAGAAATCCAAATGGGATAAGGTATTTTATCGGATTCGAATGTCTATAATGAGATTATCAGAAGATTCTGAATTGCTTAGTTCACCGCTGACTTCGTTTTTTTTTTGTGTGTTTTTGGCTAAATCAGGTTGATGGGGATGTGAAGAATCCACCTCTAGCAGCTGGGACGAATGCAGCTCTTGTATCCGGTGCAAGTGCTGGTTCTGGATACTCAGCTTTCGCGTAAGTTGTATTTTTCATTGTTTGATTCATAAAATTATGGAATCTTGAGCTATACTGCTCAGTGATCTGATCGTCCGGGTTTTGCAATGTCTCTAGGAACACATCTTTTGGAAACTTTCATTTTCCATGTTCATTATGTCTGTTTACTAAGGAATCTAAGTATGTGTTTTTTTTTTATCTCAACCGTACAGGCAACAACGGAGGCGAGAGGTGGACGGAAGAAAATCTTCGGAGAGGAAACTAGAGAGAAGAACTTGAGATATAGTAAGAGAGGTTCTAGTTCAACAGATCTCTATGTTTCATAGTGGTTACGAACTTTGAATCCATGATATACAGTGTTCATTCTATTTTGTACTAACGACACATCAAAATTTTTTGAAACCAACGAAAAAGAACGTTAATGTTTTAAGTTCCAAGGATCAAAATTTACACATACACTCTGGGCATTTCGGTTGTCTATAGATGCTCCGTCCATAAGGCCTAAGACGAACTTTGTAACCTTCCTCTATCATTTTCCTCACACGGTTTTTAAAAGTCTTCCACTTTATTGTTTCACTGTCGGATAAGATTGCTGCAAGCCTCTTCTTGTTAGGCCTCAATGTTGGTGCGTGACCGTCGCCATAATATGTTCTAAATCCAGAGACCAAGGACGATAATTGACTTCCAGAATCAGTCATTGCAAATACATCTGAGGCTGCACAAGCTATGAAATCCAGTGCAGCTAGCTGCAAAACAGAGTCCGAAGCATTAAAATAAAAACTTGAGCAAGAACGCTAAAGACCCTTAAGGACTTAGGGGTATACACTACGTATGATTGTTTTTTTACCTGAGAAGAGAAGTTCTTGAATGGTGCGAGTTCTTGTGGTGTGAGGAGGGTTTCTTTAGTCACGAGATTCGGGTAAAGAGTTTTTAAAGGACGCATACGAGAAGAACCTCCATAGATTTTAGAACCAGCTAAGTATATATATGTTCCTCTTTTGAATCCAAGACCAGCAAGAACCAGAGTTGCTTCCTCTGGTGTTAATGGACACTTTCCTGTTTTCCTCAACTCTTCTGGCGAAACATACCTGAGAAGAAACAGAGAGAAAAGTCAACAAGATCTGATTCGTTTTAAAAAGACATTTAGGTTTGAAATATTGTATAGCTTTTACTTTGATTTCTCCAAACGTTTAAGGAGAAGAGGGAAGTGATCTTCTCGGTAGGCTTGAAGCTCTTTACGCTCGGTTTCTCCTCCTCCAAAATCACATAGAGAGTAAGCAACCATGTCCTCTTCAAACCTTAGATGTAAAGCAAGATACTTCAATGGTTCTTGATCTCCTTTAGCAGAATATTTCGCCATGGATTCACCAAGCAATGCTTCATCCAGCTTGCTACGCGATGTTTCATATCTTCTTATCCGTTTCACCAGCATAGATCCTGCTTCCTGTATCTTGGGCGCGAATTTTAGCGCGTGAAAGTTGCACTTACATCGTAATCTCTGTATATTAAACAAAACACAAAATAGAACACATCATTTCCAAGAACCAAATTGAATATTCTAATTATGTATCCTCTTATATATTTGTACCTGAACATCAAAAGGCAACGGATCAAAACCGAGGCGGTTCCCGTATCCAAAAAGATGAACCATTCCATACTTCTTTAACAAAGGAAGAACATGTTCAATGTAATCCACTGGCTTTGCTTCTTTTGCAAGCTCTGCATCAGTAACCTATAAAGAAATAAACAAAACATTCTATGATGTTTTCAACCAACAAACTAAGCCAAAAGAAAAAGAAGAGAGAAGAAAATGCAAAAAGAACACACCAAGCTGAGATTCTTGTTATCAATAGATTTTAGATGTTGAGGAAGGTCCTTCACTATATGCACCTCATCTTTCAGATATTCGATAAAATGTTCGTCTTGGTATATATCACCAAATTGGCTGCAATTTTACGCATTTTTAGCAGAATCAACAAAACGGGATTGTTTATATAAATTTTGGAAAGTCTTGAGGAGGTTAAAATTAAATACCTAGGATCTTTCCACACATTGCTGTATAGAAACCGAGGAAGAACTAGAGTCGCGTTGAGTAGAGCAGCAACAGCAACAGCGTTACAGATCTGCAAGAAACTAACACAATCACTACACATAACTATTTTCTTTGATGAATCAAATATCGTTATTAATTAGTTTGGTATATACTTACAGCCACGCGCTGCTGATTAAGGCCACCATTTGCATTAACCATAATGTAACCATTGTTCATTTCTATAGACCTCTCTAATATTGCCACAGATTTTTTGTTCTTATCAGCACAAGGCTTCCACTGTGATGACTTTGAAGATCTTTCCTCCCGGAAGTTTGGTGTATCCGGTTTGAATACGTTCTTGTAGCACAGCGGAGAACAAGATTACTAACGGTTCAAAAACACCAAAAAATAATAATACTCTTTAAATGTTTTCACTAACCTTTGCAAGAGAATTTGAAGCTAAATTTAGTAGACGGCTATACATTTGCACCGGTGAAGCATCTTGAGCTACATTCTTCATTGACATACATAGAAAGATAATAAGAAATAACAATGGGGGAGTATGAAGAATTATGAAAAAGATTTTGATATCAAACCTTATGGTGATCAGTCAAATTGCTCAACCTAGAAATGTCCTGCGCCACTGAGCTCTTATCCGAATGAAAGATCGTAACCATAATAGAATCCATAAAGAATATGAAAACGGTGACAGAGATCATCACAAGAATCGACTTGAAGTTCCTACGAAGCCATGAATGTTGCTTCTTCCAAGGGTAACTAAACTTGTTGTTACTGCCACAGTTTTGATCATGTTTGGATCCTTGAGCCTTGGATACTTCACTTCCAAGCATTCTTCTACTAATGAAGAGATCATTTCCTGTTAAAGAATCCAAACTTCTTCTCCCAATTTTCTCTTCTTTATCTCTCGTTTCGGGTCGAGGACTTCTCGGTGATCCTTGTTTCCCCATTAATCTCTTATCTCTCTCACCTCATAAACTAGGTAAATGAAACAATCAGGAACGGAGCTAGATTAAGACTCAGGCTGCATAAATTTCACCAATCGAAAAATGAAAATTGGTGAAAAAGGTCTGAAGAAATTTCAGAACAGAACAAATTAATTCTAAGTGAAGCTAGCAGAGTTGTTGTGCAATGTCTGAATTTTTTTTTCGGGGAAGAGTAAAACGCAAGGCAAGAAAGATAAAACAATTTCAATAAATAAATAAATTTAGATTGCGATGAGAAGAGCCACGACATAAACCTTAATGAAGAAGATTGGGTATGGAGATAGCTACATGTCAACAAATCGCACCAGAACAGAAAGCTTCTGTTCTTCTGCTTTCTCGTTCCTCGGTCGTTGCCAATCTCAATGACCGAATCTTCTTTCCTTTCATTTTTTTGTTTTTGCTTTTATCGAAACTTTCATAAATACCTAAATTCGAAGAAATCTGTCAGGAATCTCAAGAAATTACTCTGTATTTTTATATCTTTTATTTTTTACCCTTTTTTTTTTTTTGAACACATTTTACCCTTTTATTTATTTATTTTATAGCATTGACCCAAGAATGACTTGCGGTGCAAACTTTGCTTGTTATAGTTTCCAGTATCATATGTTACGAGTAATCAATAATCAATCCCTTTGTCATAGATAGAATTGTGAGTTAACGAGAGAGAGAGAGATTAAACACAAGACGTTCTTGTGCGTTTAATCAAGAAAAAATCAAGTCGTTTTGTAATCTCAAAATTTCTACATAGACAAAGCATAAAACAATAGTAAAGATTAATGAATAATTAGCAAAATAAAATATGATCTCATTTGAGATTAGAAGCTACAGAACGAGCCCACCATTTAAGACTATCCTTCATGTTTGTCTCACCACATAACTTAGCCATTCTCAAATCTAAAACCATTGAATCTTTCTCTGTTCTTCCACTATATTCCCATGCCTCCGACAAATAAGGTCTCGGAACCGACGACTCTGTCTTACTCTGTTCTTCCCGGTGGAGAAATGTCCGCAGTCCGGGAAGAATCTCCGGCAACTCCGTATTTAAGTCTTCTTCTGTGAAAACAAAACCTAAATCCATAAACCCTTTTGTCTCCTCAGCTTCTAAATCAGGCACACTCTCTCTTCTCTCACTCCTTCTTCCTCTGCTCCTCCGTGATCCTCCTCTGGTTCTCCGTACCTCCAGCTCATTTCCTTCGGTTTTGGAATCTTGGTTTTGTTTAAAGATATTTTCTGAGCTCTCGCTTATTTCCATCTCTCGAGCCTTCAAGAATCTAAGAGGCTGGGGGGAGTGACTCAGATTGTGTGTGACAGAGAACGTAATCTTGTACTATAAATAGATATTGACGTCTGGTTACGACGTACTTACTTGTGGCTTTCAAAATTTCACGTTTTTCATTTGGTTTCTCAAACTATATATTATATAAATATCTGAACACGTTAGAGTAGGAAGTTTAAAATATAATTAGTAACAGTCTTGTTCACATTACACATTTACACGTAGTGGAAGTCAAACTTTTAGGTGGAAAAGGCAGAGTTTTTGAACAGTAAACCCGAATAAAATAAAATTGGTATAGCCAAAGTTGTATTCTTAGCAATTTTCCCTAACTAGTAAAACATAATTAATAAGTATTTTTATGTTCTTACGAAAATGATTTGTTTTTTTTAAATTCACATAATCTAATAACATTCTATCATATAAAACAAAATAACCAAACTACTCTTTATTTTTTCTATATAACATGATATTTTTTAAAATTTATTACATGAATAACATAATTGATTATGTAAGTTTTATTGTCGGGTTACTGTTAATTTATTGTCGGAGATTTACATCATAATGAATTAAGGTAAAGGGACAAAAATTATCGAAGAAGAAAATGTTAAAACGACAACTTTCAAGAAAAAACAGTTGGGTCATTTTGGCTCCGATACCACAATTATATGGGGTGTACTGGAAATCTGAGTTCACTGATCTATTTTTATTTTTTTATTTTGGTCGAAGAGTTCACTGATCTATAAATTCAAGATTTTTTGTTAATACAAGAGATTGGAGATTAGACTATGATTAACCTAAAAGAATGCATGTTTAGATAAGTACAACTTCCTTTTCACTAAATATTTCCTTTTTTTTGTTTTCAAATTATGCGCGCAAAACATTTTTACATCGTAAACTAGTAAGAAAATATATCCGAAGCTGGACCCATGGACGAACACGTGAATCGTGACGCTGTGACGCGTTACGCACGCGCTCTGTAGAGAGACGCTATTTGAATAGCCAATGACATTAGTCAACTATTGAGGAAAGACTCGAACGGGAAGAGTCAGTCATCCTCATCCTAACTAGTCTTTTAATAATATTTTCCATATGAAAAGATTACGACACTAATTAAAGTAGTTAACCGTAGCACGTTTTAGATAAGGTTAACCTAAACTGGATGGGCCACAAACATATCGATTCTTATTTCTTAACCATATGTTTTATTTCTTATGCAAGCATAATGCGGCTCGATCGATCGATCGATCTTCGATTATAACGTAGCTAATTAATTTGATGGTAGGTTACTTTTCCTTTTGAGGAGCATGCTATTGCTTATACTAAGATAAGTCGTATGCTATGGTTATCACTTATTTGTCATTTACCAACAAATAAAAAACATATATTTTTAATTCCAGTATTTAAAATTTAATTTTCCTGAAAAGGGCCACGTACACTGGAAAAACAACATATATGATATCAATGCATGCAATAGTAATGACATGCTTTTCACCCTCTAATAAAATATTTTACCTTTTTGTTGGTGATTTTGGTAGATGATTCATGTATGTTCTTTTGCATGGGATGAATTGCGGGGCAAATCTCCTTTGGCAGTAAAGCATTTCTTTCATACATATCAGCCATCGTTAATATTTAGATAATATAGATGTAGTGAAAACTATCTGCCAATGGAGTATTTGCCCTGTAACCCAACCATGCATCTTCTTCTTCTTCCAAGATATTGATCTTTCCGTACTGTTTTTTAGTTCATTTTACTTTGAGTCATAGCTTTAGTTTAACCATAGCAAAACTATATATAGAGTGTGTCAGTGTGTGTGTGGTTTAATTTCATGCACAAATGTCTTGTATATTAGCATATTCGGTGGCACATCCCATGTTTCATAGAGCATGTAAGCAGTATTTTAAAGAGATAATTACCCTACAGCATACCTTTTGAACTTTTTGTTTCAAGAAAACATATTTCTGTGTATAAGGTGACTTTCTCTACAACAATTGAGATTTTCTTCCTTTTTTGCCCCTATCCGAACGACACCCTTTCAACTTTACGAAAGAGAGAGAGGGAGGGAGAGAGAGAGTGAGAGAGAGAAGGGTAGGTTTTGGATCTGAAGAAGCTTTCAAAAGTGGTTAAGAGAGAGAGAGATGAAGATCGTTGAGAGAGAGAGAGATTGAGAGAGAGAGAGAGATGAAGATCGTGGAGAGAGAGAGAGCGAGAGAAACAAAAGAAATTTGAAAGCTGGAGAGATCGTGTAGTAACCTCGAAGATTCCGTCGGATTCGTCAAGGAAGGGGAAGAAGAAGAAGAAGTTTTAAGGGTGGTCAGATCCGTACAATACTAATGAACTTGATGGACAACCACATCGTACCTGCTGCACATCGACCTTGATATATACAACCAGGTTGTGGCGTATTAAGCCGTGGATGGAAAAGAGGATCATGTTCGAACAGTGTCTACTGATTGAAAAGCTTTATCCTTCTCACTTTCACGTTCACATTCTCCATCCACGCATCAACCAGGTCCTACTGCGTTCATCCACGCATCAATGTACATCCACACATCAATGTACATCCACACATCAATGTACGTCCATGGATGTACGTCCATGCCGTACATCCACACCGACTCACCTCGTCCATCCATGTTCCATACTCACTTTCCTAACGTGTACGTCCACTAACCTGCTATTCCTCCAGTCTATTCTATCAAATTTCAAGATCGAAACTAATCTCAATCATGTGTTTTGTTCGTACATAAAATCTGCCTTCATATTCATGTTCGTCCACGATTAAATCATCTTCCTCATTTCAATCTTTTCCCCAGATCTGAAATACAAACCGTGAGAGAGAGAGAGAGAAATCGAGAGAGTAAAAAGGAGAGAGAGAGAAAGAGAGAAAGAGAGAGAGAGAAATCGAGAGAGTAAAAAGGAGAGAGAGATTGTGGTTACTCATAAATAGGGGCTGTAAGGGTAAATTCACCCCTAAAAAGTGCACCTTGCACACTAGATCACCTTTTTTGCAACATAAATCTCAAAAGTCACTTAAATGGTAAAGTTCTCTATTTTAAACGCAATGTTAAGTGGACTTCTAACTCCAACTCGGAACTTCATACAAAATGTGTTAGCTAGCGCAACGCGTCACAGTTATTCTAGCTACGATTCTTTGCTTTTGTTAATCCGTCCATACATATAAGTATAACACAGACCAGCAACCACAAGAGCAATCATACTCTTGAGTCTTGACCAAGTAGACTATGATTATTTTTAATCAAAGAGGCTGCTAAAGCCGACAATAAACTAATGGCTCCACGGGCCGAGCTCAAAGCCGATCTTGTATTGACTTTTGAATTAGGTAGGAATTCTTAATTAAATTTTAAATACAAACACAGACTTTTTAGACTTATAAATGGTATTTAATCCATCAAGAACATTAACACGATGCGGCTTTATTTAATCATTATGCTAACACTTAATATAGATTCAGGGAAATACTGCTTAATTAATATTTTTAAGTAGACCGCTTAATTAGTTAATGACAACAAATTTCACTGGTTTTTCTTCTAGTCTCATTGTCTCAATGTATATATATGCAGCATGACGAAATGCCATTTTATCTTCAAATGTCGTCTGCTTAAGCATGCTTCTTTATATGTCATTGTAATTTGCTAATATGAAAGTATGAAAAAGAATAAGAGTCTATTTCATAGTATACGCAAACCATCTAAATACTACATTTATATATGTATATATTTATATTTTGTAAGACTAATATTTTAAGAAACATTTTATCAATCAATTATCTACATCTAGTTTAATTTAGTTACTAATGATAGTATCTTGGAGCAATACATCATTATTGTGAAGTCTTGACTCATAAATGTAATGTATATCTTCGGTATAGTTGGATATAAATTTTTGAGTAACTACTTTTTTTTTGCATGAGTGTTCAGTGTTCTGATCTTCGGTATACTTGGATATACCCAAGAATATCCTGTACGTACCTGCTACTAAGAAATTAATTTTTGTCTTGAGAGTCATTGTTCGAACAAAATCTCAAATATTAAAAAGTGATACAAGAATAGGATACAAAGTATGCCAGTTTCATTGTATTTAACTTCTTTTTATTTTACAGGAAAAAAAAAAGTTAAATGGACGGCCCTTCAAGATCATGACTCCATATATATTTACAAAGCCAAGTACTTTAATGTACATTTATATGTTGGAACTTTTGAACTTTAGTTAGCCTTTTGAAAGTTTGTTTTTGGTCTTTTCAAAGTTGATTAACTTTATTGAGTGGCATAACATATATGTATGTATATATTTTGGTCAAACTATGTATGTATATATAATATTCTAATTGTGTAGATAAATTGCAATTTCAAGGTGCTGCATTTTATACGTCTTCATGTGGAAGCTTAATAAATTACAAGAACATTCCTACGGATCTTCCATTTCAAGAATCACTTTTTATATATTTATAGTTAATTATTTACCACCCTTTCTCCTTTCCCACATGTAGCGATGTTTTATTTTATTTTCATAACTTTGTCTATAATTCATTAACAAGTAGTCCTACTCAAACCTATTATGTCAAGTTTTAACCATCTCAATATTAATTTTTTCAGGTATCAATATAATTATCCGTTACTTTTTTTTTTTACAATATCATCTACCCTTTCAAATCAGCCAAAAGCAGAAAAATATTTAGGTTGGAAGTTATAAATATAACAAATGGTATATGTAATATAGTGGAATAAAAACTAGAGCTTAAATGTCTATAAAACCATAATTTTATCGGTTAACAATGATTTTACTAACAAGTTCTAGCACATGCTATGTAATATACAATATTGGTATTGACTCTTTAGGTGAAAAACTAGAGATGATTATTTTGAAATGAAATGATACATAAACAATGTTTTATTTTGTTGCGTTCATACATAAGAGTGCAGAAGGATTCAGATACCGTGAGAAAAGTGGTAGACTGCTCTTTATTTTAGGAATGTCGTCTGAGCATAATTCGCGTGGTAAGGAAGATTATACCTTAGAAATTATACGGAGAAGAGACCATTCTCAGAAGACAACCTCAGTCTTATTTACAACGCAGTAGCATTGTACCGTGGAATATGCTTGTTTTCAGGATTGTATATATACAAGCATCAAATTTGTAGGTTACAATTGTGAAGAGGTGTGATACACCAAAGGTGAAAATGCATTACAGGGCAGGATCTCTATTGGCAGGAAACCATTACTTAGATCTTTGCATCTCTTTTAGGCATTGATTTGTAGTGAGTTCTCTGCCAAAGGAGATTTGCCCGGTAATTTTTCTGCACCAAAATTTCAAAAAATAGTTATATGTGATTAATCGGAAGAAAAGTTTCACAAAATCTACAATTAAGAAATTCTCGTCTTAGTACTGACATTGGTTGATGTTCCTGTATGGAGATGGATGTGGAGATCATGATGATCTCTTCGTCTTTTTCATTTTCGGCTAAACCATCTCTCTTCGTCTTTGAACCAATGTAGAAGGTGATATGTTTATATTATTTTTGGGTTAAAATGTGAAGCTGGTTGTGCTCATCACTTGGTCATTCATTAGTTATGTATGCTTAGCTGTTAATGAAGGACGTAAGTCTTAAACTTTGAATGTATGATTTTGTTCACATTACTGATTAATACGTAGGGAAAGTCAACTTGTAGGTGGAGTATGCACATGGATTTATAATTAGAAAACGGGAAATAGAAACAGAATTAAGGGTAAATCAGCTAATAACCCATACATATTTATATGAGAAGATACGTTTTATGATTTCTTTTTAACCTCAGCTCTTCATTACCTTGAAACAGAATAGGCACATTTTCGCCGTCGCCTCTTTTATATGAAGAATGTGGTTTAATTTCATGCACATTTCTCTTATATACTTGGATATTCGGTGGCACATCCCATGTTTCATAGAGCATATATGTAATATGTAGGCAGTATCTTAAACGCAACGTCAAGTGCCTTCTCCTTGTACGTCAACTCCAACTCGATTGAAAGTACTTCACAGTATTGTATATTCTTTTTGTAACAACTACAAAAGTAGGATTTGTAGAAATCGATCTCTAAAATTTTCTGTAGTTTTATCTTGTCAATATGTGTTACCATTGCGTCACTATAATTTTATCGATGATTTTGTTGTTGTTGTGGATTCGTCTTTACATATGGCACAGACCAGCAACCACAAGAACAAATGCATGGACTCTTTGACCTACATATGACTATATATAGAGGCTCTTAAAATCTATAAGATACTTATGCTCTAACGGTCGACAGTGTAAGAACGAGACTATGAACCAATATATAAAATTATATGAGCTCCGGCAATATGTTTATGTTCTCAATTTATACATTAAAGATTTTTAGATAATGTTTTAATGAAACCTTGTTTAATGGAATTACTCGCGCGACACTGAAATATTTTTTTGATAGCCTTGTTTTATGATCAACATTCCATAAACATAACCTTGTTTGATAGCAATAAGTATTTCTTTAGAGATCAATCAGAATGTCAAAAGAGAGCAAAACCAACTAAAAACGAAAGATCTTTTTTTTTCACTTTGTTAAAGTTTTCTTTTGAAGTCCTTTTAGACCGAAAACTCAAACAAATATTAAGAACTTCATGTATACAACAATCTAAACTCTGATACTCGACCACAACAACTCTGATATATCCTAATCATCCCACTATATCATACAAGCTTAGTTAAATGTCGTTATAAAATGGTAAATGTATGAGTAATATGATCTTTAGTGTAGTTGGATATACTAAGAATATGCTCCATTTATGTACCGCTAAGAACCGTTTGTTTTGTGTCTTTGTTCAAGCAAAATCTCAGATTCGTAAAAGGTGATACAAGAATAGGATACAAAGTGTGTCAATTTTATTATATTTTGCTTCCATTTTATTTTATAGAAAAAGTAATTAAAAGATCTCGAAACTTTAATAGTGGCTCAATATATTTATAAAGTCAAGTACTTTTCTGTACTTTTTATCATTGAAAAAATCGAACATTGGCCTTTTTCAAATTTGATTGACCTTTTTATTGAGTGGCGTAGAATATATATATATATATATATGTGAAATGCATAATGTTATAATTTTGTATATATTACAAGTTTCGAGCTTCTGAATTTTTTGCGTCTTGAGGTGGAACCTAAATAAAATTACAAGAACATTCCCACGGATCTTCCATTTCAAGAATCACTTTCTATTTTATATACTTAGTTTGTGTACCATTATATCCCCTTTTACACATTTATAAGCATTCTTTTATTTTATTTTGTTACTCCATATCAAACTCTAAACACATTTAATTTGTTAATTAATTAAGTCACAGTTCTCGCAATGGGTCTATTGAGTCAGCCAAATCAGAAAATAATTAGGTTGGAGGTCTCAGTCGAACATTTAAGAGTTCGACAATATGTGATCTAGGGTAATAATAAATGGACTTCAAATTTTATTTTATTTTGTCTATAAACACATTTTTAACAGTCGACAAAAAAAAAAAAGGGGATTTACCCACAGGGCCGGGCCTCGCACATGCTATGTATGCATTGCTATCGAATCATTTGTTTAGAACTAGCTAGATATTGAATATCGTGGGTGATCTGATACATCTACGATGTTTTTTTTTTTTGCTTTTTTTTTGTGCACGGAGAAGATGTGGTTAATGATTACACTAAAACAAAAAGTGGTAGGATGCTATATATTTGGGAATGTCTGACCATAACACTTGTGGCATGAAAGATTATTCCTTAGAACTTATACGGCCGGAGAAGAGATCATTATTCTTGGAATAAAAACTCAGTACTCCTATTTACAATACAGTAGCATTGTGCCACAGAATATGCTTGTTTCCAAGATTGTATAAGTACTAACATCGAATTTGTAGGCTACAATTGTGGACATGTGAGCTGTATCAAAGGCGAAAATGCATTACAGGGCAAGATCTCTATTGGCAGGAAACCATTACTTAGATCTTTGCATCTCTACATGCATTGTTTTGTAGTGAGTTCTCTGCCAAAGGAGATTTGCCCGGTAATTCTTATGCGTCAATATAAATATTTTTTAAATTATTTACAAGAGGCCGGTTGATAAAGAAACAGAAAATATTCAAATAAGTAACCCCATTTTTTCTTGTTTTCGTGGGGGGATGGGTTGATGTTCATGCATGGAGGTGTGGAGACCATCTCTCTTCCCTCTTTAAACAATAAAGGTGAGAAGCTTATTATAAAGTAAACAAAAATTGGCTAAAGTTCTATTATGTCTATGTTTCCAAAATAGTGGGAATTTTGTTGGTTATGATTCATTATTACGATATGGTTAGCCGTTAATGAAGAACGGAAGTCTTAAAATCTCTAAATTTAAATCAGAGGTAAGAGTTATCTTAGCATGAAATTTGTTGTTGTATGTTTAAGCGTACTAGTCTTAACCTTCGGGTCTATGATTCATCTCCAAATGGTGTTGCGCGTTTGCTGAATCAGGAGGCATTTTCGTTGGTCATCCCTTGGGCTTGTAGTTTTTATGCGAAGTATTAGTATAGACTGAAAAGTTGTATCGTGCCTCTGTCATGCCGGCGTATTATTCCCAGTGGTCATAAGAGTTAATTTGCTGAATCACGCCATGCATGCCGGCGCATGAACCAGCTTTCTATCTACTTAGTAAGCGTTTCTGCAGTCTTTCTTCTTGTTCTCTCTTTTCGACTATTATATCACGGCTTCATCTTTTCCACGGGTTACCAAGTTTTGTATTGCTACTTTACTTTCTGATTACGATGCTATACCAAGTGAAAGTGTCAAAGTACCAATTGTTTTTACTTCCATGTTTTTTAATTTTATTTTTGCCATGGGACCAATCAACATAGGTCAAAAAAATTGGTTAAGTCGTCTGTAACACCTAAACACTTAATTTTATATGATATTTACAATTTAGCACAAAAACAAAAAAAATCACGCCATGCATGCCAGCGTACTGGACTTGCACCAGATTAAGTTATAACATTTGTATGAGTCCCCAAAAGCGTGGATACCCCAATCTGTAATCGTCCTCTGATCGAGGTTTTGTCGATCCATTTCCATGGCTCCAAGCCTCCAACACACGTCCCTTCGGTTTTGGCATCTAGGTTTCGGAAACTTTGCGGGTGATTGATTGTGAGAGAGAGATTGAATGAAAACTTGTATGAATATTATGTATGGTTATGACTTACGTGTGCTTTACATATATATATATATATGTTTACATAATTCATTTCCTTTCACGTTTTTCATTTGTGTTCTCATAGTTTATATGAATCTCGGGGATATCGTAATTCGTCAGAAGAAAGATAAGAATAAGCAGTCCGGGTCTTTTCACATTACACATTTAGGGGCATCTCCATCGCTAATCAGTCAAAAATATTTGGATATATATCTCCAAAATATGAGATATTTCATCATAATAAAAATTAGAGCCAATTAGCTACTAAACAATAAATAATTGTGTTTGGCTGTGTGGCAAAGATGTGACATCCGATATTCACTATTTTTTTTTATTTTGTATAGAGTTGTCCAATTTATTCCTCTCCATTTGCCATGTCATTGTACAAAATCAGAATAGCATTTTCTCTCTCTCATTTTTCTTTTATTTCTCTGTCATCTTTTCTCCTATCTCTTTCATCTTTCTTTTCATATTTTTCCGTTAAAACTTGCTTTTGGTTGAAGAAAAAACCAAAACAAGAAAAAATTCAACGATCAAATTCTCAAATCTCTCAACGAAGAGCCAATAAAGATCGACGAGGCGAAACTGAAGATCCGATGAAAATCGGCAATATCTGGGAAAAATTATATGGAATCCATGTAAATTAGCCCTAAAATGATAATAAAAAAATAGAAAAAGCAATTGGAAAAAAAAAATCCAGGTGAATTAACTTAGTCGTATTGAATCGACTAAGTGAATGAAGTTCACATTAACATGTAAACTATTTTATAATATATAAACTATTTTGTAACTTGTGCACACAAACAAGAAAATTAACACTATTTTGTAACAAACTAAACTATTTATTGTACAAAATAAGCATATATATTTACCTCTAATATTTCGTTTAACATTATAATTCGACTACTCCAATCTTAAGTTTACATGTTAATGCGATCGTATCTTAAGTTTAACATGTTAACTCTCAGATCGTATCTCAATTCTCAAGTTTAACATGTTATTAAAATATATATTTTTTTAAAAAAAATTACGTATATACATATATAATATAAAAACAAATTAAGTGTTTTGTAACGTGTTAATAATTATTATATCATATCTGTGATTTACATCTAAATTTATTTTTGACAAGGTGTAAACCAGAGCATGAGACAAGCATCGTATCGGTGGTCCTGATGGACCGGAGCGAGATGAGCTTGTCTCTTACTGAATTGTCAAAGGTGGCGACGTAGCGGGGCAGAGTAAATGGATATATACCCACGGCGTTGATTTCTCTCTCTCCAAACGGTGTAGATCAAGCTCTGACAAGGAATACGCGCGAGGAGAAGCGGCTCAGCTCCAAGAACCACTGTCGTGAGTCTTCTGACTCGTGAGGCATTGGACAAGCCACGCCCAATCCTTTGTGAAGTGCATGGCTACCGAGAAGAGTGAGCAATAAATTTGTAAGTAATAAGTAAAACATAAATTTGTAATAACAACATCTAAGAAGTTCAAAAGAAGAAAATCTAATATGTAAAGTTAAAAGAGTCTAATATGTTAATTCTCGTAAAAAAGGCTACATTGGAAACAATAGACCAATGCATGCACTATAGTTGCATGATAAAATGTTTTCTTTTTCCCTAAAATATATTCCTTACCCTTTGCCTTGTGATCGCACAATAATTTACATATATATATATATACTAGGTGATTCTCCCGTGCTCATGCACGGGTATGAATATTTACTAAATAACTTAATTAAAATTATTGGTTAATGTTATCTTTTATTTATTTATAAGTTTTTATTTGTTTTGTCAACTATATGTATTTATGTAAATAGAAAATTGTTGTAATTAATTTTAAGATGTTATATATCTTATCAAACATATTTTGATATAAAAAATTTACATAGGTACTTTATTCATTTTTAGATTTATTATATGGAATATATCTTTTTGAATTGAAATACAATTAGTTTTTTTGTTCTATTTAGACTAAAGTTGTGTCGGTTTTTTATATTTGATTTGTAAAGCTATTTTTGTGAAATATGTCTATTGACATATGTTGTTTTTAATATGATTTTAAAAACACTTTCCTTTATTTAATTTTCGTTTTTTATATATATAGAAAAATTATTTCTCTTTATTAATGTGATTTTGAAAAAAAATATCATTAAAAAAAATTAAATCAAAAAGTTTTAGTAATGGGAATTTTCTTAAAGTTATTTCTTATTTAATATGATTTTATAAAAGACTTTCCTTTTTTTGGAATTAACTTTTTTATATCTAATAAAAATATTTCTGTATTTCAATGTTATTTCCTTTTAAATATGATTTTTTTTAAAAAAAATTCCATTTTTATAATTTTTGTTTTTTATATCTACACAAAAATTACTTTATGTTTTAAAATTATTCTCTTTTATTAATGTGATTTTTTAAAAAAAAAACCATTAAACAAAAAAGTATATTAAAAGGTTTCAGTAAAGGCAAACTAATATAATAATTGGAATTCATTAAGGATATCTCTATAATCGACCTCGTGAGAATTAACATGAACGCGACACATATGAAACTGACTTCTCAAATAATATTATAGAGATGTGTATCCTTTTGCATGGATGAATTGCGGGGCAACTCTCCTTTGGCAGTAAGGCGTTGTTCATGCATCTTAACCATTATATGTATAATAATGGTGTAGCAAACCGATCTGCCATATGAGTATTTGCCCTATAATTCAACCTTGCATCATCTTCTTCTTTTTAATACAATCAATTAGTTACTTTAATTAGTTTGTTTCTTTTCTGTTGAGTAATAATGGAATTTCAACCACAGAATTACAATATATAGAGACGGAGGGGGTGCATGTAGGTTTATTTCATGCAAAATTGTTTTATATATTAGCATATTCGGTGGAACATCCCATGTTTGATAGAGCATATGTGTCTGCGGACTGCCGTATCCAACTTGGAGCTTCAGAGGGAGCTTATCCTACGCCATAGCTTACCTCTATTTAGGTTTATTGCTGTGCATAATATATCATAACTTCATAAACCCCAAAAATAAGCTAATTAATCTTTAAAGAATGAAGCGATCACAATTGTTATATATCCTAAGAATTCCAATATCAAACCGACCTAATTATATTTCATCAACGTAACGGACAATGGTTACAACGTTACAACGTTGAAGTTTTTGTCTTGTGTCATTGTTCAAACAAAATCGCAAATCTCAAAAGTGATACAAGAATAGGATGCAAAGCATGTCATTTTACTAAAATGTACTTATATTTTATACTATAGAAAGTTTAACTAAAAAGAAAGGATCTCCAAAGTGATGACTCTATATTTACATAGTCAATTGCTTTGTTGTACTTTTTGTATTATGACAGAATTAGAACTTTGGTCTTTTTCAAAGTTAATTTGACTTTATTGAGCAGCATAAAATATATTTTATGTATACCTTATTACTAGGTGACTCACCCGCGCATATGCGCGGGCATGAATATTTAAAATTAATTAATATTTTGTTATATTTTTTTAAAAAAAATTGGTTTTGCAATTTTTATGTTTTAAGATTAAAGATAAAATACTGTTAAATAATTTTAAGTTTTTGTTTTAATTACGATTTCTGTTTTGGATTACTATATTTTGTAAAATCTAATTTCATTCATGGTTTTTGTTTTTTAATTTATTGATTGTTTTAAATCTAGTAAACATGGTTAATTACGGTTAGTTTGATTATTTTTTGTTATCTTGAAATTTTTTGATTTTACTGGTTAATTCTATATACATGTGTTTGCTTCTTTTTTTTGAACTTTTGTAAACTTACTGATCACTTTAAAATTGAATCCAAAAATTAAGGATTTGATTTAGTGGGTTTAAACCAATTAGACCCATTGAAATTGTTTCAAGGTTACATAATTATAAATTGATCTAATAATTTTCTAAAACACTATATTTAAAAACCTAATTATTGAAAAATAAAGTTGTTTACGTTTTTCATCATCAATATGACCCATGTGTGAGAACATAGAAATAATACAATTGGATATTATTGTTTTACATGTTTTTGGTGTATGAGTGTTTTGATTTCTACAAGATCATTGTTATTGTCTAAGATTGCGAGTCTTAAATTAGGCGCGGACATGAATATTTAAAAGGGAAAGTTGGTTTAATATTCTCAAAATATTTTGTAATTTGAAAACTAACACATGATTTCAAAATTTTGCAAACTAACTTTTTATTAAATAAAACAATCATTAATACCATAATCAGTTTTGTAATTTATAATTAAAAATGATATATACTTTTAAAAAATAAATTGAAATATATATAGATATATATAGATATATATATATATATCTTAAATAAAATATTTTAATAGTATATTATATTTTTGATATAAGTTTTGCTAGCTTATATCAAATTATAAAAGATATCAAGTAAATTTAATTTTCTTTATTTATATTTTCAGATAATGTTATTACTAAACTATATCATATATGTGCCATGAATTTAAAAAATAAAAATTACAACATCTTATATTTAGAAATTCAGTTATGATAGTGTAAAAATGAAAAGATTTAAAAGATTAAATTAAATTAAGTTGAAATGAGAACTTTAGTGATATATGATACAAAAAATTACATTGTATTTTATAATTTGTAATTTCTAATACTGATTTTGTTAAAAATGATGATTTTTTATTTTTATTTTATAACTAAAATTTTGGGGAAAAACTAATAATAGATTTTATGTATTAGTTTTAATAATAAAATTTAATTTAAAATAATTTATATGTTTGATTTATTTATGGTAATTGGATGGTTTTGAATAGCAGAAAGTTAGTTTTCAAACTTTCAAAAACAGAGGTTAGTCTTCAAAATATTTAAAATTTCTGGAATATTTAATCAAATTTATTCTATTTAAAATTAATTAATATTTTGTTATATTTTTTTAAATCTTTTGTATTTTTTGCAATTTTTATGTTTAAAGATAACTTTCTATATATTGAAATATGATACTTTTATTTTTATTATATTTCCATGTTTATTAAAAAAATTTTAGCAAAAAAAATTGAAACTAAAACTTTCCTTTGTTTTTGTAATGGCGTTTAACTTTATGGTATATAAAAACACTTAGGATTAAAAATGTGGAAATTTAACAAAAATTAAAATCAAATACCATTATCCTCTTCATTGATTGTATAATTATCAAAATATTAAAATCAAATAGCAGTATCTTCTTCATTGTAAAATCAATTTTTTTTTAATAATGGAACTTGAATTTATATCTTTTCTATATATTAAAATATTGTATTTTAATTTTATTATAAAATAATTGATATAATAGAACTTTCCTTTATTTTTTCATCACGTTTTTAATATAAAAGACTTATCTTATTCAAAAAGAAAGTTAAAATAAAACTGTATTTTATTGCAAAAAAGAAATTTTAAAAGAAATTTTTTATTTTTAATCATATTTTAATAAATAAAAAGATGTTTAAAAACGATTTTTCAAAAAATAATTGAGTATACTAATTTTATCTCATTAAGGGTACCTCTGTATTTGAATATATAAAAAAAATTAACTTTTTTTTTTAAATTCCTTTTATTGCAAAAAGTGTAACATAAATATTTTCTTTATTTTTGTAATCATGTTAAGAATTTTTTTAATAAATATATTAACTTATTTTTCTTAAGTTTTTTCAATTTCCTTTTTCTTATTTATAAGTTTTAACCTTTTTAACTTTTTTCCTTTTTTAAAAAAAATATATTTATTGTTAAACACGTTTTTAATATAATAAAACTTTATTTTATAAAAAATAAATTAAAAAGTAAATCTTTCCTTTATTAAAAATAATTAAAAAAAAATTATATCATTAAGGGTATGTCTGTAATAGACCATGGTGAAAATCAACGTGAGCGTGACACGTATGCAAATGACTTCTCAAATAATATTATAAAGATAATTGTGTAGTGTAAATTGCAGTTTCGAGCCTCTACAATTTAAGTGTCTTCATGTGGAAGCTGATATAGAAAGAACATTCCCACGGATCTTCCATTTCGAGAATCTCTTTCTACTTTATATCCCGATAATTAATTAGTTACCATTCTTTTTCTTTGTTTCCACATTAAGCATTCTTTTATCTTCTTGTCATTACTTGATATAGAACACTTAAACAAGTGGTCGCAAGCACTTCTTTTTTTAAGTCACAACCATCTCAATTAGTCTTCTTGAAACCCTTTCAAATAAATCAAACCGGACAAATTGGGCTGGGAATTCTACATTTCAAAAGGTCTAGCAAATGCTACGTAATATACATTGGTGTTGACTCTTTAGATTAAAGCTAGAGATTGAGTATTGTGAACTGAAATGATACATGTACGGTTTTTTTACATTAATATATATGTTGTGTCCGCAAAAGATGTGGCCACGGATTCCAATATCGTGGACAAAAAGTGGGGGACTGCCCTTTATTTAGGAATTTCTGAGCATAAAACTTGTGGCATGAAAAAGTATTCCTCAGAAATTATACGGGGAAGAAGAGATCATTCTCGGGATAAAACCTCAGTGTTAATTACAACGCATGGCATTGTACTATGGAATATGCTTCTCTCCAGGATTGTATAAATACAAGCATTGAATTTTTCAGGTTACAAATGTGGAGAAATCAGATGTATCAGAGGGTGGAAATGCATTACAGGGCAAGATCTCTATTGGCAGGAAACCATTACTTAGATCTTTGCATCTCTTCATGCATTGCTTTGTAGTCAGTTCTCTGCCAAAGGAGATTTGCCCGGTAATTCTTCTTTGCCAATTATTGATCAACTAGTTACATGTGATCAATCGACCGAACTTTGCAAGTAAGTATAAACTCCATTTTTTGTTGCTAATTGTGCTGGCATTGGTTTATGTTCATAGTCATACGTGGAGGTGTGGAGATCTCCTTCCTCTTTATATGAACATAGATCGATGGGTGATCGAGTAAAAACATTAGTTAAAGTTATGCTATGTCCTTTGAATTCATCCATTTTAAGATGGTCGTCTTCTTGCTCTTCACACATTCGTACATGCTTTATGCTCAAGCTAAGTCCGTACGGTGAAACATTGCCTTCATCAACAACATTTATTTACGTACCTTATTTGATCTGTTTTGGTAAAATTTGATGCATTATATTCAAAAAGGCTAATAAGGGCACAACGCTCTATCTATTACATAATATCCATTTTAGAATATAAAGCCCATTAGGCGAATAAAATGAACTAGGGAGCAAAGCCCAAATCCAGTGATTCTAAAGCCCATTAGGAGAATAAAACAGAAAGGATAAGGAAGAAAGCCCAAAGATAGTGGGGTCCTTCAAAAGTGATACGTCGATCGTCGACGAAGAGAAGAGAAGCTCAGCCCATGTTTGCTCTGCTCTACTTTAGCCTTTAATTTTGAACTTTCTTGTAAACCGCAATATAATTTTATTTAATAGAAAATTATTCAAATAATATCATGTGTATTTTCAAGTCAAGTAATAGAAATCGATTGTTTTAATTTTATTTTATTCTAAATCATCATTTTAGCCGAATATTAGGCCGTGGTTCTAAAACAGTCAAGAAAATGGTAGTAGCTCATCTGTGACTAACTAGCTACAAAAAACCACGAAACTAATTAAGCTACAAAACTATAGCCACGAAAAAAAAATCATGACTAACCATGGCCAATTCATTATATAACCACGGCATTTTGGATATAGTCACGAATTTTTGGTGGTTATATAGATTCTTTTTACTAGTGTGTTTGCTTTCGTTTTTGTTTGCATCTTCATAAAAATGTAATTATTTCTAATCAATTACCGAATGGAACAACAAGCACAAACACAACGTAATAATTAAACAAGCATGCTCTTTGAGTTGTGTGCATCATCAGGATAAATATATCTGATGAAACTCATATCGTCCAACCATTTTCCATCGATAATCAAATATGTATAAATTTTAATTAATATATGAAAATTGAACTGAGTACAAAACAAATAGCAGATGCTAGATCAATTATGATGACATAAAAATAGACAAATTGTAAGTGACGGGTTCAGACAATACGTACTGCCATGTTAATGTTAACCTTCTCCTTGTCT
Source organism: Isatis tinctoria (assembly GCA_010577795.1). NCBI lineage: Eukaryota > Viridiplantae > Streptophyta > Magnoliopsida > Brassicales > Brassicaceae > Isatis > Isatis tinctoria. Next base: position 13,021,041 of record CM021244.1, read on the forward strand.
TTTTATAGGTTTGTATCCATAAAGTGGTTTAGTTTATGGGTCACCTCTTCACATTTCTATTTAACCACAACGCTTTTCATATCTCTCTATCTATTTGTCCCCATGTGGCTTATACATACAAACAGAATAACACCAAACGTCTCGTGATAGATTCTCGTCGTATACAATCTAGCTATCTTTGGGGTTAGTCATTTGTTTTTTCTACTCATTTTAGTTCCACCCTTTGATCCATTCACAAGCAATGTCTTTTTCTTTCCTAAAGTTTTTTGTCAATGTCTTTGAACCAATAACAAAAATGAACAAACATTACAATGTTTAAACGTAAGTTTAACTGTTCATAATTTCAGAAAAGGACCCGACTATTAACCATTTGGTTTAAAATATGACTTACCAATAAATTAAACCAAAATACTATTTCCCGGTTGTACTCGTGTATTAATATACGCTGAATCAAAATTTGCAGGTCATTAAAGAGATTCAACCAGCTCATGTTTTGGTTAAAGAAATTCAACTTCTCCTAAGAGCTAAACTTGCAGGTTTGGATCGTTCTTAGATACGTAACCGAATGTTCTCATCACAAGGAGCTGCTTAATTAAGAATCTTTGCTCACAACTTGGTTTACATTCATTCAATCTTAAAACTTCACTTGGTAACTTCGTATCCTGCCTTACCTCTTTGTTTGTTTCATCTTAAGCTCAAATTGTAATCACAATGATGTCCCTTATGGGAAGAAGATGAATAAAAATATCGAAAGGAATTTGCCAAATGATATTCTATTTTCTTGTCAAATAATTCTTCTAGTTATGGACTTATGGTCACCTTAGTTTAAGAAATTCAAAACAAAACAAACAAAAAATCAGTAAAAAATAATAAAAGCCAAAATCAGGGAAAGATAGAACTAAGAGATATATAATTCTAAGAGAAAATACTAGAACACCTATAATCTTTAAAATTAGGGGAAGAAAAATTTGAGATTACGATGTTGTGTGATAATTTTATACTTGGCTAAGTCACATAAGAAAAAATAAATACACGATAGCTTTTTTTTTTTTTTGTTGGTCAAATAAAACAGAGATAATGATAGTAACGAAGCATGTGAAAACAGTCACAGAACAGCCCCATGCGTACCACTTACGGAGGTCTGCTTTCTTACGTACCTTTCGGAGTGAGACAAACGTAAAGATACAACCCGTGATTCCTCTTATCTCTCTTTCCTCGACAATTCTTCTCAGAATATAAATATTTATGCAACACATCACTGCTATGTATGTGTCGGTAGGATTTGTATGCCTAATTCACAGGTATCTGCCTCTGACATCTGGAAGTTTGCCATTGTTTTATTCTCCTTTCGCGTTCATCGATGTATGCTTAAACTGTCTTATACTGTATATTTTATGCTCATCAAGATCATTTTATTTGAAATAATACTTTTTTCTTTACCAGCAAAGGTTTTTAGAACGCACCCGTGCTAAAAGTCAAATTATTATTATTTTCTTTAGAATATGATTCAGCTTAGTCCCAATAACACCGATGGGATACTAAAATAAAACTCTAATGGGTTTACTAAAATACTCGATATTTTATTGGTAAAATTATAAATATAGTAGTTTATACATGGATAATAAGTTATATACATGTATTTGATACAATGTCTTCAGACGAATCATTTAAATATATACTTTTGATCCGGATTATTTAAGCATTTATCTTTAGTATGATAACAGCCATTAAACTATTCAACTATCTAAAAGTGAAAATCATATCAAAACCAAACAATTTTAAGTTTGGTTTGCTAATTTGCTTTTTTATTTTATTTTGGGATTCGTAAAATTAAATAATAAAAACACGAAAAGGTTAGATCATCCTTTTTTTTTTTACTTTTTACAATTTTCTATATCCGAAGAAAAAAATTTGATCGATCCATTCTGACAAGTTCGATGTTAGATCGAATCTCCTGTTGACGACTTTTAAGTCTAAGTTTAAAAATTTAAACAATAAGTAGTTTAGCAATGTGAATTAGGATTCCATTTCAACCAAACGTACGTTCATGTGTGAAACATAAAAAAAAAAACATAAGAGGATTTGTGCTGTTGATATACTGTGAGGAACGTAGTATGTGACGAGATAAACATATAATCTCAGACGTTAACTTTAAATTTCAAATAAACAACTCGTCCCATTTTGAAATCATATTTTTAGCATCTCCATACAACCTTTCCCAATTGCGAATTTTTCAGTAAACAACTAACGTACAAATAGCACACTTTGAGGTTTTTGTCATAAAAATATTATATTAAAGTGAAAGTGACGAAAATAACATTCATTAAAAAAAACTATTATACTCTTACTTTCATTCGTTTCTTCTCAATCTCGTAACCTTAAACCTTAAAATCATAAATCTAAACCCTAATTAATGACTTATGAACTCAAATACATTAATTTAATTGTTTTTAAACCATTTAACGAATGTTATTTTTGTCACATTCAACTTGGTGTGCTATTTATGTAACAAAAACATCAAAGTGTGTTATTTGAAATTATTATTCTATCTAAAATTTCACACGTCAAATCTAAGATATATATTAGAATATATCTCCTTAACTACCATAAAAATTTTAATAATATTTTACTAGATTTAATCTTATTTGTTTTTCGATGTTTCAACAAGCTACTAGTTCATCACCAAGATGTACGTCTCGTACTACACGACAAGAAAATGTGTGTGTCTATATAGATCCCGAGATATATGCTATAAAGCTAAAAAAATAATACTCTTTACCTCAAAGAGTTCAAAACATTGAGAAAGTGATGGTGGCTAGTGAACAAAAGACGAGGGCAAGCCAAGAGAAGCCTCATTTCCTCAATAATCTCACCCACTTTAAACTTGTATGTATATTTATGTTCATATCCTTATATATCTGCTTGTGAATTTAGAAGCTTAATCCCAATGAGCTATTTTGCAGAGTAACCATGAACAGAACATGGTGACTAGGGAGGCTCTTCTATACATAGCCATGCTCAAACTCAAGATAGAAGCCCTGCAAAGAGAACCTGACGTTTTCAACATTACCAAAAGGAAACCTTTACACCAGTTTCAGGTTTTTCCACTCATATCTTCGATGTATATAACATAGTCATATATTGATAAATCTTTGTATGACCAATTGAGAGTCTGTTTTCTTCATTTGAAACTCTGTGGGTAACCTTGATATGTAAGTTTTTGTACCAAACTCGAACTGAATCCCTTTATATAACGACATCAAATCTAAAATTGATCGTACAAAGCATGTATATAGATCTATAATATAGTTGAGTTAACTGGTTAATTTTATAGGCTTCTTAGTTCAAATATCAGCATGACGTGTTGAGGTATTCACACGGTGCTCTAAATGGAAGATTACTAAGTCAAGCCACCAAATATTGTTTAAATATTATAAGTTCTTGTGAAATTTGGCAGGAGGTAAAGGTGGAGAAGATTGGGGAAAATTTTCAAGTAAAGATAAAAAGTCTGAAGGGGGACGATAAGCTTGTTAACATTCTTGAAGCATTTGACAAAATGGGATTGAGTGTATCTCAAGCAAGGGCTTCATGCCGAGATACATTTGCCATGGAAGCCATTGTTGTACCTCAATCTAAAGACAAACTGTGGAGTGTAGATGATATGACCCCAATTCTGGTTAAAGCTCTTGCCAAGCCAAATGGCCCACTGTAACATTTTGGAAAAAGGCACCCAAAAAAAAAAAGGAAGAAGCTCATGAATGTGTGTTGCATATCCTGAGTTTCAATTTAGAATTGAGACTTTGAATATATATGTCGTTGTTTTGAAACTCAGTTTTGTTCAATGTAGATCCGTAGAAAATTCTAAGTTTATTGGAAATCATGAAATGATTAATATTTTACCACGAAATCCATAAAACAAAACAAAAACAAATTGTAAATCGATGGTAATATTTTACCAGAAGATTTAATTAATATCTGATTAGATAATATGTTTTTCGTAGGTACCGTAGCAACTAAGAAATAATTATTCATCGATGCCTTTCGCTGACATTATGTGGATACCCGTCTATCTTCTTCTCTATTTGTTTCTCAGCCTTCTCCATGGATCTTTCTTGGTTGCTCTCCACTGCTTTGCTATGCTCCACTCCATTTTTCTCTAAAATCATTTCCAAGCTCATTTTTGTTCCTTTTGCTCCCAAGTGACTACAAAATACTTAAAAATGCAAATGAATATGGACTCTAAGATAATCCTATACTAGAACCGGACCCGCGCGTGAGCGCGAGATTATATATAATTTTGTATTTAAATATATAATTTTGTAAATTTACAATTTCTAAAATATAAATATCATTTATAAAAATATGAGAAAACAACAATAAAATTGAAAATAAACATTAACACTATATTTTAAAGTTGTTGTGGGAATTATAAGTATCTTACATGGATATTTTACATTTTACATTGATATTAGTATTTTTTTGATGGCTTGATAAGAAATTGAGAGAAATAAAGTAGTTTTAAACAAAAAGAAGTAGAGAAACAGCAAAAAGTTAAAAATTACATCAATGTAATTAAAATAAAATGAAATAAAATTTTAAATTTGATAATTTAATATTTAGATACTAATATTTAGATACTAATAGTCTCTTATATTAAATAAATTGCAACCAGATATTTTGAAGTATTCTGATAAACAGGATTTTTCAATCACTATCAATCAATTGTAGTATAAAGAGTGTCAAACCACTTGTGAAGTAATCAAACTAACACCAAAGATTCAGAGAGCAACTTAAGCTAAATGCAGCAAGAGATTTGATTTTGGTATGATACTAGCAACCTAACAAAAGCAAAGAAGACAAAATAAAAGCAAGCAAGAAACAAAGAAGATCAAGAAATAAAAGAGAAACAAACAAGGATCAGTCTAAGAGCAAGAAAATCAAAACAAGCAATAACAAAAACATGGGAATTCAAATTCTAAAGAAGCATTAGACTCATGGGCAATGGTCAATGATCTTCAGGTGACTAATTGGTGACTAGAGATTGCTCAAACACAAGGAAGCTCCATCCTAAGCTTAAGGAACAAGATAAATCAACTCACTCTCATGAAATTGATCCTATGCTAAACAAGCTCAATCATCAATTCTCATTGGACTAAGACAAGCTAAGCATGCATTGGAATCAGCCTTAATAACTTATCAAGCATCCTAACATCAACTTTCATTGGTTAAACATGCAAGACTCTCAATAGGTTTGGCTCAGACATTTCATCAAACACTTTGTGGGCTATGAAACACCTATAATCTAGAATCAGAGATTTTGCCTCAACCCTAGCATTAAGAACAACCTAATGAGAAGGAAACTAATAGATAAGCAATAACAATCCCTAATCACCTCCTAATCACCCTAAATCTACCTAAACCATGAGCCTAATAAGAAGACTACTCACTAATCATAGTGAAAACACACAAACCCATGATGGATAGATGCATAATCACTAGATTAACAAGGATAAACAAGAAATAAGAAGAAATGATCAAAGATAAAAGCAATAGTACTTGATTAAAGAGAAAGAAGAACAAAGGATTTAGGTTTACACTTAGGATAAAAAAAAGATGATAAGAGATGTCCCATCAAATAGGTTCAGGACCTATTTATATATAAGTCTAGAAAAAGCCCTAGTTAACCCAACAATCCTGGATTAAACCAGGGAAAACCAAATAAAAATACGGAAGTCAACTTCGGTTTGCAAAAGTCAACATTTCTTCTTTCCTCGAAGCTCCCTAGCGACCAAGTGCTGGCCGCTAGGTTTGGTCGCTAGCGACCTCTCCTTGGTCGCTAGCGACCTCTCCTTGGTCGCTAGGGGTGGTCGCTACGAAAGGCTTCGATTGCTCCAATCAGCTCGCTGGGTCGCTAGCGGTCTTCATGGTGTCGCTATGGTGTAGCGGCCAACGTCTGGCCGCTAGGTGGAGGTCGATGGGCTGTAGCGACCAACAGCTGGTCGCTAGGCTGCACTCCGAGCTACTTCACTTGGTCTTTGCTCCCTTTTTGCTCCAATTGTCTCCAAGTCTCCTCCATATCCACTTCAAGTCCTGAAAAGATGCACTAGATGCAAATGCAACCTAAAATGCCTATATGTTAATAGAAACCATGCAAATGAAGCTAAAAAGATATGATCAAAACAATAAAAATGCACCAATATCATATTCTCTTATGAAAAATCTCTGATATCAAATCCGATTTTTTGGTCATCATATATACATCAAATTTAAATTTATTTATAGTATGATTACATAATATATTTATTGATTTATATATGTATATATATATATTTTCATATGGATAGTTTCTATTATGTTAATATATTAATATTATAATTTGCAAAAGTTTATAGACCCATTTATATATTTAAAAGTAATTTTATATTTATTAAAAAAATAGGTTAATCCATCAATTTATTAGTATTTTAAATATTTTTATAAACAATACATGTTAATTGATTATCTTAATTCATCTTCTAATTATTTATATATTTTAGATATGTTAATGACATATATAAATTAAAATTCTGTAATTATAAAAAAAACTAATCTTAACATTTATCACTATATAATTGAATATATATATATATATATATATATAAGCTTATTTTCAATACTTTCATTTTATTAAGTTGAAAATATATTGATGTGATTTTTAAAAATTAATATTCCCAAGTTATTAATATTATAATTTAGTTCCTATATAAGCTTTTTATTATTTTATTATTGAAATATGTTCAAAAGTATATTGAATTATGTTGTTTTATATGCATGTTTACTAAAAATTGATTTTATGATTTATTAAATTAAGTTGATGTCATATATTATTTATTTATATTTATCATTTGATTTAATAACTTAAGATGTATGATTTTACTTTTATTTTCGTTTTTAATTAATTAGAAATGTGGGATCCATTATTTTTAAGTTGTTTGGATACATGTTTAATAGTTGTGTTGTTTGGAAACATGTTTAGTAGATAAAATATTCTCTTACATAATTATCCTTAATAAATTATAAGAAAATCATTAATATTCAGTGGTATAAATTGTAATATAACACATCACAAAATGTTTTTTTCCTAAATGACTCCTCCTTTAATATAGTAGAAGATAGTACGTATGGTACTCAAAAACATGCATAAACATATTCTAAATTTGACCTTCTTTTTTCCGCGAAGTCTCTATTTCCGCTTTGGCTTGTTTCTGCTACTTTCGATTGTGGTTATTGTTCGTAGCTGTAGTTGTCGTTTGTCTTTGCCTTTTTAGTTTGTGGTCTTTCTCTGTTTCTTGTGTTTCTCTATAATTAGCTATCACAAATAAATTTGTCCAAAAAAAAAAAAAAGCTATCACAAATAAAAAAAATGGTACAAAACTTCACATTCATAAAAAAAAAAAACAAAACTTGAGCCCAATTTAAAATAAAGTTTGTCCAGATATCAGAATAACCCAATCACTGGCCCAAATCCTGAGTAGACAGTCCAACTTCTCATAGATCTTATTATATATAGTGTTGCAGTGAAAGGTATGACCAAAATTGAAGGTGATGGGGTGATAATTTCATTTTATTAACAGAAATCAATCGCTATTGTACAATCTTGCCTTAAGTTAATTTTTGTCTCAGTCTATCAAACGTTGAGATCCCTAGACCCTAGTCCATTATGCCCCATTCATGATTCCAGTGGCGGATGCAAGAATTTGTTCCATAGGGGGCAAACAATAGAAAATAGAAGTAGAAAATGATTTTGCATAAAGGTACATAACTAAAGTTTCAAGATATTATAAAAAATTTGGAAATTTCATGGGGGGCAAGTGCCACCCCCTTAATACATGTAGATCTGCCACTGCATGATTCATGTAACATTAAGCACATACATATATATATATTAGATTAGTTATCTTGCATTTGCTGGATAAATAAGCATATGAGCAATGAAAAATATTATATTTATCAAGAAATATTGGTTGGAAAGATATATAAAAATACAAGAGGATTCACAAAGCAATGTCAAGAAATATTGGAAAAAAGAAAATAATGGCATGTTGTACAAGAACCACGCCGAGGTTTTAGGAAAAGTCAGCGATGCCAGATTATTAGTCTATTTTTTAATAGCATAATATTACATGATATTAGCCACCAATAAGATATTTAAATGCAGTCAGCCAATAATATATATAAATATAGTTTTCCAAATCGATCATTGCTATAATTCTATTGAATATAATATTTTAGCCACATTGCTTCACGCATCAATACATTTCAATGTATTCCAAAAGATCCGATAAATCAATTTCAAAGTAGCAAAATTATACCTTCCCTTGTCAAAACTTATTAGATATATAGTTGGTGTATTTTAATTTTTAACTAAAATTTATCAAAAACATTATTGATGAAAAAAATACAGTATTATAGGAAAGCCGAGAAACAACAATAATGGATTGAAAGAAAATTTATATGAGATAAAGAACATATAGAAAAAGAGAGGGTCGAATAGTGCAAAAATACCCGATATATTCAGTATTGGTCGAGACTTGTTCAAAGCTCTGAACTGTGTGTTTGATAGGAATATGTGTCGAATATTTGGTATGGTATCTATGGATGTGTTTGGAGAACTTCGGATTGAATGTTTAAGTTCACATTTATGACATTTTGGTTCCGCTTTAATCTTATTTTGTAAGCCAGTTTTTTGCTTTTAAATATGTGTCTCAGTTGTTTACATAGTCTGATGTTTGTGAGAATTCTATTTGATTAAATTTATATTTCGTCAGATGACTAAAAACAAAAATCCTATTTGAACAAAAAAACAAACTTTTTCTACGCTAAAGGTTAATAAATAACAAAGAAATACTATCGATTTGTTGTACTACAAGTCTACAAATATTATCGATAGGAGAGAAAACTAATATATAAGCAAACGTGATAAATTTTTTCCTTACTAGATTTTTCATTTGCGTACTACTGATTGGATGTTCAGTCCATATATTCCATTTTTATTGACTCTAATTGAGATCAGCGCAAAGAAAGGGTAAACTTTTGATCAGTAAACGATAACCATCACACTTTAAATAAGATTATCTATATGATTAGAAATAAGAATTTTAATTATTAAATCCGAAACAGGATAAACTATATTATATATGCGTTTCATCAGCTGATCATGTTGCTTTTGGTGAAGGAAAAGGTCATAAGAACTTAATTTTAATATTGTACTCATAGTTTCGGCTCGTACTTTGGAGTGATACTGAGAGTCCTAATTGGGATTGCATTGTTCACAACGCATCATATGCATATATATTCATATGCAAACACAAGATGCCCAAGAATCCATAAAGTTATCAACATTAAAAGAGAGTGGATATGTATGTACCTCATGCTGCATAAGTGATAGCTCTTTTTTTTTTTTTGAACAACAAGTGATAGCTCTTTTAACAATAATAAATATATATCCCTTTTTCAATATTATATATATACGTGATAAAGTTATATATGCAATGTAATAGTTATAGCTGATACTCTAAACAAGAAATATACATAGCCGAAAAAGAAACGAAACACATATATAGAGTAAGATACTAAGATGATCATAAAGGTCTTGTCAACAATTCAATAGCTGAGAAGGCAAGATATATAATCAATTCAATTGGGTAAATGTGATGAATAAGATGTACATCATTACATATTTGACAAATATGTTAAAAACTGAACTAAATTTGGAATAAAACTTTTTAAATCAAAGTTAAATTTTCCTAAACACCTAATCTGATTTTCATTCATGCGGCATTAATAAACTTTTTGTGAGTGGAAAAGTTCTTGAAAAGGATAGAAATAAACTTTAGATCTAAAACAAATCTTGAAACGAAGGGTTTGATCATATCTGTTCCCATTTCCTTGTTCACACACTACACCACCCAATGAACCTAATCATCTTCCAATCATTTAAATACATTGTAAATAAATAAGGGTTTGAACAATGGTGAATAAAGACAAAAAATAAAACAAGTGTGTACTATTAATACCTAACCCCATCTTCAAACCACGCAGTTAAATTATTTTATCATAAACAAAGGGTGTGATCATATGTAACCATCGCCTTATAGACAAATTATTATCTACTAAAATAACAATCAACAATCGGGGTCCATCTCTTAATGATAGGGATATAAAGAATTATTATTGTTTAAAATAACAACTACTAGAGATTAAATTGACATATGCTCGCACGTCCTCTTTCATACACAACCCCTCTTCGTCTCCACCTTCTCTCCATTTTCTCTTTCTCTTATCTCTCTCTACTTCTACTCCTCTTCTTCCTTCTGCAACTCATATCTTTTCCAAAAGCGATCAAGATCAGCGAAATATACTACTCTGAGTCGATATCATTGGTCGACACTTCTTTCCTCGCTTAATTTCTTGTAAATATATAACTATATAGTATATAGAAAATATAAACATGAAGCGAGGTCTAGATATGGCGAGAACCTACAATGATCACGAGAGCAGTCAAGAAACAGGACCTGAATCACCAAATTCCTCAACTTTCAACGCAGCCATCTCTTCTCATTCACCTAAACGAAGGTAAATCAATATACGTACACATCTTCCATTCGAATTATATAGAAATTTTATGAATATTTTAGCATTAAGTATATTCATATATCGATGTACTTGTTAATTGACTACAGTAGGAGATCCATAGAGAAGAGAGTAGTGAACGTACCGATGAAAGAAATGGATGGATCTCGGCACAAAGGCGACACAACTCCACCATCGGATTCATGGGCCTGGCGTAAGTACGGCCAAAAGCCCATTAAGGGATCTCCTTACCCTAGAGGTTATTACCGTTGCAGTAGCACAAAAGGTTGTCCGGCAAGGAAGCAAGTCGAGAGAAGCAGAGACGATCCGACGATGATTCTCATCACTTACACATCTGAACATAACCATCCTTGGCCTCTCACTTCTTCTTCTAGAAACGGATCCAAACCTAAACCCGAGCCCAAACCCGAACCAGAAGTAACCGAGTTGGAGCCGGAGGAGGGTGATAATAATAAGTTTATGGTTCTTGGGAGGGAGATTGAAACAACGCCGTCTTGCGTCGTTGATGAGTTTGCTTGGTTTAGTGAGATGGAGACGACGTCTTCGACGATTCTTGAGAGTCCGATTTTCTCTTCGGAGAAAAAGACAGCTGTCTCAGCGCCGGCGGATGACGTTGCAGTGTTTTTCCCGATGGGAGAGGAGGATGAGTCTTTGTTCGCCGATCTTGGCGAGTTACCGGAGTGTTCGGTGGTGTTTCGTCACCGGAGTAGCGTAGTGGGGTCGCAAGTGGAGATCTTTTAACACGTGGTGGTATTTTATTGGATATTATTGTCGCTCACATGGGAAGCGTTGTACGCACGGCGTTTTTTGGTTTTTTTTTCTAAAGTTTCCAACGGTAATCAATAAATCATCATAAGACTCTCTCTAGTTTCTACACTTATTATAAAAGAAAATATAAAAAGAAGGTATGATTCGATTTCCTTTTTTTTTCTCTATTTAATTTTCTGGCTTTAGATTTAATTTATGTGGGTTGATTTGCAATGTAGTTAGCTGAATAAAAATGGTTGCCATTTTTATGTGTATGTAACTGATGTCGATTTGATTTATATGTTACATTGTTTGGTCAAGACTTAAGCGTAGAACGTTGAGATTTGAGAAGGAAAAGCTCATTTGTCATATCATGGGGACATAATTTTTGTATTGTTCTGATAAGAAACTTTCTAAAAACAACAGGAACTAATTTGAGAGAATAAAGATTACTGCCAAATCTGTATAGAGAAGTAAATTTGAGAGAATAAGTCTTTTGAAAGTAACCAATCAAAATCAATTATTTCAAGATCACTTAGCACACACACACACAAAAAGATCACTTAGATTTCAAAAGTTTCAGTACTTTATACTTACTTTGTTAAATTGTTAGCCGGGCTGCATTTGATCACCTAGCATCAAGGAGACAAGGATCGTTGTAAATTTTAGTTTCTAATTTACTTAGATCCTGAATACCACTTAGACACACAAAAAATGATAATAATTTGATATCTAAAAACCTCTTAACAGTACATATTTTCGGAACTTCATCTAATAACTTAAGAATTGCGGGTACATGATTACGTACACGAAGAATAATAGCACATCTAAAGAAGGAATTAATTAGTTGCGTTATGATTCACGTTACTAGGCCTGCCAAACTCTCTGTAATTACTATTATTAAAGTTTGTGTACATTTATATATGTTAAAATTAACTGTAGTTCTGACTTTTAGATATTTTTCATTTTAGAAAATTGCGGCAGTCCAACCTCCTCAAAATATATTAATTTAAGCGTAGTAGTCTACGAGAGGAAGATATGATTGTATGGTGTGCCTTTTAAAATGTGGGAGTACCAAAGTGAAAACAAAATTACTATAGAATATATTGTGAAGATTACCATACTAAAGAAATCTAAATTTTTGTAATAATTAAGTATATATCTACTAATTTTGTACGAGTTGATACACGTTTTACATTCTTCGGCCGTGAAATAATATGGATAAAAGCAGCATTCTGGAAAGATCAGAGTGTTACACGCTTTGCATAACACGCTTGACAAATAAAAACCATGGCATTCTTTTTTTTCGAGTTGATACACGCTTTATATTCTTCGCCTTTCTATGCGTTGCAACTAATTACAGGTAAACATTTTCTTTATTCTCCATATCAAATCTGTCTTTAACCGTCCTCTTATCTTCGCAAAGTGGATTAAACTCGTGTTAAAGAATCTTTATCACATTAGGATTTTTACAAAAATATTCGTCGGTCCGCACTTCACGGACACTTCGCATTAGGGCTTTGGTCACCAATAGTATCTGGTAGGCAAAACATATAATTTATACTCCAAAATATCTCCACTATTCTGCCAAATGTGGGACGCAAGACAAATGATCTAGTCTCCAAACAGAATATTTATGTCATGGTTTTTATGTTAGATGATGGATAAAGTTAGTCAACAGACTAATCCATATACAATTAGGCAATGATCAAACAAATAGTTTGTGTGGGACCGGAGGTCATTCTTTGACAATCCCATATAAACTTTAATCTTCAAACTTAGGGAAAACGACCTATTTCCACCTTGGAATTATCATATAGTAACAAATCTACACAAAGTTTCACCCTCATCCGATATCTCCATAGTCTCATAGTTCGAAACTTTTTTCTCCACAGATACATAGTTCGAAACCTATTGCTCCACAATAATAAAGATCGAAACTGAAATCTACACAAACCGTAATCAATCGCGGTTTACTGTTTTTCGGGGGTAATGGTAACCAACAACAAAAGAGATTAGACCAGATTAGACCGAATTAGGATCCGATTAGGATCCGAATAAATGGGTAAACCAAAATAAATAAAAAACTACAAATTAAAACCAAATAAAAAAAATTCCAAAACTCTTAGAACCCTAAATCCTGATTCCCCCAAATCATCTTCCCGAATCCTTGTGTTGATTCCTCTAAATCCTAAATCCCAATTCCCAAATTCACGTTATTAGAATCCTATATGCTTTTTTGCAAGCTTAAACATTGTTGAGAAAGAAAATAAAACCCAGAAAGAAGAGATTTTTTATCTTTTTCATATAGCATAAAATTGGGATTCGATAAAAAAGGGCAAAATAATTCTCTCTTTCCCATTGATTTTTTTCTATCTTTATCCGTTTTTCTCTCTTGCTTGAGAGTCGATCGTGATCTCGAAGCTAGGATCAAAGATGGGATTTTTGTTTAACAAAGTTCTTTTAACAGATTGGAACTTTGTGATTTCGGTATTTGGGTAAGACATTGGCGTTTGGGATTCCAAGGAAGCTTTCATTATTCATCGAAAATGGCAGATTTAAAAATCGGTCAAACCCTGCCTCTTAATCCAAAGTCCCCAAATCCCTAAACCCACTTAATCCCCATCCTCCGATCTTCGTTTGTCCTCTACACTTACAAAAACCTCTCTACTCAATTTCTCACTCTCTGCTCTGTTTCGAATTGCTTGTTTCTTGAATTGCGTCTGATTCGATGTCACCGCGACAATCACCGACAAACCCACAAGCAAAGGAGGATTTTTAACCGTCTCCGGCGTGACCTGTTACACCTAGGATGACGTCGAAGTCGAAGCTCTCACTTCCAATTTCTCAAAGTTTTTTTTTTTTTTAAAGAACCCCAAAGATTTTACCATTGGAGCAAAGAAGTTAAAATTATCTTACGAAGATTTCTGAACTCAAATTTTATAACTAAAATAATGATCAAACCCATGAGGGGTTACTACCATTGGAGATGCCCTAATTGATTTGAATCGAATGAAAACGCTTTATCTGTTTCGTCATTTTAGTTGTTTATGTCTCGCAGAAATTGATTATCTATTTGCTTCTGCAAACTTTTCGGTAACGTTAAGCTTAATCGCGTTAATCAAGAACATGAGATTAGTCATTGGGGAAGAAGAAGAAGTCTCGGATTCTCAAATTCCCAAATGGGTCAATGGATCGGATAAAGCGAGTGGGGCGGATCTTTAATTCGGTTCGGTTTACCGTTTACGTTTTTTGTTGCTCGGTTTATGTTGTAAACCATTAAAATCAGTAATTGTGGAACAATAGGTTTCGAACTATGTATCTGTGGAGAAAAAAGTTTCGAACTATGAGACTATGGAGATATCGGATGAGGGTGAAACTTTGTGTGGATCTGTTACTATATGATAGTTCCGAGGTGGAAATAGGTCGTTTTCCCTCAAACTTACTCTAAAGAGATGGAACTTCAGCTCCTTTCGCTTTTGACATATATCTTGTGAACGTAAAAATCCTGCAACTTTACAAACAATTATGTTTGTATTGGAAAGTCCACAAATTAGAATATCATATTAAAAATGTAATCTTAAGAATGCGAATATTTATAAATTCTAAGTATACTAAATCTCTTCCGTAATAGTTAAATCATAATCAAACTCTTCCATAAAAGAAAAAATCAATATAAACATGAAAATTTTGAAACTTAGAAAAGTAGAAATTAATGACTCGCGGCCGTGAGAAATCATATATATTACTTCATTAAAAAGGAATCTTTCGATAGATCTTAAAAATTCATTAAATTAACAAATAAAAACCTTCATTAGAAGACAAACCAATTAAATGAAAAGAAAATCAAAACTCTAGCCAAATGGCCAAAACTCCTTTAAAGAAAACGTGAACAAAGTAAATATATAAGACCACCGACGACTTTTAGAACCAACTTTTTTGTTTTAGCCACTATCGTTTCCACCGTTTTCTTTGTCGCCTTTCTCACCACAGTGCTCGACCCCGACGAACCATTATTTTTATTTTTGTTTCCCATGATCTTCTTTGTAGACTTTTTTTTTTTTTTTTTTTTTTTTCACCATCTTCTTTGTAGACTATATCACAAGAAACCTGCATGAAATATTATATGCTTTTTATGATTTTGTCAGATTGTTGACTCTTACATCATATTAAGAAAAAACAATATCAATAAACTTTTTTGTATGTAAAAGATTGATGATAACTATCAGAGTGTCATCGACAAGTTTGCAACGATTGATGAATTGTTATGATTGCAAACGTGATGCATTTTTTTTTTAAAGTAACCCATTAAAGATTTAGTTACCTCAAAGTTTGGGCCTTGGGTCCCGCTATGTATTGGGTATTTTACTTTAAGATTAGTCTAACTCAGTGTTGGGATTGGGACCTTTTTTTCATTACTTGTGTGTTTGGGTCTGGCACTACGTTAATTGAAACTTTCTTTGTCTCCAAGATTCAGGATGGATCTTACTAAAGTAGTATTCAAATTATATTATATTGTAATATTTCTTATTTTTACTACAAAAGAAAAATTAAGTTGTATTGTTTTTATACAAAAAAAAAAAAAAAGTAAAAATTTACGGGCTTTTTTGAAGAAACCCTCGAACATTAAATTTTCTAAAGGCCTCCACGTCAAAAAAATCAGATTTGTAACGGTCGTGCGGGCGAGGTCGATGGCGATTTGCTAATTTCGAAGATGGATTCTTCAAGGTGGCATCTGGAGTAGAGATTGGGTTAGATTCGGAAGCATCATTAGCGTATGAAGCTTTGGTATGTCTTTGCGTGATCTGGGTAAGGAAGAGATCAAATTTGAATCCAGATTCCCTTCAAAATCTGCGATTTAGGAAAATCTCTGATCTGTTTGATTGGAGTGTGTTTATGGTTTTAATGGGATATGGAAGTTTCGGAAAAGTAATGGTTATGACAAGATCTCGATCTGAATTGCTGAGTTCAGGGCTACAGATTTTGTTGAATTTTGTTTCGGCAAGTATCCCCCAATCAACGAGATTTTGCAGGATCTGGGATATATCCTTGATTTGTGTGGATCGTGGGGGACTCAAACAGGCTCGCGGAACTATATATTGGCTCGTCATTGGAGGGGATTGTTACCATTTTCAACGTTCTCTATTTCCCTACAAAACATTTTCCAGGGTTCGATCTTTTCATTTAACCACAGATATGTCTCAGGCATCTCTTTTGAGCAAAGCAGAGGGCAAGCGAGTGGCTACTGGAGGCGGTGGTATCAAGATTTCAATCCCTCAGTTTGATAATTCTAATCTGATAAAGGGATACTCTCGTACCCTAATTGGGAGGTGTATGAATCCAGTCAAGCAGGATATGAAATCATTGCTTTTTATGCTCCCTCGCATATGGCAGCTCGAAGAGGGTGTGGCGGGGGCGGATCTTGGGATGGGCAGGTTTCAGTTTGACTTCGACAGAGAGGAGGACATAGTGGAGGTTCTTAAGCTGGAGCCCTACCATTTTGACTATTGGATGTTATCTTTGGTTCGATGGGAACCAGTCGTTGACCCAAATTATCCCTCGACGATCACCTTCTGGGTGAGGATTTTGGGTGTACCACTCCATTTTTGGGCTGATCCCACATTCCGTACTATTGGAGAGGCACTTGGCTTGGTGCAGGATGTGGATATTGATGAAGGCAAGGTTCGTGTTGTTTTGGATGGGTTCAAGCCTCTCGTCTTCTCTTTGATGGTAGAATTCCATAGTGGAGATGAGACTTCAATCTCTTTGAAATATGAAAAGCTGTTTGGGTACTGTGGGCTCTGCTTTCGTCTTACGCATGATCAATCCAGGTGCCCAGGGCAACGAGGAGGAACAACAGAGGTAATGAGAGATGATCCAACATCTCGGCAAGGTCAGGGACCTAATTTGTTGAGTTACAAGGGAGCCGTCAATCGGGGTTCAGATATTCTTCCCTCTTCTGGTGGTACTCAGTCTAGGGGTAACCAAGAGAGGGAGAGCTCAAAGGGGAAAGAGGTAGGGCGAGAACATCGCTCAGACAGTAGAAAGGTTGATGTTGGTGTCAGGACGTATAGAGGAAAGCAGTATCGTGCAGCGGGGGAGGGCTCCTCCCGAGGGTTTAGACAACCAGGCTATGTTCATCCTGAGGAATTACGATCGAGGTTTGCTGCTATTGGGAAGAACACTGAATCTCTACATTATCGGAGTGTGGGCAAGCATTTGTCGGATCATGAGTTAACAATGCTTGATGCTTTTCATGGTCAACGGTCCTCTCATGTGGGGAAGGGTACAGGTTCTGTCTCCACAACTCATTCGAGGGCGAAGAAGGCTATCCTCTTTGAGACAACGGAATTGGCGGAGGTTACTGGGGCTCAAGAGAGGGACGATTTCAAGAACAAGGCGGATATTTCGGAAGTGAGGGAGGAGCTAGGCAAGGACGAACTCTTGCTTCTGGCAGAGGAAGAGCTGAGGGTAACGGAAGTAGTGGAGGAAGGGGCTTGTGTCGACTCTGCGATGGAACAAATGGAGGATGAGTCGCTGGGTTTGGAAGCGCAGGTTTCACAGGTACCCGATCTGGGAATGTTGGTTGATATTCCTGTCCTTCTGGATGCCGAGGGGAGTATTGATGACAAAGTACTCGTTGTAGAGGGGGGTATGCAGGAGGAGAATGAGATAGAAATACAGGATTCAAAGACTTGTACTGTAGATGTTGCGAGTATCACTGATGCTGTGGTTGCTGATCCTAAACATGGTCAGCGTCGTAAGGTAATGAGGATAGCTACTGGGTTTGGGGGGACCACAAAGAAGAGATTGGTGCAACCCTTACTTCACCGAGAAAGAAGACAGTGCCTCGACAGATAGGTAAGACAGGGGAGAGCTCAGGGGAAGAGGGGAGTAGGGTTACTGCAAACCCGAAGAAAACAGGCAAGGCAAAGGAGATTCCTCTCTGATGGATTTGATTCAGCGTTGGTGTGCGGCTTAGCGGTGGCCAAATTTTATTTTTCTGGTTTTCTCATTCGTCGAATAATAACGGCTTGGATTTACAGGCTTCTCTGAGTTCCATAATCTTAGGCTGCAATTCATTTTCTCAGGGTTTTTCGTTTCATTGTTTCATGATCTGTGGCAGATTTATTTTTCTTGTAAGGCTCGCCCATGATTGTGGGATAAGTAAGTGGAATAAAACTGGATTGATGGTTTACTGGGTTTGGTGTTTAAGTCTTCTGTCTCTGAGCATGGTAGATTCACGGTGGCTATTATTATCATTTTTTCTGTGCGTTTCAATTGGCGATCTTAGTTTAGATCGGATGTACTTGGATTTGGTAAAAGATGAGGTAGCGCTTACGGTTTGTTTGGGGTTCATAAGGTTTGATTTCGTCTGGTCATGGAAATATGAGAGCTTTTTGGTATGGATCTATTTTTGTTGTGGTTTTACGCAGGGGATGAGGATTATGGTGCTTTGGATCATAGGCGAGATCTTATGTTTAATTTTGCTTCTAGGTTCTCTGGACTGGTGTTTCTTTTGCACTTTGAATCTTTGGTTGATAAAACGGTTGCGGAAGGTTTGGGTGGTACTTCGTTTTTCTGATTGGGATGGAGTTTTATTTATTCTTGTTGGTTATATCGAGTATGTGTTGTCGTATGTTTTCTTACAAAGTAAGAGTCAACATTCTTCATTTATATTAATTTGGTTTCTGCTTGAGCGGTTATTGAATGAGATTTTGTTTACTCATTGTTGGGTTTGTTTGTTAATGGAGAGTGGGCAAGTTGTGTTTGATTTTAATTCTGGTCTTATGGTGATTAATGGATACGTGTCTTGGTTCCTTTGTTATGGGGATGTTGACTATCATATGTGGGAATTACGTGTCCTTCTTCATAAGGTGTCTAGCTGGCTATCAAAGGGATTTCTTTGCTTAGGTGTGTATTTGTCTCGGGAGTGTTGTGTACACAGGTCGTCTTCGTCGGAACGACAAACTCAGTTTATAGTGGTGGCTCTGCTATTTGTCTTATGTGGGATTTCTCTATTCTGGTTTTGTTATATATGTACTGATCATCAGTGTCTTCACATGAATAAAACTTGGTGTTCTCGTTATTCGTCTATTTTGCTTTGTTGGATTTCGCTCTCCTTATGGCGGTGCTGTAGAGAACTTTATTTTTTCTCTTTTGGTTTTTTGTTTGTTCGGTGTTCCATTGGCCTTTGTCATTATCGGCTAAATATCTCTGGCTGTTGTTTTTACTGGTTTATTTGGTCTCGCTTGATCTTGCTATTCGTAAGGCAAATTTCCACAGGTTCTGCTCTGGGTTTTTACTGTATTGGTCACGGGTCTGGACGATCCTGGGTCATCATTTTCTATGATGGACGACGTTTTCTCAATGGGTCTCTTCAAACCCAAACTGCTACGATTCTTACAAGTCGTGTAGTATAAAAATGCGGGTTTTGAGTTGGAATTGTCAGGGTATGGGAAGCAAATGGACTATTAGTTATTTACGGGAGATCTGGTTTAAATTCAAGCCAGAATTTTTATTCTTATCGGAAACAAAACAAGGATCCCCGTTTGTACAAGGGTTTCAACATCATTTCGGTTATGACAAATTATTTACGGTGGATCCTATCGGATCAAGTGGTGGTTTGGCTCTTTTTTATAATGACTCATTTTCAGTAGACATTTTGTTTGCTAATAATAGGATCATTGATGTGGAGGCACAAATTCAAGGCAAAAAAGTATTTCTTTCCTTTGTGTACGGAGATCCTGTTCAAAAGCGAAGGGAGATTGTCTGGGAACGTCTAACGAGATATGGTTTGCTCAGAAATGAACCTTGGTTTATTATTGGGGATTTAAATGAGATTAC
This sequence comes from Isatis tinctoria, assembly GCA_010577795.1. Classification (NCBI taxonomy): domain Eukaryota; kingdom Viridiplantae; phylum Streptophyta; class Magnoliopsida; order Brassicales; family Brassicaceae; genus Isatis; species Isatis tinctoria. Next base: position 13,041,267 of record CM021244.1, read on the forward strand.
CGGTAATCATGAAAAGCAGGGAGGATCTTTACGGCCAGCATCGTCCTTTGTCGACTTTAATAATATGATCAATAATTGTGGTTTTGTGGATTTCCCTTCGGTCGGGAACTCTTTCTCGTGGAGGGGAAGGAGAGGTCGAAAACTTATTCGGTGTAGATTGGATCGAGCTTTAGCCAATGTAGAGTGGCATAATCTGTTTCCATCTTCTTTTGTGGAATATTTAGGTATGGTGGGATCGGATCATAGGCCAATAGTTGCTTCCTTGAACGTCACGGCACCCAGACGAAGAAATCAATTTCGTTTCGATAAACGTTGGGTTGGCCAGGAGGGTTTGATGGATTCTATTGCGCAAGGGTGGGGAGGTAGACAGAGGTGTGGGGGAATAATTTTGTTGACAGAATAAATTCTTGTAGGCACAGGATATCACAATGGCGAAAGGAAAACCTGCCATACGGTAAAGAGGAAATAAGTAAGCTTCAGCAGGCTCTAGAAGAGGTCCAAAATGATGATTCTCGAACAGCGGAGGAAGTGCAAGACATCTCGAGGAAATTGCAGGAGGCTTATAAAGATGAGGAACTGTATTGGCAACAAAAAAGTAGAAACATGTGGCATCGATCAGGGGATCAAAATACAAAATTTTATCATGCCTTAACCAAACAGAGGAGAATTCGTAATCGGATTGTGGGCCTCTATAATAATCAGGGTGAATGGTTGGTAACGGATTCGGGAATTGAAAAGGTTGCAGTAGACTACTTCGAGGAGCTCTTTACCTCTACGGACCCCTTAGATTTTGATGATTTTCTGAGGGTGGTTCCGACGACAATAACGGAACATATGAATGACCGCTTAACAGCTTTGGCGACAGAGGAGGAAGTAAGGGCGGCCTTATTTATGATGCACCCAGAAAAGGCTCCAGGACCGGATGGTATGACGGCACTCTTCTTTCAACAATCTTGGGCAATTATTAAAACGGAAGTGGTTCAGTTGGTCAATGATTTCTTCAGATCAGGAGTTTTTGATCCGCGTTTGAATAGGACGAACATCTGTTTGATCCCAAAAACAGAGAGGCCAAGCCGTATGACGGAGTTACGGCCTATCAGTCTCTGTAATGTGGGGTACAAAATTATTTCGAAGGTACTCTGTCAACGGCTAAAGTGTTTCCTTCCGGGACTTATATCAGAGACGCAATCGGCATTTGTTTCAGGACGGTTGATTTCGGATAATATTCTGATTGCACAAGAGATGTTTCATGGATTACGGACAAATAGGTCATGTAAGAGTAATTTCTTAGCAATTAAAACGGATATGAGTAAGGCTTATGATCGGGTTGAATGGATCTTTATTGCAAAAGTTATGCAAAAGATGGGATTTGCGCCGCAATGGGTGACTATGGTGATGCAGTGTATTACATCAGTTCAATATAGTGTCCTCCTCAATGGGCAACCAAAGGGGCTGATAACCCCTAAAAGGGGACTCCGGCAGGGTGACCCACTGTCCCCATACATCTTCATATTATGTACGGAAGCATTGATTGCAAACCTAAAGGAGGCGGAAAGGATGAAATTATTGACGGGGCTAAAGGTAGCCAGAGCTAGCCCTGCTATATCTCATCTCTTATTTGCGGATGATAGTCTATTCTTTTGTAAGGCTACCAAAGAGGAGTGTCAGGTTATACTGGGCCTTCTGAAGGAGTATGAATTAGTTTCTGGGCAACAAATCAACTTTGAAAAATCTTCACTTCAGTTTGGTCATTTAGTGGATGCAGGGATTCAGGAGGAAATAAAAGGTACTCTGGGTATCTCACGGATGGGTGGAATGGGGTCTTATTTGGGGATACCGGAGAGCTTGGGGGGACCAAAGACACAAGTGTTTAGTTTTCTAACAGACAGATTGTTGTCACGGATTAATGGATGGACACCAAAATTACTATCTAAAGGAGGCAAGGAAGTTATGATTAAGTCGGTTGCCACAGCCTTACCAACTTATATTATGTCATGTTTTAGAGTTCCAAAAAAGGTTACAACCAAACTGATAAGTGCGGTGAGTCAATTTTGGTGGAGCTCGGGGGGCTCGTCGAGGGGTATGCACTGGTTATCTTGGGAGAAGTTATGTCGGAAAAAAATTGATGGAGGTTTGGGTTTTCGACTTCTTCAGGAATTTAATACGGCTCTTCTTGCCAAACAACTATGGAGATTAATGGATCATCCCTCCTCACTGTTTGCTAGAGTCTTCAAAGGACGCTATTTTAGGAATTCGGATCCTCTAGCTCCTATCCGATCCTACTCTCCGTCTTATGGATGGAGGAGTATTATCTCAGCTCGCTCTCTGGTTAGAAAAGGACTAATCAAACGGGTTGGTACAGGCGCGTCGATTTCAGTTTGGAATGACCCCTGGATCCCGGCCCACTGCCCGAGACCAGCACTACCAAAAACTTTTGTTCAGTATCCCCACCTATGTGTGAACCATCTCATTGATGAACGGACGATGACATGGAAAGTCGATCTAATTAAGGACCTTCTTTGTCCTGAGGATGCAGCTATTGTTCAGGGAATTCCGATCAGTAGATTACTCCGGTCAGATCGTGACGGATGGCATTTTACTAAATCGGGTCGATACACTGTTAAATCTGGGTATAATGTGGAACGGGAATCTCAGCTTGCGAATAGGGGTCCTCCTATACTTGGGCCGGATATAAAACCATTACAAGCCTTTACTTGGATGGTTAAGTGTCCCCCAAAATTGAGACATTTTATGTGGCAAGTTGTCTCGGGATGTTTACCGGTACTCGGTAACCTTAAGGCTAGGAGAATCCAGTGTGATTCCCAGTGTGGGAGATGTGGGGCGGAGGTGGAGACGATTAATCATGTTCTTTTTGAGTGCCCTCCCGCGCTTCAGGTTTGGGCTTTATCTTCAGTGCCGTCGAATCCTGCTGTTTTTCCAACTGGTTCCGTATTTACGAATATGGATTTTTTGTTCTGGCGTATACCTTCGGATGATCGTGGGCAGGCATACCCGTGGCTACTTTGGTATATCTGGAAAGGTAGAAATGATAAATGTTTCAATAATATTGATCGGAGTGCTGTTGATATTGTTCGGATGGCGGAGGCAGAAGCTTCTGTGTGGACAGAGGCACAATGTATGGAGGGGTCAAACATTTCAGGGGAGATTGCTAGGAATAGTTTATTAAGCCAGCCAACCGGTCAGCAAAGTGGTCAGCCAGTGCAAGCTATTCAAGGTAGATACTGTCAAGTGGATGGGTCTTGGAAAGCAGGTGATGTTTTCTCTGGACAAGGTTGGATTACGGAGTGTGCAGAAAGTGAGGTAATGATGGGAGCCCGGAATGTAAGGTGTAGTCTTTCACCATTACATGCAGAATTCGAAGCACTTATTTGGGCAATGGATTGTATGAGTATTTTACAATTCAAAGAAGTAACTTTTGCTTCAGACTGCTTGGAGTTAGTGAAGTTGGTCTCTGAACCAATGTTATGGCCGGCGTTTGCAGTGCATTTGGAAGAATTTCAGCGAGCAAAGAGGGCTTTTGGGATATTCGCGCTCATCCATATCCCCAGATCAACCAATTCAAGAGCGGATAAACTAGCAAGAAGTGCTAGATCTTTCCCCTCATGCATTATTCATGTTGGTGTTGATGTTCCGACTTGGCTTGTCGAGTCATTTTAGATTTCGGTGTTTGGTTTGTTTTGCTGTTGACAAAAAAAAAAAAAGTTGTATTGTTTTCAATATTTTAATAATCCAACTACACCAAAACCCAACAAAATCTGGGTAAAACAAAAACCCATAGAAGAGAAGACATGTACAAGAACAAAAGCCCAAAGAAGAGACAGAGCTGAAAACAGCTCATAACTCACCACAACGGTATTCTCCACAAACATCTGTACCTACAGAAATGATGGCACCGAAAGAACTAAAGTAGTGTGTCTCCAACCAATCACAACAAGGAATCATGAAGCAGCTTTAAACGGTGTTGTCTCCACCTGAAAGAAGCCAAGAAACGTTAGCTCTATATAAGTGAAGTTAATGTAACAAAGTTTATATAGTGAAGAATCAATAAAATTAGATTCAAGTTTCTTTTACACTTTTCTCACTTTTCCTTCATGGTATCAGAGCCATGGCTCTCCAAATTGTAAAACTTCCCAAGCTTAACATCTCACACTGTGTGACTGTTAAGCTCTCAAATACAAACTACTTTGTCTGGAAAAATCAGTTAGAAACTTTCTTGGGTTCACAAAAGCTGTTGGGGTTCATAAATGGGTCCATACCTGCTCCGCATCCCACCATCGAATTTCCAAGCCCTGGAGGAGAAGCCACTCATGTCGTAAATCCAGAGTTCACAACTTGGTGCGAAGCTGACTGTGTGGTAAGGTCTTGGATACAAGGCTCACTCTCTGAAGATGTCTCAAATCTTGTTGTTGGATGTGCTACTGCTCAGGACATGTGGCTCACACTTGGAGCTCATTTCAACCGCATCTCAGCCACAAGAATCTTTGATCTTCAGAGGAGGCTCCAAACCGTCTTAAAGAACAACAAAACCTTAGAAGTATATTTAAGCGATATCAAATCTCTATGTGACCAGCTAGAATCCATGGGAAGTCCAGTTACTCCAAAAATGAAGCTCCTTTCTATGCTTCATGGGCTGGGAAGAGATTTTGAACCACTAATTATCATGCTTGAGGAGTCTCTGGAAACTGGTGCGCTACCTGCATACGAGAACGTGGTCACCCGGCTCAAAAGCTATGAAGAAAGGTTAGAGAAGTACAAATCTACTGAAGTACATGGCCTTCTACTTAGACAAAAGAGAGTATGCTAACTCTTATAACTGGAACAACGCTTACTCAACTCGCGGAAGAGGTTCCGGTAGGGGTCGTGGAAGAGGTTCGTACTCCACCAGAGGCAGAGGCTTCCCACAGCAAATCATTGACTCGTCACAAAGCTCTCTAGATGACTCAGAGCAAGATGCACGCCCTAGGTGTCAGATCTCCAAAAAGAAAGGTCATGAGGCTCTAAAATGCTGGCATAGGTTCAACAATGCTTACCAGTACACGGACTCACCTTCGGCTAAAGCCTTGGCAGCCTTAAGAATCACTGATGTTACTGAGACATCTGGTCTTGAATGGTATCCAGACACATGGGCTTCAGCGCATGTCACCAGTTCACCTCACCATCTGCAAAAGTCTCAACCATATTATGGAAACGATGCAGTAATGGTGGGTGATAGCAACTTCTTGCCCATCACGCACACCGGCTCAACCACCATTGCCTCAACGTCAGGTACGTTGCCTCTGAAAGATGTTTTAATCTGTCCAAAAATAGCTAAATCTCTTTTATCAGTGTCAAAGATTACAAAAGATTACCCATGTTCTTTTAAGTTTGACTGTGATGGTGTGCGTGTTAAGGACAAGAAAACAAAGCAGCTACTTACAATGGGAAGAAACAGTGAAGGGTTGTATTGTTTGAAGAATGAGGAACCTGTTTTTCAAGCCTTGTTCTCCTCTAGGCAGCAGTCTACAAGCGCTGATGTTTGGCATAGGAGGCTGGGACATGCTAATGACCAAGTCCTTCAGCTGCTATCTGCGAATAAATCTATTTCAATAAGCACGAGTACCAAGAGTGTGTGTGAAGCTTGTCAACTTGGGAAAAGCAGTAGATTACCGTTTTCTGCATCCTCTTCTTCAGTATCTAAGCCCTTAGAAAAGATCCATTGTGATCTCTGGGGTCCTGCACCAATAGACTCTTGCCAAGGTTTCAGATACTATGTAGTGTTTGTTGATGAATGGTCAAGATTCTGTTGGTTCTTTACTCTCAAGAATAAATCAGATTTCTTCAATATTTTCTGCGTTTATCAAAAACTAGCAGAAAATCAATTGAGAACAAATATTGTTACTTTTCAATGCGACGGAGGAGGAGAATTTATTAGCACAAAGTTCATCTCTCATCTTCAGGAATCAGGCATTCAACAGCTTATCTCCTGCCCTTATACGCCACAACAAAATGGCTTAGCGGAGAGAAAGCACAGACATCTGACTGAACTTGGAATGTCTATGTTGTTTGACAGTCGCTTACCTCAAAAATACTGGGTTGAAGCTTTCTACACTGCGAACTTCATAGCAAATCTCCTACCAACAAAGAGTCTTCAGTCAAATAGAAGTCCTTTTGAAACTCTATACAAGAGAAAACCAGAGTATACGTCACTACGTGCCTTTGGAAGTGCGTGCTATCCCTTTCTCAGATCCTATACCGTGAACAAGTTTGATCCCAAGTCACTACAATGTGTTTTCCTTGGCTACAATGAGAAGTACAAGGGATAACGCTGTCTTTTTCCACCAACTGGAAGAGTGTACATCTGCCGCCATGTCATCTTCGATGAGCATATCTTCCCCTTTGCTTTGAAGTATGCATCCCTTCTGCCACAAGCTCGGACTATGCTGCTTGAGGCTTGGTAACGAAGCTTCACTGTCCCTGCATCACAACCAGCGAAGCAAGATTCTGATACAGCACCAAACCCAACAATGGAACAACACGTACAACCCGTTGAGCAACAAGAAAACTCACCGGAAACTGAAAGTATCTCAGACCAAGAGTCAGAACCTGAGGCAGATGATAGCATTCCGCTGTTACTTGATGCCGCTCCACTGCCCTCTATCACTGAAAATCAGGCTGGAGAAATATCATGATCAGAACAAAGGGTCACTCAATCAGAAGATGCAGAGATGGCCAACCCAACAAGAACAACAACTCAACCCACGGATAGAATAATGACACGATCAACTTCAGGAATCACAAAGCCTAACCCAAAGTATTCAAGGTATGTGCTAATGGCTCATAAAGTCTCCTATCCAACTCCTAATACTGTGACAGAGGCCTTGAAAGACCCTGGTTGGACAGATGCTATGGGTGAAGAGATTGGATATTGTAAGGAAACAAAAACGTGGTCTCTGGTTCCCCCAACTCCGGACATGAAAATCATAGGGTGTAAATGGGTATTTCGAGTAAAACTGTATGCAGATGGTTCTCTAGATAAGCTGCGAGCAAGACTAGTAGCGAAAGGATTCCATCAAGAGGAAGGAATAGATTACCTTGAGACCTACAGCCCTATGGTACGCACATCTACAGTCAGATCAGTGCTTCATCTTGCCACAATCCTGAAATGGGAAACAAAACAGATGGATGTTAGCAACGCATTTCTGCATGGAGAATTAACAGAAACAGTTTACATGGTGCAACCTACCGGGTTCGTGGATAAAGCCAGACCAAATCATGTCTGCAAGCTTCACAAGTCTCTTTACGGTCTCAAACAGTCACCGCGAGCCTGGTATGACAAGTTCAGTGATTTTCACCTAAACTTCGGGTTCATCTGCTGCAAACCGGATCCATCTCTGTTTGTCTGTGTCAAAAACAAGGATATAATCCTCTTGTTACTCTATGTTGATGACATGCTAATAACAGGAAATAGCTCATCACTCCTAAGCTCACTTCTCGCAGAGCTAAACAAGACATTCAGAATGAAAGATCTAGGACAACTACACTACTTCCTAGGAATTCAAGCTCAGTATCATGAAGACGGCTTGTTTCTATCTCAACAAAAATATGCTGAAGACTTACTGATTGTGGCGTCCATGGCAAATTGCTCCCCAATGCCTACTCCTCTGCCAGTGCAACTCAACAAAGTGCCTCATAAGGAGGAGCTCTTCTCAAACCCGACTTTCTTCAGAAGTCTAGCAGGCAAACTCCAATACCTGACATTGACACGCCCTGACATTCAGTTTGCAGTTAACTTTGTCTGCCAGAAAATGCATCAGCCTACAGTTTCTGATTTCAATCTTCTCAAACGAATCCTAAGAAATATCAAAGGTACTACTACTATGGGTATCACTTTCACAAGTTCAACAGACTCTACCTTGAGCTGCTACAGCGATAGTGACTGGGCTGGTTGCCATGTTACACGCCGATCTACAGGAGGATTCTGCTCCTATCTTGGCACTAATCTGATCTCCTGGTCATCACGCAAGCAACCAACGGTTTCAAAAAGTTCTACCGAGGCTGAATACAGAACACTTTCAGAGGCAGCTTCCGAAATTACCTGGCTATGTAATCTGCTACGAGAAATTGGACTTCCGGTCCCAGCAACTCCGATTCTCTATTGTGACAACCTCTCCGCTGTGATGCTCTCCGCCAATCCCTCTTTCCACTCTCGCACGAAACACTTCAAACTCGACTACCATTACGTGCGAGTGGGTCTGAAGACTCTGATAGTGAAGCACATCCCCAATTATCATCAAATTGCGGACATCTTCACCAAATCCCTGCCGGAATCATCTTTCTGTTCATTGCGGTACAAACTCGGCGTCTCCGAACCTCCGACGTTGAGTTTGAGAGAGGGTAATAATCCAACTACACCAAAACCCAACAAAATCTGGGTAAAACAAAAGCCCAAAGAAGAGAAGACACAAGAACAAAACCCCAAAGAAGAGACAGAGCTGAAAACAGCTCATAACTCACCACAACGGTTTTCTCCACAAACATCTGTACCTACAGAAATGATGGCACCGAAAGAACTAAAGTAGTGTGTCTCCAACCAATCACAACAAGGAATCATGAAGCAGCTTTAAACGGTGTTGTCTCCACCTGAAAGAGGCCAAGAAACGTTAGCTCTATATAAGTGAAGTTAATGTAACAAAGTTTATATAGTGAAGAATCAATAAAATTAATTCAAATTTCTTTTACACTTTTCTCACTTTTCCTTCATATTTTTCCAATATTTCTTTCATGAGCCAAAAATGTCTTCTTTGTTATTAAATGTAGATATTTCGGCCCAACGAGAGACTGAATTTTGTTTACTCTTCAATGAAAACGCACATGCACGTACCATTTAGTAATCATCAATCCTATTGAGAAAGTGATGCCACGAGGCCCACGACAACAAATAAGAAATAAAATAATCATCATTTTTTTTAATTAACAGAAAAATGAAAAAATTGACAACACTCGTACGTTCAAGAAAGTAGTAGTGTTTTTATTTTCTTTTTGCATATTTTCATCGACCAACAGTCGTATTTAACAGAAGAAACAAAAAAAAGAAGCCTACTTGGAAATGAGAAGTTCGTCGACACAAAACGAATACTTTGAGCTACAAACAAATACTTTTTGTCTGTAGTCAGATACCTTAACCACTGCCCACTGACATTGATCATCAATTCAGGCACCATTTTTCTCACCTAAAGCCCCTACTCATATTTTCATAAGAAAATTTTGGGCCTCTTTTTTTTTTTCACCCTTTTTCATAATAAAATTTTGGGTCTCATAAACATTTATCTTTTAAACAACTCTGGTATGTCATGTTAATTGTGTATGGTTAATAAAGTTCGAATACAATATATAGCTGTCATCTTTCTTCTTTGTTTTGAGCTTAGCTGTCATCTTTTCATGACTCTATATTATAAACTGTTGGATTAATGTTAGCATATATATAATGGTTGTTATAGTTTCATAGTAAAGGGGAAAAAACTTCTTACAAGTAAAGTCAGCAAATGCAACAGTGAGAGCCCCTTCCGTATTCTTGGTCGTTGAGAAAAATTGTTTCACAAACTCTTATTATATACTACTACGTACTATACATAAGCTTGCGACCGAATTCAGCTACATTACTTTCATTATTTGACAATGTGTTATCATTTTCGAAGACAAAAAGGGCATAAATTTTTTTATTATAAAACAATTTACGATATTTCTTTAATATGGCACCAAATAGTTTATAAGCTATATGATAATAGACCATATAAATTATAATATCTGAGCAGAAATTTCTAAACCGGTTTTCAAAATTTCGGTTTACGTATTGTCTCAAACGGTTCAATTGTATTCAGAGTTGTGAGTGATGTGTGCGCGAAAGCTGAGATTTGAAATTTGAACCTTTTTTTTTCAGTTTTGGGTTCTTCTCCAATTTGTTTCAAATATTCGATACAACGGAAGAGGGCATTGCCATTTTTTGTAAAGCCAACGGAAAAAAAAAGTTGCTCTGTGAATCGTCTTCTTCTTCTTCTTCTTCTTTTGCTCTGTGGATGGTAACACTTCTGAATCCAAATGCTCTCTTCGGAGTTTTTTTAAGCGATATTGTTTTTGTTTTTTCTCTCTCAAATCTATTTTTTGTTTTTGTCTTCGTTCGTCGGTGTTTTCTACAATTGAATCGCCTTTTTGTTTGTTATCTTGATCTAGTGTTTGTTGGGTTATAAAATTGTATTAGGTTTTTAAATTTATTGGCTAAAAAGATTGCCTAGTGATTGTATTTTAGACGCAATTGAAATATGAATCACGGAATCATGTTTAATTAAATCTCAACGGGTTTGAATTGTGTTGTAGATCAAAATTTTGGAGACGGAGATGTTATGCAAACTGGGACGATAAAAACTCCATCGCCAGAAAAATCTTCAAAATTGCTTCCACGAAATCGGAAACTAAACCCCGACGCTCTCTGTTTGATCGCTACATTTTTTCTATCGGTAAGTTCCTCTTCCTTCAAATTTCTGGAGGTTCAGAGTCTCCCATCTTCGTTCCTAATCGCGGTTTCATGATTCGATTCGTGTATATATGTGTTTTATGCATGATTCATCGGTAGAAATTTTGATCGTCTTTGTTTACGTTTTAGGGATTGATTCGTTGAATCCTTGCGAGGTCGATCGAGTCTTTTTGAGTTCTGTTGATTGTTAATTAAAAATATTAATATTAATATTGTGTGGATCCTTGAGTTTGGGGTTGATATTGCGCTCGAAGCTGTTTGTTTAGTTTAAGATTTGTTTCCATTGACGCAGGGATACATAATCTATGGATTCTAACAATTCGATAAAATCTCCGTGTCAAACTCCACGTTCAACTGATAAGTCAAATCGAGATCTCCGATTAGCTGACTCGAACTCGAACTCGAACTCAAACTCAAATCAAAATATCCTTCATTGCAGGTACATTTCGAAAATATCCGTTTTTGGCAGGATGTTAAGCAGATTCTTCTGGTTGTTTTAATGTACTAATCTTCACTCTCTGGCTGTTTCTATTTTCAGACCATTTAAGTGGCTGTAGCGCAGAATATTGCTGGGAAGCAGATTGATAAAACGTTTTTGTTCGACAAGGTTTACTTCAATCTCATTATGTTAACTTCTGTAAAAAGTTTTTGTTTAATCTTTAAGGCTTTTTAGAAGTTTGTGATTAAAAACTGGTAGAAAGCATCGGTTGCTAACAAGTTCATGGGTTCTGTTAGGTTTTTGGGCCAACACCGCAACAAAAGGACTGAGGTTCTCCTATTGTGTTTGAGGTTCTTGATGGGTATAACTGCACCATCTTTGCATATGGACAAACAGGAACTGGGAAGACATACACGATGGAAGGAGGAGCAAGGAAAAAGGTAAGCCAACCAAATTCAAGCGCATCATTTTGAAGCATCTTGACTGATGTTAACTGAATCTTCGTTCTGATGGAACTTATTTCTTGCCAGAATGGTGAAACCCCGAGTGATGCAGGTGTTATCCCTAGAGCGGTTAAACAGATATTTGATATATTGAAAGCACAGAGCGCTTCTGAATACAGCTTGAAAGTTTCGTTTCTTGAGCTCTATAATGAAGAACTAACAGACCTTTTAGCTCCGGAAGAAACAAAATTCACTGATGATAAATCAATGAAACCTCTGGCCCTCATGGAAGATGTTAAAGGTGGCGTTTTCGTGCGAGGGTTGGAAGAAGAAATAGTGTCTACTGCCGATGAGATTTACAAAGTCTTAGGAGAAAGGGTCAGCCAAGAGACGCACAGCAGAGACTCTTCTAAACAAACAAAGTAGTAGATCTCATTCAATATTTTCGGAGTGTACTCCAGAAGGGGAAGAGATTGTCAAAAGCGGAAATATAAATCTAGTTGTTCTTGCTGGTTCAGAGAATACTTCACGGTCTGGTGCGCGAGAGGTACACATAACAGTAACGATTTTGTCCTCTTTTAGTGTATCTTGCCTCGATGATTGGACTAAACGATATGAGAGTCACTATATTGCAGGGTAGAGCCAGGGGAACTGGAGAGATCAACAGTTTGCTCACACTCGGACGTGTCATAAATGCTTTGGTTGAACACTCTGGTCATATTCCATATAGGTAACCGAAAGATATTTTGCCTTTGCAGATTTATCTCTGAAATATTTGAGGCAAAACCTACAGGTCTCTAATCATATGATTATACGCATTTAAGATTATTGAGAGACTCTTAGGGAGGAAAAACAAAAACATGCATAATTGCTGCAGTTTCGCCTTCTGTTCATTGCCTGGAAGAAACACTCAGCACCCTTGATTATGCACACCGTGCGAAACACATCAAAAATAAACCAGAGGTCCGTCAAAATTCACATGCTCATCTTTTTTTTCGGTCAGTTCAGTTATATAACAATGCTCCTTCCTTCTGCATCCAGGTTAACCAGAAGATTATGAAATCAGCTATTATGAAAGATTTGTATAAAGAAATTAATCGTTTTGAAGCAAGATATCTATTGGTCACATATTGAGGATCCGACATGCATATTCATTGTTTGCTTGCTTCCTTATCTTTTGTTTTCGTCCTGGCTAGAATTTGCTTACTTGCTATGGGTTAGTATCTTGATCAATGGGTAAGATAAAGATTTTTCATTGCTAAAGATTCTTACTTTATATTTTTCTTTATGTGAAGGATCAATGAGTTGAAGTGCCCTGAATCGCTAATGGAAAGTTACAAACCTTGCACTTGCCGCATACAACAATCGCTCTTGCAGAACATCTTAATTCTCTCGTCCTCTTGTGAAATGGTATTCTACTCTTAGAAAAAGCCCTCTGAGTGGTTTAGTTTACTTGATCAACATCTTCAAGCTTGTTTACAGTGTTGGGATGTTCAGCTTGTGGCCTGCGCAATAATTCATAGGAAAATCCAGCGGAAGCGACGTTTTTCAAGTAGAGTTGAAGAACTGTACGACCAGGTTCACCTTTACTTATACAGCATCTCGATTAATCGATTATCATTTGTCTTTGTGTCTAAATACAAAGCCCGGCCTTTGTTTTGAATTTGATACATTAGGTCTGCGACTTCCTGGAAGAAAATGCAGTGACATCAAACTCTGCAGACAGTAGTAGTAATTCCGGGCCTTGGGTTATCGCATCTCGGTTACATTATCGTCTCCTTTTGCCTAGAGAAAAAAATATCCTCTGTTATGGACTAAGGTATGGTGTCTTGATCCAAGTCTGTTTCTTCTTAGGTAGGCTAAATTCATTGCTTACATGCTTGCGTTCATGCATATATCTTTTTTTATGATTTGTTTTGTTCATTGCCTCCTTTGTTGCTTCTTTGCTTACATGGTTAACCTGTTTATTTGCTTCATTATTTGCTTATTTTGTTTACTACATTGCTTGCTTTTTTACTCGACTTGTTTTCTTGCTTCCTTGTTTCTTTGTTTCCTTGATTGCTCATGTACATGCTTTACTTGCTTGATTCTTTACCTTTTGGTTCCTCTGTTTTGTTTCTCTCTTGAGTTTATGTTCTGATTCTCTGTTTCTATGATATCTATGTTCAGTTTATTTTTTGATTCTCTGTTTCTCTGATTTCTCTGTTGAGTTTACTTTTTGATTCTTTGTTTCTCTGATTTCTCTGTTGAGTTTATTTTTTGATTCTCTGTTTCTCTGATTCTTTGTTGAGTTTAATTTTTGATTCTCTGTTTCTCTGATTCTTTGTTGAGTTTAATTTTTGATTCTCTGTTTCTCTGATTCTTTGTTGAGTTTATTTTTTGACTCTCTGTTTCTCTGATTTCTCTGTGAGTTTAATTTTTGATTCTCTGTTTCTCTGATTTCTATGTTGAGTTTATTTTTTGATTCTCTGTTTCTCTGATTTCTCTGTTGAGTTTACTTTTTGATTCTTTGTTTCTCTGATTTCTCTGTTGAGTTTATTTTTTGACTCTCTGTTTCTCTGATTTCTTTGTTGAGTTTAATTTTTGATTCTCTGTTTCTCTGATTTCTCTGTTGAGTTTATTTTTTTATTCTATTTTTCTCTGATTTCTCTGCTGAGTTTATTTTTTGATTTTCTGTTTCTTTGATTTCTCTGTTGAGTTCTCTTTTTTTATTCATTAGTTGCTAGCTCTCTTTTGCTTTCTTCATTTGTTGTTTACTTCTATGTTTCCTTCCTTTGTTTCATATGCGTGCTTGCTTGCTTCTTTGCTTTTTTTGATTCCTTGCTTAGTTGTGTGGTACCTTACTTGCTTCATTGACTCCTTGTTCACTATCTTGCTTGCTTCCTCGCTTGCTTCTTTCCATGCGTGCTTGTTTGCTTTCTTATTTCTTTCTTGTTCCCATGCTTAGTTGTGTGGTACTTTACTTGCTGCAGTAACTCATTGTTAATTTCTTTGTTTCTTCCTTATTTTCTTTGATTTCCTGCTATCATTTTCTTACATTCTTCTTCGCTTTTAACTTCCTTTACTTTTGAATTTGTTTACCTTTCTTTACTCCTTACTCCTAACTAACCCTCGAGCTTAATATCTTTAGATAGTTCTCGGTTACTATTTGAAGATTGTACAGATGGAGACTCTTGAGCGTATTTCAAGGAAAATCCTTGTCTTCACCAACACTGCTTCCACATGGACCGTCCCTTTGGTGAAGGTTTATGATCATTTTTTCCTCGCTTTTAACTTCCTTTACTTCTGAATTTGTTTACCTTTCTTTACTCCTAAGTCCTAACTAAACCTCGAGTATATCTTTAGATAGTTCTCGGTTACTATTTGAAGATTGTACAGATGAAGACTCTTTAGCGTATATCAAGGAAAATCTTTGTCTTCACCAACACTGCTTCCACATGGACCATCCCTTTTGCTCTCGCTAGTCAGAGGTGTAGTATCTATTACGTTTACGATGATTTTGAAATTATATAGTTAGAAGCTTTTGATGTGTTCTCAAATCAGACTTACATAATGTATACGCGTATTTGCAGGTCCATCGCTAAAATAGTTAAGTGTATGTGAGACCACCTCTAAAGTTATAATTTCAAGTCCCAGGTTTCGGCTTTTATAGTTGTAGGTTATATACTCTTTTCATTTGATATATCAGCGCATTTAATAGTCTATGAGATAATGTGAAACCTATCTTAGAAACCAAAATGTTCTATATGGCAGAAAACTAATTTAAACTAATCGTTTGCCTTTTTAGTTATCTGGTTCGGTGAATCGACCGGCGAGAGAAGCTTGGCGACTCCTACTCCGAACATGCCTTCCGTCTTGACGCCGCCTATGTACGCGGCGCTTTTAACTCCTCAGTGGAGGTTTTCTTGTACAGCCCTTCGCGAGCGGAGGAAAAGCTCGATTGGACTGGCTCCGGACCTGGGTCCGATTCGGGTCGTGATGGGTCTGTTGATGTCTCTGTCCTCGACGAATTGCTGGAAACACTAATAAAGTAAGCTTTTTTTTTCCCTCTCACATTTTCAACACAATTTGAAGAATTAGGTCTTATTAATGTCCTTGTAGATTAGGGTTTATTCTGCAATCTACATTGGCTTTGCTGGAATTAGTATAAACTCAGATTTTTGTAGAAGATGGAGCCATTTTTCTTGTTATGGTTAATTTTCTGAACTGTGGTTTTTCGGATTGTTGATAGATATCGTTTGAGGTCCAAAGTGGATATTGAAAACGTTGCAGAGGAGTTCTCGTGTTGGCAGCGGTGCGGTAGGAATCTTTCTGATATTCGTCTGTGGGTTGGCGATCGTGCCGGTGAATCTACAGCTAGTGGTAATAAGTATGGATGGCAATGGTACGAGGATACAAGGTTGGATTATCACGGTTACAGAAGCATTTTTCCTTCCAATCCGTAAGTTTATTAATCGAATCGAAGCTATTTTGTATCTTGAGCTCTAAATACTGGTTTTATAAGGCTTACGAAAGTTGCGGCTTTGCTTTTGTTTTGCAGCGCCTTTAGTTGAGGCAGATAAAGAAACAGATGAAAGCAATTACCTTTATGGAGATTAGAGCATGGAGTTGCAGAAGGACCAGCTGAAATTCCTAAAGGTATGATCTTTCTCCTTTTCTTTCTAACTCATCGATCTCTCTTCTTCTCTGCAAAGCTTTTATATGTTTTGTGGCATTTACAGGTGAATCAGTTCAGCTTGAATATAACTTTGTTGGTCTTAACGCGATGATAAGCTTTGACTAAGGCTGTTATGTTGGTCAAGAGCTTATAGCTCGTACGCATCACCGTGGTGTCGTCCACAAATGCCTAATCCCTTTACGTTGCAGAAGGACCAGCTGAAATTCCTAAAGGTATGATCTTTCTCCTTTTCTTTCTAACTCATCGATCTCTCTTCTTCTCTGCAAAGCTTTTATATGTTTTGTGGCATTTACAGGTGAATCAATTCAGCTTGAATATAACTTTGTTGGTCTTAACGCGATGATAAGCTTTGACTAAGGCTGTTATGTTGGTCAAGAGCTTATAGCTCGTACGCATCACCGTGGTGTCGTCCACAAATGCCTAATCCCTTTACGTTGCAGAAGGACCAGCTGAAATTCCTAAAGGTATGATCTTTTTCCTTTTCTTTCTAACTCATCGATCTCTCTTTTTCTCTGCAAAACTTTTATACGTGTTGAGGTATTTACAGGTGAAGCAATTCCGCTTGAATATAACTTCGTTGCTCTTAACGCGATGATAAGCTTTGACAAAGGCTGCTATGTTGGTCAAGAGCTTATAGCTCGTACGCATCACCGTGGTGTCATCTGCAAATGCCTAATCCCTTAACGTTGCAGAAGGACCAGCTGAAATTCCTAAAGGTATGATCTTTTTCCTTTTCTTTCTAACTCATCGATCTCTCTTCTTCTCTGCAAAACTTTTATATGTCTTGTGGCATTTACAGGTGAAGCAATTCCGCTTCAATATAACTTTGTTGGTCTTAACGCGATGATAAGCTTTGACAAAGGCTGCTATGTTGGTCAAGAGCTTATGGCTCGTACGCATCACCGTGGTGTCGTCCACAAACGCTTAATCCCTTTACGTTGCAGAAGGACCCGCTGAAATTCCTAAATGTATGATCTTTTTCCTTTTCTTTCTAGCTCATCGATCTCTCTTCTTCTCTGCAAAACTTTTATATGTTTTGTGGCATTTACAGGTGAAGCAATTCTGCTTGAATATAGCTTCGTTGGTCTTAACGCGATGATAAGCTTTGACAAAGGCTGCTATGTTAGTCAAGAGCTTATAGCTCGTACGCATCACCGTGGTGTCATCTGCAAACGCCTAATCCCGTTACGGTTCATTGATAGCAATGGAAAAGGTAAAATTCAAACTTCTTTCAACTTGTGATCAAGAATGCCTCGGTGTTAAGTGATGATGGTAATGCGGAGAAAATTGCAGCTGGAGCTGAAGTGGTTGAATCAGGAAGCGGCAAGAAAATAGGGACAGTTTCAACAGCTTTGGGTAGCCGAGGAATGGGAGTAATGAGAGTAGCCTTTAAAGCATCGGCTGAGTTAACAGTAAACGGTTCAGAGGATGTGAAGGTCGAGGCAATTAGACCGACGTGGTGGCCGGCTGATTGGCTCCAACAGAATCAATCGGGAGTTGCCTCTGCGTAGGAACTACTTTATTAAGGTAAAAGAAAAGAGTTTAACAAAATCTTGTGGTTTTACTTAAATCGAATTAAGGATTGAGTAATCTATCTAATAGATGCTCAGGTAACAAAATTGTTCATGTTATTGGTTTTTCATTTTTTTGCAGTTATACAGAATAAAGTTGAATACTTTACCAGCGAGAAGCTGTCTTTTTTAAGTTAGTGGCTGGCAACAAGCAAGTTCGTAGCTTTGTTTGTATTCCACTGTTTAACAAATAATAAAAGTTGGAACTTTCCTGTGAGTTTTAGACTTACATAATGTATACGCTTATTTGCAGGTCCATCGCTAAAATAGTAAAGTGTATGTGAGACCACCTCTAGAGTTCCAATTTCAAGTCCCAGGTTTTTCTTTTATAGTTTTAAGTTATATTCTCTTTTCATTTGATACAGCAGCGCATTTAACAGTCTGTGATAATGTGAAACCTATCTTAGAAACCAATATGTTCTATATGGCTAGAAAACTGTTTTGAACTAACCGTTTGCTTTATAGTTTTCTGTCCTGTTTCTTTCCGTTGCAGGAAAATGAGTTCCGTGCCAGAACATAGATGGAGAAATCAAAACTCCTTTCAATTTTACAGTAAAGTTAAGTCTGTGTTTTATTGTTTGTTATTAGTTTCTGTATTTTACCATTGTGGGATGAAATATAACACTCATGGGTATATTAATCTTAGATCTATTTCACCCTCATGAAAAATAGAGCTTTATAATGGCTAAGAGACAACCTCTAGACTTAAATCACTCTGCCAGGTATGTGTCTTCTTTTTAAGCGGTTGCAGATTATGTTTGAAATTATTTGAATTTACATTCTTATTATTGATTATGTTGATTCCTCTGAAAACTCATTAAAACGATTCTTATCTTTTAGGTATGTCATCACTTTAGAAGGCTATTTTGTTATTAGAAAGTATTTGATCTTACTTTGCTCGAGAAATGTGAAGTTTGAGGTAAAAACATTGCAAAAGCAAGATGAGAATATGATCTACTTGTGGCAGAAGTCATATTTAGGTAAGCAGAGAATTCTTCGGTTGTTTGTATCAGTCATTCGATAAGTTGATATGTTCTCAAATTGTAAGCAGATAATATATCCGCTATATACGCAGGTTCTCCACAATGGAACTCTAAAATGTATGAGAGACAACATCTTGAGCTCCATCTTCAAGTTTAATCCTTCTTCCAGGTATTTTTGTTCAATATTTCTTATATTTAGTCTATTGTTTTTGCTTTTATAGACTTAAGTTAGATTCATATTTCTTTTTTTTTTTACGCTAGTCAATAGCATATTCAACCATCTGATTTCTGGTATCTGGGTTTGTCTTTCCAAGGAGATTTGTACGTATGGGTTTGTCGTAGAAGATGTTCACGGAATTGCATGAATATTTGGTCTATCCACTTCATCAGTAACCTTGGGTTTAGTTTTGTAAGGTAATTTCGTTATTTATATCAGACATTCTACTTAAGTTTTGCAATCCTCAAAACTGATCACCATGTATCTTTTCAATTAATCTTATTTTTTTTAGGTGAAAGAAGTAGAAAGATATACTCATTGCAGTCAAAGTTTCACATACCAAAATGAATAAGGTATTACAACTTGTTTACGTCCCTTTGCTTACATGGTTGTTTATGTGCTTCCTTCTGTGCTTATTTTGTTTATTTCATTGCTTGTTTTTTTGCTCAACTTGTTTTCTTACTTCCTTGTTTCCTTGATCGCTCCCGTAAATGCTTTATTTGCTTGCTTCTTTGCATTTTGCTTCATTTATTTAGTGCATTGTTTGCTTCTCTGATTTCTCAGTTTATTTCATATTCTGATTCTCTGATACATTCTCTGATTCTCTGATTCTCTGATTTCTCTGATTCTCTGATTCTCTGATTCTCTGATTTTTCTGATTCTCTGATTTCTCTGATTCTCTGATTCTCTGATTTCTCTGATTAGTTCATTGATAATTTTTTAACTTGTTTCTCTGCTTCATTGCTGACTAAGTAGCTATCTAACATGATTTTGTAAGTCATTTTCGTTCAACAGGTGTAATTTAAGTATTTATTACATTAATTTTAGTTCATTTATTTATTTACTTTTACAATTATCATTATTTATCTGCTTATTTATAACTTTGTTCCTTTCATTCATTCATAAAATATCTCGTAATTTATCTTTTAGTTAATGTTTTTTGGTATATGCAAAATATGGTTTTTAAACTACGAGATATTTGAAACAATTGTCAAGTCTGATTTTAATTATTATTTACTTTTAGTAATTTAAATTTGTCGTACACATTTGTATAATATTACAATAAATATATTTTATGACTAGTTTGCAACGTGACTTTGTCCCAACGCAGCCACGTTATTGGTTCTCTCAACTGTTTCATAAAGCAAATGATGATGCTTTGAAACAAATGTGCTTTTAAGAAAGACAAATTCAAAATGACTCGATCTTTATTTATTAATTTTGGCGCTATGACGATATGATACAATTTTGTGAATTGGTCCATACGAACAAGAAGAACCAAAATGTATTAAGCTGGACTACATTGTCAAATTGGATGCATCGGTAATTTGAACTGCCATGTTACAGAAGCCGAATTGTTTTTCTATACATGCAGTGAACCTTCAAACAAATTCATTTTGACAAATTGCTGGTACATAATATTATTTGTTTAACGATCGTTATTATATGGCTGACATAAGGTCTTTAGAATTTAGAATTCTACCTTGAAGATTCTAGACCAAGCTCTACAACATGGAAAAAATAAAAAAATTGTAATCTTAATTTGCTACAAAGATCAAGTTTTGGGCTTAATGGTTATTGGTCAAGTATTTTTTATTTTTAGTTTAGTTCATTCTAAAATCGACCTGGAGTAACTTGGGCCAAAACGAAAAGGAAAAACAAGTAATAATTTCACTATGTCTTAATTTATTTTGTATTTTTCTATTTCTAACATAAATAGATGATATCCCGCACCTTGTGCGGGTAAAATATATGATTCATATTTGATTATTATATAAACTGTTATCATAATATCATAGTACTCAAAGTTTCTTATAGCTAATATAATATCTATAAATATAATATTCAGTAGAATATATAATCTAATAAACAATAGCAATATATCATCAAACATAATATAAATTTTAGTAAAATAAAAATATTTATAATATTATAATTTTGCTAAATTTAAAATAATTCTAGTATTTTCACAATTTATGAAGTTGCTAATATTTAAACTTCTATCGGAAAAAAGTATATAAATATTTTTATGTTCAATTTAATAACGTAGTTCAAATAAAACTTGATTAAATCAAATAAAAACTTTCAAGTTTCGGCGTTTATTAAATACTTCATATACGTAATTCAAAATTCTGAGTAAATCTAATGATTTATAAGCAATATGCATGTCATCCCTTTCATTTTGTAGTCCATATGGGATAAAAATTTGCATTTATATAATTTTCTAAAATTTAAATGTCATACAAGTCATTAAATTTCTTAATTATATACTTCTAAATGTTTGAATCTAATGATACCATAAAAAAAAGAACAAATCTAATGGAATATCTTTATTTCCATATATTAAAAAGTATATTAATTTTTTGTTGATGTGTCTGAATGTAACTATTTTATTGGTTAGCTTCCCCTAAAATTACTCTGAGTGAGACACGTGTCTGAATTTTCTCTCTCCGTCTTCTCAATTAATATATAGGGGATTCTTGTATATCTATCAATTATATATTAAGTTATAATTCTATCAATTTTATGAATATAAGTTATGATTTTTTTCTATTTTACTTTTCTTTCTTAGATACTAATAATTTGTCAGCAAAAAAAGAAAAGAAAAAAATACTAATAATTAAAAAAGTAATATATATTAGGCAATATAGATCTTAAAAGAACAAGAGGAAGTAGTAATTAATCTATCAAAAAAGTTATGATAAACTAATATAGAATTAGATAAAGGTTTTAACTATGATACAGAGAACATAAAGCTTTTCTAAATAAAAATGTTTTTAGAAAAAAGAAATTTTTTGTTTTGTTTTATAGGCACGTTTAGTAGGTTTTAGGGAAAAATAAAGAAAAAATAGAGAGAAATGAAAAATGATTTTAAGGGTTTTAGAAAAAAATTTAATCTAAAAAATATATGATTGGAAAAAAAATGGCTGTGAAGCCTTTGAAATTTCTAAAGCTTTAACAGCCTTGATACCAGTCACTAGTCACTACCATGGTGGTTTCGAGATCCTTTCTCAATGAAAATGAAGCATATGCGCCGATGGTTGTTGCTGGCACTTCTAGATATCTTGATCCAAAGTAAGTATGGTTTAACTTCATATGTTATTAAGGTATTACGAAACAAATTTGCGGACAGAAAAGACTGATATATATAGTTTTGGAATTGTATTATTGGAGATCATTACAAACCGTCCTATAATTCAGAAATCTCGTGGAAAGCCTTACTTAGTAGAATGAGTCAGTTTTATGATAGCAAAATTAAATATCGGAAATATTATGGATCCAAACCTCCGTCAAAACTATGACATTGGTTCTTTCTGGAAGGCCATTAAAATAGCAATGCCTTGTCTAAGTCCTCAGGAAAATTAATCATGTGTCGAGTTGTTAAAGATCTAAAAGGATGGGTGAAAGTCGAGAGATTAAACCAAAAAATTCTATGGATTACAGCAAGGACATGTATACTGAGGTGATTCCTGAAGCTCGCTAGCTCACCAAATATATCCTTACTAAATTAAAAATTTCATCAATCTTTATTGTATTTTTTAATGATCTCTAAGACTTTTTCGCAAAAAACATGTGATACTGAAGTTGAGTCGGGGGGAAGTACGTTATGAACAACGGGGTCATGTGATCCTAGTAAATTTTAGTTATCTGTAATGTTTTTTTAACTACTTTTAATAGTGACCTCAGTCTAAAATTTTTACTGACCCCAAGATATTTGAAAGTCAGCTTTAAACTTGGCTGAAAATATGTATTTAGTCTTTCAAATATAGTATAAATCCATATTAGTAATTTAGATAATAAAATGAGTTTATAATTAGAATAAAAATCATGTATCTGTGTCTATATCCTATATAGAGTTTTTTTGTTATTATTAAAAATTGCTGACCACACTCAAAAATTTAAGAAATTGCTCATTTTTTATCATCAACATTTTTTAATTATGTGATTATCTTTCTTCATTTGTTACATAATTTTGGATGAATTATTATACTTTTTCAATCATTTCCACATATACTAAAAGAAGTGTAAAATAAATGTTAACTAATTTGATCTTCTACTAAATAAAAGATGGTCAATGCCATAACTTTTAAATTTTACAGAAGTCATTATATGACAATTAGGTGAAAGTAACTATAGTGTTTGACTAATAATCATTTTTAAATTTAATCACTAACAGAGATTTTTTTTTACAGTTTAAAAATATATATAACCATTATAATTTTTTATTTAATATATATATATAACAATTTAAATATTCACAGCTAATTATAATATATTAAATTTTGCAATATTATTTAAAGTTTAATATATTATTGACTCCAGTCGAAAAACTTTCTAGTTCTGCCACTGAATTGAGTAGCCGTCGTTTGATGAGTATGTGGTGAATTATATATATGGTGAAAACTTTAAATTTTCTGTATATTATTTCACTACAAGAAATAAATAATGTAGCAGTATAGAACAACATCTCGATAATTTCATCTCTGAAATTGAGTTGTCTTCGTTTGATGAGTATGTGGTGAATTATTATTTCTTTCATTTTACTACATGAGCCATCCAAAAATGTCATCTTCGTTATTAAATGTAGATTTTTCGGCCAAACCAGAGATTGAATTTTATTTACTCTTCGATGAAAATGCACATGCACGTAAGTAATCATCAATCCAACTGACAGAGTGATGCAACGACAACAAATAAGAAATGAAGAAATCATCATTTCTGTTTTAATTATCAGAAAAATGAAAAAAAAAAATCGACAACACTTGTAGTACGTTCGAGAAAGTGGTGTCTTTATTTGTTTTTTCATATTTTCATCGTGTCGTATTTAACAGAAGAAACAAAAAAAAAACTACTTGGAAATGAAAAGTTCGTCGAGACAAAACGAATACTTTGAGGCACAAACAAATACTTTATGTCTGTAGTACCTTAGCCACTGACATCGATCATCAATTCAGGCCCCATTTTGCTCACCTAAAGCCCCCACTCATATTTTCTTAAGAAAATTTTGGAGGGGAAAAACCCAAAAAATACCCAATTTGAATTACATTTCTCAGATATATACACGAATTTTTAAGGTTACCCGATTAATACCTAATGTAAATTGTGTTGTCCAATTAATACCCGAACATTTAAAATCGATAAGTTTGACACGATAATTTTAACGACGTTTAATCGACTAACGGAATGTCTAATACAGTGTTAACTTCGTTAATGGTACGATAGGAATTGACAAATATGCCCTTCTTCTCCCTCAGACTCAACACGAAAGTTTTTCTCGAAATAAAAAAAAATCATATGAACCCTAATTCTTAAAATCCACCTTCTTTTCGTCCATCCACTACTCGATAAACAAAGCAAGTGGCGTAAATTCTTGTTATTCTGAGGGATAAACAAAGCAAGTGGCGTAAATTCTTCGTAAACAAACCCGACGACGGCAGCGACGATCTCTTCGTTCACCAGTCCTCCATCAGATCTGAGGGATACCGAAGCCTCGCCAACGAAGAATCTATCGAGTTCCAGGTTGAGACCGACAGCAGTGGCCGTCCCAAGGCCATCGAGGTGTCCGGACCCGACGGCGTCCTGTCCAAGGAAACAGCGGTGGTTCATCTGGTGGACGCGGAGGCTTCGGAGGCGGCAGAGGCGGAGGCCGTGGATCTGGAGGAAGAGGCGGTGGCCGAGGAGGAAGCGACTGCTACAAGTGTGGTGAGCCAGGTCACATGGCGAGAGACTGTTCCGAAGGCGGTGGTGGCTACGGAGGAGGCAGGTACGGCGGAGGCGGCGGCGGCGGTGGTGGAAGCTGCTACACGTGTGGGGAGTCGGGACATTTCTCCAGGGATTGCACCAGCAACGGTGGACGTTGAATCGGGATCCCGTTCTGTCTGAATCCGTCGAATCAGACATGATCGATCGTTCTCGCCGCATACTATCTCTTTGCATTTATTTTTTTATGATGGAACTCTACTCGTATCTTAGTTCATCTGTTTCAGATTAGGACTTGATGCTTTTAGCTTTTGTTTTTATGCTATTTTTTATTTACGATGCCCATCAACCTCTGCTTTGAATCTTGTTTTTTTGTGTAATTTCAAGACAATTTACGGGACATATCTTAACCCCACACGAACAATAATCCGAAAAGAAGATGGATTTTAAGACAATTTCAAGACAATTGCTTTGTTTACCGAGTAGTGGATTGACAAAAAGAAGATGAATTTTAAAAATTAGGGTTCATATGATTTTTTTTCCGTGTTGAGTAGAGGGAGAAGAATGGCATATTTGTCAATTCCTATGGTCTCATTAACGAAGTTAACACCGTATTAGATATTCCGTTAGTTGATTAAACGTCGTTAAAATTATCTTGTCAAACTTATCGATTTTAAATGTTCGGGTATTAATTGGGCAACACAATTTACATTAGGTATTAATCGGACAACCTTAAAAATTCGTGTATATATCTGACAAATGTAATTCAAGTTGGGTATTTTTTGGGTTTTTTCCCAAATTTTGGGCCTCTTTTTTTTATCCCTTTTTCATAATAAAATTTTGGGTTTGATAAACATTTATCTTTTAAAAAACTCTGGTATGTCATGGTAGTTGTGTATGGTTGATAAAGTTCGAATTCAATATATAGCTGTCACCTTTTTTTTTTTTTGGGTACCAATGTTAAATGTAGCTGTCATCTTTCTTCTTTGTTTTGACTTTTGAACTGAGCTTCATCTTTTCCTGATTCTATATTATAAACTGTTAGATTAATGTTAGCATATAATGGTTGTTATAGTTTCCATAGTAAAGGGTAAAAAAACTTCTTACAAGTAAAGTCAGCAAATGCAACAGTGAGAGATCCCCTTCCGTGTTCTTGGTCGTTGAGGGAAATTGTTTCACCAACTCTTATTGTACTACACATAGCTTGCGACCGAATTCAGCTACATTATTTTCATTATTTGACAATATGTTATCACTTTCGAAGACAAAGGGTATAAAACAATTTATGATACTTCTTTAATATGGCACCAAATTTTATATATAGTTTGTAAGCTATATGATAATAGATCATATAAATTATAATATCTGAGCAGCAATTATTGTCGGCAGCCATAATAACTTGTTTGCTTAATTCACTTTGTTAATATATATGTATATCTTTTAGATACAAAAGAAGTAATACCTTTCAACAGAGTGTGTGATAGGTTGTGCGCAAGCACAACGTGATCAAACACGTCGTCTCTCGTAGTTTAAGAATTACAAGTCAAATATACATCCTGACAAAGATAAATAAATAGTATTCGTTTCCATATCAATTATGACTTAGCCAAACATTTGAGGCTTGTATTCAGTTCCAAGAATTAACATAAAATTAAATATATGAAAAGGAAAATCATAAAAACGAGAATAATTGTCGCACAAGTCAATTCGACTGTTTACTGCTTTGTCAAAGGGCTCTCACACATATAATTCCGTCTAATAGATCAATAGAGACAAAATTTTACCCAAAAAAGCTCGGAACGTGGGGTTATGTGCTTTAGAAATGATACTCCCATTTTATAGACAGTAGGAAAAAAGAAAAGATGATGAAGATTAGCATCGCCTCGATAGATTTCCTGTCGCTGGGATTTTGTGACGCAACAATACTGAAAAAGTTAGTTTAAAAAATAAAAAAATATACTGAAAAAGTGATAAACAGTAGTTCAGTACTTGAAGCATTTATCTTAAACTCAATAGTCAATACTTATCACAGTTCCAAAATTGTTACAACAATTTTAATTATGATTAGTTATTATGGATTCTGTCAGTGACATAAATGTTTTGACTTTTCCACATATATTTTCTCATAAGAGATGATAATCTGGACTTTTAAGACCTAATTAATTTTTTTTCAGAATAGTCAGTGAGTAGCTTATTCACTAGATTTTCGATAAATTTTAAATGTGACATTATTTTGATTAGTCAAATGAAAAGTATTAAATAATTTAGACTTATATTTTTATTTTACGAAAATTTTGAGAAATACCACTTTGGGATGTATATTTTTCAAAAATACCACAATTTATAGAGATAAAAGTGATATAGGTTTCACTCCTATTTTGTCTCAAAGTGGTATTTCCGAAAATCTCCTTTCTTTTATTAATAATATATCAGGTTTCTACAATTTTACATGACGTTTTATTTTTGAAAACGTAACTTTACTAATTGTTGAAAGTGAATTTAGCACTCCAAAATATATCCCACACAAAGTCAGATCGATCTGTTAACAAAAGATCCATCTGAAATTTTGAATAATTAAGTAAAAGTTATATTAAGCAACTTAGACCAGCTCCATCGGTTCACAAAAGGAGTCTCTTAAACAAAAAAAAAATTTAATAGTGGATCCCACGTAATTAATACTGAACCGCCTCTAGAAATCTGTTGTTTAAGAGGCGCTTCTTGCACTATTTCGACGCGTGACGATACCTGACTCGTCGGTTTTTTTTTAAACGAAAAAAAAAATAAAATAAAAAAGTTTTTTTTTAAGAATTTTTGGATAGGTTTGCTAATAGAGGTGCTATTAGAGCATCATTATTGGGAGGTTTTACATTAGAGTCTCTAGAAAAAAAAATAACATAAAATAACATAAAATACTTTTTTATTGTGAGAAGCTCTAAACCTTGCGTAAAGATTACAATTTTTGGATAACATGGGGATCATCATAAATAACAAATAACGATTTACAGAAGGAAAAAAACGGCCCTATAACTCTAGACTAACCTACAGTTCCATGAAAAATTGAAAAAAATCGACATGATAGCCTCTGCCATGATCTACATGAGCTAGAAGGTAGAGGACGTTCCAACCTTGATTTACGATATCTGCAAAACAAAGAAAAATCGACTATAATTTGAGACATCTTCTCATTTGAGAGGGAAAGCCAAGCTTTTGAAAACGGGAGCTTTAAAATTGAACCGACCTGCTCTTAATTTATTCCTTTTTGAATTTGGCATCTCGTCATCAAGACGATCCTTGTAATCAATTGTACTAACACTTCAACTTATCCAAATTTTCCAAATTCACCATCTTGATCTTTATTTAATTGAAATCCACCATCAGCACTACACACATCTCAAATATCATTATCTATTGAAACTAGTTTCTGAACATTCTATGATTCTTCTATAATGTAAAATGAATTTACTGGTTTTAATGTATGTCGCTGTACACGTGTATTATATGTACCTCTTGTATGTGCTACTCCTGGTTTAAATCAGCAAATTATGTGTATGAAAATATGCATACAAAGATATTAGGTGTGCACATAAATGATAATACAGTAGAGAGCTAGGATGCATGGGACCGGACCTCACGAAAACGCGGAACGCGCCAATGTTTCTCTGTTGATCGGCAACACCAGAACATGCCCATGTGACCGACCCTCACCCACTCTTTTTCTTCTTCTTTTTGTCATTTTTCGCTTCTTTTTTTCTTCTGTTTTAAACTTTAAAACATGATTCATCTTTTTGTTTTCGAAGGACCTAACCCTTAAACGGTATTGGACGTCACAGATATACACTTACATCACCCACTGAAGAAAACATGATAGATTTGTACAAATTGAAAATGGTTGGATTGGCAACGTATACGTATACTGTATTTGTGTGTGTGCACATATACCTATACTGTCTAAAATCATTTCTATGTATAGAAAGTTTCAAAGTTACTACATATAATAATCCAACAACATATAAAACTTCTCCTGTATATTTATTAAATAAGAAAGAAACCAATAATTTATTGATTATTATATGATGTCGTAAATTTTTACTGACTATAAATTAAATTTTTGAGTTAGATTTTAGTTTTTCGATTTCAATGAAAAATTCTGACTATTTGGTATGCTCTAAATTTTGACGCAATTGTTTTTATTGAATACTGAATTTATGAAAGTGTCCGCTTATTTTACATTTACTCGGAGTGTTTACTAGTAAATATGTTTGTACGAAGAACTATGTAGATATAATTATACAAATAAAACAGCAACAAGTATATACTATTTTAAATTCTTGTTGCAATAAGAAAAAGAAGTATATAATAATACTTGTTCGGTAAATAAAGATTTGTCATTTTATGTGGAAATAAGGTTTATAAGTGAAGGTGGAGCGGTGGAGGCCCATTTTGGGTTCTTACTGACCGGCCATGCTTTTGACTTTTCTCTGCCTCCACAGGTTTATGTTTAGCTCATTAATGTCGTGAACACCATTTGCATAGTTCTATCGGATAAACACAGTGACGAAATCCGATAATTTGACGAATTTATGGTGTCTGAATACAATATTTAAGAGAGGAATAAGGCTGAACCACTCATGTTCATTATCTATTCCAGCTACGAAAAAGTTTGTTTGTAAATTTGTTCGACATGTTTTTATTAGATCGTTTTAGATGAGTATTCTTAATTAGCAACAATCGAGAGATTTGCAAACTTGCAAATGTAGTTTGAGACAAGTTTTTTTTCATTGTAGTTTGGAAGAATTCCTGAAATAGTGATGGTACAGTATTTTCGTCGGATTGGTAAACTTGCAAATGTCTTTGATATTTGTATATTTTTAATTGAATATGATGAAATCGATTCCAACAAAAAGAATTACAAATAAAAATAGATTTTTTTATGGGTACATTTTTAAATTTTAAAATTTTGAGTGATTAAATATTACAACAAAAATAATCACACTTTATCTCTATATACACACTAGTATAATTAATAACTTTCACAAAAATTTACTTATTAAATTTTTGAAATTTTTTCAAAAGCTCGAGATTTTATTCAAAATTTAGAAAGATTAATAATTTCGGCATTGCCTAAAAATTTATGTGAAAATAATATTATAAACAAGTTAAAGTGTTCAAATATATCAAAGCTAGCTTTTAACTTTTTCACAATTCAAATAAATGTATATATTATTGCAACACCATGAACATGTGATGAATAGTGTGAGAGATATGTGTGAAAACAATATATAACAAAGAAATATTTTTTAAAAAAAAATCCAAGACTTGTGAAAATTTCCGACAAGTTTAACAAGTATATGTTGTTGCGTCACAAGTTATCGGTCAAATTCCATGATTAATTTTCATTAGGTTTCACGTAATTGCTAACTAAGTAATTTATTTGAGGTATGTGCATGGATTTCAATATTAATGATGATTTTAGGTTTTTAAACAATGTTCAAGAATTTGTTAAGCACTAATAATCAAGACAGTCGCCAGCCATCTAGTATAAAAGTTTGGTTAATAAGACAAGTTTTTAACAAAAGTTCGATTTCAATGGTCAACCAGTTTGACTCAAATTCCAACTAGAGAAAAAGAAAACTCCAAAAAAGTTGGGATAACAACATGAACCGGAAAGTATGAAACTTGTGAGCCTAACATTTGGCGGTGGCGTGACGACCGCCGTTGAAAATGGTGGCCGGCGGTTTCTGAATTTTGAAAAACATCAATTTCGTCACGCACCAAACTCCGCCCACGTGTTACATCGTATCTAATACCGTATCCCAAGAGATTTAATTAGCCTACCTAACTAATTAACTATATTAGTCTAACAGTATTAAAGTGATTAACCGGATTCACCACGTACATAGGACTCAACTTGATTCACTAAAGATTATTCTGATTATTGCATACTAATTAAACTATCTTTGTACTCTCGTTGATGACTAATCCCTTTCTTTTCAAGTCAAAATTATCTTCTTCGTTTCTTTCTTTTCTTTTAGTTCTTATTTGATCTTTGACTTTAGCCTCAATTTAATACCTTTCACATTATAAAATAACAATTGTTTGGTAATTATATATCTTTACGCGAATGATAACTTCACTTTTTCCTCTTCAGGCTGCTGTCTAAAATTTCCTCTTTGACTTTTGAGAACGTAATTCATTTTTCTATGTACAACTGAAACTGCCAAGAAACTTCTTTAATAGGTTTGTACATGACTATTGGACTTTGATTTGTATTCCTCAATTCATATTTTCCCAAATGACCATATAAATTTAAATCTCATGGAAAACATATTGTTTGAAAATTCTAACCAAGTTATACTAATTTGCTATGCATGCATGTGGTAGAGTCTCACTTTAGACTTCTATCTAAAAGATAGAAAAACAAACCCAAAAGACAAATAGTGATTCCACCACTTCATTAATTAGTCACCTTTTATCAACATTCTAAAATAGGAACTCTGTCTTTCTCTCTCTATTATATATACATAATTCTTCGTGCTCTCTCATAGCAACCTTTTAAGTCTTAGGAATTTTATTGAATTCATTTCTATCTCGCTCTCTCTTTATTTCTCTGAATCTAATAGATTATTTTCGGCCCAAATATCAAAGCTTTTCATGGCCGTTCGTATAGTGACCGTCGGGCTTTTCATTGTCTTTGCCGTCATCGTCGTGGCCTTGCCGTCACCGGTTTCTTCAAGAAAGCTGTTGGATATGAAGAAACAAGATAACTTGACGGTGAGAGAGGAAGAGAAGAGTCTCGTGCCTCACGTGACCAAAACTACTACCTTAACTGCTCTACCAAAGGGCAAAATCCCAAACTCGACGCCGAGCAAAAAGGGTCACGCCGCCATCTCCGCCGTAAAGCTCCGATCTCGACATCTCTCCACCGTTGACCGGTTGCTTCAATCCGTTCCAAGTCCTGGCGTTGGCCATTGATAGTCTTCCTTTAGATTCCTACTTCAGTTTTGGTTTTCACTTTTTCTTTTTCAATTTAGTACATTCTTTTTTCTAACTATTATAATACGAAACTTCCACGAGGTATACCTTTGTTTGGGACTTTACAAATTGTTTTAATTTCTTTTTAAAAGTACATTTTTTTTTTCAGGTTACTAAAATTTTCCTTGTGTAATAGTAATACTATACTAGTCAAAAAGTTTATTGTTTTCAATATCACACAGGGTTTAATATCCCATCTTGTAATTAATTGATTAATGTTATTTCATTGTTCTTCATGTTATTACAAGTTCTCTTATTGGCCGAGATTAATGAGTCTTATTCAGTCGACGTACGTCGTAAGTATAGTTTATATACAGCCCATTGTCATGAACTTAGTGGTTGAGGGGGTCCGGTTAACAGTTACAACTTACAAATAATCCATTGAGAGATCACAGAAATGAGTACTATGAATAATACCAATACAGTTCTTTAACTATTTTTAACTAACTAGTAGAAAAATTTTAACTGGGGCACTATCATATATTTTTAATTAACCGAAAACACTATCATGAATTTTGAGCTAATTATTTTATAAAAAAAAAATTGTGAACTAATTATATAGAAAAAATCAAAATTTAGCTGTCGTATGTCCGCCACTCTGTGTTGAAAGAGTCGAACAGAAAATTCAAACAATTATCTAATATTTATATATCTAAGGTTCGCATATAATATATATGAGATTTCAATCATAATAGTACTCAAAAAGGGAAAAATGAAAAAAAAAAAAAAAAAAAAAAAAAAAAGAAGAAGAAGAAGAAGAAGGTGTTACTCGTAGAGGTGTTAGCGTTGAATTGGCTCTCCTTAGGCCACGGTTCCATTGATAAGATTAAGAGATTCGTATATTTTTCTTGAGGATAAACTCAAAATCGAATTAACTAGAGATGTTATTCTAGATATTTTTCGACTGTAGGAACTGATATGTAAAACTTTTAAATTTGTATTTAAACTGTAAATGTACAGTAATCGTATGTAGTATAAACGGATATTAATCCATCAAAAATGAAAAATCAAACATACCAAAAACCTATCAAACCAACGATAAAAAAACAATTATGAACTTTATCGAATTAGACTACTATATAAAGAAATTTAACAAGACATGAATAAAACAAAACAACAAACACGCAATTAATTTGTTTTATTAAACAAGAAACGATTAGCAAACACAAGCAATCAAATACGTAGAAGCGAAAGTGCAAGTTTGTAAAACAAGAAGGCATAAAAAATGGTGTGATTGGGGGATTCATTTAATTAGAGCTTCACATCATGGACAATGATTATCACATATCATACTCTTATGTGTGAGATTATTTGTGACCGCTAAGAGGCCTAAATAGAGTTTGCCATATAAGGTGACGATCTTTCTCTAACTGGTCTAATCAGATTGGTACGGATCCATGTATCTTTCTAGACTTCTGGTATTGAGTCTAGAGTGTTTCTTTCGGCTAATCCCCAAGGGCAACAAAGGTTTAGTTGCTAAGATATGATTGCATAATTCGTGGTTACCATCAATAAAGCGCTATAATTATAGTATTTACCCCATAATAATTGTTCAGGAGGGAATCTGTAAACTGAAAGAGTTTCCACAAATTTTTTTTAGCCAACAAAGTTAAAGTTGAATGTATGGATTGCACGAAACCCATATATCCACTATAAACTTTGGATGTGCACATTTTCTCCTGTTTGGGCTTAGTAGATCCATCTTATGTTAAGGTTAGAACTAGACCAAAATCTTGCAATCGCACTATTAAATTTCTCACAAATATCTGATGGTAGGAAGAAGCTAGACATGGCGTAAGCTAGGAGATCAAATGCAACTGATTTGATCAATATTTCTTTTTTCACCTTTAGAAAACCATTTAGAGGACCAACCATTAACTTGGTTTTGCTACTTACGTAACACCAACGAGGAAAACTGTAGAAATAGGTAAACTGAATTCCTTGATGTTATTGATTCCACAACTTGTGTTTAAATACAACTCTCACCGAGAGGATTGACATTAGGTTAACCTTATCAAAACAGGAAACTATCCTTATCTA
Source organism: Isatis tinctoria (assembly GCA_010577795.1). Taxonomy (NCBI): domain Eukaryota; kingdom Viridiplantae; phylum Streptophyta; class Magnoliopsida; order Brassicales; family Brassicaceae; genus Isatis; species Isatis tinctoria. The sequence goes on from CM021244.1 coordinate 13,074,898, forward strand.
AAGATATGTAAATATACACTATGGAAATATACGAGATTCATATATATCTCATATATATATCGCCAATACTCCCCCTCAAGTTGGAGCATGCGGATTTTGAATGCCCAACTTGCCAACTAACTTCTCAAATGGAGCACGTCCAAGAGCCTTAGTGAGGATGTCAGCTATCTGCAAATCGGTACGGATGTGTTGAGTGACAATGAGACCTTCTTGAACCGCGTCTCGGACGGCATGACAATCGTTCTCGATGTGTTTAGTACGCTCGTGAAAGACAGGGTTAGCAGCAATGTGAATAGCAGCTTTACTATCACAGAAAAATCGAGTAGGGACTGTTTGCTCAAACCCCAAATCCTTCAAAAGCTTTCGTATCCACTTTGTTTCCTTGAGCGCCTTAGACATTGACCGATACTCAGCTTCTGCGGACGAATGCGAAACAGTCTTTTGCTTCTTAGTTTTCCATGCGATAGGAGACCCCCCAAGCATAACCACAAAAGCACTCAGAGAACGTCTTGTAAGTGGGCATGCGGACCAATCAGCGTCGCAGTAAATAGATAGGGTGAGATCAGAGCTAGAACTCAACATGATTCCTTGTCCAATCGTGCCCTTAAGGAAACGTACGACTCGCAAGGCTGCGTTCCAGTGATCTTCATGCGGGTTCTGCATAAATTGAGAAAGGATGTGAACTGAATAACACAACTCAGGTCGTGTGTTTAACAGATATATGAGCCGTCCAACGAGACGTCTATACTTCGCAGGATCTTTGAGGAGAGGACCTTCGGGTTTAGCGAGGTTATGGTTCTGCTCTAGTGGTGTAGCAGACGGTTTGCATCCAAGATTACCAGTTTCAGTGACAATATCCAATGCATACTTTCGTTGGGATAAGAAAATTCCTTCAGGTCCACGACTAACCTCGATTCCAAGGAAGTACTTTAACTTTCCCAAATCCTTCATGGCAAAGCACTTTCCCAAATATTCTTTGAAACGTTGTAACATATGAGAATGATTCCCGCAGATTAGAAGATCATCCACATAAATGAGAACTCGCAACTCAACCCCTTTGCAGGAGTATGTGAAGAGAGAATAATCCTCATACGACTGGACAAATCCAAACTTAAGCAAAGCATCAGACAATTTCTTAAACCAACACCGTGGAGCTTGCTTAAGTCCATACAAGGATTTGCGAAGACGACACACCTTTCCGGGATGTTTATGACGGAAACCGGGAGGTAGCTGCATGTATACTTCTTCATCAAGGTCGCCGTGAAGGAAAGCGTTTTGAACATCCATCTGATAAAGCTCCCAATTATGTGCGGAAACAAGCCTTAACAGAGTACGGATAGTTGTCATTTTAACAACGGGAGCGAACGTCTCCTTGTAATCTTCACCAGCAACTTGCTTATTGCCTTGACAGACAAGACGTGCTTTATGTCTTTCAAGGGAACCATCCGCATTGTACTTTAATCTAAACACCCACTGACTTCCAATAGCGGTTTTGCCGGGTGGAAGATCACCAATATCCCAGGTATGCATATCTTCTAACGCAACAACTTCGGTTGTCATGGCATCATCCCAGACCTTGATGCCTATGGCATCTTTGAAACTCTTCGGTTCAGTGGAGCTGGTAATGGCCGCGAGAAAAGCACGATGACCTGTTGAAAACTGTTCGTCTGTTATATAATCTGACAGCGGATATAGAGAGTTACCTGGAGCGTTAGACGAGAAAACTAGATCAGAGAGAGGAAGAGCGTGATGTGTACTTGTCGCATTGTATAGGACATAGTCTTGAAGTTTAGAAGAAGGAATCTTTTCTCGGTGGCCACGACCCAAAATCTCAGTCTCAACAATTGCAGGCGACTCTGTCTGGGTTACAGAGTCACGCGACTCTGTTTCTTCCTCGGGTTCATGAGGCACAATGGTTGTTACATCAGGAGACGGGACAGGCTCTGTAGTTTGTGGCTCTGTCCCACTGGAAGAATCAATCACCGGAGAAGAAGACACAGGTTGTGTAATAGAACAACTCCCCCTGTCGTCGGACCTTTCATTCCAATCATCATCACAAACAACCGGAGAAGACAATGAAGCTGGCTTTGACGGCAAAGAATCCTTGAAAGGAAATCAGAAGATGGCTGATAATCACGACGAACGAGAAGACCCATAGCCTCGACTTGATCACGACCACGCGTAGAGGAGAGACGTTGCTCTTCTCGGATAACTTTGTTGTAGATTTCGCCAAGTGGAGGAAGAGGATCCTGTCCAATAATCGAAGTACAGATTCCACCAAAACGAGAATCATCTAATCCCATAAGGAATTGATGAATCTTTTCTTGTTCCCGCTCGATAGCCATTGCCGCAGCCGCTCCACAGGAGCACACATGAATTGGTTGATACACCTGCAATTCCTCCCATAAAGCAGAGAGCTTGCCGAAGTAGTCCAATACGGATTGACCATCTTGTCTACACGAGGCAAGTTGCGACTTGATTTGATGCACTCTGACAGTGTTTCCCACGGAGAAACGTTGCTTGAGGTCTTCCCACAGCTGATGTGCATCGGTGATGTAGGTAACAGTAGATTTGACTTTTTGTTCGATGGAAGAACGGATCCATCCAACAATCATGGAGTTGACGGTAAGCCAGTTTTCAAGATCTGGACTATCCGCAGCAGGTTTCACCAAAGTACCTTTGATAAAACCCAATTTTCTCTTAGCTTGGAGAGCATTAAGCATCTCGCTAGACCATTCGTTGTAGTTATCTCCGTTCAACTTGACGGAGGTGATTAAAGCCCCTGGATTATCGGAGCCATATAAGTAATACGGTGAGGTCGACACAACCCCATCCTTCTTGTCACCGACAATAATACCTTGACCCTCCATCACGAGCTTGCACGAAGCACGGGAAAGAGACGAAGCTTTAGAGCAAAACGATTTTTGGGATCGAACGCTCTGATACCATGTAGAAATAGGTAAACTGAATTCCTTGATGTTATTGATTCCACAACTTGTGTTTAAATACAACTCTCACCGAGAGGATTGACATTAGGTTAACCTTATCAAAACAGGAAACTATCCTTATCTAAAGATATGTAAATATACACTATGGAAATATACGAGATTCATATATATCTCATATATATATCGCCAATAAAAACAGAGATCACATGTTTCTAAGGTGCAAAACAAGTAGACATATTTGGGAATTTGAAACGACCAGACTTCGAAACTCTTAGCATCGTATCTTCTCCTGTACTGAACTTCTTAGAAGGCTCTCAACATCCACACAGGTTGAATTTCAGTTAAAGCTTCCGAGAAGGTTAGTTTTTTTTTTTTTTTTTTTAACTAAATTTTTCAAATATAAAACATGAGAAAGAAAAAATACAAGCCCTTAATAAGCCTTAATGTTTTTTTGGGTCAGACCCAAAGTAGCTAAACCCATAGATTAAACACACATTGAGGAACAATTTTGAAACAAGTTTACGCCATTACTGAAGAAACCGAAAGTCGGAAGTCGAGAAGATGGTTGGGTGATCATCCCGTATAGAGCCATAGTTGCAGGAGAGCAGAAGCCTTCGCCAGATTAGTTGAACCTAGGTTTAACAAGTTGGTCAGGCCCATAAGATCGAAGCTCTTTCCCGCCTAGATGTCCACCAAGCTCTGTCTTTCTACACACATGAGCGATGAGATGGTTCGGACCACATAAGTACATAACTAAGAAACGGTTTTCCTTAAAAGTGAAAAGGAGATATGCTTCAAAACTGAAAATGACCACCTAATTTCTCTTAGATCAAATAGCCATAAAATGTATTGACTGAAAGTCTGAAACGACCATTGTGTATATTTTCATTTATTCCTTTTCTTTGTCATTATTAATTGAGATATGCCAGACCAACCCGTATACATCTATATTAAATAAAACGAATTAATTATACAAGGGCATTTAATCGCTGCCTAACAAGTTAGATTTCAAAATCGGTCGTGTGGGACTCTCTTATTGGTCAAATCTATATCACGATAGATTGATTGTTGTCTACGTCACACAGATCTGTCTCACTCTCTTACCCTAACGCGATCTTTAGCTTTCACACTCTCTCCTACCCATTCATTATCTACACGTTTCCTATTATCTTTTAAGTTCACAAATACCACTCAACACATACCTTATATTGACGAACATGATTCTTAATAACACCCACATTTCCTAAACTGATATTAAAAATTAATCAGGTCAATAAAGCCACACCAGTGCAAATGTTTGACTAAGAAAAACCGATTCTAATCTTACTTTTCAAGTCACTCCACAATTATTTTTTGTCATAATTAGAAGATATTTTATATATATTCAGATAAAAGCTAGTTACGGCGACACTTTAAACGAAAAAAAAAAAAAATAACTAGGACTTATAGTTTTAGCTGCTGAAAATATTTACAAGCATGGTCCGACCAACTCCAGACATTATAAAAAAAATATCAGTTATATAACAAAATGTAAAGAAAAACATAGAATACTATTCCTCTTCCATGCCATTCTATGTTGCTGTGTTTTATAATCTAAAGCTTTTTTTTTTTTCTAAAAGAAAAAATTACTGTATCATTTATCCTTTTCTGTCACTAAACTATTTTGATGATGATTGTCCCTCGCGCCATTTTCTGTCTCCGTCACATTCTCTTGCCCCTTTCAAAACAGGTCCCACATGCCAGTCCTGCTGCCACCCAGGAATCATGTCCCACCATCCCTTTTACACGCGCCACCGCTTTTTATCCTTCACCGGCGCGTGTCAAAACCACAAGGCGTGTAATCACCTTCTTCTGGTTTTGTTTGTGTGTAGTTTTTTCCTTTTCATGAAGTAACCGGCGGAGGAAAACCGGCCACCGGAGATAAGTAAACCTGGCTCTGTATAACGTTATCGCCGATTTTAAACCCGGGAACAACCGTGAACCCGACCCGGGTATCTGCATTATCGGCGGAGAAGAGAGAGTCGTCGCCTGATTTCACGCTCTCCATGTACACTTGAGAGAACCTACAGCCTCTTTTGAGCTGAAACACCGTGACGTTTTCGCTGAGACAAAACGCCAAGCAGTGCAGAAGCCAGATCCGTTTGGCCATCTCACAGAACGTTGCGAAGAAACCCGAATCCGGAAACCCGCCCGAGTTAACCAGCTTCCTCTGGTTCAAATTCCCGAAGAAAGAACACTCCATCTTCGCGTGTACAACGCTCAAATACTTGTGGAGCACGAATCTCGCGAAGGAGGAACCCGGGTTTCGGGTCAAGTACTGAACCGGGTCGGCGGATCTTAGGTTGAAGAATTGCTCACGGCTCGGTCTCTCGTCGACGTTAGGTAACGAGAAACTGGGAGATTCGAAATTCTCCAGCATTTTCCCGCAGACGAAGGACTCGAACGCGAAGCAGCGGTGGCTAGGGCGAGCGAAGACGGTGGATGCGTTTCGAACGGTTATCGATACGGCGGCGGAAGCGGCGGCGTCGAGATCCCAGCTCGCCGATTCCATTTCCTTCACCAACGACTTGACGAAGCTCCGTACGGATCTCAACGTAAAACCTAGAATCTGAACGAAGTGGCTTAAACTCAAATTCGAAAAGAGGATGCTATCGAACGGAGAGACCGATCCACTCGCCGTGAGTTTCTTCTCAAGCGATTTGTTAAACGCCGCGTTTTCCTCGATATTCGTCTCCAACGAATCGATTCTCGATTGCTTCTCCGTAACTTCCGATTCGAGCTTCTTTATCGTGATTTCGTAAGTCCTCATCAAGCTCTGTTGCTCCTGGATCTCGGCAAGCATAATCGCCACTTGCGGAGACAGATTCAGCTCCTTCCTCAGAAAACTCCGCTTCAGCTCCGACAACGCCCTGAGCTCCTCGACAACCGCCGTATCCGCCGCCTGTATCGCGGCGTTGTCGTACGGACGCTGAGCCATCTGAAGCTCTGCGTAGGCGGCTTTGATAGAAGTCGTGCTGGCGAAGATCTTCGCAACCACGGCCTCTAAAACCGCTCTCCGCCGCTCTCGCACCTTGAGCTCACCGCTCCTGCAGCTCGAAGTGCTCTTCAGATCGAAGACGGAGTCTCCTCCGTCGTCGTCGTCCTCGTCGAAGTTCGAGTGGTTCTGTGACTTCAGCATACAGATGCCGATTCCGTTGTTGGAGGAAACTTTCGTCGACGTCGTCCTCAGGCTGCATACCTTCTGGAATGTTCTCGCTAGCTTGCCTTTTCTTCTGACGGATGGATTCTTCTTCAACGTTTCCATTGAAACAGAGCTTTGGGAATCGATATTTTCTCTGGACGTTGTGAGAGGAGAAAACAGAGAATTCAAATGGTTTTTGAATTGGGAAAAACCCAAAAAAATACCCAACTTTAATTACATTTTGCAGATAAATACACAAATTTTTAAGGTTATCCGAATAATACCTGATGTAAATTTGGTTGCCCAGTTAAAACCCGAATTTTTAAAATCGATTAGTTTAACACGAGAATTTTAACGACGTTTAATTCTTTGACGGGAATAGTAAACCGGCATTAGTATTGTTAATAACACGAGCGAATTTGACAATTTTACCCTTCTGTTATGTCGATTTTCCCAAATCATTTCCCCCAAATCGATTTCAATCATAAACCCAAATTCTAAAATTCCAGCGGCTTTTGACAATGTTTGATCACGAGAGCCAGCCTGTCAATTGGATGGCAAAATTGTTTAGAATTAGGGGTTATGGATGCCGGAATCGCAGAGATTCCTGCCATATTCCGTGCACCTTCGGTTACTTTAACAAGCCCAAAACCACCTTCGTCGGTGTCGTCATCATCGCAGTTCACCATCCCAACAGTCGATCTCGAAGGTGGCACGGACTCAATCTCGCGGCGGAGCTTAAGAGAAGATCGGAGACGCGGCGGAGAGATGGGTTTTTTTTCCAGGTGGTCAATTACGGTATCTCGTTTGACGTGCTGGAGAGGAAGAGAGAAGGGATTCGTGGGATTCACGAGCAAGACACAAAAGTGAAGAAATGGTTTTACTCTCGAGATCCAGGTAGCAAGATGGTTTACAGTAGCAACTTCGATCCGTTATCAAATGTATAATAACACCAAATATTAATTAAGTCATGTTTATAAATAAACATGTTTATTTGAGGGTCGGGTTTGTATTCGAATTCGAGTGGTGACAAAACAACGATTCTAGTTTTAGAATTAGGGTTTATGATTGAAATCGATTTTGGGAAATGATTTGGGAAAATCGACATAACAGAAGGGTAAAATTGTCAAATTCGCTCGTGTTATTAACCATACTAACGCCGGTTTACTATTCCCGTCAAAGAATTAAACGTCGTTAAAATTCTCGTGTCAAACTAATCGATTTTAAAAATTCGGGTTTTAACTGGGCAACCAAATTTACATCAGGTATTATTCGGGTAAACTTAAAAATTTGTGTATTTATCTGCAAAATGTAATTAAAGTTGGGTATTTTTTTGGGTTTTTCCCTTTTGAATTTTGTTTTTTTTTTCCCTGACAATTGAGGAGAGTACAAGTTTTGTGAGTCTGATACAGCAAAAAGAAGAAAAAAGAGTGACCTAATTAATAAATATAAATAAATTGAGGCAAAGCGTGAAAGCGTGGGAAAGATCATGAGAGAAGAAAAGAGAGGCTGGCTGATCGTATTATGTTCTCTTTTTCTTTTTTGTATACTATTTTATAATTCTCTACCATATATATTGTTTTCTCTGTGGTTATGTCAGTATAGAAAAACAAAAACATATGTGGTTGAATAGTTAATCGGTTTAATTTAATATGTGTACCAGAGTGATTAATTAAGCTTCTTTTGCAAGGATATTAAATTGTGGTCGGGTCGAGTTTGTCGGAGAACACTGTGGTTAATTATAAGCACTTATACGTAATTATGTCTTGATATATTTTACCATTGGTACTGAAGTCAGGTGCATAATTTGTTTTTATTCTATGTGTACCTTAAGATAAGACAGAATAGTACTTTTATTTTACGTGAGTGAACATTCTTATAATTTTTTCATTTTTTAAGAAACAGAGAACAGTTGCACGGTATGATAATTAAGTACATCTTGAGTTTTACGAAACAATCGATGTCGCCTGATACAGTACATATTGGTGGATTGGATTCGATTTGGAAGATTCACACAAGTTCAGATAAAAAAAAAAAAGGTTTAAAGTAAAGGTAAATGTATACCGTAATTGAGGGATGACCCTAATTGTTTGAAATTGCATAGCCACATGTATAAACGCTTCTAATTTTTTTATAATCTAAGAATTAAAGTGCAAAATAGCGATAAGCTATCATAATTTAGGTAGCCATACAGTAGAAATTAGTGGGTGGGTCCATAATTGTTTAAAACTCGTGAAGCCAAGTAATCTAAGATCATCATGATATCTGTCTTTTAAGTTTAATAAAACTGAAATTTTTGTTCACAATGCCATTACAAGATAAGTTTAAGGTTGCCCCTCCAAGAAGACCTCATCATTGTTAATTATCTTTTTCAAACTTTGTCGTTTCAGTCACCTGCAGATTTAAAGTGTCTTCTTTTTTTTCTCATCTTTATTTATTCTCTTGTTGTCATTTTTAACTTACACATATGTAGATAATTGACATCATGATTTATAGATGTATACTGTACTTAAAAAGTGTTGGGCCTTATATGAAAGGTAGTGTGGGCTTTAATCAATTATCTATTTGAATACTCTTCGTCTTCGCAGAGTTTTTTTTTTTTTTTTTTTTTAACATAACTTTTATTAATTTTTAGACGATTACATATGGTTCGTTCTAACCATTTAAAGAAATTACATCGAATGTAAAGATTTTAAACACAAGAAACAATTTAAAAACTATAGACCACAAGATCGAGAAAGTCACAATGACCCTTCAATGACACAACTAACCTCAACCCCCTCTCTTACCCCGTCCACGAAAGTTGCGTCCGCCAGGTACAATTTGCCAATGGAGCTCCTTAGCCTTTTCCGTTGGTCTGACTGGTCTATCTCGAAGAATTCTTTTAGCGAATGGGGTTAAGAATTCTACGGGATGAGACTCATCTTTAAAATCGCGAGTTTCATTTTCATCATCTGAATCATCCTCATCCGCAGAGTCTAAAGAAGCAAACCTATTTTTGGATGAATCTTCGCAGAGTTCTCTTGATAGTTTTTTGGCTTTTGAGGAATACTTTGAGAACACAACCCTCCTAATATGTTACATGATTCCAATGATAAGTTCCAGTTTCTGTTTTGCATTTTGAATTATAACAAGGATATAAATCAAAACAGAGGGAAGAGTAATTTCTGTTTTTTTCTATAAGGTACTCCACAGGATCGAACGAATTAACCAACGGGCCCGATTGGCTTGAGTTTGGTCCATCGTTTAGATTCATGTTGCGTCATCACTTTGGTCTGAATGAATATACTCTGCCACGTGTTCCTATTTTATTGGTTTGATGACATGTAATTTTTCTACTTGTTAAAAAAAGCTTCAAGAGCGAAAAAAGAACTTAGAACTGGTTTGTTGTTCTTCGCAGCGATTCCTCTCAAACTCGCGAAAGGTAAAGCTTTCTTCGTTTCTCCTCATTTTTGATTTCATTGATAGACGAAAGTTTGTATCGATCTCAAAGTACAGTGATTAGTAATCCAAAATCCGTATGCTAATCTTCTGGAAACTTGAGCTAGATTAGTCCGGATCTAATTCGTAGACAAAGATTCATCCTTGAATTTTCAAATTTTTGCAATGCAGATCTGAGAATTTTCGTGGTATCGAATGTAATTTTGGTCATTTTGATTTTCATATCTCTTTAGTTGCGTTCTTGTTTTGAGAAATTTTCATTCTTGTTGGCAGAGAAGCTGAACCAAGCTATTAACAATGGGAGGAGGATTTCGAGTATTGCATTTGGTGAGGCCATTCTTGGCTTTTCTTCCAGAGGTGCAGAGTGCTGATAGGAAGATTCCATTCAGGGAGAAAGTGATCTACACAGTGATCTCTCTCTTCATCTTCCTCGTCTGCAGCCAGCTTCCTCTCTACGGGATCCACTCTACGACCGGTGCCGATCCTTTCTATTGGATGCGTGTCATTCTTGCATCCAACCGTGGGACCGTGATGGAGCTCGGTATCACTCCTATTGTCACGTCTGGTCTCGTGATGCAGCTCTTAGCTGGGTCAAAGATCATCGAGGTTGACAACAATGTCCGTGAGGATCGTGCTCTCTTGTAAGTATTTTCACTTGGTAATTTCCTGATGTTGAGTTTTGAGTTCGGAACTGTTGTGTCTCATTTGTTTCTTGTGTGTTTTTGTAGGAATGGTGCTCAGAAGCTTCTTGGGATTCTGATTGCTATTGGTGAAGCTGTTGCGTATGTTCTTTCTGGAATGTACGGTCCTGTTGGTCAGCTTGGTGTTGGGAATGCTATTCTGATCATCCTCCAGCTTTTCTTTGCTGGGATCATCGTTATCTGCCTTGACGAGCTTCTTCAAAAGGGTTATGGACTTGGCTCCGGGATCTCCCTTTTCATAGCAACCAATATCTGGTATGTTGAAAGCTTAAAGCTTTTGTCTTTTGCGCGAGATTGGTTTTTCTTGATACAGAAAGTTGTAAACTTTTTGAGTTGATTGTGTGTGGTGAGACAGTGAAAGCATTATCTGGAAAGCATTTAGCCCCACAACAATCAACACCGGTCGTGGAGCTGAGTTTGAAGGCGCTGTAATCGCTTTGTTCCATATGCTGATAACTAAATCCAACAAGGTTGCTGCGCTCAGACAAGCTTTCTACAGGCAGAACCTTCCGAATGTTACCAACTTGCTTGCAACAGTCTTGATCTTCCTGATCGTTATCTACTTCCAAGGCTTCCGTGTCGTGTTGCCCGTGAGGTCAAAGAGTGCCCGTGGCCAACAGGGTTCTTACCCGATCAAGCTGTTCTACACCTCTAACATGCCAATCATTCTCCAATCTGCTCTCGTCTCAAACCTCTACTTCATCTCTCAGGTACTTACTTGTGTGTATGCCTTTGCATTCCTTATAAAGGACTTTAGCTTACAAAATTTGCCTATCCTTTTTGTCAACAGCTACTCTACAGGAAGTTCAGTGGAAACTTCTTTGTAAACCTATTAGGACAATGGAAAGAATCAGAGTACAGTGGGCAATCTATACCAGTTAGTGGTCTTGCTTACTTAATCACAGCTCCAGCAAGGTAATGCACAATTAGTGTTTAGTGTGTCCCCGTCAATAACAACATAACGCAGTTTCCAGTTTTCTGAGTATTTGTCTTCTATGATTACAGCTTCGCCGAGATGGCAGCTCATCCATTCCATGCTCTGTTCTATATCGTCTTCATGCTCACTGCTTGTGCCCTCTTCTCAAAGACTTGGATTGAAGTCTCCGGGTCTTCTGCTAGAGATGTTGCAAAGCAGCTCAAGGTATTGTTAAAACCCACATCCATTGATAAATAGTTTAAAAACACTGTCGTGTCGTAAGGATACTGAAAACTCACTTGCTTGAAATGTGTATAAAATGATTAGGAGCAACAAATGGTGATGCCGGGACACAGAGAGTCTAACTTGCAGAAGGAGCTGAATCGGTATATCCCAACCGCAGCTGCTTTTGGAGGAGTTTGCATTGGTGCACTCACTGTCTTGGCTGATTTCATGGGAGCCATTGGGTCAGGGACTGGAATCTTACTCGCTGTGACTATCATCTATCAGTATTTTGAAACCTTTGAGAAGGAAAAAGCGAGCGAGCTCGGCTTCTTTGGCTTCTGATTGATTCGAGTCTTATAAAAAGGGTAAATTTTGTTGAGACTAGTGAGAAACACTTCTGTGTCCACTCGAAGGACAATCAAAAAGAGCATTTTGGTAGATACTTCTTGATTAACCAACAGATTTACTTCCTTTAGTATGTTAATTTGTGTGTTATTTTTTCTTACAATGTCTACACACTAGTGTGGTAGCCTTTTTAAATGTTTGACAAAGAAAAGATAGAACTTCAAATTGTAACGTTTTGAAAGGAAAAGAAAGAAAATCATTGATAAACAAAGAATAAATTCTCTGAAGAAGTCCATGTAAATCAAGCAAAAAGATGTGGGAGTTATGAACATTATGTTTCCTTATTGATCAGTGTTTAAATTTGACTTTTGTGGTTGTGACTTTTAATCGGACTCGTTTTTGCGAAGTAAGAGTTAGTTTTCAATATCACAGCACAATATGACTAAATTTCTTAAGAGTCAATGAGGTGAATATACATAGAAAATTTTTTAATTAGGTAAACAGATAAAAAGTTTCAAAATTAGGTATATAACCAAACACTGTAACTGTTCAGTTAAGGAAAATACAAAATACCCCTACATCTTAGTACTTACATATACGTGTGGGACAAAAAAAAAAAATCAAACCGAGACGGTTCAACCAGAATTTGGTACGGTCGTTATCTCCATAGCATCACCACCGCCGATTTGTTCGTCATTTTCTCTGGAAAGCTCTTCCAAAGATTTCCCTTTCAATTCCAGAAGTGAAAACAATCCCCAAAAAACTAACACCTCCAAGCTCCGGCAATCGCTCCCACTTAACCAGACGCCGCCGCCGATATCTCGTGGCAAGTCGATCTCAGCTTCGTCAGGAAAATCTCAGCGGGAACAACAAACGTCGTGGCGTTAGGCCCGAAGTTGACGAAGAACATGGTGAGCGAATACATAACCAAGAAGCTGACTCGGTTGTCTCTGTGCCGCAAGTGATCGTAAGGGATCGCGAAAGCGAACATAAAAACGGTCATGAAGATGAATCCCATCAACTGGATGAAGAATCGGCCGAGGTGGTGGATGAACGCGACCGTGAACTAGTAACCGGAGACAGTGCCGCAGAAATAATTAAACAATTTTAATAGAAATATATACATCCATATGTATACGACCATATGTAATCAAATATCAAGGGTCGTTTAGGAATAATGAATTATGCACAGTGCAGCGAATAGTGAATCGGTGTTCACCTAATTACGAAAAGTTTTATGTATATCCAATGCAAATACTCATTTCTTAATTATGGTTTTACCGCGAGTTTTGTGATTGCAACTCAGAGTAATAACACAAGTTTGCACTGAATGATCTACTTTGTATTCATCACATACCAATGCCTTTTATAGTTAATACAACAGAAGCAAATAACTGAAACCGAAAACAGTGGACACGAGCTCAACTAGCTCAACTAAGTCCTATTAACCCGCTAACAAGACTGACTCTTTCAACTAATGAGATCGTGTCTCTTATTACAAACTGAAGCAAAGACATAAGACTGAAATAACTCAACAATCCCTCCCTTGAACTGAACTGTCGTAAGTGTTCAGTTCATAGTGCCCCTTCCAAACGCTTCCCTGATCCTCTGAAACGAAACCAACTTCAGAGGTTTTGTCATAATGTCTGCTAGCTGTTCCTCAGTGTTGCAGTGAACCAACTTGAGCACTCCTTCCTTGGTCAGGTCACGAAGAAAGTGATAACGAACCTTGATGTGTTTGGACCTTCCATGTAAGACAGCATTCCTGGACAACTTGATAGTAGAAGTGTTATCACATAACAGAACTAACTCATCCTCTTGTACAAACCCGATCTCCTTTAGAATCCTTCCCATCCAAATAGCTTGACAAGCACAGGTTGCAGCAGCAACGTATTCTGCTTCGGTGGTGGACAAAGTCACAATGGGCTGCTTGCGTGAAGACCATGCCACTGCTCCTCCACTGATCATGAAGACATACCCAGAAGTGCTTCTGCTATCATCAATATCTCCAGCGTAGTCACTGTCAGTGTACCCAACAAGCCCAGTTCCTTCCTCTTTCTTGTACCAGATCCCAGACTCCATTGTTCCCTTTAGGTACCTCATAACTCTCTTCACTGCAGCAAAATGTAATTGAGTGGGGCTTGCCATGAAACGAGAAATAAGGCTTACCACAAACATCAAGTCTGGACGTGTTGCAGTAAGGTACATCAAACTTCCCACCATCTGTTTGTACAGAGTCGGATCAACTCTTGCACCACCTTCATCACGACTAATCTTTTGCCCGGGAACAATTGGATTGCAAACGGGATTGAAACTCTGCATCCCAAACCTCTGGATTACTTCAGCCGCATACTTCCTCTGACAAATGAAGATGCCTTCTTCCTTCTGCACTACTTCTATTCCCAGAAAATATCTCATCTTCCCCAAATCCGTCATATCAAATTCTCTCTTCATGGAATGCTTAAACTCATTAAGCAATTCATCATCATCACCAGTAAACAGCAGATCATCAACATAAATGCTCACAATGAGAATTTTACCTCCCCTGCGTTTGATGAAAAGCGTTTGCTCACTGGAACTCCTCTCGAATCCTTCCTTGACAAAATAAGCTTCAATGCGACTAAACCAGGCTCTGGGTGCCTGTTTCAGTCCGTAAAGGGCTTTATGCAACTTGTAAACCATATGCTCCTTTCCTGCTACCTCATAGCCTTGTGGTTGCTCAACAAAAACATCTTCTTTGAGCTCTCCATGGAGAAAAGCTGATTTAACATCCAATTGATAGATTGCCCATCCTCGTTGGGCTGCTAGAGCAATGATCATCCTCACCGTATCCATTCTGGCCACAGGAGCAAACACCTCCGTGTAATCCACTCCATATTCTTGAGCATACCCTTTCACTACCAGCCTCGCTTTAAATTTGTCCACTTCTCCCATCTCGTTAAGCTTTGTTTTATAGATCCACTTCACTCCAATGGCTTTCACGTCGTTTGGAAGCTTCACTAGTGACCACGTTTCATTCTTTTTGATTGAATCAATCTCTGCATCCATCGCTTCCTTCCACCTCAACTCTTTTACTGCTTCTTGAAATGTTGTGGGATCTGTGATGATCATGAGCGCGAGATGACTTTCTGTCTCAACCCGAGCCATGTTTGCTTCTTCCTCCATGTCAGATAGCTCTTCTCCCGTAGTATAATCATCTGCCCAAACCGGTGGTTTTCTCATTCTGCCCATCGTTGATGATGTTGCAGCTACGGTTGATGATGTTGCTGCTACAGTTTGAGTTGCAGCCGGCTCGTTCTCATGCTCTTCCTCCGTAATTTCTTCCCCTTCGTTTTCATTTTCTTCTTCTTCGTACTCCTCTTCCCATTCAAGTTCCATGTTTTGCTCAGCTGAGTAACTGATATCCCAATCCCACTTCTTTTCCTCTTCAAAAATAACATCTCGACTGATATGCACCCTTTTCTCAAGAGGATCAAACATCTTAAACGCCTTTGACTCACTGCTGTAGCCAACTAGAACGCATTTCACACTCTTGTCATCGAGTTTGGTTCTCTTGACATCTGGAATGTGTGCATAGCCGATGCATCCAAAAACCCTGAAGTGATCAACTGATGGCTTGTTCCCACTCCACGCTTCCTCTGGAGTCATGTCCTTCACAATGGCTGTGGGAGAACGGTTGAGAACATGATTCGCCCATTGAACTGCATCTGGCCAGAAGCTTTTTGGTACTTCTTTCTCTGAAAGTATGGCTCTCACCATGTTCATGATTGTGCGATTTTTGCGCTCAGAAACCCCATTCTGCTGAGGAGTGTAAGCTGTTGTCAACTGTCTCTTGATTCCATTCTCCTTGCAGAACTCATTGAATTCTGTTGAATTGTACTCCCCTCCTCTGTCTGTTCTTAAGCACTTGATGAAGTTTCCGGATTGTTTCTCCACAAATGCTTTGAACAGTTTGAACTGATGGAAGGTCTCTGATTTTTCTGCCACAAAATATATCCATGTTTTGCGGGAAAAATCATCTATGAAGCTCAACAGATACCTCTTTTGACTGTTTGATGGAGGCGTGATTGGTCCACACAGATCAGAGTGCACGAGCTGTAGCCTTTCAGTGGATCTCCACTTGCTTCGCTTTGGAAATGGAGTACGGTGATGTTTGCCTACAACACACGCTTCACAATTGTCCTTCATCTGCTCTATTTCAGGTAGACCGGTGACCATCTCTTTGTCTTGCAGAATATTAAGGCCTTTGAATGACAAATGACCATATCGATGATGCCACAGTTCCGCCTTGTTGTTAACATCTACCTGAAGACACCTCTCTTCCTTCCCTTGACCATCAGTTTCTCCAAGAATAATGAACATTCGATTCGCACTCATTACTGATTCTGCTATCTTTCCTTTCGTGGGATGGTATATGCTGCAAGTCTTTCGCTCTCCTCCTTTGAACAACACATCTAGACCCTTCTCCTGAAGCTGACCAACGCTTAGAAGATTGTTCTTCAACTCGGGTACGTAGTACACATCACTTACTACGTAACTGATTCCTCTGATTACGATCTTAACCATTCCTTTTCCGCTAACAATGAGTTTGTGATTATTACCGAGTTTGACATTGTGAGAGAATGTCAAATTCACATTGGTGAACATGCTTCGATCGCCACACATGTGGTTTGAGCAGCCAGAATCTACAAACCACACATCTCCTCGTTTCGTTTCATGAGACTCCACCAACGCCATTAGCAAAACCTCCTCTTTCTCTTCCAGTTCCGCATAATGAGCCCCATTTTCTCCATTTGGACATTCATACTGAAAATGCCCGAGGTTGTGACACTTGTAGCATTCCACCAATGCTTTGTCAAAGGTGCGTCCCCTTCCTCTGCCTTTTCCTCTGTATGAGCCTCTTCCCCTGCCTCTGACATTGAGCGCCTGCACCTCCTCTTCATAGAAGTTTCTCTTGAATTTCTTCTCATGAACAGAAAGTGAGCTCTGTAATTCATCAACGGTAATGGTGCTGGTGTCTCTAGACTCCTCAATGGACACCACAACGTAAGTGAATCTGTCAGTCAGAGTACGCAAGATCTTTTCCACGATTTTTGAATCCGGCATTGATTCACCATTGCTCCTCATCTTGTTGGATACCGACATTACTCTCCCAAAGTAGTCGTCAATGCTTTCATCTGCTTTCATTGCGAGTACTTCAAATTCTCTTCTTAAGGTTTGGAGGAGTGATCTCTTTACCCTCTCATTTCCACCAAACTTTCTTTTCAGAGAATCCCATACGATCTTGGAAGTTTTCCGATCCAAGATCTGTTCAAACACCACTCGATCGATTGCTTGGAACAAGTAGTGCTTCACCTGATGATCCTTCGTCCTGAGATCGTCGAGTTGTTTCTGCTGCGCTGCAGTCATCTCGGCTCCCTCTGCTGCCTCAACGTAACCCTCCTCCACCAAGCTCCACAGTCCTTTGGCACGTAGGAGATTCTCCATCAATTCACTCCAATGGTCATAGTGACCATCAAAGTGAGGTATCTTGGTCAATGTTTTGTCGTCACTCATTTTTCTCTTTTCTCTCTTTGATCACTTTAGATTTGTGTTTTGCTCTGATACCAAATGTGATTGCAACTCAGAGTAATAACACAAGTTTGCACTGAATGATCTACTTTGTATTCATCACATACCAATGCCTTTTATAGTTAATACAACAGAAGCAAATAACTGAAACCGAAAACAGTGGACACGAGCTCAACTAGCTCAACTAAGTCCTATTAACCCGCTAACAAGACTGACTCTTTCAACTAATGAGATCGTGTCTCTTATTACAAACTGAAGCAAAGACATAAGACTGAAATAACTCAACAAGTTTTTCATCGATGCATTTGAGTGATGTTTTATGTTTGTTGTCACTACTTTACCTAAGGATGTTTTAAAATTGTATGGTTGTGATCAAGGAAGATGTAATATCCATTGTACTTGTAGTATCGAAGTTTAAAATTATATAATGAATGTTTGCCAGAAAAAAACAAAAAAAAAAAAAAAACAGACAAAAGTCACCAAAACCTACCTACTCTACTTACTATTTTCCGGTTAAGCTAACCAACAAAAAAACCGAATCTGGTAGATGAGATAAATTGAGAGTTGTTTAATTTTGTGTCCAGATTCGAATCGTAGGGTTTTAGAAAAGGGGTTTCTCTACTCAACTCCGTCGTCGTGCCTCTGCAACTCAGAGCAAATTACGGCGGCGAAGAAATGCCTCGAATCATCACCAGCGAGACCTACGGTTGCCCTCCAATCCGGGCTTTAACCTTTGATTCTCTCGGCTTAATCAAAGGTACTCACTTTTCTACTCTCCCTCTCTCTTCTCTCTCTCTTGTGTGAAATTATATTGAACTGGTTTTTCAATTCGATGTTGCAGTGACTGAAGCTCGAGGTAAAGAGAGAGGAACTCCGACTGTAGTGAACACATGGGGCGAGATGAATGCAGCCAGATGTGTTCTTGCCTCTTCCATGGATGACCGGCATAGGAATCCGGTAAAAGTTTCAATCTTTTAATGCTTATGTAAGCTATGCTTGAAGCTAGGTCTGCCTTAGTAATCAGTTTCAGCTTGGTATCTTTGGGCGGTCTTACTTTACTGTGAATACTGATTTTATCGGAGAGAGCTTCTAATTGAAAAGCTCATCACTTTTCTTCTTCTTTCAATTGCAGCTTTTGGCTGTGGCAAGAAAAGATGGCAACGTAAGTTTTCCTTACTCTAAGCTTATTTACTTCTTCTCTCCATAACCTAGCTAACATTTTACCCAATTCGTTTTGTCCCTTTTACGTCCTTTCCGTAGGTTGAGGTTCTTAATCCCTGTAATGGTGATCTTCACTTTGCATACTCTGTACTTGGTGGTGACGGCTCTTCACCTGAAGATGACGAAATCTCCGGCCTGCATTTATTCAGAAAACAAAAGGACGATCAGGCAGAAAGGTATATATAACTTTACACTGAAACCGTTTGTTCGACCATCACATGTGTTTGTATGTTTGGGTTGCCATTAACATTTCTCTCCAAAACTTGGTGTTACTAGATCTTGCACATTGCTCACATGCACCAAAAAGGGAGATGTGAGCCTCAGAACAGTTAAATTTCCCGATGCACGTGCTGATTCTACAGATGACGCTGCTCCCAAAACTTGGAAAGCATGTGGTACTGGTGAACTATTGGTTGGTAAAGTGGACGGGAGCGAAAACTTTGGCTTGTTTGGAGGGTTAGTAGTTCAGAAGTGAATCGAGTTATTATATCTCTGTTTGGTTGTTACCATATTGAAATGAATGTCTGATGCAGGAAACGTGTTGAAGTCAATATATGGGATCTTGAACAATGTACTAATATCTGGACCGCGAAATGCGTGAGTTTCTTACTCAGTCGTTATCTCTTCCAAAGCCTTCAGTTTCTTTGATTTTGAACTAGGTAGCCGTTAATGTCTCTTCTAAGTAATCTCTGTTTGGTGCAGCCTCCTAAAGACAGTCTCGGGATCTTCACACCCACTTGGTTCACTTGTGCTGCATTCATGAGCAACGACGATCACCGTAAATTTGTCACAGGAACCAAGTCTCACCAGGTTAAGCCCTTAAGTTTCTTTTCTACTGCCACCAGATTGTAATCGCTTTGTCCAGGTTACTCACATTTTTTTTCTGGAGCAGGTTCGTCTTTATGATGTTTCTGCGCAACGTAGACCGGTCCTGTCCTTTGATTTCCGTGAAGCTGCTATTACAGCAATCTCTGAAGACCCAGACGGTCATACTATCTATGTCGGGACTGCTTCTGCTGACCTCGCTGCCTTTGATATACGAACAGGTTCGTTGATTCTCTCTACAAACGTATCATAAACAATGTTGCTGTATCAAACAAGTAATCAATCAATCATCCCTGTTGCAGGAAAGCTGTTGGGAAGCTTTTTAGGAAAATGTTCTGGAAGCATAAGATCTGTGGTTAGACATCCACAGCATCAAGTGATAGCTTCTTGCGGTAAGATACATTGTACTGTAACATAACTTCAAAATTCATATGCGTTTCAACAATCTCATGTGTGTGTGTGTTGTTTTATTGAATTGTTCAGGGTTAGACCGATATCTGCGTGTTTTTGACGTGAAGACACGCCAGCTCATCTCTGCGGTACGCTTTTTGACATAATGTGTTTTTGTGTTAATTAGAAATCCTATTCACTCATCACTGTTTTGTTCCAGGTTTTCTTGAAACAGCATCTTACAGGTCTTGTATTCGACTCAGGCTTTAGTGGAGAAGGTTATATTTCTTTTGGCCGTTGACATATCAAATCCATTTCTGTATTCATACATTAGTATGTTCGTAAAATGATTTGGGTTCTTTATGGTAAGCAGAGATAGCTGTCGCAAACACAGTGGTTGAGGCTGAAACAGAAGAGAAGATGACGATCATGGACCAGGAAGATGATGAGGAAGGGGGTGAAGATAAAACAGAGGAGGCTCCTGTGAAGAAAAAGAAGTCAAAGAAAGAGAAACGCAGTAGAGAAAAAGTATCCGAGGGTGAAGAGATAGACGAGCTAAGAAGCAAGAAGACACGCGATAATAAGAAGAAAACCAAGAAAGTAAAACATACTCAAGAAGACTAGTTTTAAGTTTTTTTCAAAGACATTATTGTACTTTGTTGCTCTTCTAATCTGAGCTACAGTTTTGAACGACACTTTAAAAGAAAAAAACAGTGTATTTGGCTCTTTAGCTTTGTGTGTACTCTTCCAGAAAGACTTGTTTTGATTTCAACCTCCGCGTGAAATTGAAATTCATACTCGGGAAAGTTACAATGTGCATTGAAAGGCTAAAGCAAATCTTAAACAACAATTCTGCACCATTCAACTCGTAGTTAGATTGTAACAGCAGGGAGAAACCAAATATTAACCATGTCTTTTTCGTTTTTCTAATGTCGCCACTCGCCATCGTTGTAACTTCCTGACTTTTGACACTCTTGCAAAAATTCGGTTCCTCTGCTTAAGCCGGAAGCTTAAGTTTGGTGTTGGTTTTCCAGCTAAAACGAAACAGAAAGTGATTCAAACTCAGCACATGATCAGTGGCTATATCAGGTTTAGAGAATATTCAGACTGGTGAGGTTTCTTACCTCAAGTAGTAGTAGTAGAAGAAATCCGCATAGAGAGCTGTTTGGACAAGACCGGAGACACAAGCTGGAAATTGCAAATATGTCAAACATTAGCAACGAGGAAGAACAAATCGGTAAAATGTCATCGGTGATTCTTTATTGAAACATTGATTACCGATCCATCTAGTGAAATGATCTTCCGTGAAATAGCGATAGATCCAGTTGATGATATATAATCCACGATACGCCCTGCAAGTTAAACCATTGCCCATTGAGATTTTGCATATGGGACACAAACAAAAATGCATAACAAACGTAAGCGAGTCTAATCTTCTTTATATAAAAGAATATATAACTAATCCAGCACAAAGCTAAAAACTTCGAAGGAAGACGACTTTTGAGATATCGTACGGGACAGCGTTTCTCATTGATCAAATTAACAAGTGACAGACACGGTATGTCAAGAAGAGAGAGAGAACAATGATATATCAAACATCTAGTTCCAAAATGCGAACCCATTAAAGCCTGTGGATCAAGCAAGCAAAAGCATATCTCTGGAAAAAAATACGTACCCAAGAAAGAGAACATATTGTCCAGTCAAATTGTCCACATTCCCACTTCTCTGTAGCAGAACCAACTGGGGAAGGATAGCAACTGCCTCCAAGTATATAGAAAAGGCCCAGAACACCTACAATGGTTTCAAATTCAAAGGATGAGCATATTGCACTGCAATTCTGACATTCAACACACACCTTGCTGCAATACTACTTCAGAATACAGCTCGAATGAGTTGCAAAGATTGTAAGTTTTACAAGAGGCACATATTGGACAAATATATATATGAAAGGTCAGGCTAAAGGATTTGGTGAATGTCAAATAAAGAGATACTTTAGTCGCATCTGACAAGTTAACCGAAGAACATTTTGACAAGAAAAGTAACGGCGAGATGCTGATGACATAAATCCATGTGCACCTTATGAAAGCAAACTATTTAACAGGCAATGACGACACAGTAGATTCCGTTAAATGGAAGCAAAGAATATTATCTCATAATAAGCAGCAAGATATGAAAAGCCGCAAAGGTAGTACAAAATTTAAACAAGCTTTAGCACCAACTGTGACAAAGTTTCAAATAAAACTACGAAAGACAGACTCCAAACCAGTTCTGGAAGGAGTTATGATCAATTCGTACTATATATGTTCTACCAACAGCCAAGAAAATTACAAAATCCAGATGGTATAAGTGGAAAGAACTGACATATCCATCATAACTACCCAGCACATATGGTGTTTAAGAAAATGATTTAGCAGTATGAAGATCACCCATATCAAAGCATGCTTTATAACGAATGAACCAAAAAAAGAAGATAACACAACATACGTGACCAAGCTACACGACCGTATGGTAAAATGTTTGAATGCCAGATAACAACTGAACTATGCTTTACTAGTAGACATTTCCCACAGGTATTCGCTTTTATAGTCTCTACAAACTAAAAAATACCAAAAGCATTTCAAACTTATATGACGATACCTCTTGGAGTGTGAATCTCTCATGCAGGATAAGTGCCAACACGAAACATGCTAACACAACATATTGATGACGAAACGTGTCCAGGTCCTTATCGTATGATCTCCTCACAAGTGGATGCCTACGCATACACCAAACGATTGCCAAAGAGCTGGCAATGAAGACAACCTTCATCACGCTGTTGTAGAGAGACACATAATCCGTGAGCAGATCCAAGTACCGAGTCAAGAACACAAGCGCGTATAGCTCCTGAGTCTTGAGAGAGATTCCTAGCCAACAAATGCACAGTCGAGAGAAAATAATTGTTAGCTTGAATGTGGAGAAAGTCATGAACAAATACGAGCATTTCCACTCCGTAAAGTATCATTTCGCATTCTCCTAGGGAAGAGATCTCTTCGTTTAGAAACTCACTTCTAGTTTTCAGTTTCTTAAATTGAGATTTCACCACTAATTTTTGACTTAAAATCGCAAACTCGGATGCGCGTGGACATCGATCATTCAAGCTCAATAGGATTCGAATAAGATTTGCATTCGGAAGCTAATGGAAACGAAACCAAACAGGTCAAAGCAATGCGATTGTTTCCGAGAGCTCGTCTTCCAAATAACATACAACACATTCCAGGAAAGAGAGAGAGAGAACTCACCAGCGCATGATTTCGTCGCGTAAATTTTGAGAAGAAGGATTAAGATACTGATCAAGTGAGTCATATCGCCAGCAAATCTAAAGATATTCATGGTTGACCAGAAGACGGAGGAGACTCAGCGATGCCAAAAAACTTTCCGGGAATCCAGAAAAGAAAAAAAAAATCGACCGATTTTCTCTCTTCAAATCGAGAGAGAAAGAGAAAGAGAGGAGCGAGAAAGTGAGGGTGCACGTTTCAGGTTTAGAGGAGACGCTGACGTGGCAATCTGGAACGGACTTCTCTAACGTGTGCCTTCACTTACTTCTTAAACCTCAAAAATAATCCTTCATTATTCGATTAATTGCTAATTAATTCCTAAATTAGAGATAAATAATTACCAATAGCTTTTTCATATGTATCAAAGTGGAGAAGTGGTGTTATCCAGTACGTCGCACCTTTGGTAAAGTAAAATGCGCCAGCTTTTTGTGGGTCTGTATTGCGTCAAATTAAGACATGTGTTAACCGACACGGTGATGTGGCAGCTACATACGCGACATGGTGATGTAGCGTTAACGTATTTTAAAAAATTCTCGTGCTCCACGTGTTCTATTTACTTTTCAAAAACAGTTAGACCGTCTCGGTTAGTTATAACCTATAAGGACCTTCTAATAGCTGGTTATTAATGGATATGGGCCTACCGTTCAAAAAAAAGGATATGGGCCTTCGGTTTATCATCTGATTTGAGCTCTCTTTGGTATAGTTCATTATTGATTATTGGTTTTAAGCTCAATGTGTAAACTTTACGAATATTTGGGATTTTTGTGCTATTACGTAGATGATTCAAATCATAAATATAATAAAAAATGGTATTCAATGCCTCGCTTCAACGTTCAAAACTTCTTATCTTCTGAAGAGATAGACAAACATGAAAATGATGTTGAACGTCATGACTCATGAAATATGGGACAAGTAAAACTAAACATGTTTGTTTTTTTTTCCTTTATTGGTAGTCAAATAAAACCGATTCAATCAGGCACTATGCTAATGCTTCTCCGATAGATACCGTGGTCGGTCCGATTTTTGCCTTGCTCCACCTACCCGATCGATTGTAGAAAAAGTTCTTCAATCTTTTTTTATTTTTGTGGTGTTATTTTAAACATCAGCTGTATCATTTTCATATGATGATTTTCAATCTAGTAAAAATTATATATTTGCAAAACAAAATGGTGATAACGTATGTGCTTTTGTTGAATTTTGAGAACCACTATATGCTATGTTTTTTATTCGAAGCCTTACTAATATCACATACAGTTTCAATGTTATATCGTCGAATGTAAATTAGTAAATATATACTAATAATATCTAAAAGCGAATTTACAATCCACTGCTTTTAAAATGTTCAACAGTTTTTGTATTACGTTTTTTCAAATCGATATATTATCGCGACTTCGGTATGTACTTATTATGTAAAAGCAGTGTGTGCACTAAAATATTGGGATCAATAAGTTACTATTAACAACATAGATACTTTTTTTTTTTTTTGCGAAATAACAACATATATATAGATACTTAGATAGCGTCAATAACCAAATTAATACCCATATAGTCATATAGATGTACATCTGTGTTGTGTTTCTATATTGCATGCAATTAAAAATAGATAACACATCACGTGACTAAATTCTGTACAAACTGCAACTACGGCAATCGACAAAGTCGCCGCTTCTCTGATTTCATGTTGTGGTCATTATTAAAGCAGTTCAGACATGAGATTTCAAAGGTTAATGGTAACTAGTCAGTCATAATGGGATCCAGTTTTTATATAAGAAAATGTAAGTTCGTTTATTAAATGTGATAAATTGATAACAGTGTTTTTACAAGACGATATGGACTTTTCTGCATTTACGTTTAAATGGTGCTACAAAAAAAAACACACATATATATATATATATATATATATATATATATATATATATATAAAAACCAAGTCTTAAGTGCGTTAAACAAAACCTTTTAGTTTCAAAAATACGAAAAAGAACAAAAGCTTTTGTTAATTGTAAACGCAAAAACCAAACAGTAATAAGAAAAGAAAATTTAACAAAAAAGCTTTTCGGTTACATATTGCTAGGTGGTGATGCTATAACGTAACCGACGTTACAGATCAAAAAGGTTTTTCGGCTTGCATTGTAGAAGCAGCCAACACCAATGACAAGGATAAAAATATTCGTATGTTGACAAAAAAAAGGGATAAAAATATTCGTATGAAAATGAATGAAAGAATAAGCAAACCTAATATCGGTAGTCAAAAAAAATAAAAAAAAAAAAATAATAATAATAATAATAATAATATCGGTAGTCATCGTAGAATAAATTGAAATCTAGGACCGAAATGCTTTCAACAGTTTGAGCTTTAAAGATAGGTAGGTATTACTAGTAATTTTGTGTTCGAAAACGCGGCGCTTAGGACCGCTTAATCGGCGACGAAGCGCTAACGGTCTGTCTCCGCCGGGATTTTCTCAAGTCGGACAAAAAAATCGGATTTCATAAAAAAACTTCAACTTTTCTTCAATTTGTAACTTAAATCGTTAAATACTACATAGATCTATAATATTTGGCTATAAAACAACAAAAAAAACGCAAAAAAAAGCTTCAAAATCGTGTTTTAATGGCGGAGGCGGCCGCTAGGGTTCGCTGGTTCGCGATAAGAAGATAAGGGCATTTTGGTAATTTTGGATGTCTTTAAGAAAAATCAAAAAAATATGGAAAAACACGAAATAGGGACTCGAACTCTAGCTTATAAGTCTCTGACCATGCACTTATACCACTACACTAGACTACATATCGTTGTTTATCTCGCATTTAACTAATATATATCTATTTAGGTTAAAATTACCAAAAAACTAGTCCTCGATTAATCTCCGCTTAATCCCGATTTTATCGCTAGGCGTTAGGCCCAACCCAGCCGCCCGACTAGCGCCTAGCGTATTTTCGAACACACTATTTACCTTACCACATGATTTAAGTGGGAAGTGAAAAAAGCTAAAGATTCAAAAAGTGCAGTGGATAAGCAACGTACCAAATTTTATCCACCAAAAAATGAAAGATGTATTTAGACAAGGCAGAAGAGGGAAATGCTCATTCGAAGTAATTACGAATTTCTTTAAAGTATGTACTCACGTATTTAAAGACATTTATAATTTAATATAGTTGCAGTCTGCTGAAAGATGGTGCATTGTTATTTTTTTTGGGGTAATGGAGTAAATCGCATGAACTGAAATTCAAACTAATTTCAAAGCCTATTAAAAGATACGTGTTCTTGTGAAGTAAGATGTGTACTCTGACCAAAAGAGATCACAATAAGTTTTTTTTTGTGTGTAGATGGTGGAACTTGCAGATTTTTTTTTTTCATCTGAAATTTCGTTAAACAACATATAGAATACAAGACTTGCAGGTTCAATCTAGTATAAATGAGGGTTTTTTTTTTAATAATTCACAAAGACAATTAAACCACATATATTGCTTACACTGGAATGTTTACTTAAAAATTCAGTAATATATAAACGTAATATACTAAACTGCAAACGTCATTTTGATTTTTTTGTTTTGTTTTGCTTATGTTGCTAACAGAATTGTAAGCTCAACTGAGACAAAGACTCTCTCAGGAACAGAGGCTTTGCTCGGTGTCCAATCTAGTATCCTTGGGCCTCCACCTCAAGCCCAACCAATGAAGAACAAGCCCATCTGCTTTTCCTCTGCAACTCGTAACGGTAACAAGAGCTCTGCTCTTCCTCAGTCAAAAGTGAGTCACAAAGCGAATATGTGTACGGTGAAGGCAGCCAAAACAATACAGCTGTGTAACCGATTTGATTCCTTAAAGCAGTGTGGGATCACGTGCCACTAGTGACGTGTTACTTAGCTTGTCTTTTGTAAGCCATCTTCTATATAAGGCAACCCCTTGTAATCGTTTATGTTAAGTTGGAAAATTATCAATAAAAGAGTATTTTCTTCTTCATTATTCACTTGCTTTGTGCAAGTTCTCATGGTATCAGAGCCATGGATGGCTCAAACGATCATTTCTCTCACCCTACTTTCTCTATTACTCACTGTGTCACTCTCAAACTATCCGAGACCAACTATCTCTCTTGGAAGTTTCAGTTTGAACAGTTTCTTAACAGTCAGATGCTCCTTGGCCATGTTAATGGTTCTACACCTCGCCCGCCGCCAACCATCACTGTCCGCAACGGCGACCAAATCACTGAAGCTGCGAATCCAGAGTTCCTTAAATGGGTTCGTACCGACCAACTGGTCACTGCTTGGCTAGTTGGTTCTCTGTCTGAAGATGCCATCAAGAGTGTCTATGGCTTACGCTCTTCTCAGGAAATCTGGTTCCACCTTGCTAAGAAGTACAACCGTGTCTCTGCCCCGCAAACTGGATCTGCAACGACGCATCCAGAACACAAAGAAGGGTACTAAGCCGATCTCGCAGTATCTCTCTGAGATCAAGTCTCTTTGTGACCAACTTGACTCGATTGGCGCTCCTATCTCTGAGAATGAAAAGATCTATGGCGTTCTCAATGGTCTAGGCAAAGAATACGAATCTATTTGCACAGTCATTGAGAATGGCATGGACTCCTTTCCGGGTCTCAGTTTTGATGATGTCTCGTTTAAACTCACCGGCTTCGAAGACAAACTCAAAGCGTATGAGCAGGCTACAGATGTACTCCTCATCAGGCGTTCTATGTCGAGAGAGGAGGATACAACAACAACTATCGGGGTCGTGGTTCGCAGCGTGGTGGTGGCTCACGTGGTCGTGGTTCCTACTCCACACAAGGACGTGGCTTTCCCCAACAGATCAGTCAAAACCCTGGTCGTGGTGGTACCTCTGACCGTCCTACTTGCCAAATCTGCAACAAGTATGGACATCCAGCCTATAAATGTTTCAAGAGGTTTGACCACTCCTATCAGACAGATGATTTCACTGGTGCTTTTGCGGCTGTTCGTGTGTCTGATCCCAGTCAGGGTTCCGGAGCTGAGTGGCTCCCTGATTCTGGTTCTACTGCACACATCACCAGCTCTGCCTCTCATCTTCAGTCAGCTCAACCATACTCTGGTGCTGATTCGGTTCAAGTTGGAAATGGTGACTTCCTCCCCATAACTCATATTGGTTCAGCAGTCCTGCCAAGTCTTCAAGGTAAGCTGTTGCTAAATGATGTTCTGGTTTGTCCACAAATCGCCAAATCATTATTATCTGTCTCAAAGCTTACCTCTGATTATCCCTGTGCTGTTGAGTTCGACTCTGATGGTGTTATTGTTAAGGACAAAAAGACAAAGCAGCTGCTAACCAGGGGGAGTAGACAAAATGATCTGTATGTGCTGGAGAACCCGACGTTCATGGCCTTCTACTCATCGAGACAGCAGGCTACTAGTGATGAAGTTTGGCATATGCGGCTAGGCCACCCTCATCAAGATGTTCTCCAGAGACTAGCCAGTACTAAGTCAATCGTTTTGAATAAGATAACCTCTCGGATGTGTGAGGCTTGTCAAATGGGAAAGATCTGTAGACTCCCTTTTTCTGATTCCACTTTTGTTGCTTCTAGGCCTCTAGAAAAGATCCATTGTGATCTATGGGGTCCATCTCCGGTTGTATCAACACAAGGATTTCGTTTTTATGTTATCTTTATTGATCATTTCTCAAGATATACATGGTTCTATCCTCTGCGTCTGAAATCCGACTTCTATTCTGTCTTTGTACAATTTCAAAAGCTGGTAGAGACACAACTTGAGCAGAAAATCAAAATGTTTCAGTGTGATGGTGGTGGTGAATTTGTCAGTACACGGTTCATCACTCACTTAACCAACTGTGGAATAAAGCAGCTCATCTCTTGCCCTTACACCCCGCAACAAAACGGTCTAGCAGAGCGCAAGCACCGTCACATTACAGAGCTTGGTCTCTCTATGCTTTTTCAGAGTAAGGTGCCACACCAGCTATGGGTCGAAGCCTTCTTCACTGCAACTTATTTGGGAAATCTCTTACCTTCGTCGGTGTTATCTGAACACAAGAGTCCTTATGAGGTTTTGATGGGCAAAGAACCGATATACACGTCTTTAAGGGTCTTCGGCAGCAGTTGTTATCCGTTTCTACGGCCTTATGCCAAAAACAAATTTGATCCAAAATCTCTTCACTGTGTATTTGTTGGTTACAGTGAAAAGCACAAGGGCTATCGATGCTTTCATCCTCCTACTGCAACAGTTTATATCAGTCGTCATGTTGTTTTTAATGAGGACAAGTTTCCTTATACTTCAGAGTTTCAGAAATTTCAGTCAGCTATCGCTACTCCTCTGCTCTCTGCGTGGCAAAGAAGTTTTACTCCAATCCCTGCTGTGCCTGTAGAACCTATCTCAGAAGAAGAATTACCTCATCCGCTCAGTTGTAGTCCGGTTGCTTCCACTCCGGTCACCACTGATACTTCTGATACTCTGCAACTGTCTTCTCAAACTGAATTCCCTCCTCTTCCCTCCTTAAGTAGTTCGTCCTCAGACTCTTCTATCGTTGCAGAACCGGTCCAAACAGCTCAACCAACACATCCTATGATCACTCGGGGTAAAGAAGGTATTAGAAAGCCGAATCCTAAGTATGTCCTCTTCACGGTCAAGGCTAACTACAAAGAGCCAAAGACTGTCAAAGCTGCTCTTCAGGATCCCGGTTGGACAAAAGCCATGGGACATGAATTCAGCAACATGAAAATCACTGAGACATGGGATTTAGTTCCACCATCTCCGGATATCTCACCTCTCGGCTGCAAATGGGTTTTTAGAACAAAGCTCCGTGCAGATGGATCTCTTGACAAGTTGAAGGCCAGAATTGTTGCAAAGGGCTATGAACAAGAGGAAGGGGTTGATTACATAGAAACATTCAGTCCGGTGGTTCGCACAGCCACAATCAGAACGGTTCTCCATGTTGCTTCTGTGAAAAAGTGGGATATTAAACAACTTGACGTTGAGAATGCATTTCTTCATGGAGATTTGAAGGAAGAAGTGTATATGCAACAGCCATCAGGTTTTGAGGATCCCGATCGTCCTCATTATATCTGTAAGTTGAAGAAAGCCATTTATGGCCTCAAACAAGCTCCTAGAGCATGGTTCGATAAATTCAGTCTGTTTTTGATTGAGTTCGGGTTCAAATGCACTATCCGTGACCCCTCTTTGTTTGTTTACAATCATGGCAAGGATGTTCTGTATCTTCTCTTGTATGTCGATGATATGCTTCTGACTGGAAGCAATGATGATCTGATCAAGAAGCTGCTTGAGAAACTGAATACAACTTTCCGAATGAAGGATATGGGCCCTCTGCACTACTTTCTTGGCATTCAGGCACATTTTCACAAAGATGGTTTGTTCTTGAGTCAAGAAAAATACACGACTGATCTTTTAATCAATGCAGGAATGGCTGACTGTGCTCCTATGCCTACTCCATTGCCTCTGCAACTCGACAAAGTGCCTGGTCAACAAGAGCTCTTTCCAGAACCGACTTACTTCCGTAGTCTTGCCGGGAAGCTCCAATATCTGACTCTGACACGTCCGGACATTCAATTTGCTGTTAACTATGTGTGTCAAAAGATGCACAGTCCGACCGTTGCAGACTTCTCCAATCTAAAGAGGATTCTACGCTATCTGAAGGGTACTCATCGGTTTGGAATCAATCTCAACTCCAACACGAATTTGACTCTTCATGGTTATAGCGACAGTGATTGGGCAGGCTGTCGTGAAACAAGACGTTCAACTGGAGGCTTGTGTACTTTTCTTGGTGACAACATCATTTCCTGGTCCGCAAAGAGACATCCCACTGTCTCAAGGTCCTCGACAGAGGCAGAATATCGCACTCTGTCTACTGCAGCTACAGAACTCAAGTGGATTGCGGCTCTTCTTGGGGAAATGGGGATCTCTGTACCAGATACTCCCAAGTTGTTCTGTGATAATCTGTCTGCTGTTTACTTAACCGCTAATCCGGCTCTTCATAATCGCACCAAGCATTTCGACACTGATTTCCATTACGTACGTGAAAGAGTTGCTCTTGGTGCGCTTATTGTTCAACAGATACCGGCGTCAGCTCAAACAGCAGATGTTTTCACCAAGTCGCTGGCTCAGCAACCGTTCTTCCACCTACGTGCCAAACTTGGTGTCTCGGTTCCCCCCGACACAAGTTTGAGGGGGAGTGTAAGCTCAACTGAGACAAAGACTCTCTCAGGAACAGAGGCTTTGCTCGGTGTCCAATCTAGTATCCTTGGGCCTCCACCTCAAGCCCAACCAATGAAGAACAAGCCCATCTGCTTTTCCTCTGCAACTCGTAACGGTAACAAGAGCTCTGCTCTTCCTCAGTCAAAAGTGAGTCACAAAGCGAATATGTGTACGGTGAAGGCAGCCAAAACAATACAGCTGTGTAACCGATTTGATTCCTTAAAGCAGTGTGGGATCACGTGCCACTAGTGACGTGTTACTTAGCTTGTCTTTTGTAAGCCATCTTCTATATAAGGCAACCCCTTGTAATCGTTTATGTTAAGTTGGAAAATTATCAATAAAAGAGTATTTTCTTCTTCATTATTCACTTGCTTTGTGCAAGTTCTCAAGAATTAGTGACGTTCTTGTTTTTATTATTAAATGTTCGATAAGTCCAAAATGTAAAATATAAACACTAGCTATAATGAATTTCAATATTAAGTTGAGCTAAGTGTTTTATTTGTGTTTTTTCTCGTAAAGATTTGAAAATATAAGTAAATACAGTATATAATATATATATAAATAGATTAGATAGTTGGTGATTTGTGACTTTGAAAATCATTTGAATTTGATTTTTCTTTGTTTAGATGTTGGCCAGCCTAATTTTATTCCCCAACTTCATATAACTAAGGTAGGGAATCTACCAATTAAATGGGTGATGCCATTGACTATATTCTGCTATATACGTCCTTGACTCACTGTCTGTATTTTGTTAAGTAAGACCACGAAATTAACGATTCTATAATTTAAAAAGATGATATACTTTTGTGAAGAATTAAATGCTGTTTTTATTACATGTCGTGTTCTTTGTACGTTGCCGACCTAAAAAAACATACTTAAGTGGTTTACCAGTTGGTCAAACAAAACTAAAGAAGGGGTAATGAACTAATGATGCTATTTTATATACCACACGATGACATATATGGTATGATATAATTATTGAGTCTCACGACATTAGTAAAAAAAAAAAATACAAAGAAAATACGTTGATACACGAGACTCATAAATATTTTGCAGAAGACATTAATTATGAGTCGGGATGGGTAATAATAATACTAGTAGTTAACTTAATATCTGTATAACCTAGCCCTGGGACGGATCCGGATATCCGGATTTTTTAAGGTATCCGGATCCGGAGCCGCCCGGATCCGTGTTTTCACTATCCGGATCCGGAACCGGAGTTTTCGGATATCCGAATTTCGGATATCCGCCTAAATATTGAGATATCCGCGGATATCCGCGGATATTCGGATCCGGATTCAAAAAAAAAAATTATATCAAAAATTTAAGAATAAAAGACAAATTAAATTAAAAAAAAAAGTTTTTAATATGTTTGATACCTCAAAATATCAAATAACAAAATGTTTCAAATAAAAAGTATAAAAAACAGTAAAAAAAACTCATAAACGTGTTTACAAGGATCCGGATCCAAAAAAAGTTATATCAAAAATTTAAGAATAAAAGACAAATTAAATAAAATTTTTTTTTTTAATATGTTTGATACCTCAAAATATCAAATAACAAAATGTTTCAAATAACAAGTCTAAAAAACAATAAAAAAAAACTCATAAACGTGTTTACAAGATTCACGTGATTCAGATTCTTCTTTTACTTTTGAATTCAGCAATCGTATCTGCCTATGAACACAAAGAAAGTAGCGAGGAGATAATTGACAATTACTTAGATTGCAGCACAAATTTCGAATTTCCACATAAAGCAATTTAGTGATTCAGGGTTTTAGTGAAAAATGACGACAAAAGGAAGGTGTCGTTTTCTTGGGCTTATCTTGTTTTATTTCTTAAATTTATTGGGCTTATCTAAATATGATTGCATGAATAATCAAAGCTAATGGGCTGATATCTATTATACATATATATATACACGGATCCGGATATCCGGGGTTCAAAAAACTTATTATCCGGATCCGGATCCGGATCCGCCGGATCCATAGTTTTGTTATCCGGATCCGGATCCGGGACCCCCGGATATCCGGATTTTCGGAGCGGAGCGGAGCGGATCCCGGATCGGATCCCGGAATTATAACCCCAATGCAAATAAACCCAGCGATTAAAGGTTTTATTTATTTATTGGATTAGATTTTTATTTTTGTTATTTGTGTGAGTGTAAACAACAGAATATCGAATGGCCAGAAAATGGATTCTATCTATCTATCCGTTACATTTCAGTATTGACTTTACTGAAACCTTTCGCTGGAGAAAACTTTCGTAGAGAGAGAAAAAAATCTGACAACGAAGCAAAAAAATAAAAATAAAAGGAAAAGAAAATTCTGAGCCTTTCTTTTTTTCTCTCTTACGCGTTCTTCTTCTTCTTCTTCGTCCTTGGTTTCGCCTCTTTCCCAGAAAGTATCATTGATCCCTTTTTCACTTTCTTCTTTCTTCTCCTCTGACTTTTTTCATCTGCTTTTCTTCGCATCTATAATTTTTCAATTAGATTTCTCTTCTCTGTATAAATACATAAATCTTTGTGGTTTTTCCGATCTGGATTAAAGAACGGAGACGGAAGCAAATCCCGCCGGAATACATGGCCACCGCGGCGATATTCTCGTCTCTGCGGCGGAGGAGATCCCCGTCACTAGAGGCGTTTTTGGCTCCCGTTGACCTCTCCGGCATCGTTCTTGTTCAAACCCTAGCTTCAATCTCGACGGAGGTCGTCTCTTGTTTCAGCGGTGTAAGACTCTCGTTCCAACGAAGAAACGCTCGTTCTCTGATTCGTAAGATTGAGATCTTCGTCGTGTTGTTCGAGTTCCTCGCTGAATCACGTTGGGGCTCGACGAGAAGAAGCTCCGTATCTTCCTCTTCCTCGTCGTCGTCGTCGACGGCTTTACTGTGCCTCAAGGAGCTTTATCTTCTCCTCTACAGGTCCAAGATCCTCGTCGATTACTGCGCTCAATCCAGTAAGTTATGGCTGTTGCTTCAAAACCCCTCCATCTCTGGCTATTTCCATGATTTGAATCAAGAGATTTCCACTCTTCTCGATGTTTTCCCGGTCAACGATCTCGGCCTCAGCGACGACATCAGAGAGCAAATCGAGCTCTTGCAATCTCAATCCAGAAAATCGAGATTGTACATCGATAAGAAAGACGAGTCGTTGCGCGAAACGTTCTATTCTTTCCTCGACGGATTCGAGAACGGGAAGATACCGAGTTCGGATTCTCTGAGGTCGTTCTTCGTAGAGAAACTAGGGATTAAAGATTCCAAATCCTGCAGGAACGAAATCGAGTTCTTGGAAGAACAGATTGTGAACCACGATGGAGATTTGGAGCCTACTGGGTCCGTCATCAACGGGTTCGTAGCGATCGTACGTTACTGCAGGTTTCTCTTATTTGGATTCGAAGAAGAGTGGAGAATAGACAATCCGAAGAAACCGAGAAAAGGATTCGTGGCGCAGGAGATTGGCGACACGTTCATAACAGTCCCGAAGGATTTCGTTTGCCCGATCTCTCTCGATTTGATGACGGATCCTGTGATTATCTCCACGGGACAAACCTATGATCGGAGCTCTATAGCGAGGTGGATCGAAGAAGGGCACTGTACTTGTCCCAAAACAGGACAGATGCTCATGGACTCTCGTATTGTACCAAATCGAGCTCTGAAGAATCTGATAGTGCAGTGGTGCACAGCGAGTGGGATCTCTTACGAGTCTGAGTTTACGGATTCGACGAACGAGGCTTTCGCGTCGGCGCTTCCGACAAAAGCTGCGGTTGAAGCAAACAAAGCAACTGTTTCAATACTTATTCAGTATCTAGCAGATGGGTCCGAAGCAGCACAAGCAGTGGCGGCGCGGGAAATACGTCTTCTGGCGAAAACCGGGAAAGAGAACCGCGCGTACATCGCGGAAGCTGGCGCCATACCGCACTTGCGCCGCCTTCTCAAATCCGAGAACGCTGTGGCGCAAGAGAACTCTGTGACGGCGATGCTTAACCTGTCTATATACGAGAAGAACAAGAGTCGGATCATGGAGGAAGACGATTGTTTGGAGTCTATAGTAAGCGTCCTCGTCTCGGGTCTCACAGTGGAAGCGCAGGAGAACGCAGCGGCTACATTGTTCAGTCTCTCTGCAGTACACGAGTATAAGAAACGGATAGCGATCGTTGATCAGTGCGTTGAGGCATTAGCGTCGCTGCTTCAAAACGGGACACCGAGAGGGAAGAAAGACGCGGTTACAGCGTTGTATAACTTATCGACACATCCAGATAACTGCAGTAGAATGATCGAAGGAGGAGGAGTGTCGAGTCTTGTCGGAGCGCTCAAGAACGAAGGCGTGGCGGAGGAAGCAGCAGGAGCTTTGGCTCTGTTAGTAAGACAGTCTCTTGGAGCCGAGGCTATAGGGAAAGAGGAGTCCGCTGTGACGGGGCTCATGGGGATGATGAGATGCGGAACGCCGAGAGGGAAAGAGAACGCGGTCGCTGCGTTGCTCGAGCTCTGTAGAAGCGGTGGAGCCGCCGTGGCGGAGAAAGTGTTGAGAGCACCTGCGATTGCGGGATTGCTGCAGACGCTATTGTTCACCGGGACGAAGCGGGCAAGACGGAAAGCTGCTTCGCTTGCTAGGGTTTTCCAGAGGCGGGAGAATGCGGCGATGCGGTCAGGCGGTTACGGGTTTGTAGGGAATGCGAACGGGAATAGAGACGGCGGCAATTTTACGACGGATGTCTCTGTTCCGATTTCAATCTCCATCTCCGTACCTGTATTGTGATCTATATGTTTAGTTAAAAAAGTTACACCGGAAAAAAAGAACTCTCAAGAGGGAACTTTTTTTTTTTTTTTTGTCGTTGGTTTGGTGATGTTTGTTTCATTGTTTGTCTATATTATATACATTTATTGGTTGGGAGGTATAATACAAGTGAAATTAGAGATGATATATGTGTATGTATCTTCCAGGGGAAAACAAAAGAGTTTAGTGTCTGATCTTTATGTGTATTGTATTTGATATGTAAGCTATGAAACCTATTTATTGCACTGTGATAGTAACGGAAGAAGGAAGTTGCGTTTCCTTGCGGTTAATTATATAATTATAAACGTTTATAAATCAAATTGGAGAGGATATTTGCATTGCAACTTTCAAAGTAAAGAAAGAAGAATATGCAATATTGTCACGAAAGTCTAGCAAAGACGGACGGAAGAAAAATTAGCATGTGGAGTCCTCAGTATATTTTCTTCTAACGAACGTTCGCGTTCGATTGTAAACACACATTCTTCAATAACAATATTCTCAACAAGAGAATTCTCTCTCTCTTCTTCTTTTATTCTCAGTTTTCCAAAACTCTCCGGGTAATAAATTTTTGTCTTTATTTATTATTTCCGATATGATAAATTATCAGTATTATTATAACACGTTATCAACACGATCGTTCTACGATATGGGCTATATATATATGTAATATTTATTCTGTTATAATAGCCGAGATACCCGCCTATATAATAATTTATTATTATTGTAATGGTTGTTTAATGCACCATTATTTTCTTAATATTACCGTGGGCGGTTTGTCGCCTCGTTATTTAATTTATCTGTACTATATCATGACTGCTAAAAGCAACATAATTATTTATTTACTGTTAATGTTATAATGGATGGCTGAGCCACCTATATAATTTTTTATTGTTATAATGGATGGCTGAGCCACCTGTATAATTTTATTATTAATGTCATAATGGATGGCTGAGCCACCGCATATTTATTTATTGTTTCAATGTGGATGATTATATCACCATAATTTTCTGATTATATATCTGTTTATATTATAATCATTATAAATTAAATATGCATATTTTTGTATTCAAAATAAGATTGCGGTCTCATTTATTCCTCAGGCGAATAAATCTAGACTCATATCAACGTACATCACCAGGAACCCCTGTTCCGTTAAAGAGCACCTTCTTGTCCAACTGGGAAGAAGTAGTACGGATTTAATCAAAAACTCAGTTTTTCCGGTACCCTTTTTCATAACGGTCACAAAGAATTTTTCACAAAATTTTTACTCTCCAACGGCTACATCCAACGGCTATGAACAGTGTTTTCAACGGCTATAAACAGTGTTTTTCGATCTATAAATAAACTCATCCCTCACTCATTTCATTTCACTCATCGATTTCATATCTTCTCTCTTCTTCTCTCAAATATTTCACAAATATTTTTCATCTAATTTTTGTAAGAATGATGAGAATGATGATCCGTTTGCTTTTAATTTTCTGTACGATTGTAACTTTTACATCGATTTATGGTCTTTGCATGGGAGATTTTACTCCGGCAGAATTTTCCTTAATCGTTGTTTTACTTTTTTTGCATTGTTTTTTCCTTGTAATTGCTTGGATTATTCATGTAAACGGCTCATTTTAAATGAGTGATTATTACCGCACTAATAAAATTTTATGATTTTGTTTTAGAAAATCAAAATGGCAAAAGTTGAGAAGCTACAATTTCCAGCTCTAAAGATTACCGGAGCAAATTACATCGCATGGACGACTGATGTCGAACTCCATTTAGAGATGAAAAAAATTCCAAACTCTATAAAAGAAAACATCGAATCGCCTGCCCATGAAAAGGCACAAGCGATAGTTTTCCTCAGAAAACATGTCGATGAAAATATTAAGCATGATTATGCTAATATAAAAGACCCAGCACAGCTGTGGAAAGCTCTGAAAGAGCGGTTTGACAACCAGAAAGATATAACTCTTCCCCATGCACTCGACGAGTGGAAATACCTGAGATTTCAGGATTTTGAGAAAGTGGAAGATTATAATTATGCTATTCTAAGAATTGTGACACAATTAAAATATTGTGATAAACCTGTCACTGAGGCAGAAATGCTAGAGAAAACCTATACGACATTCCATAAAGAACACCGTGTTCTTGCGGAACTCTACAGGAGTCGTGGATACACTAGGTTTTCTGAGCTAATGGTAACGCTCCTACTAGCTGAGAAGAACTGTGAACTTCTCATAAAGAATCACAATTCTAGGCCAACAGGAAGCAAGGCATTTCCTGAAGTAAATACCACGGATGTAAAATTTCCGGAGAGAAAGGATCAAACCTATCATAGTCGTGGTCGTGGCAGTGGTCGTGGCCGAGGCCGTGGCCGTGGTCAACGATTTAATCGAGGACGTGGGAGAAATTATAACCCACAAGAGAGGAAATCATACAGATCGGTCCGATCCGAACAATTCCCAAAGGGAAAAGAACTCCAAGGGAGTTCCACCCAGAAAAAAGAAAATGTATGTTTCAGGTGCGGATCGAAAGGGCATTGGTCCCATGTATGTCGAACTCCCCCACATCTTTGCAAATTGTACCAAGAGTCAATTAAAGGCAAAGGGAAAGAAGTGAACCTTACAGAACACTTTGAGGGTACAACGTACCTCGATTCCTCCGAATTTGGGGACGACTTTGATGAGACCATGATAATGGAACATTGATATGCTTGTAATATCTCAAAATAAGCCATGTATAATTATTGCTCATCTTTGCTTTGAGAATAATGTTGTTTATACAACAAAATTAATGTATAATTATTGTGTGATTTTATGAATTAAATTTACTATCTCTTTTCTCTTGATGTTTATGTTATTCTGCAGAAAATGGATCACAACACAAATAGGACAATATCCAAAAAGATGGTCAGAGAGATTTGTATACTCGATTGTGGACAACCCACACTATTCTGAGAAACAAACAATATTTCTCTAACCTAAAAACGACAAATGTTATTGTCAGTACAATATCAGGTCCTACAGACCTGGTTGAAGGAATTGGAAAAGCCAGCTTTATGCTGCCAAATGGAACAAATTTTTCCATAAAAAATGCTTTATATTCTCCAAATTCAAAGAGGAATTTGTTGAGTTTCCAAGATATATACCTTCATGGGTATGACACTCAGTCAGCAACTGAGAATGGAAAGAAGTATATGTATATAACTTCTGAGAAATCTGGAAAAAGGCTTATGCTTGAAAGAATTCCAAAGTTTCCTTCCGGTTTGCATCATACTTATATAGATGCAATAGAATCAAATCTCATGATCAAAAGAAATCCTGAGGATTTCACATTGTGGCATGATCGCCTTGGCCATCCAGACACCACAATGATGCGCAAGATCATAGAAAGCTCACATGGTCATCCACTGAAAATCCAAGAGATATATCAGGGAAATAAAATGACATGTGCTGCATGCTCTCTTGGCAAATTGATCATAAGGCCATCGCCAACCAAACTTGATAAAGAATCACCAAAGTTCCTTGAAAGAATTCAAGGTGATATTTGTGGACCAATACATCCACCTTATGGACCATTCCACTATTTTATGGTATTAATTGACGCATCCAGTAGATGGTCACACGTTTGTCTATTATCATCTCGAAATATGGCATTTGCGAGATTTCTAACTCAGATAATCAAACTGCGAACTCAGTTTTCTGATTATCCCATTAAAAGAGTTAGATTAGACAACGCTGGTGAATTCACATCCCAAGCATTCAAAGATTATTGTATGGTAATGGGAATTGAAGTTGAACATTCTGTAGCTCATGTTCATACTCAAAATGGTTTGGCAGAATCATTAATTAAGCATCTGCAATTAATTGCAAGACCATTAATCATGAGATCACAACTTCCAACCTCTGTATGGGGACATGCTATTTTGCATGCTGAAGCACTGATTCGGATAAGACCAAGTGCATACCATAAGTATTCTCCACTTCAGTTGGCATTTGGTCGAGAACAAAATATTTCCCATCTCAGAATCTTTGGTTGTGCAGTGTATGTGCCTATAACACCACCACAACGCACAAAGATGGGACCACAAAGAAGGTTGGGAATATATGTTGGTTGTGATTCTCCATCAATTGTACGGTACCTAGAACCACAGACAGGTGATGTCTTTACGGCACGTTTTGCCGATTGTCACTTTGATGAAAAAGTGTTCCCGATTCTAGGGGGAGAAAATAAACAAGTAGGCAAGGAAATCAAGTGGAGTGTACCATCCTTGTTACACCTTGATCCTCCTACTAAAGAGTCAGAACTAGAAGTTCGACGAATTATACATTTGCAAAGCATAGCAAATCAACTCCCTGATGCATTTGCGGATACCAAAACGGTAACTAAATCTCATATACCGGCTGCAAACGCTCCTGCTCGTATTGAAATACCACAAGAACGTGGGAAAGCAGATGATACACGTGAGCCTGAAACACGCCGGAAGCGTGGTAGGCCCGTTGGTTCTAAGACTAAGAATCATAAGAAACAAAAGAAAAACTCATGAAACACCCAAAGTAGCAGAAAGTACTTTGGAAGAAACAAATCATGAGACCCATGATAATGTAGAGCATCAAAATCCAGAAGAAAATCATGAGATTTCTATCAATTATATCCATAATCAAAAGATATGGAAAAGAAAAGAAATAGATGATCTCGATGATGTTTTCTCATATCTTGTGTCACAAGAAATAAATGAGGAAAATGAAGATCCAGAGCCAAAGTCTGTATATGAATGTCAAAAAAGACATGACTGGATAAAATGGAAAGATGCAATACAAGTCGAACTTGATTCGCTTAATAAACGAGAGGTTTTTGGACCCATTATGCTCACACCCGAAGATGTGAGACCAGTTGGATCTAAGTGGGTTTTCGTTCGCAAACGAAATGAGAAAAATGAGATCACGAGATATAAAGCTCGTCTCGTAGCCCAAGGTTTTTCACAAAGACCTGGAATAGACTACGAGGAAACGTATTCTCCTGTTA
The DNA here is from genome assembly GCA_010577795.1 of Isatis tinctoria. NCBI lineage: Eukaryota > Viridiplantae > Streptophyta > Magnoliopsida > Brassicales > Brassicaceae > Isatis > Isatis tinctoria. Next base: position 13,115,940 of record CM021244.1, read on the forward strand.
TGGATGCAATCACGTTCAGATTCTTGATGAGTCTGGCGGCTGATGAAAATCTAGAAATGCGTCTTATGGATGTCGTTACGGCATACCTATATGGATCATTAGATACTGATATCTACATGAGAATTCCTGATGGTTTTAAAATGCCTGTAGCATTAAGCTCTAAACCAAAAGAGTTATGTGCAATAAAATTGCAAAGATCATTATATGGGTTAAAGCAGTCTGGACGTATGTGGTATAATCGTCTCAGTGAGCATTTAACGAAAGAAGGATATGTAAATGATTCTATATGCCCATGTGTTTTCATTAAGAAAACAGAAACTGGATTTGTAATAATCGCAGTATATGTTGATGATCTAAACATAATCGGAACTCATGATGAGATACAGAAAGCATCAGATTATTTAAAAGGAGAATTTGAGATGAAAGATCTCGGGCAGACAAAGTATTTGTCTTGGCCTTCAGATTGAGCATTCTGAAAAGGGTATATTTGTGCACCAATCCACATATACCAAAAGAGTGTTAAAAAGATTTAACATGGATAAGGCAATTCCACTCAGTACTACCATGGTCGTAAGGTCACTTAATATTGAAAATGATCCATTCCGACCACATGAGGAAAACGAAGAGATACTTGGTCCTGAAGTACCATATCTAAGTGCAATTGGAGCTCTGATGTACCTTGCAAATTGCACACGACCTGATATATCATTTGCTGTTAATCTTTTGGCAAGATTCAGTTCGTCCCCTACGCGAAGACATTGGAATGGAATTAAACATGTTTTCCGTTACCTTCAAGAGACCACTGACTTAGGATTATTTTATCCTAAAAATTCAAAAGGTAAAATGGTCGGTTTTGCAGATGCAGGATACCTATCGGATCCACACAAAGCCCGATCACAAACGGGATACGTTTTCACGATCGGAGGCACTGCTATATCTTGGCGTTCTCAGAAGCAGACACTGGTGGCTACTTCCTCGAATCATGCTGAACTTATTGCACTCCATGAAGCAAGTAGAGAATGTGTTTCACTGAGATCAATAAGCCGACACATACGATCAAGCAGTGGGATTCTCCGAGATACAGAGCCAACTATCTTATACGAAGATAATGTTGCATGCGTTGCTCAGACTAAAGAAGGATTTATCAAAAGTGACAGAACTAAGCATATACCTCCGAAGTTGTTCATGTACATCCAAGAACTCGAGAAGAATAAGGAGATTGAAGTGAGATATGTCCGTTCATGCGACAACGCAGCTGATCTTTTCACGAAATCACTACCCACCACTATGTTCAGGAAGCATGTACATAGTATTGGAATGCGTAGTCAACAAGATCTCTAAGACAACCTTAATCAAGGGGGAGCTTGCGCAGTTGTACTCTTTTTACCTTACTATGGTTTTTTCCCATTGGGTTTTTCAAGGTTTTTAACGAGGCAACAAAAGGCGTTGAGCAGAATACGAATATGACATTGGTCTCCAAGGGGGAGTGTCAGAAAGTCTAACAAAGACGGAAGAAAAATTAGCATGTGGAGCCCACTGTCACTATTTGCACATTATATTTTCTTCTATATAAACGAACGTTCGCGTTCGATTGTAAACACACCTTCTTCAATAACAATATTCTCAACAAGAGAATTCTCTCTCTCTTCTTCTTTTATTCTCAGTGTTCCAAAACTCTGCGGGTAATAAATTTTTGTCTTTATTTATTATTTCCGATATAATAAATTATCATTATTATTATAACAAATATATATATTCCGTCGTATAAATAAAGGTGGGTTATATACTTAGATTCAAAGATATTAAGAAAAATATATATATATATTTTTTTTGGTAAGATATTAAGAAAAATATTTAAGTAACAAAGACTTCACAGTATTGACTAATGGAGAAACCCTTTAAGGAAAACATTCAACAAAAAGAATAATTACATAACAAAAAGATAAGGAGTAAAGCGAGGGTTGAAGTTTGATTTGGATGGTCTCTCCACTTGTGAAATTGATAGAAGAATATTATATTACAAAGGAGAAAAAAGCATAAGAAAAAAAAGGAGTTAAGATATTCATCGCGAAAAGGAAGAGACGGAGAGAATCTCTAGTAAGTGAGTAGCTTTTTTTTGTTGAAGTGGTGAGTTGGGGCAATTTAACTTCTTCTTTTTTAGGATTTTGTTTCTTCCTCCTTTTGTTGTTGTTGTTGTTAGATGCTTGCTAAGTGGATCTCATCACTCATCAGCGTAGTTTATTTTTTCTTTTGATATATAACTGCGTTCATGTGTTCCAATATTATGAATTATGATTTAAAATGTGGATTTACGGATACCAATCTCAAAGTTGATTAAAGGAAAGACTTTCCAACTGCAAACTCCTATAGATCGATGATACGTGCATGTTGAGTATCTCATTGTATGTATAGACACTATATTATCGGCAAACTTAAAAAAAAAAAAAGATATCATAATCAATAATAATCCTACTTAGTGGTGGATTTCATGAAATATAATTTGGAGAAGAGATATGATTACAAAATTGACATAAGGATATAAGTGTCATCCACTATTTTTTGTTCTTTTTTGAAGCGGATGTGCTTATTGTGTTTATGACTTTTTGGAGTTAATGTCATGTGCGTGTGCGCATTATCATCCGACCATCTTATGACAATTTTTTTTTTTGTTTCATACGTTTTGTAGTTCTTTTCGTGATTTCAATATCTAAAGGTTATATGTCTTGGGAGTGTCTAACGGACTTAATTTTATTTATCCCCTTACATATCCTACTTGGCATGGGAAACCAAACAAATTTAGCAAAAACCAAAAGAAAATTAAACTTTTTGGCATGAAAACCAAACATACGAACTTGGCTAGCTTTTTCTCTATAGATTCTTTGATGTATCATCACTTTTAAGAGATGCGTAGACAATTTTTTCATACCAAAATACTGATTTACTTTCAGATTTATGGATAGGAGATGCGTCAAACATCAGGATAAGAGTATTTTTGACATGCACATGATAGATGCTTGCTTTCTCTGTTGACTAATTGTTTACATAAAGTTACAATTGTGAGCTAATGTGGACCGCAATGGTTTCTGTGCTGCACCTACTAGGCTTAGTACGGATCTATCAATTAGGAAATTCTACTAAAATAACACAAGCGTCATTTCAACCATAATTACGACCTAAAAAACCAAAATCATCTTACCGTTTATATTAAATATTTTATTCATTTTATACATTACCATTTTAGTCGTCCATATCGGTAATTTTTCCAAATGGAATGCATTAATTAGAGAACTAATGTGTAAAATATATGCACACTCTTACATATATAATAAAATATATATATTGTTGAATGATTCAAATGAAAGATTATGGGCATGCATACGCAGTTTCTTTTCTTTCTAGTTTTGTATTGTATGTGACATTTGTACTATTGTATTTGCACATTCAAAATATTGAATTGACTTCACCGTCACATGCATGTTTAGTAGATAGACTGCGGCATTAAAGCCCCATTGACTGCGGTATCCACTTCCAAACAGAACACTCCTTTATCTGTCAATGCAGACACGAATATGCTCAGGTCTTCGTCAAGTCTAGCTTTGTCCAACAATAGGTTTGCTTCTTTAGATTCTGCGGATGAGGATGATTCAGATGATGAAAATGTAATTCCCGATTTTAAAGATGTGTCTCATCCCGTCGAATTCTTAACCCCATTCGCTAAAAGAATTCTTCGGAAAAGACCAGTAAGACCGTCAGAAAAGGCTAAGGAGCTACATTGGCAAGCGGTACCCGGTGGACGTAACACTCGTGGACGGGGTAAAAGAGGAGGTCGAGGTTAGTAGTGTCATTGAAGGTTCAATGTGACTTATTAGATCTTGTGGTCTACAGTTTTATATTGTATCTTGTGTTTAAAATCTTTACATGTTATGTAATTTCTTTAAATGGTTAGAACTAACTATATGTAATCGTCTCATAGTTAATAAAAGTTATGTCTTTTTTTAAAAAAAAAGTTTAGTAGATAGAAAAATTAGACCGAAAATATAAGATCGATTCAGACGTTGTCTCCACAATCCCTCCATTGTCTTATACAGCTGGAAAGAAGTTTCTAACTTTTTTACCCATTTTAAAAGCTATTTAGAAAGATTAAGCTTTTAACATTTTTCTTTCCACAGATATTTAGGGGGAGAAATAGTCTTTCTCAGAATAGTAAAAGGTAAGAGATGAACAGCAAGGTGTAGTCAAGCTTCGGAATCATGTTAAAGTCAAAGCCAGAAGATCCTTTAACAAACTTAGACAAGAAAATAAGAAGCAGATTGAGAAAAGGTTTCTTTTTTCTTTTTAATATGTTGCATTGATGAAACTAGAATTGCGTGTTCCCTAAGTTAACAGAGGAGACAAAAAGATGATGATTATAATAAATACATTCAGAACATATTCCATTTCCTCCCTTCAGCCTCGCCACACAAACCTCTCTATAACCGAAAGAAGCTGAAAAAAAAACACACTCTCTTTCTTCATTTAATAAGAGTTTTGCCAGAGCTGCTGGGTTTGATTCGAGGGCTGACCAACCTGAGCCCCTGCACCGTCTCTAGGGTTCTGCTGCTGGCGCTCGTGCGACATTTCTGTTTGGGACTGATAGAAGTTTGGGTAGCCATGGGATCCATAATGCTGTTGTTGCTGAACTTGGCGATACCCTCCTCCTGCTTGCTGAGTCTGTTGTAGTTGTTGCTGTTGTTGTGCTTGGAGGTTGTAATACGTGTTAGCCGGGACACCTGACATGGTTCGAGAACCATGACCGTGATGCCACATCGCCGAGTTATCATTCTGAAAATTTTAATCAAAATTGTCATCGAATGATTCAAGGTCTGAAACCAAGACAAAGGGGGTATGGAAGTGACAATAAAGAGACAATTACCTGCTGCTGCTGCTGCTGTTGTTGCTGGAGTGCCAACAGATGATTGCTCTCTTTGTATTGAGAACTCAGAACATCTTCATAACCGGCGGGACCAGACTGCTGGTTAAGAGGGAAGTTTCCAGCGGGTCCAACATTGGTGGAGTTTCCAAATCCATAAGCGGAGGCAGGAGCTGTTGCAGACTGGGGCAAATTGCTGGGAGAGAGATTGGTCTTGTACTGCGGAAGCAATGCAGCTAGTTGCTGGTGGTATGAGCTGTTACCAGCAAACGTTTGCTGGAAAGCGGATGGCATGTATGGATAGTTCTGAGGCATTATAGGATAACTAATCATGTTCGCAAAGTGTGCTAACGGCATGGTGGGTTGAGAGTAAGGATGCATTGGAAGCTGTTGAGGAAGAGCTGGTCCAGTTGCGATATTAGCACCGGGCAAGGTTTGCTGTGTTGGCTGTGTCGCCGGAATTCCATTGCCTCGGAGCGCCTGCAATGTAAGAGAATATATAATCATAATCAGACATATTCCTCTTGTTGTATGAACTGGGGTAATAATACATCACTCTGAGAAATTTTGTGCCAAGACAAGTGGTTGATCAAAGCTTAATCCAGCAAATCAATTTCCGAGCATAAAGAAACTACTGCTTTCAGTCACGCAAACATAGCTGTATTTCATTTGAGGATTAACAAAAAACAAGACATCACTACTTCCTTCCTACTAGAGTATAGTAGACAGAAGTTCCTTTCTAGAAACAAAAGACATCTCGTGTTTCTTGAAGGCAAATGGATTATTTACCTCTGCCATGGAAATGCTTTGGCCACCAAGGGATGAAGCATTGTTGCTATTTCTTGATTGCATTGACTGTGCAAAAGGAGAATACTGGAAGTCAAGTTCCCTCGCATTATGTGCTGTTTGTGCCAATAAACTGTTGGGAACTGAGTGTGTATACCCCTGCTGAGGCAAAAACACAAATAAGAACCAATGCCATTCGAGGTCTTTATGTGCCTTATTAGCCTCGTGTAACTTCAGAAATCGCAAAACTACCACCTAAGCTAAAATATGAACAGCCTGAATGAACTATTGAGAAAGCAAACCGAGGTTCTCTTAAAAGCCAACATAAATAATGCACATGTAACTTACCATCGCATTCGATAACGAAGCAAGATTCTGCATCTGATTCTGCGCACTTGTCTGTGAGGCTTCATATGCAGTATTCAGCTGCTGCTTAGCATACCCTGGCTCAGACTGAGCAAATGTGTACTGGTGCTCCTGAACAGTCTCGGGAACTTCTTGCTTCAAATCCTCTCGCCTAGATTCTAAAGAATCATCATAATTTCCAGCAGCAGGTGCGTGGCCCATATTTCTATTGGCCGAACTTCCAAGATGTTCATCTCGATAGAACTCAGTATTTCTGCAAAACAAGCATAGATCAGTAGGTAAATAAGACATAAAAATAAAACCCGTCAAATATTTTGGAATAAGAAATCAGTGGTAATGGAATACCTCGCATCTGGATGTTCGATCTGTTGAGCTACATCAGGAGTCTCTTCTGCGTCGTTGCTCAAAGGCCTTGATCCAAAAACTCCAAAACTTCCAAAACTTAATTGTGAGCATTCTTCTGTATGGATTAGCAAATGATTTGGAATAACAACAGCACGTCTATCCTCTTCATGCGAGGCTTCTTGATCATGACTATCTACGGTTAGTTGTTGAAACTCAGCCGAACCCGATGAAACCTCATCTTCATCTGAAAAGTAATAATGAGATAGTGAATAAGAAAAAACCAAGAACACCAAAAGACCCTCCTCATATGCTACTGATTCCCAAGCAATTTGTTTTTCCTTTTTGTAGAACTTCAAAAATTGGGCAACAACCAAATAGCAAAGAAGCTTTCACCCACCCCCAGAAGAACTAAAAGGGTATAAAAAACAAGATTTTGATCATAATGGCAGACTACTAGCAATCATTGTGATTTAATTGATGAAAAGACAAACACGCACCACAAAGATATTACCTTTGTGGTGTTCTACAGGATGGCTCTGCGTCTGATTTGTGTACTGATTTTCGTTAAATTCAGACGAAACTCCAGAGCCATCTTCTTGGACATTTCTAACAGCAGCCGAGTCAGGTTGCACATGATCAACTCCAAGACTATCAGAAGGGCCATTTTCTGCTAAATTAATATTTTCTAACCGGTCGCTCAGATTTTGATCTACTCTATCGGATTGGAAATCAGCTGGACCATTGCATATCTCTGAATCTGCTGGCGCTACTGATACAGAAGATGTACTAGGGGCCAGTGGCTTCTCAATCGATGGCCATTCATCTTTCACAGGGACCTGATGATTTGCATTAACTTCATGCTCGTGATTAATCTCAGAACGCATATTGACATTTTGTTGTGAGTTTGTTGCCTTGTTCTGTGGTCTACCCATCTTCACAATGTCAGCCATAGACATCTGGCCTGGAGCTCCAAACCATGCAGTTTGATGTCCAGAAGCAGGCTGTGATGATGATATTTCATCGCCGGCAGCAAATGGCAATTTATTTTCCGTTACAACAGAATCACTGCAAAAGATATGAAGCGTGCATCAGAAACCTGCATGTCCCAAATGGAAATACGTACAAAAACATAATTCAAGAAGGAAAAAAAAAACACTTGAAAAAGCTACAAAAGAGAAATGTATAATAAAAAATATGAACACATCCAATTGAAAAAAGATTTTGACAAAGTAACCATGTACAGCTACACTCACATGTAACATGAAGAATTGTCTAGTTATTATCTCAAATCATTCAGAAGCTAAAGACTTGCAATAAATCAGTAAAAGTAATTGTGATATCTACAACCTAACTAGGTCATAGGTCATATAAATACTTTAAACCCTCAGGAATAGGTTGAGCCAACTGAAGCTTTGTTTTTAATAAAGGACAAGGCCTCAGATCAAACAACATTGTCAGAGACTTTCAATGTTTCGTGATATTTCTTAAGCATATCATAATCTCCGAATTCTGAATCACTACTAAATGGATGCTACCATACAACAATTAACTAGATGGTTGAAATACTGAATCAATTAGTAGATTCATATTCAATATGAAGCACACAGAAGTTCCACTGATATTTTTCAGTGGCTTCAAATTCCCAAAAAAAAAGAGCTAAAGGGAAAACCTGTGTGGTGTCTGATGATGGTTTGCCACTCCAGAGGCAGAAGACCAAGAACCTGTATAACCTTGGGTTCCACTTTCTTTCTTGCTTGTTGGTTTTCCCTGGAAGTTTCCAGAATCTGAAGAACAGAAGCACATAAGCATGACTCCTATGGTAAAAGCTATATAAATTATATGTATCTAAGAGATCATGTTTATACCAGTAGTGCTGAGATGGGTAGATGCACTTCGTCCAGCATAGCGATCAGAACCACCTCTACCGCCGCGGTTGTATGTGTTATTAGCACCACGCAGCCGAGACTCCGGTATATCCCTTGTCTGAATAGAAAGAAAAAGACTTGAAAATTCGCGAAAGTTCCGGTAAACAAAAATGATAACGAGCTAACCTAGAAACTCGATTGATTCCAGCAAAACATCTAAGAGTCATGAGACAGCTAATAAGGGAGTAACTATCTTTAGGCATGAAAACATAATTGCGACAATATTTCAATACCATTAGACGTGTCAATGTACAAAATTGTAACTAGAAACATAAGATAATAGTATCAGATATGGTTTTGAGCATGTACTAATACACAACAGATTGTGAGAATTAGTTTGCATTTAAAACGCCACCATAGACACGAAAACACACACAAAAGACATTCCCTTGGTCTATATGCCGTATGAAGACGAGTTTCAGCATTGACTCACCTCTTTCTTCTTTTCTTTTTTGCTCTTTACCTCGTGAAAGGGATCTGGGTAGGGGAAAAAACAAGTATCAATATCATTAATAGACGCCAACTGTAACAAAGACAAAACCTTGAAGCTGAGAACTAACTTTCACAAAAAAGCAGAAAAAAACAAAAACTTTCACCAGAAAGTAAGGAAAGAAGAAGAAAGAAAGAATAGTACGAAACTGAAGATCAGGAACTAAGAAATCAAATCACTAGTTGATGATTTCAGAAACAAAAAACTAGCTAGAAAGTTTGACAGTTCCAAGGGGAACACACAACCATTGAAGGTGAAACAGCACAAAAACAAAAACTTTGATTCATCAGAAGTAAAACCCCAATCAAACCCTAATAAGAAAAGCCCTCAATAATCCGTCAATTTCGATAAAAACTCATTGGGAAAACCTGCAAACCCTACTCTTCTCCGCCGCCCAAATTCACTATTCGCTTCGTAAACATCCAAACGTATAAGCCAACTACGAGGGAGGGGAAAAGGAGAAAACCTTGAGAGAGGAGGCGATTAACGGCTTCGTTAGGATCCATATTGCACTCTTTAAGCATAGCATAGATCTCAGCCTCGGGAGAGTTTACGATTTCCTTCAAGCTCTGTACTATTTTTCTAGACCCTGACGGAATATCGTTCAGTCCATTATTGCCTTTTCTTGCTCCGGCACTGCTTCCGCCGCCGCCGCCGACAATGGCCTTGCTGCTGCTCATCTTATCCGCCGTAAGCTGCCTCTCACTCTCTCGGATCTTATATATATATATATATGTCGACGCTCTGTGCCTTTCCGTCAGTCGCGAGAATACGAACAAGGAGAGGAGGAGACAAAGGAGGAAGATATATCTCTCTATAAAGGAAAACCCCTCTCTCGTTATTTCACCGTATTTTCATTATTTCCTCTGTCCCAAAAATGTAACATGTTTAAGATAAAAACATCCATATTAAGAAAACTTAACTTTATTGAAAAAGTATTCAAAAAGATTATTAAATGCAAAGAGAGATAATAGAAAAAAATTAATGAAAAAGTAAACAACTATTTTTTTAGTTATTTTTAGGTGTAAATTAATTAAAATTTTATGTAAGAAAATCTATTATATAAAAGCGTATTTTTTTTTTTTTCATATACAGCTCCACGTCACCGAAAATATTTTGATACGTGACTCAAACATAATTTTTAAAAGGTCCATATGATTAAGGCGAACCAAGAAACATAAACTCCATCTCTAGATTTGTTTCTTTCCCCGACAATTGAAACGAAAGATCAAATAGATTCAACTCCGATGAATTTACGGCGTCCTTCCGCGAAGTCTCCGTTGTTGTTTTCGTAAGTTTCTGATTTCTTCTTCCCTTTGTCAAAAAAGATAATGCTTCTCCTTTCAGATTGCAAACAAAACATCAAAAGCCGATGTCGCATGAGTTACTGCAGGTTAGCTCATAGCGCCTGACCGTGTCAACCCCACGACAATTTTACTCGGCCATTATCTGTTGTCCACAGTTTATAGTCCACTGTTCATCGTCCACAGGTTCAACGCGTTCTTGTCCACGCCGAAAACAGTTTATAGGAACGTCATACATGTCTTTGCGTTTTCTGTTTATTTGATTGCGTCCATGAATACAAATGTCCACGACTTTCCTATGCATTTGATTGTGTCCATGAGAACTTCCTGTCCATTTGATTGTATCTACAAGTTTGATTTAGCAAAAAATTCAGAACGAGAAATCTGGCAAATTTTGTTTCATACAATTTGTGTGAGATGGAATTCTAATAGAGTAGCCTTAGAGTTCATTATCATCAGTTGCAAAGATATAGTTTGATTATAAGGTAGAAGAAAACTCTTTTCATCAACATATTAGATTCCCTGTCACGATCGCTTACTTTTATTCGTTTGTCGTCTAAGCCACCGAGGATGCGTTTGTTCCTCTTCCCGGCTTCTTCCGCTTCCGGCGGATTTATATCAGAAGATTGAACTCTATCAGATCGGGATCGCTTCGACTCAGAATAGTAAAAGGTGCAAGACGAACAGCAAGGTGTAGTCAAGCTTCGGAATCATGTTAAAGCCAAAGCCAGAAGATCTTTTAACAAACGTTTAAACAAACTTAGACAAGAAAATAAGAAGCAGATTGAGAAAAGGTCCTTTTTTTTTTTTTAATATGTTGCATTGATGAAACTAGAATTGCGTGTTCTCTAAGTTAACATAGGAGACAAAAAGGTGATGATTATAATAAATACATTCAGAACATATTCCATTTCCTCCCTTCAGCCTCGCCACACAAACCTCTCTATAACCGAAAGAAGCTGAAAAAAAAAAAACACTCTTTCTTCATTTAGTAAGAGTTTTGCCAGAGCTGCTGGGTTTGATTCGAGGGCTGACCAACCTGAGCCCCTGCACCGTCTCTAGGGTTCTGCTGCTGGCGCTCGTGCGACATTTCTGTTTGGGACTGATAGAAGTTTGGGTAGCCATGGGATCCATAATGCTGTTGTTGCTGAACTTGGCGATACCCTCCTCCTGCTTGCTGAGTCTGTTGTAGCTGTTGCTGTTGTTGTGCTTGGAGGTTGTAATACGTGTTAGCCGGGACACCTGACATGGTTCGAGAACCATGACCGTGATGCCACATCGCCGAGTTATCATTCTGAAAATTTTAATCAAAATTGTCATCGAATGATTCAAGGTCTGAAACCAAGACAAAGGGGGTATGGAAGTGACAATAAAGAGACAATTACCTGCTGCTGCTGCTGCTGTTGTTGCTGGAGTGCCAACAGATGATTGCTCTCTTTGTATTGAGAACTCAGAACATCTTCATAACCGGCAGGACCAGACTGCTGGTTAAGAGGGAAGTTTCCAGCGGGTCCAACATTGGTGGAGTTTCCAAATCCATAAGCGGAGGCAGGAGCTGTTGCAGACTGGGGCAAATTGCTGGGAGAGAGATTGGTCTTGTACTGCGGAAGCAATGCAGCTAGTTGCTGGTGGTATGAGCTGTTACCAGCAAACGTTTGCTGGAAAGCGGATGGCATGTATGGATAGTTCTGAGGCATTATAGGATAACTAATCATGTTGGCAAAGTGTGCTAGAGGCATGGTGGGTTGAGAGTAAGGATGCATTTGAAGCTGTTGAGGAAGAGCTGGTCCAGTTGCGATATTAGCACCGGGTAAGGTTTGCTGCGTTGGCAGTGTCGCCGGAACTCCATTGCCTCGGAGCGCCTGCAATGTAAGAGAACATATAATCATAATCAGACAAATTCATCTTGTTGTAAGAGAAGTTTTGTGCCAGACAAGTGGTTGATCAAAACCAAATCCAGCAAATCAATTTCCGAGCATAAAGAAACTACTGCTTTCAGTCAAGCAAACATAGCTGTATTCATTTGACGATTAACAAATAGCAAGACATCGCTACTTCCTTCCTACTAGAGTATAGTAGGCAGAACTTCTTAGAAACAAAAGACATCTCGTGTTTCTTGAAGGCAAATGGATTATTTACCTCTGGCATGGAAATGCTTTGGCCACCAAGGGATGAAGCATTGTTGCTATTTCTTGACTGCATTGACTGTGCAAAAGGGGAATACTGGAAGTCAAGCTCCCTCGCATTTTGTGCTGTTTGTGCCAATAAACTGCTGGGAACTGAGTGTGTATACCCTTGCTGAGGCGAAAACACAAACAAGAACCAATGTTAGCCATGCCATTCGAGGTCTTTATATTCATTACTAGCCTCATGTAACTTCAGAAACCACAAAATTACATTCTCAGTTAAAATATGAACAGCCGGAATGAATGAGAAAGCAAACCGAGGTTCTCTTAAAAGCCATCATAAATAATGCACATGTAACTTACCATCTCATTCGATAACGAAGCAAGATTCTGCATCTGATTCTGTGCATTTGTCTGTGAGGCTTCATATGCAGTATTCAGCTGCTGCTTAGCATACCCTGCCTCAGACTGAGCAAATGTGTACTGGTGCTCCTGAACAGTCTCGGGAACTTCTTGCTTCAGAACCTCTCGCCTAGATTCTAAAGAATCATCATAATTTCCAGCAGCAGGTGCGTGGCCCATATTTCCATTGGCCGAACTTCCAAGATGTTCATCTCCATAGAACTCAGTATTTCTGCAAAACAAGCATAGATCAGTTGGTAAATAAGACATAAAAATGAAACCTGTCATATATTTTGGAATAAGAAATCAGTGGTAATGGAATACCTCGCATCTGGATGTTCGATCTGTTGAGCTACATCAGGAGTCTCTTCTGCGTCGTTGCTCAAAGGCCTTGATCCAAAAACTCCAAAACTTCCAAAACTTAATTGTGAGCATTCTTCTGTATGGATTAGCAAATGATTTGGAATAACAACAGCACGTCTATCCACTTCAAGCGAGGCTTCTTGATCATGACTATCTACGGTTAGTTGTTGAAACTCGGCCGAACCCGATGAAACCTCATCTTCATCTGAAAAGTAATCATGAGATAGTGAATAAGAAACAACCAAGAACACCAAAAGACCCTCCTCATATGCTACTGATTCCCAAGCAATTTGTTTTTCCTTTTTGTAGAACTTCAAACATTGAGCATCAATCAACTCTACCACCAAAAGATAGTCGAGAGAAGAAAACAGACCAGGCAAAGTATAGTTCCAGAACAAACCAAACAGCAAAGAAGCTTTCATCCACTCCCAGAAGACCTATAAGGGTATATGTATGCACATGACCAATAAACACATGCCCGCCCCAATATGAAACATATAAAAGATTTGGATCATAATGGCAGACTACTAGCTATCATTGTGATTTAATTGATGAAGAGACATTGTCATTCACCACATAAATACAGAGAGTGCAAACAGAACTATCAATAGAAAAATCAGACAAACACACACCAAACCTAATATTCCAGATGAGTAATAAGAAACATTTATACAGATTTAAGATATTACCTTTGTGGTGTTCTACAGGATGGCTTTGCGTCTGATATGTGTACTGATTTTCGTTATAGTCAGACGAAACTCCAGAGCCATCTTCTTGGACATTTCTAACAGCAGCCGAGTCAGGTTGCACATGATCAACTCCAAGACTTTCAGAAGGGCCATTTTCTGCTAAATTTATATTTTCTAAACGGTCGCTCAGATTTTGATCTACTCTATCGGATTGGAAATCAGCTGGATCATTGCATCTCTCTGAATCTGCTGGTGCTACTGATACAGAAGATGTACTAGGGGCCAGTGGCTTCTCAATCGACGGCCATTCATCTTTTACAGGGACCTGGTGATTTGCATTAACTTCATGCTCGTGATTAATCTCAGAACGCATATTGACATTTTGTTGTGAGTTTGTTGCCTTGTTCTGTGGTCTACCCATCTTCACAATGTCAGCCATAGACCTCTGGCCTGGAGCTCCAAACCAAGCAGTTTGATGTCCAGAAGCAGGCTGTGATAATGATATTCCGTCGCCGGCAGCAGATGGCAATTTATTTTCCGTTATAAAAGAATCACTGCAAAAGATATGAAGCGTGCATCAGAAACCTGCATGGCTCAAATGGAAATATGTAGAAAAACATAATTCAAGAAGGAAAAACAATTGAAAGCTACAAAAGAGAAATGTGGAAAAAAGTTTATTAACCTCTTCATACGACCCCAAACCAACATGTGAAACATTTTCATTGCTTCTAGTTAATCAAACTACTATAGATGATGAACTGTCTAGTTATTATCTCAGGTCATTCAGAAGTTAAAGACTTGCAATAAACAAGTAAAACTAATTGTGACATCTACAACGTAACTAGGCCATTAGGTCACCAACCACTTAAAACAGTCAGGATGAGGTTGAGCCAGCTAAAGCTTTGTTTTTAATAAAGGACAAGGCCTAAGATCGAATAAAATTGTCCGAAACTTTCAATGTTTCGTAATATTCCTTAGGCATATCATAATCTCTGAATTCTGAATCACTACTAAGTGGATCCTATCATCCAATCATTAACTAGATGGTTGAAATATTGAACTAATAGTAGATATAAATTCAATATGAAGTACACAGAACTTCCACTAATTATTTTCAGTTGCTTCAAATTCCCAACTGCAAAAAGAAAGAGACCACTAAAGGGAAAACCTGTGTGGTGTCTGATGGTGGTTTGCCACTCCAGAGGCAGAAGACCAAGAACCTGTGTAACCTTGGGTTCCACATTCTTTCTTGCTTGTTGATTTTCCCTGGAAGTTTCCAGAATCTGAGCAACAGAAGCACATAAGCATGAATCCTATGGTAAAAGCTATATAAATTCTATGTATCTAAGAGATCATGTTTATACCAGTAGTGCTGAGATGGGTAGATGCACTTCGTCCAGCATAGCGATCAGAACCACCTCTACCGCCGCGGTTGTATGTGTTATTAGCACCACGCAGCCGGGAATCCGGTATATCCCTTGTCTGAATAGAAAGAAAAAGACTTGAAAAATCGCGAAAGTTCCAGTAAACAAAAATGATAACAAGCTAAAACTAGACGTTCGATTGATTCCAGCAAAACATCTAGAGTCAGGTGCTACGTGAGACAGCTAGTAATAAAGTGTTCGAAGGGAGTAACTAGTTTTCAGGCATGAAAACATAATTGCGACAATATTTCAATACCATTAGACGTGTCAATGTACAAAATTGTAACTAGAAACATAAGATAATAGTATCAGATATGGTTTCTGAGCATGTACTAATACACAACAGATTGTGCGAATTAGTTTTTGCATTTAAAACACGAAAAAACACAAAAAAAGACATTCCCTTGGTCTATTTGCCGTATGAAGACGAGTTTCAGCATTGACTCACCTCTTTCTTCTTTTCTTTTTTGCTCTTTACCTCGTGAAAAGGATCTGGGTAGGGAAAAAAAAAACAAGTATCAATATCATTAGTAGATGCCAACTGTAACAAAGATAAAATCTTAAAGCTGAGAACTAACTTTCACGAGAAAGTAAGAAAACCAAGACCTTTCACCAGAAAGTTAGGAAAGAGAAAAAAAGACCTTAAACAGGGAACGGCGAAGAACGAAAGAATAGTACGAAACTGAAGATCAGGAACTAAGAAATCAAATCACTACACAAATATAAAGAAACACTAGTTGATAATTTCAGAAGCAAAAACTAGCTAGAAAGTTTGACAGTTCTAAGGGGAACACAAAACAGCACAAAAACAAAAACTTTGATTCATCAGAAGTAAAACCCCAATCAAACCCTAGTAGAAACCCTCAATAATCCGTCAATTTCGATAAAACCTCATTGGGAAAACTTGCAAACCCTACTCTTCTCCGCTTCACTATTCACTTCGTAAACATCCAAACACATAAGCCAATTACGAGGGAGGGGAAAAGGAGAAACCTTGAGAGAGGAGGCGATTAACGGCTTCGTTAGGATCCATATTGCACTCTTTAAGCATAGCATAGATCTCAGCCTCCGGAGAGTTTACGATTTCCTTCAAGCTCTGCACTATTTTTCTAGACCCTGACGGAATATCGTTAAATCCATTATTGCCTTTTCTCGCTCCGGCACTACTTCCGCCGCCGCCGCCGACAATGACCTTGCTGCTGCTCATCTTATCCGCCGTAAGCTGCCTCTCACTCTCTCGGATCTGGACAATATATATATTTATATGTTGACGCTCTGTGCCTTTCCGTCAGTCGCGAGAATACGAACAAGAGAGAGGAGAAGACAAAGGAGGAAGATATATCTCTCTCTGTAAAGGAAACCCCTCTCTCGTTTTTTCACCGTATTTTGATTAGTTTTTTTTTTTCTCCTTTCTTTTCAAAATTCTAGAATTACTGGACCGTAACTTACTTATGGTTCTCTCGCAGCGTGTCTGAATTAAACCGAACTAAGATTACTGGATTTTTGTATTAATGAGACTTTAGTTTCCAAAACCTAACCGTATTACAGAAAGTCAGAAACTTTAGGCCCATATACTACTAGGCTCCCGAGCCGTGAAGCCCATTGAAGTATTGCTAGTGATTTTTGTGACCATCTTCCTATTTTTCCTTTTTGCTTATTTTTTTCCTTTTTCAATTATTTTTTTTCCTTTCTTTTTTTTCTTTTTAATTCTTTGTTAATTCTGTTTTCAATTGGTCTAATAATATATTTTCTATTTGACACATGTCAAAATCTTAAAAAAATTATTTCCACATGTCACAATCATGTTAATTAATAACTTTGAAAACCATACTTTATATAATAAGATTTTCTTAAAAAAAAACAGAGAGCCTGTATATATATGGGATGCTAATTGCTACGTATGTATGGAACATAAAAGAGGGAATAAATTAGGGTTTAGGCAAACGATGGAGCAACAAGAAAAAAGAAAAAGAAGACAAATTTCATCGTCGTCAAGATCAACAATGTCCATTCCTCTCGATGTAGTAGCTTCAGAGATACTCTCAAAGCTGCCGGCAAAATCTCTCATGAGGTTTCGTTGTGTTTGTAAGCTTTGGTCATCAATCACCACCGACACGTATTTCATCAACATGTTCCAAACTCAATCCACAAAAAAGAGGCCGTGTCTTCTACTCTGCTTCAAGAGAAGTGACAAGTTGTTTGTTTTCTCCCTTCCGCAAGATCATCATCATAAATCCAACGCGCCTTATTCGATTTCATCTCAGCCTGTTGATAGTTATCATATGACATGTCCCAAACAAAGAAGTTCCTTCTCCACTGGCGAATCTGTCCACGGCTTGATATCCTGTTTTCCAGGAGCAGCAAAACCCGTAATGTGGAACCCTACCATGAGAAAGTTTTTAACCCTACCCAAACCCAATCTCGGAAAAGGGTGGATCCCTAGAACATTTTTTGTAGGATACGATCCAATCGAAGGTAAACACAAAATATTGTGCATTCCGCATGGCAAAACCCTAGACGAGTGTCAGGTTTTAACATTGGGATCAGCTCAAGAATCATGGCGAACGGTCAAAACTAACCATAGTCATTGTATTGATTTCCTTCCCCATCATCAATGCATCAACGGGGTTCTGTATTATAAAGCATACGTGACGGGGTATCATGTTGACATTATAATGAGTTTTGATGTCAAATCTGAAAAGTTTCATATGATAAATTTACCATGTAGTACTGGTACATTGACACCATATGAGGGAAGATTAGCTTGGGTTACTGGTAACGTTGAAGGTGGCACTACAATGTGGATTTTGAGGGATGCGGAGAAACATGATTGGTCATCTAAAAAGTTCCGTGCACCATTTTCTAATGAGATTCGGAGAGAGAGAAAAAAATTCCATTTTATTGGTATCACGGATGCTGGTGAGTTCATTTACGTTCCATCTAAGATTCATAAACGGTTTTATGTTTTCTATCACGATCCGGAGAGAAACAGGTTTCACAGAGTTGAATATAAAGGAATCGCAGACGACGAGTTTAGGCTCAAGAATGGACCTCTAGATAACATCAAGACTGTCCTTCACAAAGAGACTCTCATGTCTTTGTAAACACTGTAAAGAGATTCTTTTGGCCTAACAGTCAATAAAGTGTCAAAAATAAGACCCATATGTTTTGGATTATGTTATGTGATGAAAGACTTAACTTAGAGAGTTGCCGATTAATGCAAGTTTCTTCCCCTTTTCTCATGTATTTTGCATTTGAATAAAGCTCTACGAACTATGTATTTTATTAATTCCGTTTTCATCTCAATAGGCTCTTTTAGAGCTTAATTGAATCCATTTGTCTTGGATTTGAGGCTTTCCTGTTTCTAGTAGGCAATTTCTGATTCTTGTGCTGTGTTACTTTCCAGCCTCTATCCCAGCTTTCATATAGTCACTTTCCAGCACAGATTCACATTTCATCTCTTATTTCTCCATGCTCTAAACATCCCACACCACCAGAACTTGAATATGATAAAATTACCACCGGACAGTTTTGGAGATTTGATGATAGCTTATTAGGGAAGATTAGCTTATGTTACTGATATTCATCTTTGGAAGTGGAAAACTGGTTTTAAAAGAAACGTGGAACATCATCATGACATGCTAGCTTCAAAACCGGTTGCACTTTCTATGCCAGTTTACTCCATGACGTGCTTCAAGCTTGTATCGCAAGTAACAGATGAAATTACAAGCCTCTTAAGGAAGTTTTAGTGGGAGAAAAAAATCAGATAAGAAAGAAATTTACAAGTTCCATGTCCTTTTCACATTCTAATCATCTTCCTTTCTGGATTACCAATGCCTTTATGTAATGATTCTGTAAACTCTTCCTTTCATTAATAACATGTTTGGTTTGTGTCGGGAAAATAGAACTATAGGTTCCGAAAAACCGAAAATCTGAACCGTATTGAACATCCGTAAATCAACTAATTAACTGTTCTAAGGAGTAATATTTGCGATCATTATGCGGTCGTGTTGCGTTCAATATGGCAACAGCTTTTTTTCTCGTAATCGTATAGTAAATACATAGGATAAGAAAGGAGTTAAAATGCCGATTGCTTTGGGTTTATATCGTTTTCCTCTGAAAGACTATACTAGCTAGTTTGGTCTATAACTTACGAAAAAAAGTTAGCACATGAACTTTCTCAATAAAGAAAAACTACATCTGAAAAAAATTGTATTGGTGAAAAAAGGTTAAAGACAAAATGAATGAAAAGAAGCACTTGTTTACAAGAGAAGATACATGTAAAGAGAGAGAATCGCAACTGGGCTTAATAAGCAGATTCCTTATGTTTCATAGGAAACACTTTAGCTTTTCGATATTTTAACTTACAGGTTCTTTGTGTTTTTGGATTTAGTACAACAACAGTTAAAAAGGACTTCTCCTAGCCTTAAAAGAAAACATGCTCCAATATTATCTTTGATTTAAAAAGTTTAAAAAACACATTTGTTATGCTCACTTCTAGTTAGAAGCTATATGATCTACTGTAATATAATCTCCCATGTCATTATAAATCATCTTCTGAGTCACAAATCAAGTAAACATAACTAGTTCGGCAAAAAAATGTAAAAATCTCTTTTTCACCATATACCCATCTTCATATTTTTCATCTTTGTTTGCCATAGGAGTTGAAATATTTAGGAAGAGGTTTGAATATTGGCACCAAATAAGGAGGAGAAGGAGCTTCTTATATTTCGTCATGTACTATATAAGTTTATCTGTAAATACCTTTTCCTCTTTATGGTGTTTTCTCTTGCTTGACGATTCTAGCTTCCTAGTTTCTCCTTTCTCAAGTTTTCTTATATTCTCATACATGTCTTCGCGTCCCCTCTCTCTCCCATCCCAAGAAATCTTTGATTCTATGATTCTCCATTTATCTTCATCTTTATATAAATATTATATATCTACACCTGAGAGGGAACTTCTTCGCAAGCATTCTATCTTCCCTCCAACATATCCCAAGACTACCTGAGAAGTCTCTCTCTTTTTCCTCTCAAAAGCTTAACTTACACAAGGAACAGAAAGAAAATGACTCATCGTATAGCTCATCAATGTTTCCAGATCATGCTTCTATGTCTTCTAATCACTTCACGTAATCTCTCTGCGTCTGATACAACATTTAGAGTATAAGCTGCTCTGTTTTTTATCCTTGCACATTCTGTAAAGTTTCGTTATGAAAGGATGAAGGTGAATAAGTGTTATGTGTTTTTGCAACGAACTGACCTGATATTTTTTCTTCTGATGATTGGTTTGGTTTCAGCTCTAGATGTTATAGCTCAGGGAGGAGATGGTGATATACCAATTGTTAATCCTACATCTCCCGGTGGTAGTACCACCACACCAACCATAACCCAACCATCACCGCCTTCCTCAACATTCCCAGGTCCAGTCACTAACCCAAATCCACCAACCGGCGGCTATCCACCACTCGATGGTACAACACCAACCGGAGGTGGCTATCCACCACTTGATGGTACCACACCAACCGGAGGTGGCTATCCACCACTTGATGGTACTACACCACCAGTTGGTGGTGGTGGTGCACCTGGTGGAGGAGGAGGTGGTGACACCGGTGCAGGTGGTGGTGGTGGTGGTGCACCTGTTGGTGGCGGTGGTGGTGACACTGGTGCAGGCGGTGGTGGTGCTGCACCTGGTGGAGGCGGTGGTGGTGACACTGGTGCAGGAGGAGGAGGTAGTGGTGGTGGTGGTGGCAGTGGCCAGTGGTGTATAGCGAAAGCATCTGCTTCGACAACATCATTACAGGTGGCTTTGGATTACGCTTGTGGGTATGGAGGAGCTGATTGTGGCCAGATCCAACAAGGTGCAAGCTGTTACGAGCCAAACACTATTCGTGATCATGCTTCCTTTGCTTTCAATAGTTATTACCAGAAGCATCCTGGTCCAGACAGCTGCAATTTTGGAGGGGCTGCACAACTTACCAGCACAGATCCAAGTAAGACACTTGAACTTTTTACCTACATGTCCAGAGATTTTATCATTAAGATCCAGGAAAGTAGAGTTAATTAAGTTACCTGCATACTAGCATCCATATATACTGCTTCCATGTATGGTGTGAGACTGTGAGCTATTTGAGACCTCTACAACTGATAGATGTTTTGAGTGTCTAGTCTAGATTAATTTCATGAACCTAGGAATACTATCCCCACCATTACTATATGATTCTAATGTGTTAAAGAGCTCGATAACAACTAGAGCTTTCACCTTTTTTACGCTAAACATAAATCCGAGTCTGGTACTCAAATCTGCTCTTATGCTGCTCCAGGTAAAGGAAGCTGTCGCTTCTCAGCATCATCAGGAACAGTCAGGTATGTTTCTCTTTCCAGTAAATTAACGTCTTAGCCTGCCAGAAAATTGTGAGAAAAATAATACTGATTTTTGTATTTGCCAAATGCAGCACAAGCCCGCCAAGTCAACCGAGTCCACCAGATTTTAATTCCCCACCTTCTACTTCTTCTACATACCCACCCCCAATAACAACTCCAACTACAGGCATACCTGGTTCTGGACCACCCTACGGCGTGGCAGAGCCAACAGGGCTTCCGAGTTCAGCAACTCATGTGTCACATAGCTTCCTCTCGATATTTACAGCAGTTGGGATACTAGTGCCACTGCTCAGGCACAATTATCGTTAAACGGACAAAGGGTTTCAGGGTTTCAATCATTCTCTGCAAATTACGAAGCACGCTTTCTATATATACCATCACGAATCAAGATAATATGGAGTTCAAGAAAGCAGCCGTGGTCAGCAAGAAGATTTTTAATCCAAGACCTTACTCTCATCATCTCTTCTCTTTGCTATAGTTCATAATGGGAAGTATATTTATTTAGTAGGAGATACTTACAAAATCAAAGGGCTTAGGTTATATACATTCTTGTAGACACATTAAGCATAATGTATCTCTTTACAGTTTTAGAGAATAAAAATACTTAGGGCGCGGTTAAAAGAATTGAAAAGAAAGGGAGAGATATACGACAAATAAAATGAAAGTTACATCAAGTAGTTACATACCTGCAAGCATTCCATAACGGGTAGGCACGAGGACGATGGAGAGACGAGCTCCATAAAAGCTGCAGCGTTTTAAAAAAAGTTGCTTTGCATCACAATAACCTTAACAATACTCTTCCAGTTTCTCTATCTCTGATCTTTTAAGTGGAAGTTTTCGACCCCAAACCAGTTCAACGTGGAATCATTTGCGACTAAAAGATCAATCTGTAACCAGCGAATAGTGCCAAATGCAAGCATCTCATAAGACAGCGAATAAACATAAGCACACTGACTTGAGTAAGATTGAGTAAATATAACAGAGCACATTGTTTCTTGTTTCTTCATACATATTGTTATAGTGATTTACAGATGACAGTTCGTTTGTCACACGAGTATAGTTATATCAAGAAAAGGACCGACACAACTGTGACACCGATGATGCCTAAAGTGGCAACAACCGAGTCCTGATCAAACGCTTTCTGCAAGCCGCCTGCTCGTGAGAAATGCTGGAAAGCCAGAAAACAAGATATTGCCAAGCAAATGAGAGCCCCTTCTTGCCTCCCTCTGCAGGTGGAATGAAGCTATTGAGTCTCGACTAAATGAAAAAAAAAAAAAAAAAACTTTGATATAAAAAAACATTACATTCTCTAAAACGCTAACCTTATGCTCATAACTTGATGCGGCGTCACAATCGCCAAGAGTAATGCAATGAATGGCAGTTCAAGTTCACCTATTAAAAAAAACATTCCGGAAAGTATAATTACAAGCTTGAGACCTGATGAGACCAGAACAAGTTTTTGATACTAGCTTGTCATATAACCGCCAGTAAAAGGCAGTTGAAAACAAACCTGGAAAAGCGAAGAAGAGTCGAGCAAGAAGCGCCAAGAATGCTGCCCAGATGCCATATTCACCCCTGCAAAATTACATGCAAAAGGCTACGACTTAAAAAAAAAAGAGCAGTAGGAGCAAACAAAGTTCTCTCGTCTAGAACAACAAAAAGAAGAAGAACCTTACATACCAAAAAGCCACAAGCTTCAGTAATGAAAATGTAATCATAATAGCCATTAAAAAAAAAAAAAAAGGTTACCTTGCCCACGAGATAAAGTTGGATGGTGCGGTTAGAGCGAAGAGCGGAACGACAAAGGACTTGTGGATACCAGTACCCCTTGCAAACATCAATCCACTAGCAAACAAACACCATTTAGTATTATACCAATCGAGCTTATGCTATTGACACTATGAAAAGCTTATCGCAATTCAGAGAAAGAGAATGTTACACGCAAGAGATTGCCGAGATCCATTGTAGATTATTGACGGACATTGGAACAGCATAACAGACCACGCTCGATCCTCTCTTTCGCTGCTTCTCAACCCTCGTCGACACCGTAGCAGCTCGCCGACGATCTATCGATACTCTGCCAAAAAGATTCAGAAGGAGAAGAATCAATCACACAAAAGGAAATTCCAAATGTAACTCCTTGAGAAATTGGAATCGTGTCTCTCTCCATACCTTAGCGGATTGAAACAGACATCACTCGCACCGTGACTTAGGCAGGAGACGTTTGACGAGCGAGGCCGGAGTTTAAGGGAGAGAAACGGTTTCTGGTGGTGGAGAGAGACGATCCGGGACGATGAGATACAGAGACTCGCCATTTACTGATTGTTTTTTTTTTTTTTGTTGGAGACGGTGGTGGAAGCAAAGATGACGGAGTTTGATCATCTTTCCGTTAAATTGTATCACTTGAGAGGGCATGCAATACATGGTCGCCACGTGTACGGTGGAGGTCTTCGCGCAAAATGCTTTAGAAGTGGGGTTTCAATTACACGTGACTGGAAAACGAAAGCAGTTCACAATCATGAAAGGAATCTTGAATCTCCACCGTTGGCGTCAGCTCGAAATATGCAAATCCGTCCACGTAGGATTCCACGTCAGCTTTTAAATATCCAATTAGATATGATTTAAATGAAACCGCATGTCGGCAGGAACTGCACCACGTCACGGGAGCATTTTTTTTTTGCCTCAAATCTTTGTACTACATGACAACACACTCCCATGTTTGATAAGACTTTAGATCTACCTTGTTTTTACCTTGTCATGGCAAGTAATTTTTGTAGCTTTTACTTTTTCATATGTTGTGTTTTCAGAATGAATTCTATCCGAAAACAAAAGACAAAAACAAAGAGTTGAGAGTAAAAACTCGTGCATCTCACGCGCGAGCTCCTTCTCTCTCTTTTCCTTCTGCGTTTCCTCTTCCTCAGATCTCGTTTTGAGGTCTCCTCCACCGTCCGGCCTCTGTGCCGGTGAGGTGAGGGGACCTCCTTCGTCTCTTTTTCCAGTCTAAGCGCTTCATAGACGGATCTGGTGCAGTTCGGCGTACCGGTGGAGGCGTTTCTCTTTCCTCTGGCTGCGGGTGTGGTGGTTGGGAAGTTGCTCTGCGTTTTTCGGGTCTCTATGCTGTGGGTGGTCTTCGTGGCTAGCTGATTTCTCTGCTCGAGGACGGTGAAGATTTCCGGCACAGCTATCGTGGCTGTCTTCGGCGAGATCCGACGGGTTTCTCTCTCCTCTGCTTCGTTCGTTCTTTGTCGTTTTTCGGGAGCCGGCTCTGGATGGCGGGTTCTAGCGCCGGAGTTCCCTTTCTTCGACTTGGTTGCTCGGTGGTCGGGTATTCTCCTCTGCGGCGAGACGGGCTTAAATGGGTAAGTGATTTTTTTGGTTTCTTTGGTTTGGATTGGCGAGCCGGATTGTCCACTCATCCGGCGAGTCGGATTGCCCTCTCATCCGGCGAGGTGGCCGCGTGGTGTACCAGAGCTCGCACGCGCGTAATTCCGGAAGAGGCGGTGGTTGGAATCGGCATTGGAACGTACGGAGGTGGATTCGGATACTCCGCCGAAGTCGTAACAGCGTTCGAGGAAGCCCCCCTCTTGTATCCGCCGGTGGTGTTAGCGATGGCCTCAACTTCACCTCTTACCCTCCGCCGCTCCTCCTTAGATCGGGATCTGCTTACTTAAGATTTTAGTCCTTAGTCCTCCTTAGTGTCTCGTCGTCTTTTGCTCGCCGGTTAACCGGAGTTGTATTCAATCCGATGCCCTTTTGGGTTTTATTAATAAAGACTTTTATAAAAAAAAAAAAAAAAAAAAAAAAAAAAAAAAAAGAGTTGAGAGTACTCGTTTTTTTTTTTTCTCTTAAATCGCTGTACAAATTGCCAAAGCTTTTAATAAGTAAAAGCAAGAAGAGTCGTCACAGAGAGTTACAACATAATACCCACATAAAACCGAGTATTCATGGTTTCTTAATATATACTCCATGGAACCAAAACAAAAAAAAAAACATGAAGAAAAAATGAAAAGCAGAGTAGATAGATAGATACTCCAGCTGCAGCATTTAAAACCTGCAGATCGAAAACACCACTTTGCAGGCTCCTGCATCAGTTAACTCTGCCTTTCACAAATATGTACGGTTAAAAATTAGTACTTGAAAAAATAAAACAGCCATGGTCACAACACCGAGTATTCTTCTCTCGTGTGTCAGCTCTTCTCTCTACCATCGTCATCACTGAGCTCAGGGTCAAGAAGATCCACATTCTTAGTTTCCTTAACAATAACCTATGAAGAACAAAAAAAAACACCATAGCCTCTCAATGTGTCAACGCTATTATGCAAGCCTTAACTTTCATTATTTAGATTGCTGTTAAAGAGTATCGTTTTTTTTAAACAGACTTTACCCGTTCAAGAGAGTCTGAATTGTTGGGTATGTCGAAGATAATTGGACGGCAACGCATGTCTTCATTCATCAAGCTTGAGTTCTGAAAATGGGCTATAAGGGCAGATTTTCCTTGTATCCGAGCGTATGCCAATGAAGCTACTTTCTCACTGTTGAACTTCTCCCACTTCTTCCCGTTAAAAGCCTGCAAATATGGACGTTATTTGTTAAGTTCATCTTCTGAGCTATCTTAACTGAAATTAATAGTATCTTAGAAAGAAAGCGGAGAGATGGATACCTCGTAAAATGGAATGATGAGATCCGGTGAAAGCATATTGATGAATGCATAGCCAACGTTGCATTTGTTCTGCAAAACCAAATAGTATTTTATTAACCGCTCGTTGTTTGAATTCGTAACTTCGAATCTTAAACGAATCTTTTTACCTTAAAATCAATGGGCAAATAGAGAAAGTTGTAAGTGCCTTCGTTCTTTTCATCAATCGCCGCTAACAACATCTTTGAGGTGTATCTGTTGATAAAAGCATAAAAGAAAGTTATATTCCGAGCAATATTTCACAAGAAGTGACGGTAAGGAAAAGAAAAGCTTACTTATTTGGAATGTTCTTAATCATCAAGGTAGTCCGAGAATCCTCTCCCTTCGTAATTTTGTCCAAATCGAGCTGAAACTGTTTCCTGCTTTCGACCTGGCTCGAATTGTTCTCGACTCTACGTGTCCTTCCGTTCTCATACAAGCCATCGATGCCAGAGGTGAAACGTCCAGGGTTTAGACCGCTGCTTAAGAACATGGGGCTGAATCTCGGAGAAGACATCATTCTGTAACTTGAAAAACCGTTCTCAGCCATGCTTCCGGGGTTCATGACCCCATGATTTGCCATTTTTGACTGGAAACCTCCGCCGTTGAGACCAATTCCATTCGTTCCTTGAAGACCAACAGAGTTCATGAACATAGTGTCCTTTGAAGACTCTGGGAAGAAACCAAAATGCTTTTCTAGAGGAACGCCAGATGGTGCAGACCCAACGTGGAGATGATGATGGCTGCGGTTTTGAGTTTGGTGCTGATGAGGAAATGGAACAGATCGGTCTACACGAGCAGAGGAGAATGGAATCCCAGTGGATGATGTTGACCAAACCGAAGAGTTTGAAGGTTCAGAGCGTGAGTTAGGACTTCCCCAGAGAAACTCTGACCCCGACAACGTCTCAATACCGCCTCCATTTGAGATCAAAGGACCAGAAGGAGAAAGATTTCCAGTGTACTTGTTATCCAGCTTTGGCTCTTGGAACAAGTGTGAAGTCTGTTGGAATGCGTTGCTACCAATTTGAGCCCTACCGATGGGTGCAAGCTTGGAGATTGGTCCTTGTGAATTTAGAGCAGAAGCCAAACCAGACAAGTGGCTGTTCCTTGTAGGACTTACTCCAAAAACGGGCGACCTACTCATTACACTTTGAAGCGGACTACCCTCAACGGGACTGTTCAGCTGCAGCCAGTTACCTGCCACCACATCAAACAGTGTTAGCCTTTAAGGATGTAAAAATTACAATTTTGTTTGAACAGAAGCATACAGTTTATAGACTCACTTGGAGGAGAGTTTGCCATGGGTGAACCAAGCAGAGGTAGGTAATGCAAATCATCGCTCTCAAGTTCTTGGTTAAGTTGCAACATCAAGCTAAAAGATCAAATATTTAGTGAGGAGAAATATAATAGAATTAATTATCGAATGTGGCGACTAAAAGAAAGATACAAACCTTCGGCGAGCTCCTCCAGGGCGGCTAGGTTCAACTTTTATACGTTTTCCGGCAATCTCACACCTATTTAAAGCCTTTAGTGCTGCTTCAGCAGCTCGAACATCATAAAACTCGACGAATTTATGATGCCTCTTATGCGGTGTTTCCCTTATCTGCTTTTCAGTAGGAAAAAACAGCACTTAACATGGATGTTTTTTTCTTCCAAACGACCTCAACGGAATCAAATACACAACGCTCTGTTATGAAAAAAAAATAAGAAAGATATCTATCACCTCTTTGATCTCGCCATGAGCAGCAAATATTCCATGCAAGTCATCGTTAGTTATTGAAGGATCCAGGTTGAAAACCACTAATGTCCCTTGATTCATATCTTTCTCAGATGGATTATCCTACAGATTACACAGGGAACAAGCACATTATATACAGATTAGAGC
This sequence comes from Isatis tinctoria, assembly GCA_010577795.1. Lineage (NCBI taxonomy): Eukaryota > Viridiplantae > Streptophyta > Magnoliopsida > Brassicales > Brassicaceae > Isatis > Isatis tinctoria. Next base: position 13,144,009 of record CM021244.1, read on the forward strand.
TGTCACAAGAACCGTTGACAATGTGAAGAGAGAACCACTAGTAAACCTTAGGTATTGAGAAGTGAATATCCAACTTTCTGCGTCGCAATGGCTTGTTCTGTAAAGACCGCATAGCCATTCGAGCAGAACGAATGTCATAATAAGATATCATAACAAATCCCCTATGCTTACAAGTAGTATAGAGCGTCCTAATGTCACCGTATTGCTGCCACATGTTACAAAAACACAACCCATCAGTGCCTGTAGAGTGAATTTGTTATAACCAATCCAATAGTCTATGTCAGTTATTGTAGAAGTTACCTCAAAGAGAGCCTTGAGCTCAGAGTCCTCTACATTGCTGTTAATATTCCGGACAAACAACGTTCTCGAGGGATGTTCACCATAAGGATGCTCACCAACAACCGTTCCCGCACCATTTTGAACATTGAATTGCGGAACTGCATTTCCAGCAAGACTTGAAATGGATAATCTTGGAGGACCACTCATGCTCAAGCCTTCTCGAAAATCAGTGTCAAGTTCCATTCCTCCTCCGCTACCGAAAAGGTCATAATCATCAGCGTCTGGAGGTAACTCGGTCAGGTCAAGATCATCCATCATCCCTGTCAAAAGATCCTCTTCATCAGGGAGCATGTTTCCAATGGAATGAGACTCAATGTCATCAACACTTTCGTGGAACTTGTTCGGACGAGAAGAAGCCGCATCATCTACGAATGGGAAACCATCTCTGCTGTCACTCAATTGCACTGCACAGAACCACAACTTGTAAGCAAGAGAGAATATGTGTATACATAGCATACATAACGATCAAGGGATTTGGTTTATACATTTTCCATGGGGGAGAACAGGTAAAGAACTGGAGAACAAAGTAGCATCATTGGGAAGATGACGATGGCGACCAAATCCAGAGGGAATCCCCCAAGCTCCAGCTACTTCTTGTGGAATATCCATTCAGTAAGTTACTTCTTTGATCTGCTTTGCAAATTAAAGAGAGAAACAAAAAAAAATCGAAGTAAACACATTAGGTCCCCTTTATACATATCATTTTCAAGCTAGACCCAGGTGCATTAGAAACTTCACAGGTCAGATATAACTTTGAAAATCGAGAGACAAGAGTGAACTAGACATTAAAAATCTCAAGTCATGTGTTGAAAAATTAACATGCAAGCAAGAAAAGATTGACTCAAGGAAGCAATCAACACCTCACACCAACAAAAAAAGCTTGATCAATACGAGATTATGTATAAACCAAGCAATAAACTCAAAGTTTTGATCAAACAAAAAAGCGTGAAGAAATAATCTACTTTACATCCAAAAGGGTATGAAAGTAATCTGCTTTTTTGTTTTTTTTCCTTTGCTGTTGAAGAAAGTCTACAGATTGAGAAATTGACTGACAAAACCGTCAACTGATTGAGAGCTTAAACTCAATACGAACATATGTCGTCAGTTTAAGAAATCAGAATCAGAACTAAGATCGATGAACAAAGTAGCAAAATTAAACACTCAGAAGATCACACAAACTCAGAAATAAGTTGCTTGCTGAAACAAAACTAACCCAATTTGCTTGTCCTTTTCCGATCATCAAAAGCTAAACCTTTCAGACACAATATTGATCGATATCGCCGACACGAACAAAATAGAAAAAGTTCAGCTTTTTAAAGAGAAAAAAAAACCTTTAAATTTGAAGAAGGGGTTTAAACAAAAACCCAGAAAAAGAGAAGAGAAATTTCAGTAGAAAACCCATTCAATTGGCGAAGAAAAACATCATAATTAGGAATCAGAATTTGTTGCGGAAAAAAAGGGGGAAAATTGGAAAGTGAGGAGGTAAAAGAGTAAATTACCTCAAAATGTGCAGTTACCAACACCGACGATGATCACGATACAGAGCACGAAGAGAAAGAGATTCTCTACCACCAACCAAAAACAAAAACTAAATCAAAAAAAAAAGAGAGAGAGAAGAAGGAAGAAAATTTGGACTTTTCTCTTATTGGTTTTGGGGGTTTAATAGAGAAGAAACAATAATGGGGGAAAAATATCAGAAGACAAGAAAGGATGAGAATGATTGATTGATGGCCAAAGAGGTTTTTCTTAACTGTATTTAAATACATTTTTGAGTCCGATTTTGACACCTTTTTTTTTTAACTTATGATTTTGACACTTCCGTATGTAATTTACTTATCTTTTACTATTATCTCCGGGTTTTTTTTTTTGTCACAATACTATTATCTCCAGTTATATTATCCATAAATCTTTATGGATTTATCAAATCAATAGTTGATTGTTCCTTAGCACACAAAACATCTGTATGCATTTTTTAATAAATACTCCATTATCTGATGTGTTAATGTTTGGGATTAACCAGGTAAATATTTAGATTCTTTTTGTAAGGTACTAGGGTATAATGTATCTACACGCAATTGTAATATATATGTTCGCATTTCCAGATTTAAATTAATTATGTTTTCTGTTTTCGAATTACTTAACCTTTTTATCCATAAGATTAGACTGATAATTGTAAAAATAAAATAAAATGTCAAAACAGGGAACTTTTGTTTTGAGCAAACAGATGTTTAACAAAACCATAGAGCTGCTATATTAATGTCTTTTGTTGGTTAATGTTGGTATATTTAAGAGGGTCGATGATACAATTCCAAGCAATATATGTCTCACACTAATATCGCCAAGAACAAAATATATATACTGGTGTTACTCATATGATCATATCATATATATATATATTTTAATCTTATTGTTTGTAAGAGTTCACATTTTCACTCACTATAACTGGAACACTTTTTCATTTAAATTTTGCATTAGATTACAAATTGTGACACACGGATGTTATGTCTGATAAGCCAAGGGGCCGGGTCATTTATTCATTGACCAATAAAAGATTAACCTTGAGTCAAAAATAAAAATAAAAATTGTATGCCATTGATACTTTGAAGTTCTAAAAATGATAAATCTTTGGGAAAAAAAGGCCTTTTGTTGTAGTCAGTCAGTCAATCTAGCCTTCAAATTGAAAAAGGGGGGAAATATCAAAATCAGTTTAAACCTTGACACGTACGGTACGACATGGTTATTAACCATCATCAACTAACACTTAGTAGCAAGAGTTTTACCATAACAATCTTGGAATTATCCATTGTTCTAGAGTTTTAATTCTCAGAAATTAAATTAGACGTAAATTTTGTATACGAGAGGAGAATACCGATTTGAGAAACTAGATAATACAGTTTCCCTTTAATGAACTAGAACAAAAAAAAAAATATTAGTTGTGATGACTGTAGAAAGTTTCAAATTTCCTCACTTTGCACCATCTAATGCCACGTGGCGTCTTTATTTTGAGTCTAAGAAAAAAATGAAATGAGAAAATGGTATCTGGTGGACTCGAACTCGGGTAAAGAAAGTATTAAACATACACCTATAACCACTGGACCATGTTGTTTTATTGACAATATTTACCGAAACAAATATCTAAACAATATTATGGCTCCCACCAAGGAATATTTAACAAAAAAGATTTGATAGATCGCTAGGCTCAGACCCACCGACCGACTAACGCCTAGCGAGTTCCCAAACCTGGATAAACACTAACAAAAAATATATTTGTTAAACAAATTGATGATAAATGAATAAAGAATTCGAGCAATAATACATTCCGATAACACTAATAAAAAACTATTCGATTACAAATCAAGGTTTACTTTAATTTTAGATTTATCAACTTTTTATATATAAAATACAATAAGTGTGTAGTATTTAATAATGATCTTTAATCCGAATAAAAAGATAGAATTGATCCATTTTAAACTGATTAAAATGTCATACAATAATAATTATAATATCCAAAGGTTTTCAATGGAGAAGTATTTCCCATCAAGAGACAATTCATGAGTTTTTTTATATAAAAAGAGAATTCATGAGAACGTCTATAATCACATAAACAGTTTCAATATTTGAATGTAAAATATAGTTTGTATGAGTAAAATTTGCAATAAAATTTTTTATGAAATATATTTCTAGCCATGAAGAAGTGAAAAATTATATCTTGCAATCCTCCGCAGTTAATCTTATATTGACACAAAAACGTGAAATAGTTAAAAATGTAAAAAATTATCATTAGATAAATAAAATCAAAGAAAATTAATATTAGTATATTGATACAAATAAACACATAAAATAACAATAATTATTACCTAACTATATAAAGTAGATTATATATTCAACAAAAAAACAAAAAAAAGATAAACATATACCCCATGCAAAAAGGAAGAAAAGAGAAGCCATTGTGGTTAGACATCATCTAGGTTCTGAGGGGTGTTCGAATACTAGATAAGGAACTATCTGAAGGGAATGTCCTGAAATCAGACTTGTATTTATTCTATTAGAGTCGTGATGTCGAGATAAGACAATCATATGATATTGGATGGTTATAATGTTTTGCTAGAAGCCGCTTATAACTTATGAGTTATGAACTCATTACCATTATCATATGATCCTATAGGGTCACACACCTAAGCAAACTGGATATTATAAATTGGGTTTTGATCATTAGAGTAATGATTATGATCAACGTATATAAGATATACGTCGATATCGATTTTCTGTGAGGGTGTCGATCGACACCAATGGTGGGTGTCGATCGACACTTGTTCGGTCACGACTTCTAGAAGTATTGACTTTTGGATGGTGTCGATCGACACCAATTAGGTTGGTGTCGATCGACACCCGTCGGCAGCTCCGCCTATATATATGATATATGGGCTGCTCGATTTGATATAACAAAATCAATACGAAAAACACATTCTGAAGTCTTTGGAAGACTCAGAAAACACAGAAACGAAAAGGAAACCCGAAGGCGAATCGTTCGCTCCGGCACTAGCATCCCGTCGTCCAGTTTGTGTGCGTGTGGACTTCTGTAGAGGCGCAGCACTTGAGGCGCTCCTAATCTCGTTGTACCTGTTCTTATTCCGCTGCAAACCTTCAGGTATATTCGAGATTTGACGTATATTCAAACATAGATTCAATTGGCACGATCCGTGGACATAGGATTGTTGTTAGGGCTGTTTTAATGTGATTAAAACCTGAACGAAATCCATCAGTGGTATCAGAGCGGTGTGTTTCTATTGAATCTGTTGAATATATGTAAATCAATCTGTTCAAAAATCGTTTTTGATGAAGAACACGTTCTGGGTTCTTCGGTGTCGATCGACACCAATTCGGTGTCGATCGACACCACTATGGTTTTCGCGTGAAAAATGGTTTTCGCGTAAAAACTTTAGTTTACGAACTTATGATCGTTTTCCTCAAAACACAGGTGTCGACCGACACTAAAGTAGTGTCGATCGACACCAATCGGTTCATCGCGATTGGTTCAATTGGATTGAACCGGATAATCGCGATCGGTTTAAGCGGTAAATCGATTATCGTTAATTGAACCGATTTGGTGGGTGTCGACCGACACTAATGTAGTATCGATCGACACCGGTCGATAATTTGCAAATTGATTCGATCGGTTTAATCGGTTAAATGGTTTATCGCGATTGAACCGGATCAGAATCTGTCGGTCAACACAAAAGTTGTGTCGATCGACACTGACCTGGTGTCGATCGACACCACTTCAGAATTTGCGTAACTTGTTTAACTTAAGAAAATTTTAAAAGGTTTAAAACAAAGTTAAAATATCTAGAATATAAACTAGATAAATGTTCCGTTCCTCAAACATAATATTAAGCTTTTAATATCTTCCCAATCTTGTCAACTGTCAAGGCTCGTTTCATTGTGTGATGGGTCTGCCAAAGCAGGGTGTCCGCAATTACATGAGTGAGGCAGGTTGTAATCGTTACTACGGACTTAAAAGATTGGTTTGCTTAAATGGGCTATCAAAATAGTTTTGGGCTCATAGATATAGGATTGGATTCGATATTAGATATTAATCCAAGACCAAGAATTATATATGATATAATTAGCAAAGTGTTGCTTACCTAAATAGCTAAAGTTTGGGCGATGGGCCAAAGCTCACTCAAATTTTTGTGAAATATGGATCTTGGATCATTATATTCAATTGAGGAAAATTGTTTTGAATATAATGTGAGTTTCTTAATTGTTAAGATTTCTCATTTCTTGAACATCAAAACTAAACTCTCATTTTGTGTTTTTCAGCAATGGCTAGCTCCCCTCACAGAAACACATTCTCGCTTCGATCCGTCCTTGAGAAGGACAAGCTTAATGGATCGAACTTCCTTGAATGGTATCGGAACTTGAGAATTGTTCTCAAACAGGAGAAAAAGGAATATGTCCTTGAAAAGGTTCTCCCTGAGAAACCGAAGTCCAATGCCGGACACGCTGAAAGGAATGCTTGGGAGAAGCATTCTAATGATGAGGTCGATGTGAGTTGTCTCATGCTGGCTACCATGAACTCGGACTTGCAGAAGCAATACGAGAACGTGGTGTCACCTGTTGAGATGATCACTAGCCTGAAAGGGATGTTTCAGGAGCAAGCACGAACTGAGAGATACCAGACGGTTAAGTCTCTCATTGAGTGCAAGCTACCAAAGGATGGTCCAGTTAGCCCACATGTCATTAAGATGATGGGTTATATTGATAACTTGGCAAAACTGGATTGTCCTCTTAGCCAAGAGTTGGCTACGGACATCATTCTGCAGTCGTTGCCGTCAAGCTTTGATCAGTTTATCATGAACTATAACATGAACAACATGACAAAGACTTTGACGGAACTGCATGGCATGCTCAAAACAGCTGAGCCAAACATCAAAAAGGGCACCCCTAATGTACTTATGGTACAAGGGGGTAAAAAGTTTAAGAAACATGCTAAGGGTAAAGGAAAAGCTAAGGCATTCCCGATTGAGAATCAGGATAAGCCTGAGACTTCTTCCAAACCCAAACGCGGCCCTACTGATGCTGATAAATGCCATTACTGCAATAAGTCTGGGCATTGGAAGAGAAATTGCAAAGAGTATCTGGCAGATCTAAAGAACTCGAAGAAGACGTATGAGACGACTTCTTCAGGTATCTATGTTATAGAAGTAAATGTTACTACTTCAGGTTCTAAGTCTTGGGTATTAGATACCGGCTGTGGCGCTCATATTTGTACAAATATGCAGGGTCTAAGCAACAGTAGAACGCTGGAGAAGGGACAAGTGGACCTGCGCGTTGGGAATGGAGCAAGAGTTGCTGCATTGGCCGTAGGAACTTATCATTTGTCTTTGCCGTCAGGCTTTGTATTGGAATTGAATAATTGCTACTATGTACCTGCTATAAGCAGAAACATCATTTCTATTTCTGTTTTGGATTTAGAAGACTTTCATTTCTCGATTAAAAACAAGTGTTGTTCTTTTAATCGTAATGAAATGTTTTATGGTAGCGCTCCATTAGAGAATGGACTTTATATTCTTAACCAATCTTTGCCTGTCTATAACATAAGTACTAAACGGTTAAGAACCAATGACTCGAACCCCACGTTTCTCTGGCATTGTCGTTTGGGCCACATTAATGAGAAAAGGATTCAAAAGCTTCATAATGATGGGCTTTTAGACTCATTTGATTTTGAATCATTTGAGAAGTGTGAATCCTGCTTAATGGGCAAAATGACAAAGGCCCCTTTCAACAAATTTAATGAAAGGGCCGGTGACCTATTGGGCCTTATACATACCGATGTATGTGGTCCAATGAGTGTTAGTGCTAGAGGAAACTTTCAGTACTTCATCACGTTTACTGATGATTTCAGTAGATTTGGTTATGTCTATTTAATGAGACATAAATCGGAATCCTTTGAAAAGTTCAAGGAGTTCCAAAATGAAGTGCAGAACCAACTTGGCAAAAGTATTAAAGCTCTTCGATCAGATCGTGGAGGTGAATACTTAAGCCAAGAGTTCAGTGATCATCTGAGTAATTGTGGAATTGTTTCACAACTCACTCCTCCTGGAACACCTCAGTGGAATGGTGTATCTGAAAGGAGGAATCGGACTTTATTAGATATGGTTCGATCGATGATGAGTCAAGTAGATCTTCCATTATCCTTTTGGGGATACGCTCTAGAAACGTCTGCGTTTACGCTAAACAGAGTTCCATCAAAATCAGTCGAGAAGACACCATATGAGATGTGGACTGGAAAAGTTCCAAGTTTGTCTTTTCTTAAAATTTGGGGTTGTGAAGCTTATGTCAAACGGTTGATATCTGATAAGCTTGAACCCAAATCTGATAAGTGCTACTTCGTTGGTTATCCTAAGGAAACCAAGGCTTACTACTTTTACAACCGTTCTGAGAACAAAGTGTTTGTTGCTAAGAACTGTGTTTTTCTTGAGAAAGAATTTCTTTCCAAGAAGAACAGTGGGAGTAAAGTACAACTCGAAGAAGTTCGAGAATCACAGGAGCCTGCTCAACCTGTCGAGGAAGAGCAGCGACTGGATCTACAAAGAGTTGTAGAGCCCGAGCTGGATCTACAAAGAGTTGTAGAGCCCGAGCCTGTGATGCCAGAAGTTCGCAGATCCGAAAGGATTCGTCAAGAGCCCGAGAGATATGGATTTCTCGTGACTAATTGTCATGATCTCTTGATCATTGACAGTGACGAACCTGCGACTTTCGAAGAAGCAATGATGGGCCCTGACTCCGAAAAGTGGTTTAAGGCCGCTGAATCCGAAATCGGTTCCATGTCACAAAACCAAGTATGGACTTTGGGTGATTTACCTGATGGTGTAAAAGCCATTGAGTGTAAATGGGTCTTCAAAAAGAAGATCGATGTGGATGGAAACGTTCAGATTTACAAAGCTAGGTTGGTGGCAAAAGGTTTCAAACAAGTTCAAGGTGTTGACTATGATGAAACCTATTCCCCAGTCGCTATGCTTAAATCTATTCGGATTCTCCTAGCAACAGCCGCTCATTATGATTATGAGATTTGGCAAATGGATGTGAAAACAGCTTTCCTTAACGGGATACTGGAGGAGGATGTGTACATGACACAACCTCCGGGTTTCATTGATCCTAATGCTGCTGGGAAGGTATGCAAGCTTCATAAATCCATTTATGGATTGAAGCAAGCATCTCGGAGTTGGAACCTACGTTTTGATGAAGCAGTTAAAAAGTTTAACTTCATCAGAAACGAAGAGGAACCTTGCGTTTACAAGAAGACTAGTGGGAGCGCAGTTGCATTTCTCGTATTGTATGTAGACGACATACTTCTCATAGGAGATGATATTCCGTTACTTCAGTCAGTAAAGGACTGGCTCGGAAGTTGTTTCTCGATGAAAGACATGGGTGAAGCCGCCTATATTCTTGGAATAAGGATCTATAGAGATAGATCAAAGAGGATGATTGGACTGTGCCAGGACGCTTATATTGATAAGGTTCTACACAGGTTCAACATGCATGATTCCAAGAAGGGCTTGCTTCCGATGTCTCATGGCATTACTCTCAGCAAGAAGCAGTGTCCTTCGACACCTGCTGAGCGAGAGCGCATAAGTAGGATTCCTTTTGCTTCTGCAGTAGGATCTATTATGTATGCCATGCTTTGTACTCGTCCAGATGTTGCTTGTGCTTTAAGCATGACGAGTCGATACCAGTCAGATCCCGGTGAGAGTCACTGGACTGCCGTCAAGACTATCCTAAAGTATTTGAGAAATACCAAGGATAAGTTCTTGGTTTATGGAGGATGTGATGAGCTTGTAGTGAGTGGTTATACGGACGCCAGTTTTCAGACAGATAGAGACGATTTCCGATCTCAGTCTGGTTACGTCTTCTGTCTGAATGGAGGTGCAGTTAGTTGGAAGAGTTCCAAGCAGAGCACCGTGGCGGATTCGACGACCGAGGCTGAATACATCGCTGCTTCGGAAGCGGCGAAGGAGGCTGTTTGGATTAGGAAGTTCATTACTGAGCTTGGTGTGATTCCTAGCATTTCTGAGCCTGTGGCATTGTTTTGTGACAACAATGGAGCCATAGCTCAGGCTAAGGAACCCAGATCACACCAGAAATCCAAACACATTGAGAGGAGATATCATCTGATTCGTGATATCATTGAGAGAGGCGACGTCAAGATCAGCAGAGTTCCGACAGACGAGAACGTTGCTGACCCGTTGACTAAGCCACTCCCACGACCGAAGCATGAGAGTCATGCTGCTGCTATAGGCATTAGATTCCTTAAGCAGTAATCTTGTATTTAGTGGGAGTTATCATATTTATGTTTTGATGTTCATGTAAACAAACATTTGGTTATGTTTTATTTAATGAAATTGTTTCATTGTTATTTAATGGTGTTATTAAATAATTGTCCAAAAGTAATTATGGCATTCTTATAGATCATCAAATACGTGATTTGATCATGAAACTCTATAAGTGATAGATGACATAAATTATTTTCGTCCATAGTCGAGGTTATTAAAATTGGACATTAATAACCGCGTGAGACTAGTATGTGAGGTGACTGATGACTAAGTTTCATGGAGTCATTAATAGGAGTATTAAAGTCAATCACATAGATATGTGTTAGAGAACACATGATCGGACATGACCCGCTAATGAGAACTCTACAAGATTGTTATATGAGTGTCATAAGAGTTTCTCATTACGACTATAGAGTATAGTCCTTAGACCTGAGTTCATCATGATTTCTTACATATGAATTGGTGTGCTTTGACCTTGTCAAACGTCAGCCGTAACTGGTGGCTATAAAGGCATTGATTGGGCATATTATGAAGTGTGTAGGGAACAGGGATGGAACAAGATGGAATTTGTCCCTCCCATATAACGGGAGATAAATATCTCAGGGCCTATCGAAGATTTGATACTGGAAATGCGTGGCCGCGCTCAAACGGATTGAATGTCAATCGTTTGTATTTTATCAGTATAAATCGGAGTTCGATAAACATGGTTTGGTTGATTAAGGATGACACGAGTTCTTGCCTTATGCCAGATCGAGATATAGAGACAAAGGGATTATGGGAATATTTGATTCCAGTACAAGTGGGAGATTGAAGGGAATGTCCTGAAATCAGACTTGTATTTATTCTATTAGAGTCGTGATGTCGAGATAAGACAATCATATGATATTGGATGGTTATAATGTTTTGCTAGAAGCCGCTTATAACTTATGAGTTATGAACTCATTACCATTATCATATGATCCTATAGGGTCACACACCTAAGCAAACTGGATATTATAAATTGGGTTTTGATCATTAGAGTAATGATTATGATCAACGTATATAAGATATACGTCGATATCGATTTTCTGTGAGGGTGTCGATCGACACCAATGGTGGGTGTCGATCGACACTTGTTCGGTCACGACTTCTAGAAGTATTGACTTTTGGATGGTGTCGATCGACACCAATTAGGTTGGTGTCGATCGACACCCGTCGGCAGCTCCGCCTATATATATGATATATGGGCTGCTCGATTTGATATAACAAAATCAATACGAAAAACACATTCTGAAGTCTTTGGAAGACTCAGAAAACACAGAAACGAAAAGGAAACCCGAAGGCGAATCGTTCGCTCCGGCACTAGCATCCCGTCGTCCAGTTTGTGTGCGTGTGGACTTCTGTAGAGGCGCAGCACTTGAGGCGCTCCTAATCTCGTTGTACCTGTTCTTATTCCGCTGCAAACCTTCAGGTATATTCGAGATTTGACGTATATTCAAACATAGATTCAATTGGCACGATCCGTGGACATAGGATTGTTGTTAGGGCTGTTTTAATGTGATTAAAACCTGAACGAAATCCATCACTATCACCTACAGATTACAAATAAGATAATAAGATATCAACACGAAAAAATGACGAGTAACCAATGGATGTGAAAACGCAAAAGAAGGTAAAAAGAATATCAATGATTAATTCGCCGGTTTGTCTGAGACAAATAATGTATTATTAAAATATACATAAACAGACAAATAAATATTAAAATATTCTGTATTGCGTAATTTTATCGAAACTATATATAATACAAAAAAAATAAATATATAACCAACGGAATACTACCCCGTACATGCGCGGAGTTAAAAGCTCTACTAGTTTTTATTAAACTGGATAGAAACGGAGCCAATATATGTTGCTTAATTGACTGAGTAGCAAGCAGCATTCAAAGCAAATGAATACATGTTGTCGATTAACGTATGGCGAGAGGGAAATAGTCAACAACTTAAACTAGTAAAAATTCAGTTTATTAACTTAAAATACAGCAACTAGTAGATAAAATTATTCGGCATTGCTCTTATGCCATACCCAGTAACCAAATAGACTTATATTTGACCAATAATGCAAGATGTTGGTTGGTGGTAAGATTATTTCAACCATGCGAAAATTTCAAAAATGCACTTTCTTTGGTACACTTTTTCAGTTTTGCAATTTTAAAGAAAACATTTTTAGTTTTACATTCTTTTATAAAACTTTATAAACTCTTAATTTTTTTTAGTACAAATCTTCTATTAGGGTTTACAATTCAGAGTTTAAATTTTAGGGTTTACGATTTAGAGTTTAGTGTTTACGATTTAGGGTTTAAGGTTTAAGATTTAGAGTTTAGGGTTTAGATTCACAAATCCTAAACCCCAAACCTAAACCCTAAACCCTAAACTCTAAATCGTAAACCCTAAACCCTAAACCCTAATTCGTAAACTATAAATCCTAAACCCTAAACCCTAAATCCTAAACCCAAGCTCTAAACCCTAAACCATAAACGTTAAATACTAAACACTAAATCGTAAACCCTAAACTTTAAAACTGTAAACCCTAAACACTATACCTTCGATTATAAACTTTAAATTTTCATTTGTGTAAAGGATGAAAGAGAGTGTATTTTTAAAAATATGTATAATAAAAGTTGTATTTTTGAAAAATTCTCTTCAAACATCAATACGAGATATATTGGAAAATAAAATGGACTAAAAAAATAGAGAATATATATATATATATATATATGGCAAATTATACCCGAGAGAGTCGGAACCGGAAAGATTAAAAAAAGAGGTGCCGAAATGAGCGTTATTAAATAATGTTGGATAATGCATCCCTATAATTTTTTAGTGTACTTGTTATCCTTTCAACAATCGAGATGTCAAGTCATCGTCCACGTACGAAAGCAAATAATGGAGCTTTTGTGTATTCCCCCAATTATCCATACTTGGGGGATCTGTAAATTAAACGAAGTTGGATTATGAAGAATTAATTTTGGTCGCTTATTGTTGATTCGATGTTTACGGATATATATATATATATATATATATAATTGTTTGTTACCGTGGAAGTTGATTTATGATGTTTAACTAGTTTGTATATCAGCTGTTTAATTTTGTTTTTGTAAAGATCAAAGAATGATAAATGGCTGAAACTGTATTTGAAAGAGTTTCAACTCTATGAAAAAGTATTCTAAATCCTCCTCCAACTACGGTACCAACTATTTGGTTGAATTGTTTAATTTTTACGGGTTATAAATGGTGTTTAATATATTTTAAATATGGTAAGAGAAATAAAACATAGAAGAATCTATCTTAATACAAAATTATAGAAACTTTGAAATGATTAATCGGACGATTTAGCTTAATTAGTATATTAATACAACAAATAAATATTTGCTAAGAATATATATATCACCCTGCATAATATAAGTGGACCCCTTCATTATTTTTATTTTATTGCTAGTTTCATTTCTTCACGTCAGAGCTATAATATAGTACATAAATAAATAAAATAATTAAGAGATAGACTCACTTGGGTTAACATCATAGGCTTACTTTTTTATTTCAAGTAAATATCCGACTCACAATTTAGTCTTTTTTGCTTTACGGCTTGGGTGATGTTCAAAATAAGATATTGCGAAGCCACATCAAGATAATCTTGAAGCATATGCCATAATGTCACTATGAATATTCCTTTTTATTTCCCTTTTTCGTATATAAAATTGTGGTAAATGTATATCATGTAGACACAATTTATGAATATTTAGCAAATTCATAGTAGTTATTCGTTTGGGGTTTAGGAGCCATCAGGAAAGACTGCTGACGAAGTACTAGGGTCAGTCAATTCTAAACTGATAAATCCAAAACAGTGTTGAAGGAGTTTACAATATCGTAGAATACTATAATAGTTTTGTCTTTTGACTCATTCAATTATATTATAAAGTATCTAATTAAATGCATATATTCAATCCTTTTTTCTTAATAAAGTATTCAATACAAATTTGACATGATCAATTTAGATACTATCATTATCATGTAATTGAACCAAAAACAATTATGTGAATATTATATAAAATTTAGTGTGACGTAAATAAACTCATATAAAACCAGATATGTAATTAAATATATGAAACTGAAAAAGTTGGGATAAAATTATTGTAGCATTAACTTAGAATCCAATGGTTAAGAAATTAGAATCGTCTCCACCTGTGACAATTGCATATGGACATTACTAATACAAATGTATAGAATAGTTGTGTCCCATTCAGTTTTCAACAGATTAAAATGGTGTTTATTCGCTTTGAGTTTTCTTGAATGCTATATAAACTTAGAACAACAATATTTAAGGTAAAAAGATGCATAAGTAGTCAAGGTTTTTATATCAGGTGTGATTTAGATCCATGAATTTTTAACTTAGATATGAGAAAAACAGTTTTGAAACGATATAAAAAATTGCATTTTGCAAAATAAGCTTTTTTCTTTTCACTCTATAATGCTTTATTTTGCAAAACACAAATCTTTAAATTTAAATGTTAACAAAAAGTAGAAAAAAAGAGAAGCAAATTCGACTCAAAAATAGAAACAAGTGAGTTTTGAATGAAAAAGGCTCTGCGAGTTGTCACTTGGAAAATTAGTTAAAACAAAGAATTAAGAAATATTAGCATAGAAGGTAATTTTTTTTTTGGTTAGATGATGCAGAACAAACACAGAGAGGGTTGGTATAAAGAGAGTCACTGTCGTGGGGATGTCGAGTGTAAAGGTGAAAGACTTCCGTTTGCTTTGCGTCATAGTACAATATGCAACTTGTATGAGATGTATGTTTCCTATTTTCTTAGGGATTCAAAATGATTACGCAAACTATATATATATATATATCTATTAATCTAAAATTGTCTGGACCAAAAAAAAGGTGGACTAAGAAGAAGCAAGAAATCAAAATCCATATCAGAAAAATGAAACCGTTAATCAATAAAACGGAAGACATCTTTTGTCCTTTTTTTCCATAGAGATCGATCGTGAAAATGGGCAAGTTAAATACAAAACATCCCTACTTCCTAGTTTCCTAACTACACTAAGAACGAAACAAGACGAGAGAGGAACCCATAATTAAAGAAAAAGGCCCAAGCCCATATGTGAAGCGGTGTAGTTTCTGAGAGGCGAGAGAGGGAACCCTAAAAATTGGTTCTCTATATAAAGCTAAAACCTTTGCAGTCTCTTCCCAACAAAAAATTACCGTCGGCTCTGAATGCCCATAAGTTTCATTGTTTTATTTGTCTGCTGTGTCTAGGAATCTTAGCTTAGCTTTGTGTAGATGCCTTCTGTCTATTTTGCATGTTGTGATTCGTTTACGTTTTTGAGAAGGTGATGATAAGGAATTGTCGCCCCAGTCTTAATTTGCATCCATTGCGATGGATGTAATATGGTGATTGACTATTTTGTGTCTGATTCTCAAATTTTCTTGTATGCTTCTTACCTTAATCTTATGTATGGATATGATGAAACGGCATAATGTTTTGTGACACCCAGTCTGATCTGCTTCGGCGGAGTGATTGATTTGCCATATTCTCTGATCCTATTTCAGTGATAGATCTGTTTTTTTTTTCGGTGGAAATTAGAGGAATGAGGATTATAATTACCATACGTCTGCAAATCTGAAACAAAGTGTTGATTCATTGACATGCACTACCATCTGACCTCCTTTCCACATATTTTCTTGTTTTCAAACCCTTTTTGTTTTGGTTCTCTGCAATCAATGATGAACAAAATCGTCCATATTTAATGATAATCCCGTGATTATTAATCAAATAGATCACCATCTTTCGGCTGAGATTGCAATATCTTTTGATTTTGTGTTGTGTTTGTTGGTAATAATAATTGCCTATGGTATCTGATGTCCAAAGTTGAAATAAAAGTAGTTGGACATTTCGTTTTTCAGAGGCAGAAACTGAATTAACAGGCTTTTGCGACACTGTTAGCTTATAACATAAGAGCTACCTGTTACTTTTTTACCTGTTTATATCCAATTCATCTCTTGCTTTTTCTGTGTCATCAAGTTAATTGTTTTAGATTGTTTTGTATTATCCCCTCGTTTTTATCGTTGTTGTAGCAGGGTCTTGTAGTTTGGTTGACTGAAGTTGCTTTAACGGATGGTTCGCAATCGCCTTAGTCAAATCTACTGTTTTTATTAGCTTCACATGTTATTTGACTTATGTCAATGTTTTACATTTTATCTAGTGTGTATAATTGGGAAGATTTTTTTTTTATGTACAAATCAAACATACAATAAAAAAAGATTAATAACAAGAAAGCCAGTTAAATTTGTGTTCTTATTGCTATGTGACCTTGTCATTACTATTACATTATATACCACAAATATACAATGAGAATATAAAATTTCTTAAGAAATTTTTCTGCCTCTAAAAAAAGTCAGACCCCTCTGAACCCTAATTCGATAAATAACCGTGTTTAGAAATATCGAATCTAAAATTCAATTTTGAGCCAGAAAATTAATAAATCATCTAGTTATTCAGGAAACAACAAATCTGGTTAAAATCACTGATTATATATCGGTACGAAGAAACACATGTTCTGCTGATGCAAGGATGAAGAGCATTTTGGTCCATGAATTCGAATCACCAGGAAAACTGACAGTGAATGTAAAATCAACCATTCCTGCTACACCTTAGATTTTCGTAAGATAGATTAAGTTGAAATCATAAAAACAGGATGAGCTTGTGCTGTACGTGCGTGTCTTTTCTCGTATTTCTTGTTCCAGATGGTTGATGTAGATACATTTATTAAACTAGTTGACCGTGACATAAGTGATATATAGTGAAGTTGATTTCATGTTTGATGAGACGTTTTTAAAGAAAAACAAAATTGATAATTGTATTTCTGAAGTTATCTTTCTATCTAATACATATCATCTTTACAAACACTGCAATTGTTAAACTCTATCTATCGAAAACAAAAGCAATTGTTGACTCGTACTACTATGTTGTTTCAAAGAACAATGTAGGGAACACGTAGTGCTAGAAATTGACATTAACAAAGCCTTTTTTGTATCTCCATCCATTCGTCGTTCGATCAATTTGATTAGATACTCCAAGAAACTGAATCAATTGGCAAAGAGATTGGTCCACCTATTGGAAGGCCAAATTCTTCTTCAGAAATACTCAAGAGCTCTTGGAAAACAGTGTTGCTCTAGTAACTTATTGGAAAAGCAAACCGGATTTTAGCTGCAGTGTAAACCGAACTCGAACCCAAATCTGAATCCAAATTGTTTTTTCAGAAAACCCGATCGGTTTCTATTTATCTAAACCAAAAAAATTGAAACCCAAATAAACCGACCCGAGTCTGATGAATAAAATTTAAAAACCCGAACGTTTTTATTTGTCTAAACCCAAAAATCTAAAACCCGAATAAACCGAACCTGAATCCGAATTATCCGAACCTGAAGCCGGAATAAAACCCGATCAGATTTGATATACAACCCGAAACCCGATTCGAACCCGAAATAAACCAAAACGAACCCGAAATACAATTAGAAAAAATCCGATCGATTTGTATACGTCGAAACCCGAAAAACCGAAAACCCAAATACCCCGATCCAAACTCAAAAAGTTACCCGAAGCCCCAGAGCTAATTGAGCTGCTAGTAGATGTACTTGATCTTTGGAATGAGATTCTTCTCCTGTGGAGGGCTGCTCTTTGTTGCCATTTCTTAGCCATCTTGAGTAGCTTCTTTGTGTTCATCATTATCTTCAGGGAAAAGATTTGTTTGAATTGAAAAGCGAAAGAGATTTGTAACTTGTGTTGTACTACTCTTTGAGTGCAAGTTATAGTCGATGAGGAATCCCATAGCCTTGTTACATATATATATAAAGAGAAGCTGTTAGAGTTTACACAAACTTACATATACCAAACCAAACATAAGTACATAACACATGCTTCTGTCTTTGTTGTATGTGGTCATTAATTAAGGGTCCCAAGTTAGTACTCAATCTTGTATGCTCATTAACTTGTGGATTAAAACATCTGGTGAAAGGACATGCCCATGTGGTAGGAATCGTAAACTAAAATTTTAGATACAAAGACATGTGCAAGTGAATATAAGATGTAAAACTTGTAGGCCCTTTGATGTTCTCAGGGAAGTTAGATCAGTATACCTACAAAATTTCTGGGGTTATGGTTGATTAAAGGGTCCTTTAATATTAAAGTGTCTGGGTCAGAAGAATTTTCTTTCGCTGTAAACCGATAAGCTTCAAATCAACGGTGTAGCCCTGTAAGAATTTTGTTAATGAGTTAAAAAGTTTCATAGAACCCTCAAGTTCTTTTAGAAGAAAATTTACCATAAGCTCAGAGATTTATCTCTGGTTTGAACTTTGGTGAAAAGAAGTTGCTTCAGTAAATCTTGTAGAGCAAACAAAATAACTTAATCTTTATAAACAGATCCGAGTAAGTACAAAGTACATAGGCTATAAAGCTTGTTCTTCCTCATTTATCAATTTCTTTTTTCTTCTTCGGCAGCATCTTAGAACTTGTTCTTGTGGACGGTCTATCAAACGGTATATACCTACATATATTTTGTTGTGTCTAATTTGTAACTTTACAAATTGGCTGTCTTAAAAGAGTCTAAACTACAAAATAATTGCTGACCGTTATGTTTAAGGTATGATATTTGGATTGATCTTTTGTTCCCGCCAATTTAGAGAATCATAAAAAGCTGTAACATTTCGTAGACATCTAGTAGTTTTTCAAGAGTAGATACGTCTTGAATTTTTTTTTTTTCAAAATTTCTATGAAAGTATGATCACAAGTGATATAGAAGTTGCTCACTTTTCCTTGTTTGCAATAGAAGTTGATTTTCGTGAGCAGAGACGAAGAATAATAATTTGTATTTCTGTGTCTATCTATATAAACTTTACACAAACAGAAAATTGCTACCCTCTAAAATACAAGCAAATGTTGAGTACTACTTTGTTCTTGTAGTTGCAAATAGCATTGTGAAGAACATCTAGCACTAGAGATTGACATTAATAGAGCCTTTTCTGTATCTTTATCCATTCGTCGTTGGACCAATTTGATAAGATACTCCAAGAAAGCAGAATCGAACGGCAATGTGATTGGTCCTTCCGTGGGGAGGCCGAACTCTTCTTCAGAGATTTTCAAGAGCTCTTGGAAAACAGAGTTGCTCAGGTAACTTATTGGAAAAGCAAAGCGGGTTTTATCCGCCGTGTAAACCACGAAACAACCCTTCTCTACTGCAGTTAAGTTGTTAGTACTAGCACTTGACCTCTGAAATGAGATCCTTTTCCTGCGAAGGGCTACTCTTTGTCTCCATTTATTAGCCATCTTGATTAGCTTCTTTGTGTTCATCATCATCTTCTGGAAAAAGATTTAATCCAAAAAGCAAGAGGGAAAAAGAAAGTGAAAAGATGTGTAAGTTCTGTTTGTAGAGCGAATGAAAGTTATGAATGATGAATAATACCATTTCCTTGTCCAATTTTATAGAAGGAGAAACTATTAGTTCTAGACAGGGGTTGTGACAAGCTCCTGAGCAACCTAATAACCAGACACAACACATGCTTATGTTTATACTCTATCTGATCAATGATAGTTTCAAGTTGGTATAATCAATTATATTTGCAAAACAACTTGTTGACTACACCTGTGGTGTTGAAGACATGATCATGTTGGTGTCCCAAAAATACCAGACTCATGCTTCAATACAGCTTTGTTTGTTTGCACAAGGGTCCCAGGTTGGTTAGTAATTAGCTAAATCAAATGTGATCACAAAAATGATACGTCAAGTAATTATTAGGGGACAACAAATCTTTTGGTGAAATCAAGGAAAACAAAAATGTGGTTACGATTAACGATTAGAGAAATAGATATATATACAAAGAAAGATATGTGCTGTTGAATCAAAGACGAAGATCACGTAGCTTCTTACATTTTGTCGCTAGCGAATCAACTGTTCCTACTAAGATTTCACATTTCCTTGAGATAGGTTAATCTTAAATCATACAAACATCTCGTGTCTGTATTAGTTTTTTTCCCCATTCTTGTATAACTTCTAAGAGATTCATAAAGTACAACTGATCGAAAATTTTAACCAAGTTATCATTTTTTTATGACAGAAAGTTTCAGGGCAAAACAGTTTTGAGTAAACCGATTTAACGACTTTGTTTTTCATTGTTTACAATGAAAGTTGATTTTGACGAGATAATGTAAAAGAGAGACAAAAGAAATGGTTTGTATTTCTGAAATAATCTGTCTAATCTAAAATAACTGAATCTTTACAAATGCAGAAATTGCTACACACTAATTCTCTAAAATACAAACAATCGTTCATGTTGTTGTAAAGAGCAAGGTAAAGAACATCTAGCACTAGAGATTGACATTAATAGAGCCCTTTCTGTATCTCCATCCATTCGTCGTTCAATAAACCTGATTAGATACTCCAAGAACACCGAATCAAATGGAAAGGTGATTGGACCACTGGTTGGGAGGCCAAATTCTTCTTCAGAGATCTTTAAGATCTCTTGGAAAACAGAGTTGCTCAGGTAACTTAACGGAAAAGCAAAGCGTGCTTTATCTGCAGTGTAAACCACAAAACAACCCTTTTCTACAGCTGTTGAGCTGACAGTAGTACTTGATCTCTGATATGAGATTCTTTTCCTGCTCAAGGTTGCTCTCTGTTGCCATTTCCTGACCATCTTCATGAGCTTCTTTGCGTTCATCATCATCTTCATGACAATTTATTTATAGCGTTGTAAATCACAACTTGTACATGATCATTTGGTATTTGTGCACAACATATAAGGTCAAAACCAAAAATTTAAAAGAGACAAGAGAGTTGACCTGTTTGAAAGGCTTTCAAATTTTAAGAAATCAACTTACTATGTCAATTGGGAAACAGCGACCAGAACAAAAAATAAATCTATAAACTGAAGAGCTATAATCTCTACAGAATCACAAAACTAGAGAAAAAAGCAAATTCATATGAGGATTACAAAAGTCACAGGTGTGTCTCATAAAGCCAAAAGAATTGAACAAAGATCTTCATATTCATCAGATCCCCAACTCGTGAGTCATGGAAAATTAGAATCCCTTCCAAAAGTCCCCCACTGATTAATTTAACAAACGATAATCCCCTCATCAACTCAAGGCCTGAAACATACTTAAAAACCAAACTAATAGTATCCAAAATAACGATTTTTAAGCCATATCACTTTCAATCCTGAAAGCCACCACAGGAGGAGATCTACTGCGAAGCAAGACACGAATTTCTGTCGAGAATCTCCAAAAAAAACCGAGATCATCTTCCGGGTTTCCTATCTCTACTCGGTAGTTATAGACGTGAGTTACATCGCCTGGCTCATTGGTGAACAAAATAGAGTTCCCGCTCAGACCACAACCATCAGGAAGTTCCTTACTCGAGCCAGCGACATTTCCCAACTCTCCAATAAACAAAACTCGGTCCCCTAAATCGGTAACCACGATCCATTCCAAAGTTTTTTCATCTAGCTTACTCACTCTACACACTGACTGGGTAAAATCCAATACATGATCAACAATCGGGATGATTTTCTCGACAAGGAAAAGTTCTTCTTCCTCACTAGATGGAACAAGTTCATTGCACGAGTTAAGACCCTGCGGTGGCGAAAGGCGAGTCGCTTCCAGTGAATAAGGATTGATAACGAAAGTTTCTCCATTAACAAAGCTTGCGAAAAACTTGCCTTTAAAAGTAAATAAATCCTTGCATGAAGCACTCGAGAGACTCTTATACCGAAGCCACCCAGTGATGAAACCTCTGAACACCATAAGATAACTAGTGCAGTTGAGAATCGCGACCAATTCTCCTCTTCTTCCTTCCTTGTTTAGCCTAAGTAAAGCCACGGCTGTAAATTCTACAAGCCCATGCTCTTCAGGATCCTTACCGGTTAGTCTGTTCCGGTGTCCCAAAGGAAGAATCTGACATTCGAGCATGTTCATCAAGACTGGATCAGATCCTCCCTGGAGATTTGCTTTCACCGAACACTGAAGCGGAGATGGAAGCTCCGTGTCGCTTGTGCGGGTTATACCTCCGAGGAAAAACTCACAAGGTAAAGTCTGAGTTTTGACTCTGTAGAGGAACATCGGGATCTTCTTGAGGAAGCAGCAATCGTTGCTTTTGCGTGTTAACGCGGGAAGAAAAGGAAAACTCAGGGGTAATAAGCAACTAGGGAAAGCAAACGTGGATCGCCATAAGCTGCAAACAGACCGAGCATGAATAGAATCGACAAAACAAGGCTTCTTCTTCTCAAAGTGCGTCGATACAAGTTGTAGTAACTCTTCAGGGAGAAGAGACCAGTCTGGTATGGACAATGTGTGCTCTTTCCTTGTTGACAATTGCAATTTCGAAACCTAAACAGAATTTTTTTTACAAATTGTTTAAGCATAGCAAAACTACAATAACCAAATCTATGAATTGATTCCAATATTATTCTTCACCATAGATATACAAAAGTACAATAACCAAATCATATTTATATTAAAAATATTGAATTCAATTCTTTTTTTTTTTTCACCATACATAGATCAAACTAACAGAGTATCAAATCAAAAATTTCTGAAACGTAAATTAATGCCCAGAGAAAATCAAGCAATAGCAAAATTGGGGGAGAGAAAAGAGCTTTCGTACAGAATCCGCGAGAAGAGAGCAGTCTAGACTCATGGATGACGATGATGATGTCTTCTTCTTCTCCGTTTCAGAGTCCGCCATTGTTAATGGGGGTGGGCGTTCGGGAATTCGGGACGGGATTTGCCGGGATCGGGACGGGAAAGGGAATTTCGGGAATATAAAAACTCATCCCATTATTTCCCATTTGACATTCGGGACGGGAACGGGATAAGACGAGACGGGAACGGGATAGGAACGGAAATTCCCATTTAAAAAAACTTACAATTTACGTATATTTGATATATTGTTTTTATTTATTATCACACCATATATGTTTAAAACTTTAAATTATGAAAAAACATTAAATAATATTCCATATACCTTTTGATGTCTTTTGATGTCTT
Source organism: Isatis tinctoria (assembly GCA_010577795.1). NCBI lineage: Eukaryota > Viridiplantae > Streptophyta > Magnoliopsida > Brassicales > Brassicaceae > Isatis > Isatis tinctoria. The sequence continues at coordinate 13,167,265 of CM021244.1, forward strand.
TTGTCAAGAAATTCTTACTCTTTGGATGTCTTTTGTCGTCTCTAGCAGAGCAAACGTCAAAACTCAAAGTAAAAGTTGGGGATGTCGTGAATTGGTGACTTGCTCAATTTTATAATTAGGTTTAGACGTTTAGTTTCTAAACAATTAAGGAAATTAATAACACTTTGTATACTATAATATATTTATATTATTATATAGGTAAGATATGATTTTATTTTACATAAGATATGCATTAGAATATATACCTAAATATTTATATTTATCTTCTTAGACGGGATTTCGGGAATGTCGGGAATTCCCGTTCCCGTCCCGTCCCGTCCCGGTCCCGAATGGGAACTAGAAACTTGTCCCATATGGGAATACGGGATATATATGGGACGGGAATTCGGGAACGGGAACGGGACGGAACGGGACGGTCGGAACGGGACGAGAATTATGCCCAGCCCTTTTGCTGATTGGTTGCGAAATTCGAAATCTGAAAAGATAAATGGAATTAAGCTTTAGGGTTTTATGAAATTGTAAACCCTCTCCTTTTGATGATATTTCGTCAATAATTACTTACTTTTTTATATTTGTCCTCTCCTTTTTTTTTCTCTACAAACATTGTTACCATTAGTGACAATAATCTGTAATTGCTCCTACTTTTGTTAAAGATGTTGGGATTTTATGTTCACTGTAAATATTAAGGCCCTGAACGTTTACCTAACTTTTAGATTTTGGTTTTTGGTTTTTGGCTTTTGGTTTTTGGTTTTTAGATTTTGGTTTTTCAATTTTTGGTTTTTGATTTTGCTGTAGATTTTAGTTTTTAAGAAACTCGAACGGTGATTTATTTAGTTTTTGGTTTTTAACTATATTTGAACTATTAATTTTGTTTATAAGGTTAAAAATGGTAACATAAAAATTAATAATTTACTAATGAAAGCATATTATTTCTTATAACATAATAAAAATAATAAAAATACAAAAAATTGAGAACACATTTATTTTATAAAATTATTAAAAAAAGAATACAAAGAAAAATTATCTTGAATTCCACAATAATGTAGAAATCTTATCTCGAATTCCTTCCATATATTGCATAGGAGTGTTATTGTTATCTTCGTCTTCATCTGAACTGGAGTCTTCATCAGGTACATTACTAGTTATATGGTTATCAAAAATCAACATCCCATAAAAATTGTTATCTTTGAAATTTTTGTTCTCGTCTTTCATAGAGTAATTGGTGTGACTCTTATATAGCAAATAGATGTCTAAAATTAGTAATCTGTTGCAGGAAAAAACGTGATATTTAAAAAAAACAAAATATTATATATTAATATTTTTTGACTTAGTAATAGTCTTAAAAAAATCCCTATTACTTCTACAGAAAAAAAAAATTCTGTGTTTACTTATTACTCTCACATTGTTTCTTAAAACAAATAGAAAGAGTCAATATACTGAAAAATAAATAAAAAACAGTTAAAAAAGAAAATTGAAATAAATAAATGTATTACGAAAGTTTTTAGAAAAACTCAGAAAACCCAGTTTTTAGTTTTTCCTTGTAAAGTGGAAAAACTAGTTTCCCTATAAATTAGGGAATCTATTTTGTAAAAAACTTGACTGATTAAAAAAGTGGTTTTTGAAAAACAAAAACCAAAAACTAACTTAAAAACTGCAAAAGTTCAGGGCCTAAGTCTCTTTCAGTTTATATTAGGAAAAGCTTTAAACTCAAAATAAGATTGTAATCAAGCTTTTCCCGCCACACTCTTCAATTCTTAGTAAACTGAAAGACAATTTACAAAGAGAATATGATAGTCAAATTTTGTTTTGTATTCCAGTATCATCTAACTATAAACGTCTTTACAAATTGGTTCGTCTCTTTGTTGCATAGAGAGACTCTAAAATACAAGCAATTGTTGACTAGTACTACTTTGTTGCTGAATAGAACAATGTAAGGAGCATCTAGCACCAGAGATTGACATCAACAAAGCCCTTTCTGTGTCATCATCCATTTGTCGTTGGACCAATCTGATGAGGTACTCCAAGAAAACCGAATGGAATGGTAACGTGATGGGTCCACCACTTGGGAGGCCAAACTCTTCTTCAGATATCTTCAGGAGCTCTTGGAAAACAGAGCTGTTCAGATAACTTATAGGAAAAGCAAAGCGGATTTTATCTGCCGTGTAAACCACAAAGCAACCCTTCTCTCCAGCAGTTGAGCTGGTAACAGCAGTATTTGATCTTTGGAATGAGATTTTTTTTTTTTTCCTGTGAAGAGCTGCTCTCTGTTGCCATTTCCTGGCCATCTTGATGATTTTCTTGGTGTTCATCATGGTTTTGAGGACAAAGGTTTTTTTAGATCAGAAAGCGAGAAGGAGAATGAAAAGATTTGTAAGGTCTGTTTGTAGAGTTCTTTGAGTGAAAGCTGTGATTGATGAAGAATACCATAGGTTTGTTTCATTATATAGAAGGAGAAACTATTAGTTTTAGACAGCCTTCGTTACAAGCTCCTGAACAACCTAACCAGACACAACACATGCTTATGTTTCTACTCTGTCTGATCAAGAAGGGTTCCAAGTTGGTAAAAATCAATTATGCATGCAATCAACTTGTGGACTATACAACTTCCGGTGAGTATGTGGGTGTGAAAGCTATCTAAACATTTATATATGACAAGATTTTGGTGCTAAGACTTTAATGAAGAATACATGAGGCTGCTGTTAGATGATTATTATATATATACAAGAGAAGTTGAGATCATTTAAATACAAGAGAAGTCAAAATTACCAAACTCATGCTTCTGTACATATTATAGATAACTTGGTCCGTAAGATGTCTCCAATAGTACAGCTTTGTTTGTTAGCATGAGGGTTTGAGACCCATTAGCTAAATCAAATGTGAGGTACAAAAATAATAGTTCAAGATATTATTAGGATAAATAAAATCTTTTGGTGATATGATCAGAGAGTTGGATACATAAAGAGACGTGCTGATGAAGCAAATACAAAGAGCATGTAGGTCCTCCGATTTTCTCGTCTGCTAATCAACTATAAATGCTAAAGTTTCACGTTTTCTTGGGATAGATTAAGGGCATGTTCGTTAAATGATCTGGATGCTGCATCTATATCTAGCATGTAGATGCAACTTTCGGATGCAGCATCTTAGTGTAGATATCATACCAACATATCGTGTTGGTAATAGTTCTTGCCCATTCTTGTATAACTTCTAAGAGATTCAAAAAGACATTTTATGAATTGCTTTGATTGATACTTTTATGACAGAAGGTTTCAGGGAAAAACAGTTTGAATAAATGTTTACAATGAAAGTTGATTTTGATGCGACTGTCTAAAAGACAAATAATTAATTAAATTTCTGAAATCATCTAATCTAACACAGTAAAAATTGCTACACACGAACTCTCTAAAATACAAGCGATTGTTCTTGTTGTTGAAAAGAACATGATAAAGAACACCTAGCACTAGAGACGACTGATATTAACAGAGCCTTTTCTGTATCTCTATCCATTCGTCGTTCAATCAATTTGATTAGATATTCCATGAAAACCGACTCAAATGGCAACGTGATAGGTCCTCCTGTTGGGAGGCCAAACTCCTCTTCAGAGATCTTCAAGAGCTCTTGGAAAACAGAGTTGCGCAGGTAACTTATCGGAAAAGAAAAACGGATGTTATCAGCCGTGTAAACCACGAAACAGCCTTTTTCAACGGCTTTTGAGTTGCTTGTTGAACTTGATCTATGAAATGAGATTCTTTTCCTGCTTAAGGCTGCTCTTTGTTGCCATTTCCTGGCCATCTTCAAGAGCTTCTTTGTGTTCATCATTATCTTGAGGGCAAAAAAACTTGTGTAGATCGGAAAGCAAAAGAAATGTGTAAGTTGTGTTGTATAACTCTTTGAAAGCAAGTTATGGTTGATGAAAAACCCAAGAGGCTTGTTGGATTATATATAAGGAGTAGCTATTTTATGTTAGATAGAGTTAGAGCAATTAAGTTAGACACAACACATGCTTCTGTCTTTGTTTATGTGATCATAAAAGGGTCCCAAAGTTAGTAATTTATCCTAACTGCTCATCAAGTTGTGGATTTAAACATCTTCTAAAAAGACATGACCATGTGAGTATGTAGAACTTGTAGGTCCACTGATGTTTCTCAGAGAAGTTAAATAGCTAAACCTGAAACTTCATTGGCTATGGTTAGGTTTCTGGGGTCCTTGGATATTCTGTGATCCAGAACAATCTTCTTTGATCTTTCGCGTTAATAGACTTGTAAATAGAAAAAGTTAGTTTTATCTTTTGTAGAATCATAAATAAAATGTTTGGGCCCACGTACTATTCAAAAGCCCATACATTGCAAGCTTAGGCCCAGGGTATGTACATGAGCCGTTGCCATTTTTTTTTTTTCGGCAGTCGTTGGTCGCTTTAGATCTCATGAAACTCCGGTGAAGAAAACTTTAGTTTCTCTGGAATCGCCGGCGTGCTCAGGTAATCTCCGATCGCTAGTTCCATTAACTCGTCTTCTTAAAATTCATCTTTGTATGTGTGTTACCGATCACAAGTGGAGAGATCGTGCATTTTAGTCGCCGATGTTCTTCGAATTTCATCTAGTAGCGTCTCTTCCTTAGAAAATTAGACTGCATTTCTGTGTTCCATTTTTCACAGTTAACTTATACGTAAACGAAGACGGTTAGGTTAGAAATTGAGCTAACCTTTGCGATTTTGTCGGTGGAACGACTTGATTTTTTTTTTTTTTTTTGGCTTTCTGAAATGCTTCTACTATTGGTTAGACTAAAGCTTAATTTCATCGTTCCAAGCTTATTTATGTTGAACTTCGTTTTATTTGTGATGTCATTATTACTTGGAAGATACGAAACTTTTGGTCAAGATGCAGCACACTCCAGTTACCATAGAGGACCAGTTAATAGCGAAAGCTGTAAGGGAAGAATGCCCATGGGAGAACCTCCCAAAACGACTTCATTCTATTCTTGGGTCTAAGGAGGAATGGCATAGAAGGTAGTTTTTTTTTTCTTCTGTGATGCCAGAAACTACTGGCTTTCACTACTTTGTTAGACCTTCTTCAGCAATGAACATTTTGTCTATGTTGGTGTTAATCTGCTTTTTAGCATTTCTATATTCTGTCCTTTTTCACTGTTTCTGAATTCTTGTATGCAGGGTTACTGAGCATTGTATAAAAAAAAGACTCTTATGGAGTACGTGTTTTGCTTGCAAAGTTTGCAAAGAAGGTGAATATTATGAAGATATGATGCGTTACTTGCGAAAGAACCTTGCGGTGCGTGTTGATGGATAACTCTTTTTTTATGTTGTATACAATTGCCTCCTCTGGAAATCAACCATGATGTCTCCGCACAATTTTGTCTATCAGACTAAAGTTTGAAATTTGTAATAGTGGCTAAGAAGGTTTATTTTTAGACATGTTTGTGATGGTAGTGCTCCTATTTTGAAAGATGCTATGGATTTACAAAGTTGATACAAGGAGATATACTTTTTGATCTAGGAAAACGTTTTGGACATTTTGTTTTCTTGTTACTGTCACAGGAGCTGTGGTCTTAATTGCTTTAAACAATTACCTGCAGCTGTTTCCGTATCACCTTGCGGAGCATATTTGCCGTGTGATGAGGATATCACCCTTCAGATACTACTGTGATATGATATTTGAAGTCATGAGAAATGGTATGTTTTGCTTCACTTTAGAGCTCATTTTTCACTTAATTAAAAGTTCGACGATTTTTTCATTCTCATTCCTTTTAATTTGAGACAGAGCAACCTTATGACAGTATCCCAAACTTCAGTGCGGCAGATGCTTTCCGGCTTACGGGCATAGGGAGAAATGAATTTATTGATATCATGAATAAATGCAGATCTAAGGTACTTTTGCATCTGGAATCTAAACTGATATACTGTGCAAGTGAAATCTGCAAATTTTCTTTTGCTTTGACTTCCAATTCGAAGAATCTATTGATTCTATTCCTGTGTAAATTATGGAAATTCAAAGTTTACGAAATTCAAGATAAGAGTATTTCTTGTTTTCATTTTCTGGCACTACAACTCGAGCCAATAAGTGGAGGCTATCTAGCTTCTATTATGTCTTATACTTTTCATACATGTGTTGAGCTTTCCAGAAAATTATGTGGAAGCTGAACAAATCGATTGCGAAAGATTTCTTACCTACTCAACCTGTGGATTTCCCTATTGACCCTTGGTGGGGTGTTTGCCTTGTTAACTTCACCATAGAAGAGTTTAAGGTGATCTAAGCTCTTCTATATCTGTTCCGCTTCTTTCTTTTGAAGCCAATTTTGCTCATAGTGAACTATTGAGATGTCACTGCATTCGTACTATTCCTTGTCTGATAGCAGATCTTAATTCTTATTTTTTGCGTAGAAACTTTCAGAAGATGAGATGGCGACAATAGATAAAATTTGCAAAGAGGAAGCTAATGCATATGTCCTCTTTGATCCGGAAGTCATAAAAGGTCTCTACCAAAGGGGATTGGTATATTTTGATGTCCCAGTCTATCAGGATGACCGCTTTAAAGGTGAACTTTTTTATTTTATTTTAAAAAGTCTTCTATGTACTTCAAGGGTGGAGAGTGTTGAATTTTTGCAATACAATTTCATGCTATCTTTATTTACTTGGAACCATGCCTAAATCTCCACAATAATCTACTCTCAGATTCTAGTGTGTCAGTCTCGTATTTTCTCTCATGAGACTAAGATCTCACTGACATGCATGCCCTCTTTCATCCTTGTTTCAGTTTCAAAGCTTGAAGGGTTCATCTCCAACAGAGAGCAGTCTTATGAAGATCCCATTGAAGAGTAAGGGACCTATTGGGCTACATGGAAGCTTAGCTCATCTTGTATTTAGTTTCCCCTGAAATTATCTAGGAGTCTAATAGCTGCAACTTCATTTTGCAGATTACTCTATGCAGTTTTTGTAGTTTCAAATGAGAACTCAACAGTTGCAGAGCTGGCATCCACTTTGCAAGCTGACCTAGCTCAATTACAGGCTGCGGCATCTTTTGTTTGCCGGTTGGGATGGGCTGTAAAGTTAATTGATCCGGCTGCTGTGCTTCATGACAAGATTATGCCTGGGTCTCCACGTGCCATCCTCAGTGATGAAGAAGAGGCATCTCGTGCTGATGGTGAGGTGGCTCAACATGGAGATAATTTAGGCACAGAAAGCTCTGGATTACGTTCTAGTCATGTTCGAGTTGCTTTCATAGTTGATGCTAACATAACATCATATCTTATGATGGGTTCTGTGTCGCCAGGTATCCTTGCATAGTTCCATTTGATGCTAAACTTATAATTATTAACAGCCCATGAATTTCAATTATCTCTGTAAAAGGATCACTTTTTGCTTTAATCTAATACATTCCATCAATATTATAGGATTGAAATCTCATGCTGTAACACTCTATGAAGCTGGAAAACTCGGGCATACTAGTATCCCGGACCTTTGCAAGGATTTGAGCACATTAGAGGGAGCAAAATTTGAGGGTGAACTGCAAGAATTTGCAAATCATGCCTTTAGCCTTCGTTGTGTCCTGGAATGTTTGATATCTGGTGGAGTTGCTACTGATACAACAGTTGATGCGATGGGATCGGGAACTTTGAGCAATGATGAGGCTGTAACTCTTCTTGCAGATGTTAATATTCCTGATAATTCGGGAGATTCTTTAACCAGCCAAAATAGTGAGGCTTCGATGATATCAGATGCCCCTCAGGAGGATCCCTTGTCGACAGAGCGTGTCCCTGAAAGCACTGAGCATGAAGCAGCTTCGAGTAGACTGTCTGTTGATACTACTGCCTTGACTGAGACCTTCAGTTCTAACCTAAGCCTTCAGAATGATGGGAAGCCAATCCCCATAGAAGGACCCGACATCGGTAAAGGAAACAAGAAAAGGAAGAGATATCGCGTTGATATTCTCCGTTGTGAAAGTTTGGCTTCTCTAACACCAGCTACTCTAAATCGTTTGTTTACCCGTGACTACGATATTGTTGTCTCAATGGTTCCTCTTCCACTTACGACTGTTCTACCTGGACCGTCAGGCCCCGTTCATTTCGGCCCTCCCTCCCATTCATCCATGACACAGTGGATGAAGCTGGTATTGTATTCAACCGTGGGCACTGGGCCTTTGTCTGTTATCTTGATGAAAGGGCAGTGTCTGCGGATGCTTCCTGCTCCACTAGCTGGCTGTGAGAAAGCCATCATTTGGTCTTGGGATGGATCTTCGGTTGGTGGTTTAGGAAACAAGTTTGAAGGTAACTTGGTCAAGGGAAATATACTGCTTCACTGTTTAAATTGCCTTCTCAAGTGCTCAGCTGTTCTCGTTCAGCCTCTCAGCAAGCATGATCTTGATAGCTCGGGAAGAATTGTTACTTTAGACATACCACTGCCCCTGAAGAACTCTGATGGTTCCATTCCTCATTTCGGCGACGAGCTTGGACTTCCCCTCGAGGAAAATACAAAGTTAAACTCTCTATTAACTAAGCTGGCGGACAACATGGAATTGTGGACAGTCGGTTACATTCGCCTTTTAAAACTCTTTAAGGCGAAGGACTCGTCAGGCTACTTTTCTCCGGATGATGATGAGAAGTATGAATGGGTCCCTTTAACCGTGGAGTTTGGGCTGCCACTTTTCAGTCCAAAGTTATGCAACCACATCTGCAAAAGAATTGTGTCATCACAGTTACTTCAAGCAGATTCGCTCATGGAACAACACAATGCGATGCAATGCATGAGGAAAAGGTTGAGAGATATATGTGCACAGTACCAAGCAACAGGTCCAGCTGCTAAGCTTCTTTACCAGAAAGAACAAGCAAAGGAGCCTCCCCGTAGTAAGCTCATGAACTATGCAAGCGGAAGGTGGAACCCACTCGTGGACCCTTCCTCACCAATTTCAGGTGCCACAAGCGAATTTCAACGGTTGAAACTAGCTAATCGCCAACGTTGCCGGACGGAAGTTCTGAGCTTCGATGGTAGCATCCTTAGGTCAGTTTAGTTCCTTCCATGTTTCATTAAAAAAAAAAAATATTACTTTCGTTCTTTTCTCGGTTTTTGAGGAGTTTTTGGGTGGTCGCAGATCCTACACCTTGAGCCCTGTATATGAGGCTGCCACTAGGACCATAGACGAGAATGCACCTTTAACTGCAACAAAGGCAGATGCTGAAGAAACAGATAGCCGAGAAGTGGTTCTTCCAGGACTGAATCTTCTCTATGATGGTTCAGAGTTGCACCCTTTTGACATTGGTGCTTGCCTTCAGGCTCGTCAACCAGTTGCTCTCGTTGCAGAAGCTGCTGCTGCTTCTGCAATCCTCGCCCCGAAGTAAACTCAAACTTCTCGTTGAAGAGGGTCTATCCAAAGTTTTCATACGACACTACGTGAAAGGTGGAATATTTCGACTGAAATCTTGAACCTTGTATCCGTTTTCAAAGTTTTACTAGTCAGTTGTAACACTTGGATCTAGCTCTGACCTGGCATTTTGCATCTGCATATAATTGAAACGTTCGGTTACTTCGGTTTCTCAAATTCATGACCAAGTAATTTCGTTATGGATTTGGTTCGGTTTGATGTGAATTTTTGTTTAATTTGATGCAAATCTGAAACAGAGTGTTGGGTCTAACATGCACTATACAATCTTTAGATAAAGATTAACTATTTGATTTTTAGAGCAACTAATAAACGAAAAAAAAAGGTTGATCATATTGCAAATACTATAGACAAAATACTCTGAAACTTTGTCATATATACTCCGAAAGAAAGATAAAACTTGAAACATGTTCGATATTACACCAAAAATAAAACACAGACAAATCAAAACTAAACTTATATGTATGATTGTTTACTTGGTTTTTAGAATTTAAAATGAAATCGTCTCAAACCTCTAATCCAATATATCCCCCCTTAAATTACATAATGGTTTTTAATAAAACTAAAACCAAAATCTGTTTCAAACTATACAAACAATAAGGGCCTAGCCCTAACGCCTTCTTCTCCCGGTTTCTTGATAATCACTCCAGATCATTTTTCGTTCTTCTCCAAGACTGAGTTAGATTTGAAGTAGTCGCTTCTTGACAACAAATTGAACTTGCTCAAGCGACTGACTTCATCGCTAATGAAATCGCACCCAAGCTGTTGTAACTCCGTGTGATACTTAAGATGCTCGTCAAAATCAACGGTTTTTACCATCTGGTTTATGGCTAACCGAGAAGCTATCCTCTGTCTTGTGATGTCACTGTTCCGATGATCGATCTGTCTCTTCTCTTGCACTTTCTCTTTCGCCTTTGCTATCATATCTTTCAAACTTTTTTTTTTGACTCTCAGTCTCCTCACCTGAATTTGTTGTAATAACCTCGTCCTCGTCTTTGTATCCTGAAGATGAATCCTCGCAGTCATAGTCTCACGGATTAATCCCCTAACCTTCGAGTTCGCTGTCGTAATAGCTTTCGCATCCACGGGTTTGGTAAATTTAAAACTCGAAGCATCGATGATCTTCTTCTGTCTCTTTTCCAGCAGTTGCGTTTCAAGTAAATCGCCATAACAATGTCGCACCAAAGGACATAAAGAAGAGATGTTAATCTTTGTGACAAAACCCTAATAAGAGATTAGAGAGGCAATTACTTAATGAATCTTTTGGGATCACAGTTCATCATATATAGTGTCTCTCACTAGCTTCTACGTTGGGCCCATATTATCATAATTTTGTTTGTTTCCATTTATTTCTTCTCTTACCCCTATTTGGATTGATGTTTGTTTTGAATTTGTAAAAGTTGACATTTACGTATGTGAAATACTTATCCACGTTAGAAGATAATCATATTACAGAAAAAATAATTTGTTTGTAGTAAAGAAAAAAATCAAATCACCGTACCGTAACAGCTAAGAAAGCTTCTAAAAAACATTTATAAATAAATAGAATAACAATTCATTTGATATTAGCGTATGAAAAGCCTCACCACGATTTGGTAAAGAAACAAAGAAGATGCTAGTAGCTTAATGATTCCACTGTACAGTCTTAGGGAACGATCTACCAAATCATTAGAACAATGTAGCTTTGACAAAGCAATGTCATCTTTCGCAGTTTAATAAGCCGATAAAATCTCATCTAAAATAGCTTCTCCCAAATCTAACTAACTTGCAGAAACTTCACATAAAAAGCGAAAGCGGGAAATACAATGAACTGCTGTTGCAACTTGACATTAGGTTTACTAAGTTTCTTATTCAAGTTCTGCACAGTCTTCTCTTATATCCTCTACAAACACTACAAGAAAACATTGATATTCTGACGGATTTTCCGAGGGAAAATGAGTTCCTCGGAATTTTCTGACGAAAAACCGAAGAAACTCCGAGAAACGTGAGTTCCTCGGTATTTCCTAGGAATTTTCCGAGGAAGTCATTTTCCGTCGGAATTTTCTGAGGAAATTCCGAGGAAACAAGGTCCGTGGGAAAAAACCGACGGATATTTCTAAGATACCGAGGAAAGTTTGTACCCGTTAGAGACCCGGTGGGGCAGCCGTTGGGCGAGTTCAATAATTCCTAGGAAATTCCGAGGACAATACATAAAAAACATATTTCCTCGGAATTTCCTCGGAAGTTTCCGAGGAAATTCCGAGGAACCTGATGTTTTTTTGGAATTTTATAACCGAGAACGACGTTTTGCGGATCGAATTACATTATAACCTTCATTGAGTGTCCTAACTAGATTATGAAGTCAAACCTTAGTGTTTTACACAATAACAAACACTTTTACGATTGCTCGAACAAAAATCACACAACATAAGATAAACACTTCTACACTTTAACAAACGTTAAAGTAAATACTTACTATTATTTTTGAAATTTTGTTATTTCAAGGTTTATGATCATCTATACAAAGTATCCTCAATGGTATGAATTGCAATTGTATTAAAGATGAAATTCCGAAAAAAAATCCGAATTTGAAACCCCAAACCATGTTTCCTAGGAATTTCCTCGGAAAATTCCTAGGAAATTCTGAGGACAATACATAAAAAACATATTTCCTCGGAAATTCCGAGGAACCTGATGTTTTTTGGAATTTCCTAGGAATTTCCTCGGAAATTTCCGAGGAAATTCCTAGGAAATGGTGTTTTATAACCGAGAACGACGTTTTGCGGATCGAATTACACATATATAACCTTCATTGAGTGTCCTAACTAGATTATGAAGTCAAACCTTAGTGTTTTACACAATAACAAACACTTTTACGATTGCTCGAACAAAAATCACACAACATAAGATAAACACTTCTACACTTTAACAAACGTTAAAGGAAATACTTACTATTATTTTTGAAATTTTGTTATTTCATGGTTTATGATCATCTATACAAAGTATCCTCAATGGTATGAATTGCAATTGTATTAAAAATGAAATTCCGAAAAAAAAATCCGAATTTGAAACCCCAAACCATGTTTCCTAGGAATTTCCTCGGAAAATTCCTAGGAAATTCCGAGGAAATACAGTTGGTCCTCAGTATTTCCTCGGAATTTTCCGAGGAAATTCCTAGGAAACATATAGCCGTCGGAATGTACGTACCCGGGAAAACCAAACCGCTTGAATTATTTTGAGATCCGCGGGTTAGGTTTACATTTAATGATTCCGACGGAATTCCGACGACCCTTGTCCGTCGGAATTATTAAACATAAACCTACCACGAAATCTTCTTCTTCTCCGCCGCATACCTTATCTTCGCGTTTCTCTCTCTACCTCATCTCCTCCTCTCTAGATCCTCTCTCTCATCTCGTCCTCCCTCGATCGTCGCCGTCCTCTGTCGCCGTCCTCTCTCGCCGTCCTCTCTCGCCGTCTTCCTCTCTCAAATCATGTAAGGGTCGATTTGAACTTCATATTTTAGGTGGATAGTTTCGGATTTTAGGTTGTTATATGGATAGTTTAGGATTTTAGGTTGTTAGATGGATAGTTTAGGATTGAATTTCGGATTTTAGGTTCTATTTTTTGTTTTCTTTGCAATTATTTGTAGTTTTAAAAACGTTTTTTATTTTTAAGTTCGTTTTTTACTTTTTTTAAATAGTTTCTCAATTTTTTAAAACGTTTTTCAATTTTTAAAATCGTTTTTCAATTTTTAAAATTGTTTTCACTATTTTTAAAAACGTTTCTTGATTTTTACAAACATTTTTCAATGATTTTTCAAAACGTTTTTACTATTTTTAAAATCGTTTTTCTGATATTAAAACTTTTTTCCTGATTTAAAAACTATTTTTATAAGTATTAAAACATTTTTTTGATTTGATCAAAAACGTGTATATGCTTTTAAAAAAGGTTTTTACTATTTTTAAAAAACATTTTTCAAGTTCTTAAAACGTTTTTTCTGATATTAAAACTATTTTTATAAGTATTAAAACATTTTTTGATTATTAAAAACGTGTATATGATTTTAAAAAAGTTTTTACTATTTTCAAAATCGTTTTTCAAGTTTCCAGGAACAATAAAACATATTTATAAAATTTAAAAGTTTTTAATAAAACTTTTTCTATATTACAATCATGTATACTAACAAATTATAATTTTTTAAAACGTTTTTCAAATTTTAAAATCGTTTTTCAATCTTTAAAATCGTTTTCATTATTTTTAAAAACGTTTCTTGATTTTTACAAATGTTTTTCAATGTTTTTTCAAAACGTTTTTACTATTTTTAAAATCGTTTTTCTGATATTAAAACTTTTTTTCTGATTTTAAAACTAATTTTATAAGTCTTCTGCTTCAGCCCCGCCCTTTGTTGATCCCGAAGCACTTGTGGGTCATTTGCAGGACAAGGACTTACGCATATCTGTGTTGGAGACTCAGATGGCGACTCAACAGGCGAGCTTCGAAGCACAGAGGAAGCTGAACGAGCAGATGATGGAGATGATGAGGACGTTGCACCCGAACGTCGATTTCCCGACCGTGCAACACCCGAACACCCAAAACCGTAGCTTTTTTTCTTCAAAAACTTGGATTCTTTCTTTTTCTTTGTACTGAATTTTAATTTTATATATTCCAAATAAAATTTATGAATTTCATTTTATATTTTCAAATTTATTTTTCTAATATTTATTTTTTTTAAAAAAATAAATTTTTTTTAAATTAAATTTTAAATAATTCCGACGAACGGGGTCCTCGAAAATTTCCGAGGACTTTAGTCGTCGGAATTTTCCGACGGAAGCCGTTCCTAGGAAAATTCTGACGGATCATTCCGTCGGAAAATTCCGACGAAAGGAATCCGTCGGAAATTTCCGATGGACGACGTCCTCGGAATATTCCGACGGCGGTTTCCCTCGGAAATTTCCGACGACCTCTCCGACGAATGTCCATCCTCGCTATTTCTTCGGAATTTGTTTTCCTCGGAATTCCGTCGGAAATTTCCGAGGAAATTCCGAAGAAATACAAAATTCCGACGAGTTTTTTCCTACGGAATAATTCCTCGGTATTCCGTCGGAATACACTAATTCTGACGGAATACTGAGGAATTCTTCCGTAGGAAAATGCTTGTTTTCTTGTAGTGAAATTCTTGTTTACACCAAGCTCCGATCCCTCCAAATACTTACTCAAAAACAAAGTGATACGATTAGCTTGCTTGGCAGTTTGATCGAATACTACTTTTTGTTTCATTATTATGATCTTTGGCCTTTGTACTATTGATAATACTCACAAGTACTTCCTAATCCCTAGAGTATCTTGAGTTGCTCCTATTTGTATCAAAGTTCTTATGTAAATTACAGTGACTTCCAGCTGAAACAAAAGCTGTATGAGAATCTGTACCATTGATATGAAAGTAAGAAAGCAAGAGATGATGTGAAGCTACCTAATTAACAGAGTTACTTCTGTTAACATCGTCTGTTTGTAATCTCAACACTGAAGCTACATGAGACAATGTGCTTCCGTAAAATGTGCACGTTTCTTTTTAAAACCAGTTTTCCACTTCCAAAGATGAATATCAGTTAGTTTGAAAACTATTTCCAAACAAGAAAGTGTTTAAACGACCACTTGTGTTTCTCTATAAAGTCGCTATGTTTAAGATAAGCTAATCTTCCCACATAAGCTATCATCAAATCTCCAAAACTATCCGGTGATAACTTTATCATATTCAAGTTGTGGGGGGCGTGGGATGTTTAGAGCATGATGAGAAGAAATAAGAGATGAAAGTGTGAATCTGTGCTGGAAGTGACTATTGAAGCTGGGATAGAGGCTGGAAAGTAACACAGGAAAACAATCAGAAATTGCATAACTAGAAACAGGAAAGCCTCAAATCCAAGTCACATGGATTGAAGCTCTAAAAGAGCCTATTGAGATGAAAACGGAATTAATAAAATACATAGTTCGTAGAGCTTTATTCAAATGCAAAATACATGAGAAAAGAGGGAAGAAACTTGCATTAATCGGCAACTCTCTAAGTTAAGTCTTTCATCACATAACATGCGACTATTTATATGAAAATACTTGTTGGAAATCCTAAAAACACACGGGTCTTATTTTTGACACTTTATTGACTGTTCACAAAGACATGAGACTCTCCATGTGATTGAGGACAGTATGGATCTCATACAGAGGTCTTTCTCCAAATCCATCCTTGAGCCTAAAGGCCCTAAACTCGTCGTCTGCCATTCCTTTATATTCAACTCTGCGGTACCTCTTTCTCTCCGGATCGTGGTACAAAACATAAAACGGTTTATGAAACCCAGATGGAACGTAAACAAACTCACCAGCATCCGTGATACCAATAAAACGGAAACGTCTTCCCTCACTCTTATAATAGTAAGAAAACGGTGCAGGGAAGTTTATAGGCGACCAATCATTTTTCTCTGCATCCATCAAAATCCACAATGTAGTGCCACCTACAACGTTACCACTAGTAACACAAGCTAACCTTCCCTGATATGGTGTAAATCTACGAGGATGATGAGTTGTATTCCATGGTAAATTTATCAAATGGAACTTTTCAGATCTGACATCAAAACTCATTATAATGTAAAAATACTCCATCGGATTAGTATATGCTTTATAATACAGAACCCCGTTGATGCATTGATGATGGGGAAGGAAACCAATACAATGACTATGGTTAGTTTTGACCCTTCTCCATGATTCTTGAGCTGATCCCAATGTTAAAACCTGACACTCATCAACGGTTTTGCCATGCGGAATGCACAACACTTTGTGTTTATCTTCGATTGGATCGTATCCTAAAATGAATCGATCTAGACTTCCACCTTTTTCGGGTTTGGGTTTGGGTAGGGTTAAAAACTTTCTCATTGTAGGGTTCCAAATTATGGGTTCTGCTGCTCCTGGAAAACAGGAGATCAAGCCCTGGACAGATTCTCTAGTGGAGAAGTAGGAGTTGTGTTTGGGGCATGTCATATGATAACTATCAACAGGCTGAGATGAAATCGAATAAGGCTCGTTTGAATTATGATGATGATCTTGCGGAAGCGAGAAAACAAACAAGTCGTCTTTTCTTTTCATGCAGAATAGAAGACACGGTCTCTTCTTTCTGGATTGAGTTTGGAACATGTTGATGAAATATGTGTCGGTGGTGATTGATGACCAAAGCTTACAAACACAACGAAACCTCATGAGAGATTTTGCAGGCAGCCTTGAGAGTATCTCTGAAGCTACATCGAGAGGAATGGACAATATTGATTTTGACGACGATGAAATTTGTCTTCTTTTTCTTTCTTCTTGTTGCTCCATCGTTTGCCTAAACCCTAATTTATTTCCTCTTTTATTTCATTTTTTTTGGGGTACATACGTAGCATCCCAATATATATACACGCTCTCTGTTTTTTATATAAAAAATTACTTATAAATTGGAAAAGAACTTTAACTTCTAATTAAAAATACATGTTTAAGACGAAAATTCAAAATTTTAATCTAAAGGTCTAATAGAGAAGATATTAAATTTTAATCTAATAGTCTAATTAGAACAACCTTTAATTTTTTAAATGTATATTCAGAGATGTTCTTATGTGTGTGAATTTAGTGCTGTACATTTGAATGGTCTTCCTCCACAAACACTTCAATATTCTTAAGATCTATCATTGAGACTATAATTTAGGATCCTCCCAAATTGACTTGGGAAAATAATTTAATTTATAGTAAATTTTCTGAAATTAAATTTCATTTAATGATTCTATTAAACTCGTTAACATCTTTTAAATGATGGTGTCAAACTTTTAATTTTTAAATAATTGTGTATTACACAAGAAAATTTTAGTAGATTGCATGTGTATTGTTTTGAAAGTACAAATAGTCTGTGAATTTTTTTCAACAAATATTATTAAGGGTGTTTAAGCAACATGCTTGTTAGACAAACAAAGCGTCGTTAAACTTTTCAAGGTCTCTAAAACCCAGTTCCCTTGCTTTCTTAGACAATTGTAGCTTATAAAAGGTTCTTTGAAAATCAATTGGTAAGTAAACAAACGCACCAGCATCAGTAACAGTAATATTACTTAGTTTGAAAACTATTTCCAAACAATGATCATCGTAAAGAATAGGTGACCACTTCTGTAAAGTCGTAATGTTTAACATTATTAGCTAATCTTCCTTCATAAGCTACCATCAAATCTCCAAAACTATCCGGTGGTAACTTTATCATATTCAAGTTTTAAGATGTGGGGGTGTGGGATGTTCAGAGCATGAAGAAGTAAGAAATGAAAGTGTGAATCTGTGCTGGGATAGAGGTCTATGCACCGGAATTAAATAATTACACAGCACAACAATCAGAAGTTGCCTAACTAGAAACAGGAAAGCCTCAAATCCAAGACACATGGATTCAAGCTCTAAAAGAGCCTCTTAATTGAGATGAAAACGAAATTAATAAAGTAGATAGTTCACGGAGCTTTATTCAAATGCAAAATAAAAGAGAAAAGGGAAGAAACTTCAGATTGTCACCAAAAACAAAAGATGAGAAACAATAGAGTTGCATTAATAGGTAACTCTCTAAGTTAAGTCTTTCATCACATAACATGGCTATTTATATGAAAACACTTGTTGGAAATCCTAATCACGTACACGGCCGGTCTTATTTTTGACACTTTATTGACTGTTCACAAAGACACGAGAGACTCTCCATGTGATTCAGGACAGTATGGATCTCATTCAGAGGTGTTCCTCCAGGTCCGTTCTTGAGCCTAAATTTGTCGCCTACGATTCCTTTAAATTCAACTCTGTAGTACCTGTTTCTCTCCGGATCGTGATTCAAAACATAAAATGGTTTATGAATCATAGATGGAACATAAACAAAGTCACCAGCATCCGTGATACCAATAAAACGGAAATTTCTTCTCCCACTCTCATAATAGTAAGAAAATGGTGCAGGCCAATCATGTTTTTAGGCGACCAATCATGTTTCTCTGCATCCCTCAAAATCGACAGTGTAGTGCCACCTGCACCGTTACCAGTAACACAAACTAACCTTCCCTCATATGGTGTCAATCTACCACTACAATTACCAGTTGTATTCGTTAGTGGCCACACACATTCTCCTGTGTGATGTTTTTGTGATGAAGCTAAAATGTTCCATAAACCTCTGGCCCAATCAATGTCTCTACTCTCAGCAACACTTGGACAGTTGTCTCCTCTCCTCTGCCTCTCAATATCTATTATCACTTGTTGAGCTTTGATATTTGCCTTTTTTCTGATCATTGCTCTCTCAGCTGATCCAAACACGAACACTATCCTTTGTTATCAGAGTTCAAAGTTCACAGGACTGGAGAATAAGAGTTCTTGGAACCAAATCAAAATTAACTGAGGAAAGTTAAGTGTAAGAGACCAAAGATGAAAATACCTCATTTGGGGGTTACACCAAAAGTCATAATATAAAGCAAGTGTGCAAAAAGATGCAAATAAGCTTTGAGAATCCAGAATAAGTGATGGATAATGTTATGGAGTGGAGTCCCAAGGCTGAATAAACGATAACCCATTACTAATGGGTGATTAAGTGGGCAAAATTAAGTTAAGAGGATGCTTATATTTTCAGATTTACAACCTCCTTATGGAGATCAGCAAATGCAAATGCTTGCTGCACTAGTTAGAATTAGGATTTCATGAGTTCTTAGGACCAAATGAAAAACTCATTATAAGTTTACACTTTTGAGACAATTGTCTTGTATACAATTTTCTTCAATGCAAAAAAAAGGGATACAAATATTGGACTAATACAAGTAACAATCAATGTGATCATAGAGGAAACAACTTAGTCGTAAAACTATATTAACCCATACTCTTCTCCGTTGCCTTGACCTCAGGCTATTGCTGATGTAATTGTCTCGACCTCTGTAGGACGCCACCATGACTTCTGGACAGAGAGCAATCCTTCTCCATCTTTGGAATGTGTCATTCTTACATTCCATTTCATCGATTTCACCATCTTCTCAATTTCTCCTATTGTTTCCACGTCATCTCTTACTATAAAAGTTCCTTGTGGTCTGAGAATCCGGTCTACTTCAGCCATTACCGACACCAAGCTGCACCTGAATGGGTTTTGTTTGTACATATGGTCATCAGAAATTTGCAGTCAAGATATATAAAACAAGGCGAAGGAGATGCATATATGTGAGATATATACCTCTTCTTTAGCGCAGAGAAAAGATGATCAGCATGAAGAAGGTCATAAGTTCGAGGGTAAGTGCTAAATGATTCACACCAATCATGGTAGATTCCGAACAAACCACGTTCATATATAATGGGAAGCGTATCAGGTGAGTCGATAGGAACTACATTCATCACCCACAGTTTCAGATCCTTCAACGCAGCAGCAAAACTGAAACCCACAAAACGAGAGAAAGAGATGTCATTAGAAATGAATAGATAAGGCCAATTTTGTAGTAATGGAAGATTTTTGCATACTTACCCTCCATATACTGCTCTCATGTCCATGACATTTCTCACATAAGACCAATCGATTCCCATACCGTTGAGGTATGACTTTGAAACAATAGTCTTCCAACGTTCATGGTCTGCTGTGAAATCTTCCTGTGCAGGTTTTCCATATACACCTTCCTGAGAATCCAACCACTGAGGAGCAGTCTCCACTCTCTCCGGCCACTTTTCAGGCCAAACTGCTCCGCGTTTTGATGAGTCTTCTGTCACTTTGTGCATACATGCCTCAAGTGGAACATTCCTGCATAAAACACACATACTTTAGCAACAGAGTTCCAATGCATTACTAAGTTAATAGTTGATGTGAGAAAGGGAATAATAGATAAACTACCAAGCGGCATTTTGATCATCAGAGTCTTTGCATAGAGGTGGCTCGTTTTGAGATCTCTCGTTGTAGCATTTATTAGACATTGGCTTTTGGTAAATGGCAGCACCAACTTCATTCAGTTCATCTTTCTTAATCGTCATTAATTTCCAGCACATTGCCTTTGTTAGCTCCGACATAGCTACAAAACAGAGAAAAGCATCTCACAAGTTAGTTAAGAACTAACTGCCATAGTCTAATTCATATCCAAAACAAAAGGAAATAAAATTTTCCCAACCTTTCCATATGCCAACATCTTCTTCGGTCTTCCTGTAAACTGGAGTTGCCGACCAGACAAAGAAACCACCCGGCCTCAATGCACGATTCAATTCCAAAAGTAGTTTACCACCTTCAGTTCAGACGAGAAAACAAAAGGTTATTCAATGAACCACAAAATACTAAGGTATACTAAAAAATGGGAAGCTTTTTACCTTCGATATGCCAAGGGACTCTACAACGAGCACAATGGATAAGGTCGAAAACAGATCCTGGAAAAGGCAATCTCTTGGTTCCCATAACATTTGACATTGCAGGAATACCACGTTCCAAAGCAAATTGCACCTGCGCCTCGTGTTCATCTTTGGGTGCAAATGACAAAGCAAGCACATCTCTGTCAAAAAGATATCCCCCGAAGCTAGCAACACCACACCCAACATCCAATATAACACGGGTTCTGTTTCCCCACGCAATATCAGGATATGACTGCAAAAACATATTTTAGTAATGTCAATAGTCAATGAGAGTTATGTAAACACTGAATGAAATATCAATAACAAGTTCTACCTCTTGGAGGAAATCGATATAGTGAAGAGCACCGTTCTTGAACTGAGTACCTCCACCAGGGAATGTTAAGTATTCACCACTCATCTTCACCCAGTTTTGATGTCCCTTGACTTCTGCAAGCTTGGTGTGAGGAATATTGCTGTACCAGATCTGTGGAAACACGAAACAGACAAAATAATGGGTATTACTAACAAATAACGTAAAGGAGCACAAGCAGCTTTTTTTTTTTCTTTCTAATATGTATAATTTTATATTGAAGTTTTTACCTTCTCCCTGCTCTTAGGCCATTTAATGGATCGCTTATACCCTTCGGGAAGAGAAACAAGGCAGCGTGGAGATTCCTCAGGACAATGCCTCTCACGATGTTCATAATGCTTTGTGGAATGAAGCTTCCTGATAGCTTGCCAATTGTCAAGGCAAGGGATGTAGTCTGGTCCAGCTGTCACATTGCAGACTTTCCATTTGATTGAGGACACTTGTGCTTTCTTCTCGTTCTGCGATTCAACCAATTGGGTAGACCAAGCACCACTTCCAGTGCTTGACTCCTTTGTAATTTCAGCCTGGTCACCAGCTGGGAAAACATCCTTACTCTTCTCACTGCTCTCTTCAGTTTCACCAGCGTTTTCTTCTGATTTTTTCTCGGTGTTTTCTTCAGATTCGCCAGTATTTTCTTCGGTTCCATTACCACCATCAGATTTGTTTTCTTCCGAGCTCTCTTCTAGTTGTGTTTTCTCTTTTTGCTTCGTTTCATCACTTTCTGATTCCGTGTCTTTCTCGCCCTCTCCGTCTTTTCTATCCCCTTCACCATTTTTGTCTTCAAATTCCTTTTTTTCCTCAGCCTGCTCCGTCTTCTCACCAGAGCCCTCCTCACCATATTTCTCAGGCTCAGTCTTCTCTTCGCTGCTCTCTGTCACAACCTCCGTTTCCTCGCTCTTTTCATCCGAGAAACTCTTGGAACCTCGATCAACTTCTTCGTTTGTGAAATCACTCTTTGTAGTAGGTTCCACATCTTTTGTAGTCTGGCTTGAAGAGAAGTCAACAGACTCAGTCGGGGCAGACCATGAAGACATGAACATCCACGCACCAACCAAACAGAGAGAAACAATCAAAACTATGGTAATGGTTAAGCCATAGCCCGATGACTTCTTCCCGTCTACACGAGAATATTTCCCCATTGCCATAGTCCCACGGCACAGTCCCTAGTCACATGCACCTGCAAAACCCAATAACACGAAGAGAATACAATGACTTTAGCAAAACCATCAAAAGGTCGGGTCTTTCACTTCGATTCTGCCAGATTAAAAGACTTTTTAGAAGAAGCAAAGGAAGATCTACAATGATGAAGCCATTGTAGACCCTATTGACCAACAATGACTACTCTCATACTAGAGCTTGTTTCTTTAAGCTCTGTTTGATGGGTAACCTCCAATTTCTGAGCTTAATCACATGACAAAATATGATACTATAGAACAAAGAGTAGACTGAAGATCTAAAAACCAAACTAAAATCAACAAAAAAAGCACTCAAACATATAGAACTTAAAACAAACAAATCAAACAGTAGCCAAAACCCAAAGCATGATACTTTGAGCAAAGATATAGTTACAGAGTGAAAGAAATGAAGAAACATTTCCGAATCTTGCATTTATAGAAAGACCCAGAAGCAAGAACATAAAAAGGACTTGCTGTAATTACCAGGGTAAGCAGTAGCAGTCTCAGATCTCCCCAAAGATTGCAACTTTACGAGCAGAGAGAGAATGAGAAAATTTTCCAGATCCGGATCTAGTAGGAAGAGCGAGAGAAGTATATATGATCCACTAGATTTGCTGTTTTTATATCTCAGAGCAAGTGGTGAAGTAAATCATAGTACTCTGTACTAGTAGTGGGTTACGCCCTTAAAATACCAGAATTCGGATCTGATTTCCACAAAAATTTTCATTAATTTTCAACTTTCCTCTGTTTTTTAATAATTGAAGAAATTTCGTTTTTTCAACGATTTGTTTATTTTATTCCCTGACCCCGCGTCGGTCACCGACATTAAGCAGCTAAGCTATAAAAGTATAAACGATATTCAGTTCACACTGAGCAAAACGGCACCGTTTGTGATTGAGCGAAACAGCTAAGCTAGTGACAAGGCCCATTAGGCCCATTAGGTCCTTTAGGCCCATTTTGGTTAGCTTTCGTGTTAGCCCATATTGTGTCCGACACCAGGTTGGAGTTGGATCCATTTAGATCCGATGGTTGTTGTGATATGAAAGGGTTTGACTTTTTTGTTTAGTTTACGAGAATCAGATCAGAGAGGGATTATAGATTTGAGAAAGGGGAAAAAGGGAAAAAAAGGAAAGGTGAGATCTGAAGGAAGGAAGGAAGGAAGAAGAAGAAGAAGAAAAAGGGGGGAAGCAGATAACATGTCTGCGATTGTCTGCGGTAAGAAGAGATCTCTGTTCGAGGATTTGGCCGCCGCTTCTTCGCCTCCCGTTTCCAAGAAAATCCGTTACTTTTCGTCGTCTTCTCCGTCTCGTTTCTCCCCTCCTGCCTCCGTCTCGTTTCTTCTCGATCACCTCGCCGCGATTTTCCCCGATATGGATAATCAGGTGAGCTTCCCGAAAGTTTTAAACTTTGTTTGTTTCTGCTCTAAATAGGGTTTGCAAGATTGTGACTTTTTGCTTTTTGTATTTCCAACAGATGAATTTTTTTTTTTGATTTAAAGGGACCAATTTGGCTGATTTTCTTTTTACTTATGAGTTTAGATTATTGAGCGGGCAATCGTGGAATGTGGAGATGATATTGATTCTGCGATTAGATGTTTGAATCAGCTTCGTTTAGAATCTGCCAATAAGAACTCAGAATCATCTCCTGCAGTAGTTATCCAGGAAGAAGCGAAAGTCGAAGCTGCTCAGCAGCAGCAGCAGCAAGGAGGAGGAGGATCATCAGGGAAGGAGGAAGTCTTGAACTTGGATGGCACTGAGTGGGTTGAGTTATTTGTCAGGGAGATGATGAATGCTTCAGACATGAAAGACGCCAAAGAACGTGCTGCAAGAGCATTAGAAGCTTTGGAGAAGTCCATCAACGCACGTGCTGGTGCTGACGCAGCGATGCAAAGCGGTCTCCAACAGGAGAACTTGATGCTGAGGCAACAGTTGGAAGCTTTTGTCCAGCAGAACAGTTTACTCAAACGAGCAGTGGTGACGCAACAGAAGCGGCAGAGAGAAACCGAAGATCAAAGCCAGGAGTTGCAGCGTCTGAGGCAGATGGTCACTCAGTACCAGGAACAGGTGAGAACTCTGGAGGTGAACAACTATGCCCTCACGCTTCATCTGAAACAAGCACAGCAGAACAACAGTTCTATCCCGGGCCGGTACCATCCAGACGTGTTCTAATATGCTTTTGTCAGAGGAATGCTCAGACGTATATCTAATTTCGTTTCCAGTGTTTGCTGTATGTTTCTTCTTCTCCGTTGGTTTGTCACTATATTTATTATATATGAATTCTGGAATGATTGATCAATGGCTATAGTTGGGGAATAAACAGTGTCCTCAAAGCAGTTTACTTGTACTTTTAGACAAGACTTTGAGACATACCTGTTTTGTAAAGTTACATACAAGTCTATTCCAGACAAAATAAAAAATAAAACATGTACATGTATATATATATACATCTTATTCTACTATCATCTAAAAGGTTTTCCAAGAGCTCTTGAAGATCTCTAAGGAAGAGTTCGGCATCCATCAAATCATGTTACCACTTGATTTGGTTTTCTTGGATACTCTCATCAAATGATCGAACAACATATGGATGATGATACGGAGAAGGCTTTGTTAATGTCAGTCTCTAGTGCCAGATGCTCTTTAGAGTTTAGATATTTTGTGGTTTGTAAAGTTTATAGTGGATTAAACAGATAGATAGCTAATAGCTATAGATATACGTCCCAACTATTATTCTAGAGTTTAAATTGTCTTCTAAAATTTTCAAACCATTTTGAAGGAAATATTATCTAACTTCAAAATTCACTTCCTCGTAACAGTTTCTCCAAATCTTCTAGTTATCCTGCTGAAAAATGGTGTAACATTCCATGTAATGCGTGGAATGTCCTTGCTTATCTCACAAGTGAAATGATTGTTGGATGTTCTTATAGTCTGAGCATAACTAAAACTATCAGAAGGAGATATGAAATGCATGTTAGAACAAGAAGAGAGTAGTCAACAGTTACTTGTAGTTTTAAAGTCTTTGAGACGACTAATTTGTAGAGTTTCAGATTTAGTTAATACAAAAAATAACCTCATTTACAACGCGAAAAAAGATTATTCTACATTAGAGAATTGATATTCAAGGACCCCAGAACCACTGAAATTTCTGCAGGTTTGAATTATCTGAGAACATCAGAGGACCTACAACTTATACATCTTCCATTGCACATGTCTTTGTGTCTAAATTTTGTTATAATAGTAATTGTATAAGATTTATGCCCACATGGTCATGTCATTGCAGCAGATGTTTTAATCCACAAGTTGTTGAGCAAACAGGATTGGCTACTAACTTTGGGACCCTTTATGATCACATATAAGTTATAACAAAGACAGAAGTATGTGTTGCTCTAAGTTTATCTAACTTGTAATAGTTCCTTCTTATGTTTGAATCCAACAAGCTATTGTATTTTCCATCAACCATAACCTGCATTCAAAGGTTAAACAACACACCTTACAACTACATTTTACTTTTCAATCTAAAATAACTTTTCCCTGAAGATAATGGTTAATCTACTAACCAACGTGAAACCCTTGTGCTAACAAATTAACAAAGCTGTACAGAAACATGAGTTTGCTACTTTTGGCTTCTCCTTTATACAAGTTCTCAGCTTATCTTTGTGTGTGTGTATATATAAATGTAACAGAAACGTCTTACATTGTTCATTAAAGTCTTAGTACCAAAATCTTTTCAAATAGATGTTTATATATAGCTTTCATACCCACATGATCATGTCTTCTAACCATATAAGATGTATAGTCCACAAGTTGATTTGCAGATATAATTGATTACCGACCTGGGACCCTAATGACCACATAGAATCGAGACAGAAGCATGTGTTGTGTCTGGTTAGGTTTCTCAGGAGCTTGTCACAAAGCCTGTCTAAGACAAACATGTAGTTTCTCCTTCTATATAACGAATCAAGCTTGTGGTATTCTTCACCATTCACAACTTTCATTCAGAGAGCTCTACAAGCAGAACTCATAAATCTTCTCTTTCTCCTTCTCGCTATCTGATCTAAAAAAATCTTTGTCCTCAAAAACATGATGAACACGAAGAAGCTAATCAATATGGCCAAGAAATGGCAACAAAGAGCAGCCCTTCACAGGAAAAGAATCTCATTCCAAAGGTCAAGTACTAGCAGCTCCACCGCTATAGAGAAGGGCTGTTTCGTGGTTTACACGGCAGATAAAATCCGCTATGTCTTTCCTTTTAGGTACCTTAGCAACTCTGTTTTCCAAGAACTCTTGAAGATCTCTGAAGAAGAGTTTGGCCTTCCGACTGGTGGACCAATTATGTTGCCATTCGATTCGGTTTCCTTGGAGTATCTCATAAAGTTGGTCGAACGAAGAATGGATGGAGATACGGAAAAGGCTTTGTTAATGTCAATCTCCAGTGCTAGATGCTCTTCTTCACATTGTTCTTTGGAACTACAAGAACAACAAAGTAGAACTATTCAGAAATTGCTTGTATGTTAGAGTCTCTATGTAACAAAGAGACGAACAAATTTGTAAATATGTTTATAGTTAGATTATATTGGAATTCAGAACAAAATTTGACTATTCTATTCGCTTACAACAATCTGCCACTAAGAAAAAAACAAGAGAATAATTTTCACATAAGAAACCAAAGGTGTGGTGAGACCACTTTTACACAACTAATTTGTAACTGACATTTACTAAATAGGCTAATTTGTAAATCGTCTCGTGAGAAGAGTAAAAAGAAGAGTGATCTAACTTCATAAACCACTTGTTGTGACAGTTTCATCTCTTACACAATTAATCCGTTTTGCTGAATAATAGTTCAGCTGCTAAGACTTTCATGGAATGTCTATATGAATCTCTGTAAATACACACAAAACAGTACACGAACAAGAGATGTTCTTATGATCTGAAATTTAATTATTCTTCCACAAGGAGATACTAAATGATTGTCACAACAAGAAGAGTAATAGTTACCTGTATAAAGTTTGATCTACTATATATCCACCAAAGCAAATTCCAACTATGGTTCTATAAAATATAAACTTAAACCGGAATTTATCTCGACAGTTATTGTTCTTGTAAAGCATATTGTTCTTGCAAATTTTAAATTATTTCCTATATAAATTTGGTCATCCATGCGGAATGACCTATGAATTTCTCTTTTTACATATTCACAAGTATAT
Source organism: Isatis tinctoria (assembly GCA_010577795.1). Lineage (NCBI taxonomy): Eukaryota > Viridiplantae > Streptophyta > Magnoliopsida > Brassicales > Brassicaceae > Isatis > Isatis tinctoria. The sequence continues at coordinate 13,194,727 of CM021244.1, forward strand.
GAATCCTCGAAAGAGAATATTCAAACCTTACGGTAACCACTGAAATTTCTGTAAGGTTTAGGTATATAACTTCTCTGAGAACATCAGAGGACCTACATGTTCTACATATTTTGTTCACTTGCACATGTCTTTGTGTCTAAATTTTGTTATAGTACTAGTGTATACGATTCATACCCACATGCTCATGTCTTCTCAGCAGATGTTTTGATCCACAGGTTTGTTGAGCAATCAGTATTGGTTACTAACTTTATGATCACAGAGAAAAAGACAGAAGCATGTGTTATGTCTGGTTTAGTTTCTCTAACTTATAATAGTTTCTCCCCTTATATAATTCAACAAGCCTATTGGAACTTTCATCAACTAAAACTTGCGTTCAGAGAGTTATACAACGCAACTTACAAACCTCGTTTGCTTCCCCATCTAAAGAGGCTTTTTCCCTGAAGATAATGATGAACGCAAAGAAGCTCATGAAGATGGCCAGGAAATGGCAACAGAGAGCAGCCTTGAGCAGGAAAAGACTCTCATTTCAGAGATCAAGTACTACTGTCAGCTCAACAGCTGTAGAAAAGGGTTGTTTTGTGGTTTACACTGCGGATAAAGCACGCTTTGCTTTTCCGTTAAGTTACCTGAACAACTCTGTGTTCCAAGAGATCTTAAATATCTCTGAAGAAGAATTCGGCCTCCCAACGAGGACCAATCACATTGCCATTTGATTCGGTTTTCTTGGAGTATCTAATCAAGTTGATTGAACGACGAATGGATGGAGATACAGAAAGGGCTCTGTTGATGTCAATCTCTAGTGCTAGATGTTCTTTACCATGCTCTTTACAACAACAAGAACAATTGTTTGTATTTTAGAGAATTAGTGTGTAGCAATTCTTGCATTTGTAAAGATTCAGTTATTTTAGATTAGACAGATTATTTCAGAAATACAAACCATTACTTTTGTCTCTCTTTTAGATTGTCTCATCAAAATCAACTTTCACTGTAAACAATGAAAAATGAAGTTGTTAATTTGGTTTACTCAAACTGTTTTGCCCTGAACTTTCTGTCATACAAAAATGGTAACGTGGTTAAAATTTTCAGTCAGTTGTACTTTATGAATCTCTTAGAAGTTATACAAGAATGGGCTAGAACTAATACAGACACGAGATGTTTGTATGATTTAAGATTTAACTTATCTCAAGGAAATATGATAGCAGGAATAGTTGAGTCGCTGGCGAGAAAATCTAAATGACCTACATGCTCTTCTTCTTTGATTCACTAGCACATGTCTTTCTTTGTATCTTTCTGTTTCTCTGATCATTAATGGTAACTACATTTTTGTTGTCCTTAATTTCACCAAAAGATTTGTTGTCCCCTAATAATTACTCGGCCTATTATTTTTGTGACTCACAATTGATTTAGCTGAGGGTTCTACTAACCAACCTCGAACCATTATGCTACCAAACAAAACTGTACAGAAACATGAATTTGGTATTTTTTTACTCCTATTGTATATACAAGCTCTCAAATTCTTTTGTGTGTGTGTATATATTTCTATGTATATAATGTAAGAGGAGCCACTTGCATTCTTCATTAAAGTATATCAAAATCTTGTCATATATGTTTATACAGCTTTCATACCCACCTGATCATGTCTTCTCACCATATAAGTTGTATAGTCCACAGGTTGATTTGCAGATTTAAATGATTACCAACCTGGGACCCTTATGATCACATAGAGTAGCAACAAAAGCATGTGTTGTGTTTGGTTAGGTTGCTCAGGAGCTTGTCACAAAGCCTGGCTAAAAGTAATAGCTTCTCCTATATAATGAAACAAGTCTATGGCATGGTTCATCAATCAAAATATTTCATCCAGAGAGCTGGTCTACAAAGAGAACTTACAAATCCTTTCTTTCTCCTTCTCGCTATCCGTTCTAAAAGACCTTGGTCCTCAAAACGATGATGAACACAACGAAGCTGATCAAGATAGCCAAGAAATGGCAACAAAGAGCAGCCCTTCACAGGAAAAGAATTTCATTCCAAAGGTCAAGTCCTGCTTCTAGCAGCTCCACCGCTATTGAGAAGGGTTGTTTCGTGGTTTACACGGTGGATAAAGTCCGATTTGCTTTTCCTTTAAGGTACCTTAGCAACTGTGTTTTCCAAGAGCTCTTGAAGATCTCTGAACAAGAGTTTGGTCTCCCTACCAGTGGACCAATCACGTTGCCATTCGATTCGGTTTTCTTAGAGTATCTCATTAAATTGGTCGAACGAAGCATGGATGAAGATACAGAGAAGGCTTTGTTAATGTCAATGTCCAGTGCTAGAATCTCTTCTTCAAATTGTTCTTTGGAACTACAAGAACAACAATGTTGTACTAGCCAACAACTCTTTGTATTTTAGAGTCTCTATGCAACAAAGAGACGAACCAATTTGTAATTATGTTTATAGTTAGATAATACAAAACAAAATTTGATTATTCTGTTCTCTTTGGAAACTGACATTAAGAGAAAATAGAGCATAATTTTCACCTAAGAAACCGAAGGTGTGATGAGACCACTTTTAGACAACTAATTTGTTAAAAAACTCTGTTAATTGACATTTACAAAATCGACCAATTTGTAAATCGTCGTACAAAGAGTAATTAGACAGCTATAAGTTTGACTTCTGCACCAGTTAAACGCAGGGTAACTTCTAATCTATTGCTTTAAAGCCAAGGCATCTCATATAGAGAGAGGTCTTTCTCCAACAATTAGGAAAAGCAACAAGTCTGATTACCATGAGATGTTGTACTGCCCGTGAATGCATTATTTACTTTGTCCAATCTGGCAGATTGCATGGATACAACAAAAGCTAACATCCCTTCTCGAAGAAGGAACATTGCAGATTATGGTCTATAATCTAACATAAAAGGTCTTAACTGAGGTTACTTAGCTGCTAGCATGTTAGTGAACTGAAAACCTTTGTTGATCAATGTATTTCAGTTAATTAAGAGTGAGGGGTAAAGCTTTGATTACAATCTCAATAGCTTCTCCAAAATATAAACTTTAAGAGACTTCACATTTACAACCTCGAAACACATTAGGAGAATTATGAATTATCTGTTATTGCTCCTAATGTGTTAAGGTTACAAACCAACTCTTAACAAATCCAAATAAAAAGCAACTTCCTGTCCAAGAGACCATCTCAGGCAACTAGTAAGAACAATCCAATTACCCTACACAATAACAATACTCAAACACACAAGGTGATATGAAAAGATACAGCAATCAATTAAGGTTAAAACTAAAAAGTCATAGATGATATAAACAGGTAAAAAAGTAACAGGTAGCTCTTATGTTATAAGCTAACAGTGTCGCAAAGTCCTGTTCATTCAGTTTCTGCCTCTGAAAAACGAAATGTCCAACTACATTTATTTCAACTTTGGACATCAGATACCATAGGCAATTTACTAATAACACCAAAACAAAATCAAAAGATTCAAAAAAACATATTGCAATCTCAGCCGAAAGATGGTGATCTAGTGAATAATAATCACGTGATTATCATTAGATATGGACGATTTTGTTCATCATTGATTGCAGAGAACCAAAAACAAAAAGGGTTTGAAAACGAAAATATTTGGTAAAGAGGTCAGATGGTAGTGCATGTCAATGAATCAACATTTTGTTTCAGATTTGCAGACGTATGGTAATTTATTCCTCATTCCTCCAATTTCCACCCAAAAAAAAAACACTTTGCAAGAGAGAAAACACGATTCCATCACTAAAATTGGATCAAAGAATATGGCAAATCAATCACTCCGCCGAAGCAGATCAGACTGGGTGTCACAAAACATTATGCCATTTCATCATATCAGTTTACTAAATCCAAAGATGACAAGAAAGATGAAAGATGAAATCTTTAAAAATTGGAGAATCAGACACAAATAGTCAATCACCATATTACATCCATCGCAATGGATGCCAAGTAAGACTGGGGCGACAATTCCTTATCATCACCTTCTCCAAAACGTAAACGAATCACAACATAGAAGATAAACTGGCTGTCACAAAACATTATGCATTTCATCATACCCATTACAAAGCTATCAGAAGATCGTTAGAGCAAAACAAGAACTTGGAAGAATCAGACGAAAATAGTCAATCACCATATTACATCCATCGCAATGCATGCAAATAAGACTAGGGCGACAATTCCTTTTCATCACCTTCTCCAAAAGTAAAACACTACACCATATTTATAGACTTAATCCTAAGATAACACAAGAAACGTTAAAGAATCTACTTCAGTCAAATATAGGCTGTCGATTGCTAATCAGGCAATTGTGAGTCAGTTCTTCCTAGTAATGGTAAATCCATAAGAAGCGACTTCAGTAAAACCAAACTCATGACTCTGCAGAAGAACAATACAAAAAAACAAAGAAAATATCACCAAAATAATGAACAATGTGAAACCAAAAAGACACAGATGAATTGAATATAAACAGGTAAAAAAAGTAACAGATAGCTTATGTAATAGGAAGCTATCAGTGTCGCAAAGGCCTGTTATTTCACTTTCTGCCTCTGAAAAAACGAAACGTCCAACTACATTTTTGTTTAACTTTGGACATCAGATACCATAGGCTATTAATACCAGCAAACACCAAAACAAAATCAAAATATATAAAGAGTAAACTGCAATCTCAGCCGAAAGATGGTGATCTATTGATTAATAATCACTGGATTATCATTAAATATGGACGATTTAGTTCATCATCGATTGCAGTAAACTGAAATAAGGGTCATGAAAACAGAAGAAAAAACAATAAAATTTTGGGAAGAGGTCAGATGGTAGTGCATGTCTATGAATCAACACTGTAATTCAGATTTGCAGACGTATGGAAATATAATCCTCATTCCTCCAATTTACCAATAACACAAACAAATCAAAAGATTTACAATCAAACTGCAATCTCAGCCGAAAGATGGTGATCTATTGATTGATAATCATGGGATTATCATAAAATATGGACGATTTTGTTCATCATTGATTGCAGAGAATTAAAAACAAAAAGGGTTTGAAAACAGAAAACAATAAAAATATATGGGAAGGAGGTCAGATGGTAGTGCATGTCAATGAATCAACACTTTGTTTCAGATTTGCAGACGTATGGTAATAAACATCCTCATTCCTCCGATTTCCATAGACACAAACACACAGAAACAGACTTTTGCAAGAGAAAAACACAATTCTATAACTGAAATTGGATCAGAGAATATGGCAAATCACTCACTCCGCCGAAGCAGATCAGACTGGGTGTCACAAAACATTATGCCATTTCATCATATCCATTTAATACATCCTATGAGTACACAAGAAGCTTAAAAAGATAAGATTTTTAAAACTGACGAATCAGACACAAATAGTCAATCACCATATTACATCCATCGTAATGGATGCGAATTAAGACTGGGGCGACAATTCCTTATCACCACTTTCTCCAAAACGTAAACGAATCACTCCGCTGAAGAAATTCTAAACATAAACAACACTAAAAGTTGAGATTTTTATCATAGAAAAGCTATCATTGAAATCCACAAGAAACCTAAAAAAAATAAGATTTTTAAAACTAAAGAATCAGACACAAATAGTCAATCACCATATTACATCCATCGCAATGGATGCGAATTAAGACTGGGGCGACAATTCCTTATCATCACTTTCTCCGAAACGTAAGCGAATCACAACACAGAAGATCGAGAGGCAGAGATAGCGAAGACAATCTAAACATAACAGGACTAAAAAGTTCAGATTTTTTATCATAGAAAAGCTATAACTGAAAACAGATCAGAGGACATGGCAAATCAATCACTCCGCCGAAGCAGATCAGACTGGGTGTCACAAAACATTATGCCGTTTCATCATATCCATAGGCTAAATCCTAAGATTAAGATAAGAAGCATACCAAAAAAGAAAAAAAATTGAGAATCAGACAGAAATAGTCAATCACCATGTTGCATATGGATGCAAAGTAAGACTGGGGCGACAATTCCTTATCATCACTTTCGTTGAGAGGACAAAGATAATCAAGACCAAAGGCAGAGAAGAAACACGATGTTAGAGGGATTGGTAAGAACTACGAAACTAGGGATTTTGTTTTTGAGGCTGTTGAGTCTCTTGCGAAAGCTAAGCGTAGGGCTTTGACCATTATATAGTAGCTGTGAGGGTTTATGAGGTTAAAGACCTTAAAGGGCGTGAGCGGCTAAACACGGACCGGTTCAGTTTGGTTTACTTTAATTTATCCGGTATTCAAAAATTCTCAAGGTTTTGGGTAGGGTTTTAATGAGAAGTCAAAACATGAGAGGACCCATCTTTCCTTCACCTTCAAGATGTCTTTGTATAATTGTATTTAATCAAATCTTTTGTACATCAAAGGACTAACAACTTCTACATCATCTTCTCATTTACATATGTCTTTGTCTCTACATATTTCTTATAAATACTTACACCCACATTGTCATCTCTCCTCACCGTATATATGGTTCAATCCACAAGTTGATTTGCAGATATAACTGATTACCTACTTGTGACCCTTATGACCACAGACAAGAATTAGAGAAGCATGTGTTTGTGTCTGGTTTGTCTTGCCCTCTAAATGTTGTTATAAAGATTTGCATACAAGATTCCCACATGGTTGTGTCTTCGCACCATGTTTTAATCCACAAGTTGATTAGCAGATATGATTGATTACCAACTTCGGACCCTTCAGACAAGAAAATACAGAAGCATGTGTTTCTGTTTGGTTTGGTTGCTGTAAAATTTAGTAGTTTCTCCTTATATATAATGCAACACGTCTATTGCATTCTTCATCAATCATAACTTGCATTCATAGAGTTCTACAACAAGTTACAAAACTTTTTTCCTTGTTCCTCTCTAAGAAAAAATATTCTTCCTCCTAAAAATGATGAACACAAAGAAGCTCATGAAGATGGCCAAGAAATGGCAACAAAGAGCAGCCCTTCACAGGAAAAGGATCTCATTTCAAAGATCAAGTGCTGCTACTAGCTCAACCGCTACAGAGAAGGGCTGTTTTGTAGTTTACACAGCAGATAAAACCCGCTTTGCTTTTCCGTTAAGTTACCTAAGCAACTCTGTTTTTCAAGAGCTCTTGAAGATATCTGAAGAAGAGTTCGGCCTCCACATCGGTGGACCAATCACCCAATCACATTGCCATTCGATTCGGTTTTCTTGGAGTATCTAATCAAATTGGTTCAACGACGAATGGATGACGACACAGAAAAAGCTCTGCTAATGTCAATCTCTAGTGCTAGATGTTCTTTACATTGTTCTTTGCAACAACAAGAACAGAGTAATCAACAATTGTTTGTATTTTAGAAAATCAGAACGTAGCAATTTCTGCTTTTGTATAGATACTAGTGTATTATGTTAAAGAGTGATTATTTCAGAAATACAAAATATTACTTTAGTCTCTCTTTAAGCCAGTTCTAAATTAACTTTCATGTAAATGTAAACCAAGGAAAGCGAAATAACTTCAACATCACTTGTTTTGACGGTTTACTCAAAACTGTTTTGCTATGAAAATTTGTGTCATAAATTATGGTACATTGGTTAAAAGCTTTCATTTCTTCAAAGGAATACAAGAATGGCCAAGAACAAATACAAACAGCTTCAAGGAAATGTTAAATGTTAAATTTTAGCAGTAGTTGAGTCGCTGGCAAGAAAATGTAAGGACCTACATGCTCTTCCTCTTTGATTCACTAGCACTTGTCTTTCTCTTCGTCTTGGTTCACTAGCACATGTCTTTCTTTGTATCTATCTCTCTGATCATTAATTGTAACCACATATTTTGTCCTTGGCCTATTATTCTTGTGACTCACATTTGATATAGCTAATGGATCTACTAACCAACCTTGGACCATTTTGCTAATTAATAAAGCTGCTTAGAAACATGAGCTTGGATTAATTTGGTTTCGCTTCTGTCATAAATGTAACAACAGCCCTCGCATTCTTCAACCAACGTCTTACCCACATGATCATGTCTTCTCACCAAAAGTTTGTGTAGCGCACAAGTTGATTTCCTCACACAATTGATTTTACGAACTCGGAACCCTAATGATCACATAGAGTACAAACATAAGCATGTGTCGTGTCTAGTTAGGCTGATGTGGATTCTGTCACAGAGCCTCTCTAAACCTAATAATTTCTCATTCTATATAATGAAACAAAGTTTTCTTCATCACACCTTGCATTAATTCAAAGACTTCTGCAACACAGCAAACATTTAGTAGTTTTTTCTTTCCAATTTGCAAGCTTCTCCCAAAAACATAATGATGAACACAAAGAAGTTATTGCTCAAAAAAAAAAAAAACACAAAGAAGTTGATCAAGATGGCCAAGAAATGGCAACAACGAGCAGCCTTCACAGGAAATGTCCTTCCAAAATCAAGTACTAGTACTATTTCGAATTCAACAAAAAAAAAAAGATTCCAAAATTTTTCAATGATGGAACTGTTCTACTTTACCACTTAATCTAGTAAATTTCATTTTGTTCAGAAATGGGTAGGGGTTCCCTTGTGAACGAAAGAAAACAAGGAAGAAATTCCAAGATGCTATTTGGATATTACATCAACGTACCAAGGCAAAAATTCTGTAATTTCTCCAAAATCATCGAGAAAGTTTAAGAATAAGTACCATGTCTGAATTGGATAAAAAGCAAAAGGAGACAAACTGCCAAAGAATCTACCTTTTGTCTTCTGTAAGAACATCTTAAAAAACTCTTAAAAATTGGACAATACTTTCTACATGTACAAAGAGCAAAGCCAAGAATCTTGGGTTTCATGACATTTGCCTTAAACTTGAAGCTATCAACTTTACAACTCTCTAATAAACCTTTCTTTTATTATCAGCATCCTTAGCAAGAAAAGAACAATGCACGTTAGTATATAAAGTAGCTTCATTATGTCTCGTTCCAAACATAAGAACAAGCCTAATTTTGCCTCATTCATCTTTCTTCTCCCGCTACTGTAGTTTTTCAAAAGGAGAAATGGCGGGTGAGCAAATGAAACCTGTTGCTTCTCTACTTTTGGTGCTGAATTTCTGCATGTATGTGATCGTTCTAGGCATTGGAGGATGGGCCATGAACCGAGCCATCGACCACGGATTCCAAATCGGTAAGAACACGAAAAATATTCAGAGTCGTCTCCAACTATGATTTGTTTGCTTTTGGAATGAATAATTTGCCTTTTTTTTTTTTGTTGTTTAACTTCTGACATTTCGGGGTTCTTGTGAAAACAAATTTGAGCAGGCCCTGATTTCAATCTTCCAGCACATTTCTCTCCAATTTATTTTCCGATGGGAAACGCAGCCACAGGATTCTTTGTGACATTCGCGTTGCTGGCGGGAGTAGTTGGTGCAGCTTCCACGATCTCAGGCCTTAGCCACATTCGTTCTTGGACCGTGGGAAGCTTACCGGCTGCAGCCGCAGCTGCCACTATTGCCTGGACCCTCACAGTTCTTGCCATGGGGTAAATATAAACTACATCAACCTCTCTCATTTCAAAAGCAACACACGACATGTTTTGAGACATCGATGGTAAGACTAATCATTATTTGTCAACAGATTCGCCTGGAAAGAAATCGAGCTTCACGTGCGAAATGCAAGACTGGTGAGATTTTTCTCTCTTCGCAAATCTTATCGATCTAACTTTTGGAAAACCCACATTTATTGACTTCCTCTCCTTTTCTCTGTCTTCTTCTCTGTAGAGAACCATGGAGGCGTTCTTGATCATACTCTCAGTCACACAGCTTCTTTACATCGCTGCTGTTCATGGTGTGAAGAGACCTACTTAACGAATCATGGGCTTTCGGGTTTCTTTCTACTTTTCATGTCAATCATCCCGAAACTCGGGACTGAGTGTGTGAGTGTTTGTGTGTGTGTGATTTTATTTTCATAGGAAGTTGAAGTAAAGCTTAAGTTAAATTCATGCATTCTTTGTGTACAAAAGGATCAGATCTTGTTTTGTGTGTGTGTGTGTCACTCTGTGTTCATGGAATAAAATCCAACTTTGAGGCTTGGAATGGATCACGCTTCTACATATATCTAATGAACTACATGGAGGAGATAAATAATTTAGTCTCATGAATCTAAAATCCATTTAATGAACAAATGAAGAAGATTGTATTTCAAAAGAAGAAAATGAAATTTAACCCTATTAAGGATGTTGGTCTTGTTTGTATGTTGCTAAAAGCTGCCCACATTATTATCTATCAAAGATAATGTACAAAGAAGAGTGTACGGACCGTCAATCCTGTTCTTCTGGGTTGTCTCTGAGCTTTGGCTGTCATGCGCCTCCACCTTCATCTAACTCCTGCTCTTCCGCAGCACACTGCAGAATACACGTTAATGAGTCGGGCTTAACATGACATTGTTAAAGATTCACATAAGAACAGCACAAGGATTTGATCCCTGAGGGATAGTGGAGAGAAACTACAAGAATCTGATCCTTTTACTGGGAAATGTTAAGAGATGAGTTTATGCTAACTGCTAATTATGACAAGATTTTGTGATAACCCAAACAAAACAACATCGAAGTAGCTAATAGCTATCAAGAAATGCAAACAAGGAAAACAGGAAACTAAACTTGAGGGAAAGTATTTTATTATAAACACAATCAAAGTTTCTAAGAACAGAATGATGTGACAGACAAGGACGCAATTATGCATTGGCATATGAACTTCAAAATCCTGCGAGACTATAATTTAGTTGTAGCTCGACCGAAAGTTCTTGGTGTTAAGTGACCAAGCACTAAGAGTCTAAGACCAAGCATGAGTTGTGTTTTTAGATAGCTTGGTGTCTGACAGTAGTTCTAAACGATTTCAGTAACTAATATAGAATAACAAGTACAACAATTAAATAATTGGGAAAGCCTCTAGGAGAAGGTTTTCAAAGTGGTTAAAGATTGAAACTCTGAGCTAAACAATCTACTTAAGAGCCACTCACAATCCAAGATTCTAACTCCATGAACTCTCTAACCACACCATTTAGATGGTCAAAGTAGTTTCAGTGAAATATTAAGGATCCGAAGGACATCATTACAAAAACAGGACATATTGTAGGTCATGCAAGATCATAGTAATTAGGAATTTCAACCAGATATGAAATACATCTAGCAAGAATCATAAACCAAGACTAACCTCCTGTGTTTATCTATCGGATCCTGTCATAGCATCAAACAAACCGCAGCAACTTAACCACGAAGTTCGGACGGCTGGTGGCGCAGGCAACAAAAGACGCTGCATACGTCACAGGAGATCCATTACAGCCAACTGAAATAGAGAGGAATCCACATGTATATGATGCAAGAAGAAAAAAAGAGATGCTACCTTTTCCTCAGCGGATACTGGAACTTCAGATTCTCTTTCACTCTCGACTTTTTTGCTTGTTCCAGCAGCAGCCACCTTACCATTATATATTTCCAGATTCTTTCCATCAGACTTCTGTTTGACCAAATTCGAGTGTGTTGAGGTCTCAGCATGCTCACTCTTTTCAGGAACCACTTCTTTGGAGGCAGAAACCACAGGTTTGACAGGATCGACAACAGGAGAGATTTCCATAATCGGATCACCACAAGCATCCTGAGAAGGTACGTTTTTAGCGGTCTGAGTAATGTTTTCATAAGAGAATTCCTCCACAATATTCTTCTTGTCATTCGTTCCTCTTTCAACAGCAACAGCATTACCACCATTTGATCCTATTCCCTGAGTAACATTTGAATCTCCTGACATCTCTTGAGCAGTGTCCTTCACCGAACCGGGTGATATAGCAGCAGATGGATCTTTTGTCCTATCAAACTCTTCATTTCCTTGAGAACCAGGAGAACTCAAATTGCTATCACTTTCCCTATCATCTTGGCTTCCATGTTCATCATGTCCTGACATGTTTATGTTAAAAATTCAAAGATCAAACAAAAAAACAACTGAGCAGTGAGCACAGAAAAACACTTTCTCTTCCAACAAAGTCTACCTCAAGTTCAAGTTCTTCTGCCAAATTATAGAAAAGATCTTTATAGCTCAGAACAGATTTATTGAACAGTAATCAAACAGATCTCTACAGATAAATCATGAAAATGGTCCAAATTTCGACGTCAACAACATTGAAGACGAAACAATCGACCTAGCAAACAAAACAACAAATCCCGAAACCAACAAAAAATCGAGAAATGTACCATGGAGATTATCGCCATTGGAACCCTTATCGTCCGTACTTGTACCAATCGCTTCCTGCTGTTGCTGCTTCTTCCTCAACGCCTTCCTCTTCTTCGCACCGGGAGGCATGATCGATCGAAGCAATGGAGTGAATAGTGAAACTGTTGGTTCGCTTCAGAGTTTGTTTCTCTCTCTCTCTCTTTCGCTGGAGTGTGAGTTGTTGGTGTGTGTGGACTGCGTTCTTCTTTTTGTCTCTACCTTGGGAAAAGCAGAATCTCTCGTAGAGGAAAGAGATAAGGAGAGAAGTCTTATTTATTATTATTATTCAACTCAACATGCCAAAATTTAACTCTTTATTGATAAATGAGTAAATAAGTTTTAATACGTAACTAATGAGCAAATAAGTAATTTAATTATTATTCAACTGAGTAGATATGTAAATAAGTAATTTAATTTGTATTCAACATGCCAACATTTCCATTAGTCATAATATTGATTTTTATCGACATAAAAGTCATCACCATATTTCCCAGAGGAAAAATGTGACAGCGAATAAACTAGTTTATATTGATTCAGTTCTCCCAAAATGGTTTATGCATATTGTTTACTATTTACTGCAAGTAATCTTTATTACCGTAAAATCTACTCTTACTTTAGCTGGTTACCAACTTACCAATTTAGAACCTATATAGTAGTTTTAATTAAATCCGAATCAATGCATTTTGCGAACGATAAAACAAAATTAATAATCGATAAACTTGTGCTACAAAGGGGAAATAAACTTTGATTTTTGTAAAATAAAAACAGAATATCCTTTATTGTCATGTTTTCTAGTTTGGAAAACTAGTGCATCACATGACTAATTTATAACTATACGACGACTCTTGTTTTTTATTTTTTATTTTTTTGTTCACACGACGACTCTTCTTAATAGTCTTTACTCTTTAGATTTACAATTAAGAATTAGAAAATGATCTCAAACACTTCAAGAGGACTTTGTCAGTAGAGACTAGAGAGAAGATAAAAAAGACTTTGTGAGGAGCATAATCAGGATTACCAAGTCAAGACTCAAAAACGTGAAATCCACCTGCCAAAAATCCAAACTCCATAGGCTACAAAAGAGAGAACCCACCTGAGGCACAGAGCAACAAAGACCAGAACTTGCTCTCGCTCAACACATACCAAAAGCACGAGATGAGAGCCACGGCATCATCATTGGTTACATTCAACCAGAAGATTATGCAGCGTTGCAAGAAACTCCTGATCAGAATCACCAGGAGCTGTCCCAAACGCCATTACCAGCATTTGAAGCTTCAGAAGACTCCGTCTTCATCATCTGGGAAGAAAACCACCAGAGTGCTGGCTTCGTTCTTCCTCTCCTTCCAAAAGAATAAGCAGAAGAAGGAGAAGATGAAGCGGCTTAACGAGCTCAGGAGCTTCTCGGATTCCGTCAGTGAAAAGAAGGCTTCAAACCCTGAATCAAGGAAGAAGGCATTCCCATCTAGTCTCACACCGTCTTGCCTTGGTCAAGGTAAGGCTTATTCACAAAAAGTCTCGCAAGATCTTGATGCATCTAGAGACAGCACAAGCGCATTCCTTCCATGACTCTATGTATTGCTTCTTTCAACTTTTGATTATGTGTATGTTGTAGGATCTCTCAGTGTCAATAGCATTTTACACTAAGACCCTAAAACTAACTCTCCCTCTCCGAATGTATTATGGATGCAAAGTAAATTCTTTGTAGTGCAGAATCCTAATAAGATTAAAATGATTTGTATGATTCAAAAAATCTATCAAAAAAATAAAACTTTGAATTGGAATAATAAATGATTACAGTACAAGAATCCAGAAGATAATTTCCATAACGGAAGAGAAGATAGACATCAAATCTTTTTTTGTATACATCTATCCTACAAGCACGGACCAATGTTGCTTCACTCCATACCCCAACCTTGAGGCATACACTTATCACAACTCACCACAGTTTTTTATGGATCAGCTCTCGGCAACATCTCTCTTGTATGATATGACCTAACATCAAAAAACGCAAGAAATGAAAATGTTCTCAACAAAGAAAATGATTACTGAGAAAAAAGCAAAACCAAAACAAATTCGCCAACTTTATGCAGCAGCTAAAAGGAACTCTGAGACCTGAGAGATTAGTCAAGATTAATGCTTTCATATCAATTCTAATAGAGGCCTTAGATTCAAGCTGATTTCACTAATCATATCCTACCAAATCAACAGTGCAAAATCACTAACGCAGAATCCACTTTCTTTCTCATTCTGAAATCGAAATGGTAAGATTTTTAAAAATTAGGAATCTGAAACCATAACAATCAATAAACAGCCAAGATTGGAGCAGAGAGCTACAAAACACCACGCAAACGCAACAAATTGAGATCGGAAAACCACATTACGCAAGAAGAATATCGGTCGAAAATTAAGAGAAAAAGAAAAAGGTTAGGACAGAAAATAGTACCATTCCCAACGAATCTATACGAGCTTGAGAGAAGTGTATCCATGGCCGTAACTGTGGGCAACTACAAGATGGTCTTAAACACCCTAAAAGAGTGAGATTTACTTAATTAAAGTGAGCTTATAAAGAGAGAAAGAGCACAGATATCGAGTGAGAGAGACTTGTTGCCGTTACGCGAGTCCATTCCAAGGCTCTCTCTTTGTTTTTGTCGCTCTTTTTTCGGAATTAAAATAAAACAAAATATCCCCGCGCATTTTAATTCGACTGAGTATGGGCCTTTAATGGGCTAATACTGGGCTTTATGTCACGGATAAATATCCCTCTTCACCTCCGTCTTTCTGTTAGACGGACTTCACTTCGACGGAGCTGAACGGAAAAGTAACTGATCCGAGCGTCGAGAGAGAGAGAGAGAGAGAGAGAGAGAGAGAATGGCGGTTGAGGGAGATTCAGTATCAGCGATTATGACGGAAGAGGAGAATCGCGATCCCAACACGACGAACCCTATCCGTATAGAGAAGCTCTTTCCGGCGATCAAGGCTATCCGCGGCGAAGAAGAAGCTCCGTCGAAGGAGAAGAAGAAGATCACGTGCGGTGGGAAGTACAATTCGTGGAAGAAACCGAAACAAACCTCCGTATCCCATCAGTCGCACGCCTTCCAGAATTCTTGGACACTCTGGTTCGATAGTCCTTCCTCGAAATCGAATCAAGCCACGTGGGGAAGCTCTTTGAGAAACCTGTATACGTTCGCTACTATCGAGGAGTTCTGGAGGTGAGATTCATGTTGAATACATCTCTTTCTTCTTGCATATCTTCGCTACTTTCTTTGGTTTCCCTGAGAAAAATCTATGCTGGATCCTTTCAAGTTTTGTAACTTTTGAGTAAGATATCAGAGATGTTATTGAATCAGCGGCTCGTGATTGTTTCCATTAGTTTGGTTTTAGGTTACTTCTATCTTAAGGTATCCTGATTTTCTTTTGTCATGGATAAGTTTGAAGCTCTGTTTGTTTAACTACTTGATGCAGTCTTTACAATAACATGCATCCTCCAACCATGTGGGTTCCTGGGGCGGATCTCTACTGTTTCAAAGATAAAATCGAACCGAAATGGGAAGATCCTATTTGTGCTGATGGAGGAAAGTGGACTATGATGTTCCCTAAGGCTACACTGGAATTCAACTGGCTTAACACGGTATTGTTAACTTTTTTCCAGGAGTTTCGTTATAGTTTTCCTTAGGCCATGCTGCTTGTTGGATGCATTTTGTGATTCTGTTTTGTCTCTTGCTACTTGTTATAGTTACTTGCGTTAGTTGGTGAGCAATTTGAGCAAGGAGATGAGATTTGTGGGGCAGTTTTGAATTTCAGAACGAGAGGAGATAAGATCTCTATATGGACAAAGAACGCTGCAAATGAGGAGGCTCAGGTAAGTCATTGTTGTTTATATGTAGACGATAATAAACAAAAGAGGACTTGCTTTGAGGAAACACAACATGTAGAGAGTGGATTAACTAACAGGGAGACTAAGAGAATCTAATCCTTGTTTCCTCCATACAAAATATATACATCGGCTTAGTTTTGGGGGCAATTTAAAATCCTTTGTTCTGTTCATATGAGGTATTTCTTTCCGGACTGATATCTTGTTGCTCTTTGCTGCAGCTAAGCATTGGGAAACAGTGGAAGGAGCTTCTTGGTTACAATGAGACAATCGGATTCATATTTCATGTAATTATTTCTTCAGCTATTTGTAACTTCTCTCTTAAAACTGCATTGTGCTATTGTGACTTGTCCAATTTCTTTTCAGGAGGATGCAAAGACTCTTGATCGTAGTGCTAAACCTCGGTATGCTGTATGAGATTTTCACGTTTCTACTTCTCAGCTTCCCAGAAAAGGAAAAGAGGAGTCAAAAGATGACCTTTAGTTGCTTCTGATTCTATCTTTTACTGTAAAAAGATGCACATTTTGGGTTTGACGGGATTAGCGTTCTCTCACTTTCAAACTAAGCAGAATTGGTGAAATGGGTTTTAATCAAAGTGTACATGATATTCGTAATTTTCAGTGATATAAAGAAAAAATGAATTTCTTACGTTACTATCACTTGTCAGTTGTCACAGTTATATAGTATTTATTTTGTTTTGTTAGGTATCATTTGGAACTCAGTTATTGGTTATATTTTTTTCTTATGACCATAACAGAATAGCTGTTGAAGAAAGAAAAAACCATAAATAAATTAACCAGAAACATTTCCCCGCCAAAACACAAACCTTTATATTGTTTAGTAGTCCTGAACATTTTAACCGAAACAGAACCGAAATAACCGAAACTGAAATTAAACCGAATTTTATAAAACATTCATTGGATATTGAATTGAGAATTTACGGATAACCGAACCGAAACCGAACGGATAACCTAATAACCGAACAATGATCCATATACCTAAAAATATTATTTATAGTTATATTTAAAATAACAAAATAATTTAAAATTAACCAAATATTACTAAAAACCGAATTATATAAAATTATCCAAAACTTTTTATCCAAAATATCCTAGATTATCCAAATTACCCAATATTTTATCCGATTTACCCGATATTATATCTGAATTATATGTATTTTTATCCAAATTACCCAAAAATATAATAAAAAAAATCGTAATCAAACCGGAACCAAACCAGACCACGATTTTTTCAGATACTATCGAACAAAAACCGAAATTTTTTTGTCCTGCATCACTACTCAAGAGCTCGACAAATGCCACATGAGGTAATCCTTCTGTTGCCGTTTATTAATTAGCAAAGATGATTTGGTTGAATCAATTAAAAGATAACATACGCTTTGGTTAATATATGAGAATTGGCATCCTCAGGAACAAGTTTTTTTGAAGACTTATTCTGGTGGTTATTAATGTTGATACGGCCAAGACAACTATAGGCGACGTCAAGCGGAGGATTACTCAGTGTCGTGGTGATCCAGAGCCGGCCCTGACTATAAGCCAATGAAGCATGGGCTTGGGGTCGGTTATGTATTATTAAATTTAAGGGCCAACAACTATACGAAATATTACTTAGCTCTATTGGTAAAATCTCCATGTGAATAGGTTACCTAGGCTGGGTTCGAGTCTTGTAGAAGACTTTTTATATTATTCACTTTTTTCTTTTAAAAAGTGATAGATAATGGGCCAAATTTTATACTTTGCTTCTTGGCCTGTAATTCTCAGGACCGGCCCTGTGGTGATCAGATGATTCTCTACAGTGGAAGAATCTTAGACGAAAACTTCACACTACAATATTATGGGATTAAAAACTTTTCCGTGCTCAATTCCTCTTTGAGGCTAAGAGGAGGACCAACAAAGGGGGAGAAGAAGGATTACGAATTTGCGGAAGCTCAAAATTTTGTTCAAACGGTTCATCAGTTCGTAGACAATCTTAGTATTAGTAGGAAATATATCAGAGCTAAACATCCGGACCAGCGGTTGGAAGTTCTTCTTCATTGGAACCTGACAATCAAGGATTTAAAAAAATGTCTCAGTGACTACATGTCGGTTGGACAACTAAGTAATCATATTGTTCAATCTGATTATGGTTTGCTAAATGAAAATGTAGAAAAAACAGTGAAATGGGTTCTAGGATTCAGGGTGGATGAAGAGTTTTTGTCTTGGAAGAATGCTTATGTTCTTTATTCATGGAGAAGACAGTACGTCTGAAAAGCTTCCCGAGTCATCTTCATCTAGTGGGCTTTCGCAGTTTGTATCTACAAAGAAACAGGAGGATATTGTAGGTGCAACGTTTTGGACGCGAGTTCAAAAATTGTGCATTTTTTATAAAGATCATATAATGATAACAATATAGAAAAAAATATGTTAAAGTTTCATAAGATAATCAAATTCCATAAACTGTTATAAGAAAAGTAAAAAAAAAATTATTATTGAAATATAATTATTTTTTTTTGCATTTTTTCATAGATGATCAATTATTAAACTCGTATAGTCAAAAATTTTAACCATAGCTGTCTCAATTGACAAAAAATCAACTCATTTGGGAGTTGTTATTGAATTTGTGTTTTTAGTGTGTTTTGATGTAATTGAATTATGAATTATTTTTTTGGATTTTGATGAATTTGTCGATGATGTATTTTGAAATACAAGATAAAACTCATGTATTTGCTTTTTAATTAGGAGAGAAAATACATTGAAATCCACTAAAACTTAATTCTAAAATAATCAAAAAGAAAATGAATAACACTGACTTTTAATGTATTTTGAAATACATCAAACAAATAATCCAATAATATTTTTTTCAATGAACTTTAATGTGCTTTTAAAAAAAAAATGATTCAATAACATTGGATTTAGTTATGCAATTAAAATATACTCAAATACAATAAAAACTTCAATCTAATAAGACCTCATTAATCTCTTTTGTGACAAGGTGAACCGCAAATAATTTTTTATTAGCTTCAACTTTGAAGAACTTCTTTGAGCTGTAGCGACTGATACGGAATAGTCAACACTATGCGATAAGTAATTTCTGTGTTCTGATAACAATCTTATATTTTTTCAAAAAATCAAGCATTTCAATAGAATTCCATTGGTATTGATTCTCGGAGAATCTTTAATTTCATAAACAAATCATCACCAACAATGTTTGAATACATACCATTTTATAAAAGAAGCTTATAAATTCAAATATGATACCTGTAAAATATCCTCACTTGCGATTGCTAGTTTTTAAAAATCAAACAAAATTCCCAAAATTTATTCATACCTTCAAAATTAATCTATATATAACTTATTTTTTCTATAAAATAGATAAAAAAAACTCGTATCATTTTAATTTGAAACCTTGAAAAACTCGTATCATTTTTTTATGTTGTTCATGTATGTAGTGATAAAAAAAAATCTGGACATAAGGAATAGTTATGTGATGTTTACCTTTAGGATGATGAAAGAAAATGAAAGTGGGATGGCGCAATCGAGTGTGTATCCACTTCGTCCCGGTAAAAAAGATTGTAAGTTTTATATAAAAACTGGTCGATGTGGCTACCGAGAAAATTGTCGTTACAATCATCCAAAGGTGAGAAACAAAATTATCTTATTTAGCTTATTCTAAGTTGAAATGTTCCTTATAGCTTACTTACTGGTTTGAAACATCTTAATAGGAGATTCCACCAGTGAAGTTTAATCTGCCAAAATGTGAGGTACGAATGCATTTTGTTGAGCGTGATGCACATTTGATTTAAGCTTATTGTCCATCTTAACGTAAAAGTAACACAAGTTGTTCTAGTTCTGTAATCTCATTTAAGAGGTAACAGTTTGCTCTTCTATATGCAATTCGTTGCAGTATTTTCTGGAAGGATATTGCATGCACGGCTCAGATTGTGTATATGACCATTCATGGGAAAGGGATGGTGCTGAACATATGCGCCAGGTAATTTCATTGCGGTTACTATACTATTATCATCAGCCAAATGTGGAAAGACTTAACTGAGTCTCTTCTTCAGGTTCAGAAAAGACACATAACAGAGTCAAGTCTAAGTCCAAGTCCAGAGAAGAGGGTAACTAAAGCTAAATGTCATATTCTATATTTTTATTTACTGTTTTAGGTTACTTATACGTTAATTCTCAGGCAAAAACTATTCTGGGACTTGAGAAGAATTTTCAGGAACAGAGACAAGTGAATATTGAGAAGCAGAGGATAGAGAGTTTGAGGGTAAAGAAACTGAAACATGACCTGATTATGTTCTCTAGTAGTAGATGATAAAGATGAAACAGAGTTTACTCTGTTATTTACTGTGAATTCTCATTTGGTTTTACTTATTCTCAGGAGACGCAAGAGAATCATAATGATGAAGAATCTGGAGGAACAGAGGAAGAGAGATATTGAGAGGCAGAGGAGGGAGGCTTATATATGTAATTGTTTAAGTTTGGTGTTATTCATAAGATTTCAAGTACTTCATTTAAATTCAGTGTTATTCTAAATTACATAATTTTAGAAATTTTTGTTTCTTGAGTAATTTGGAATGAATTTCAATGAAATTTCATAAATAAATTATTATGTTCAAAATTTAATGTATGTTACATAGATTTTAGAATCCACACAAATTATTTACTTTAAATAACATCAAATTTAAGATTAAAAAAATCAACTTTAAATCAATGATTGATCATGTTATCTCATCTTCAACTGTCAAAATTCGTAAAAATGGGTTTTATAATCAAATGTACATGATTTAGTAATTTTCATAGTGGTAATAAAGAAAAAGGAATTATAAGATTTGTTACCTCACTTTGTAAATTATATATTTGTTTAAGTATCATTGGAACTCGGTTATAAGTTATATAACCGTAAAGAAGAGCCGTTGGAGAAGGAAAGAGAAATCCGTTAAATACCGTAAACCATTCCCCGCCAAATCAAATCCCAAGATGAAAGTCAAAATGATGCAAATATTTAAATTCTTGCTTTATAGAATGATGTTTGAAAACTAAAAATTCAGTAAATATGCATTAATATATCTTGGGACGTCGGGTCAATTATAATTACTGTTATGGAAACATAGCATGTTTGAGTTTTGGATATAAAGAATTAAACTCTTCTTTGATTTGATTTCTTGAGAAAGAACAGGCGGTGAGATAACAGAAAAACAAAAACGGAATAAGAGTTGGCATTGAAGAAATAAGTCGGAGAAGTCAGTCAAAGAAACTGATACGAGAACATACTCTCAGCTCAATGGCATATACTCGGGAGAATCTGCAAGAAGGCCAGAGAAGAAGAAGAAACAATGAAACAGAGTCAAGTTCCATTGAAGAAACGAATGTAAACAACTTATTTTGGTGATCGACTTACGATGTTATTACTGTGATTTATCATTTGAGAGAAGTCAAAGACGCCATGGAAACAGAGTCGAGAAAGACCTTATGATTATGTCTCGCGTAGGGGTGATGTTTTAGTTTAACGCTTTAGTTTAATTTTGATTCTTAAGGAGCGAAGTCCGGATATGAGGCCGATTCGATCAGGGAGGAAGTCTTATGAGAGAAACGATTGGGGATACGAAAGAGATTCAAGATCTTGGGCAGAGAATAGGGTAAAGAAACTGAACAAGAACTCACTACTCTGTTCTTTACTGTAGATTAGTATGATGAATCAAGAGTCAATACGAGCTACCTTTTCTCAGGAATACGAAAACTCGGGTCGAAGAGTGAACGATGCGGGTCGGATTCCTTATCACAAAGAGGAGCCATACGCAGACATACGAGAGAATCGGCAACAACAGAGACTGAGAGATGCTGAGATGCAGCAGAGGAGAAGCCATGAAACAGAGTCGAGATTAATGCCACATAAGAAGAGGGTAACGAAACCGAACATGGAATTTACTCTGTTCTTTACTGTGTATAATTGTTGTCCATGTGAATTACTCAGGAATACGAATACTCGGGTTTAAGATACAACGAGCCGGTTCAGATTCGTGATCACAACGAGCCATACATACGGGACAATATTCAGCAACAGAGCGTGAGAGATTCTGAGATGCAACACAGGAGAAGCCATGAGACGGAGTCGAGATTCCAGCAGCAGAGAGTGAGAGATTCTGAGATGCAACAGAGGAGAAGCCATGAGACGGAGTCGAGATTCCAGCAGCAGAGGATGGTAAAGAAACTTAGAGTTCTTACACGGTATGCTTCGTTTGATCTAACCTTTTTTCTTCTAATTTTGATTCTCAAGGATTGGAGAGGGAGTCCGGATGGGGAAAGGAGTGAATCCAGAAAGAGATTTGATGAGAGGACTCAGATGGGATACGAAACGCAGAACTCGAGTGTGTATCCAAAGCGTCCCAGAATAAAAGATTGTCCCTTTTATCGAAAACATGGTTGGTGTGGCTTTGGAAGCGATTGCCTTTACAATCATCCCCGACCTATGCGTCAGGTAATTTCATCACAGTTACTATAGTATTAGTTTGGTTCAACGTTTTCTTTTGACTTTGGTTCTTAGGCTAGAACTATGGATGACAGAGCAAGAACTATTCCGGATGCCCATGAATAGTTACTGTTTTAAGTTACTTAAATGGATTTGTTCATTCTCAGGAGAGAATTATCCGGGACACCCGAGATCGTGATCCAAGACAAAGATCCCAGGAAATGATTCAAAGACGCCATGGAAATGATTGGGTGGTTAATATAGAGAAGAAGCATAACAGAACCCTACCTGAAATATTTGATGAAATAGTGTCTGGACACTTGGTAAAAAAAATGGATGAAGACTTGACTCTTTGTTCTTAATTTGGTTTTGCTCATTTCATTCACTCCTTAGACTTAGCTCGTTGCTTTTTCTTCAAACAAACAATCGTAGTTGAAGGAAGAGAGACAGAGAGAGAACACTGAGAGGCAGAGGAGAGAAGCTCAAGAGGATGCGCAGGAACGTAGACAGAGAGACACCAATTTGCGGCAGAGATGTTTTGAGAAGAGAATGAGAGAGGCTCGAGAACAAAGATTGATGGTAAACTAAACTGAAACAGAGTAAATCTGCGAGGATTTTAGTACTGATTGTTTCGGTTTTACTTTTCCCCAGGAGACACCAGTGAATCACAACGTAGATGCACATGGTCAAGACATTCTGCAAGAACAGAGACAGAGAGAGAACATTGAGTGGCAGATGAGAGAAACTCAAGAGAATGTGCAGGAACACACGCAGAAGGATATTGAGATGGAAAGGAGAAAGGACGAAGAGACTTTCGAGGAACAAAGACTAAAGGTAAAAAGAAAAGTGAAACAATATCTGACTCGCTTGTTCACTCTCAGTATCTTTCTTGTCACTGTGCATTCTCATTTGATTTACTTTTTCTGAACACAAGCTTGAGGAACAGAGACAGAGAGATATTGAGAGGCAAAATAGAGAGGCTGGAGATGGTGTGGAGCAACAAAAAAGAAACTGAAACTCAAGAGAATCTGGCGGAACAAAGACAGGGCAATATTGAGATACAGAAGGGAGAGGCTGAAGAGAGTGTGGACTAGCAAATATTGAAGGTCGAGACTCGAGAGTTAGGAAAAGTAGATGATCATGATGAAACTAGTTGAGTAGAAACGTAATCACGTAATATCAAAATGTAGTCATCAATATTCTTGTATGCTCAAATTCTCATCATAAACTTAATGCAAATACCGAAATTCACTGCATCTTTAATTCTCTGTTCTGACATTAAACAAAAATAATTACTTAATTTTCTTGTATATGTGTTCTTAAAATCTACAGTATCAAAATTTGATGTCTCGTTTTTGTCCCATTTGTTCACATTTCACGACCTTGTGTCCACTCGGAATGAATATATGGAAAATGAGACCAACTTTTGTTGTAAGTTGCATCTTTTACTTTTGTAAACCTCTTTCTCTTCGATTAGCATCGGTTTAACATTTACGTGATGGAATAGTGGCGGGATACAAACGAGCGAAAATGGTAAAGAAACTGGTTTTACTGATCTCAGTCGCTTATGATCCTGAGTCCTTGAACTAGTTCTGTTTCTTTTTCTTCAAACAAACATCGTACTATATTCCAGAGAATTGCAGCGTTAATGCTCAAAGCGAACTTGCAGGAACAGGCACATATGGAGAGGCAGATGAGAGAGGCTCACGAGAATGTGCAGGAAAAGAGACAAAGTAATAATATTGGGTGACAGAGTAAGAGAAGCTCAAGAGGGCGATGGATTTTAAGAGGAAACAGAGCTACAAGACACATCAAAGAGAGCCCTCAGATGATTTCTTTGGACGCAAGAAACTGATATGTTTCCTTAGTGAAATTTAGTTGCTTGTGATCTCTACTATGCACATTTAGGGTTTTTGAGGTGATCAGCCTTCTCTCACTTTCAACTATCCCAACTGATGAAAAGTGGGATTAAATCAATTATATCCTAAACGTACATGATTTGTGGCTTCGAAGAATACTAATGTTCGAAATTGCATTAAGTCGGGCGGCCGGGTTGGATCGTATTAGAAAATCGGGAATATTGGGAGATTAATTTTAAATAATTTAATGTATTTTTTGTTTATTTATCCAGTTTAGTTATTCTGCATTTTTTTTTTCAGATTAATGGTTTTTTTAATTGGACCCAATTTTTTAAAAAAGCCCAATAAATAACTAAAGAAAAGTAAGAAAAGAAACTACATCCCACATCGACTAATAAGAGAAAGAGAAATGTCTAGCATCGTCTATAAATTAATACACTCACTCAATATAATTCAATTGCATGAAGGCTTCATAAAAGCTCAAAAATTATCAAAATTGTAGCCTTATTCACCGGTGTTAATCCGATTAAATGATTTAGGCGGCCGATTAAATGGTTTATGTGGTGGGTGCGAGTAAGTGACGTGGCCGATTATTCGATTCTGTTATGGTTTATTGGGCATAGGCATGATTTTATCATAATCGTGGCTGAGTGCCACATAAATTATAACCATAACAGAATATCTGTTGAAGAACAAAAAAAGAACCATAAATATACGCATAATCATTTTAGCCGATAATTGAGAAGAAAAAAAGAAAAACCGAGATGAAAGTCAAGTAGTGCCAAATATACACAAAATATGCATGTATATATATCATCGGACGTCGGATACAAAAACTGTTATAGAAACGTTTGAGTATTACTTTTAGACTAAGAAGAAAAACAAAAGAATGAAACCCATTCTTTGATTTGATTTCCAGCGAACAGTGAAGGAGTAGAGAACGTTGTTGACATTGAAGAAAGAAGAAACAGATACGAGTACTACTTACTCTCAACATAATGGCAGACGCTCCAGAGAATCTGCCAGAAGCCAAGAGAAGAAGAAGCGATGAAGCAGAGTCGAGATCCGTTAGAGAAACCAAGGTAAACAAGAAACCGAACAAGAACGTACTCTGTTCTTCGTTATGGGCTATTATGCTAAAACTTAGTGATCAATACGAATTCCTCAGAAGAAAGGAGACGAAGATGAGAGGCAGAGCTCTATTGGGTCTATTCCATCTTCCGATAAATCGAAAGAAGACGAAAACTGCATACAAGAAACAGAGTCCAGGCTAGAGAAGAGGGTAACTAAAGAAACTGACTTTTCTTCTTATGTTGTTTTCGATGATCCTGAGTCCTTGACTTAACCTGTTGATTTTCCTTCAAACAAAATATTGTAGGACGTTTCAGAGAATCGCAGCGTTGATGCTCAAGATTTACAAGAAGAGATCGAGAAGCAGAAGAAAGAGGCTCACGACAATCTGCAGCAACAAAGCAACGACGATACAGAGGGTCGAGATCAACAAAATGTGGAGCAACAGAGAGGTGTTGAGAAGAAGGGGAATGAGATTCGTTTCAAACTTGACCAGGTATTTTTTGAATTGTGAATCACCAAAAGGTTATGCATCTCTAAGATTTATCGCTTGTAATGCGTATATATATAATATACATCGACCCTCAACGATCGTCTTCGACTTTACAGTTTTATAATCGACAACGGAAGAAGCAGCAAGAGATGAAATCACAACAACAACAAGAAGAAATCGTTCAAGAGCAACAACAAAAGTCTCCTCAGAAACACCAGCCGTTAGCTTCTCATTTCAGTCTCTTCCCGGTAAGAAACAAAAGAAATAAAGAAGATGGATCAATTTCTTCTCTGAAATATGATTCCTTGGGGACTAAGTAATGTCTGGAATCCGCAGTTGGTGGAGAAATTAGCAGATGCGATTGAAACTGGAACACGAGATCAAAATTCTGATGCCCTGGTTTGTCTGTTTATATATATATATCTCTATCGAAATTCCTGTCTTCAAGGTAGTTTTTGGGGTTTCTAGGGTTCTTGGATGTTGAATTGTCTAGGTGGAATTGCAGGTGACTGAACTGAATAGCCAATTCAACAAGAGCCAAGAGCTGTTAAATTCGATTGCAGGATCCCTAGGATCTAAAACTATGGTAGTAACAAAAACGAAAACAGAAAAGCTTTGACATTTGGATCAGAGCAAAGTTTGTATGTTTTTTTGCTTACGGATCCTCGTGTGTTTCTATAGACTGTTGATGGAGAAAAGAGAAAACTAGAAGAAAGTGAGAAATTGCTTCAACAAAGAAGGTAAAGCAGATTGTTACAACATTCAGTATCATATTTTATTTGATAAGAATGATCGTGCTCTTACTTACACTTGTCTTCTCAAATCTATGGTCAGGGAATTGATTGAGGAATATAAGAAATCTATTGAAGATATTTCGAAGAAAGAGCCTTAGTTACATATTTCTTCCAAGATGCTTCGAATTACTCATTCAGCAACTTAGCTGCTAAAGGCCAAGAATGTGTAATCACATATTTTTTTTTTCTTTCATCGGATTATAATACAGTACCAATGAGAGTTCGGTTGATTATATTTGCTTCTAAAGATTACGTGCAAGATTAATAGCTACATATATATAGTTCTGAAAATGTAAATATAGTAAACTGCAATCACATTTGTATGAAAGTAGTTGAAGAAAATATGTTCTGATCATAACTAAATTTAGACATCAATATTCTTGTATGCTCAAATTCCTGTATTTTTCACTAAGGGAGATAAAAAAATCATAGAAAATATTGATATCTAAATTTAAGGGTGGTTTTTGAATAGTTCTTAATGAAACGTCTCTTGTTTTTATTTTCCTTTGGGGTTGAGCTGGTAAAAGCAGAGTAAGTCGTTACAAGAAAGGAGGAGTGAGATTCTGAATAAACAGAAGGGAATACTTTGAACTAGTGAACATATCGAATATAAGAGGAGAGGAGCAGGTTCGATAAGGATGAAAGACTGGTTGGTTAGTTAGCCATGTCTCGCAATTGATTATTCGGTTTGTGATGAACCTTTGCAAGATTTGGTTTGGTTCAATTGTTAATGATTAACCTACATCGTTTTTCAACATTCTTAAACCAAATTCCCAAAAACGAGGAATCTTATTTCAGGCTAACCGTGAAAGGTTTACAGATAATTATGCCAACAGGAAGAATACAAGAAAATAACACTCTGTAATTAAATATTTTGCTTCCATGGCCTTAGTATCAGTTTCACTAGAATCATGAAGAAAACATCAAAGGATATTCTTACATTTTTATTATTTTATGATAACTAATTTATAAACCCTACAAAAGTATTTATGTTGATGAACCAAAAGAATCAAGAACTTGGTTTTGTGATTTGGGCTAACGCTAGTCTTCTAAATCTATTAATCATGAATCATGTGGAAACAGATGTATAGATGTTCTTCTAGCTCTTGCAGTTGCTCTGAGAACCTTCTTCATGTCCATTTAACTCTCTCAATGTTTCTTTAAACACTTCGATCCTCCTATACTCTTTCCACACATCGTAGCTACGGTTTTTCTATGTTCGATCTCATCGCCTAATCTCCCGGTAAGTCTACTCAATGTGTTCAAATCATTCATCAGTATAAACATTCCTTAGCTGCAATGTCTGTTTGTGTTCTGAGCTTCTGACTTTTACATACGTACGTCATCTGAGTTTGACTTTCCCCTAAGTAAATATTATACGTTACCATTGGTCAACGTTTTGTAAGATGTAAGTTATTAGTTTTGGTTTACTGATCTCAATTGCTTATGATCCTGAGTTTACTGATATAGTTCGTTTCTTTTCCTTCAAACATTTAGAATCCAGATAATCGCAACGACAATGCTCAAGAGAATCTGCAGGAACAGGCAGATATGGAGAGGCAGATGACAGAGGCTCAAGAGAAAGAACGGAGACAACAACAACAGCAAGATATGAAATCACAACAACAACACAACAAGAAATCATCCAAGACCAAAAACAAAAGTCTCCTCAGAAACACCAAAGTTTACTGAACCCACCATACATGGACACAACAATGCATAATGAACACATTAATCACATTGTCGATTCTAAGATGTAAAACATGAATGAAAGACAGTGTACCAAATTATCGATATTAACAACTAAAAAACCAACAACGATTAGAGAGATAAACGAAGCAAAGTCCCCCCCACACCTATGCTTCAGCTTTGACGACAGCACTTGACATTTCCGCAGCTGCTGCTGCAGAAGAAGCATCACTCTCAAGAAGCCATTCCCTCGCGCAAATAAGAGCCTCCACAGTCTCAGGCCTCAGTGACGTCTTGTACTCATCCATCTCCCTCGGTTCCATGTCAAACACATAGTCAAAGGCTGCAGCCGACACTGGGATAGAGAGGATGTCTCTAGCCATCTTGGTCAAATTTGGGTACTTGAGGTTGTTCTGCTTCCACCAGTCGAGAACATCAAACTTCTGAATCCGAGGAAAGAGCGTTTCGTCAAGGTACTGGTCCAACTCTGATTTCAGATTCTGCCCTGCTGTCTCCATTATGTAGGTGTCGAAATCTGATAGTCCGTCTTCAGATGACGATTTTAGGGGCGCCGAGAGTGCCACGTATTCGCTGAAGAGCTCGTGGATCCCATCATCCACGGTCTTGATGTTATTCCCAGCGTCTTCTCCGAATATCTTGGAGAAACTGAATTCTACGAGCTTCATCTTGAACCGAGGATCCATCACAACCGCCATTGCCAAAACCAAGCCACTGTCCCTCCAGTACTTGTCAATCTTGTCTTTCATGGTTTTAGCAATACCTGCGACATAAGGATCTTCTCCCCCTATCGCACGAGAAAGATCTGACTGTGTCTTCCACACTTCATGGAAGAAGTGATCAGCAGATGGATTTCCAGTAGACTGAAGAGAGGAGGCAGTTTCGAATAATGGCTTCAGGAGTGTGCAAAGTGTCTCCACGTGCCTCCAATCTTCTGTTGAAGGAGGTTGCTTGAAGTCAGGATCAGCAGTGTCTAAGCAAGAGAACACTTCCTTCAACTCTGAAGCAGCCACAAGCATCTTATATGTTGTGTTCCATTGCGTCTGATCATCAAGATAAAGTACCTGATCGCTCGGAACTTGAAGCTGTGCCGTGAGCTCAACAAACCTCTCCTCGTGGGACTCTGAGGTCTTCAAGTGCTTCACACAGTCACGAATCTTCTTGATCACGTCTTTTCCTTTATCCAGCACATCTCTAGCAAGATCACTGAATGTTCGGGCAACGCAATTCCCTATCACCAACTGACCGTCAAGAATTCCAGGGTTCTTGATGCAGATTAGAGGTCTGATGTTTTCAACTGCAGCTTTAGTCGCCGGATGGTTGAAGGTAACGGAAAACAACTTTCCCTCCAGACCCCACTCAGCAACACAATTAGCAACAGCAAGACTCAGAGCTTCTTCAGATTCTGGGTAAGGTTCCATCAGAACATTGAGAAGCTTCTTTTGTATCTTCCAATCACTGTCAATGAAGTGACAGGTTATAAACACATAACCAAGAGTTAGCTTGGACGTCCAAAAATCCAGCGTGAGACATAAACGTCCAGGAATCGATTCTAACGACTTCATGACATTTTGTTTCTCTGCAAGGTAATTGGCCACACAGTCTCCTTGAACATTGTTGAAGCTCACAGTGTCAAAGCGAGGCTGAAGACTCTGCACGAAGGAGATGAAACCTGGATGCTCAACCATGTGAAGAGGGTAGTCATGCATAATGATCATCTTAGCAATCTCGTGGCGACACTTGTCCTGATCAAAAGCAACGTACGAACTACTGTTTTGGGTACGGTAACGCCTCCTCGGTGTCTCGCTCTTGGGAGTGTAGGGAGTCCTCGGCTGGCTGTCATTGTCATTGTCCTGGGTATGAACAAGCGCAGGACAAGTCCCATTATCAATATGACGCTTAAGATGGCTAGTGCCTGCCACTTTGGTGCCATTGCTGTAAGCAAAGCTCTGGTTACAGCCTTTGCAGAAAGCCCTTCTGCAACCGGGTTCTGTAACCTCGACTGTGAAGTGTTCCCACACCCGTGACTTCTTCTTGCGCCGCTTGATCGGTTGTGTCTCTGGTGATCTCATCTCAACGTCATTGTATACCTCCAATGCAGTTTCCATTTCTACAGAGAAACAACAAAAAAAGTGATGATTAAACAAACAGTTATGGTTACCCAACCCAAGGAGAGCCCAAAAACGCAGAGTTGGTTCCTATTAATTAAGAGACTGTGTGTTTGTTTTGTTGCTGTGCGTTTAAGAATTTATGAGTTTATTATGGGGCTAAAACTAAATAGATGCAATACACAGGTTTATTATACAACAAAGCGGAAGGAAGAAGAAGAAATAACATCGAAGCCCAAACCCCAGAATTGGTCCTTGTTGTGGTTTTAAGATAACGTAAAAGATTTTCTGACTTAAGAGTAAACGATTCGACCAGACAAACGAGACTTTTGCTAAAAGAGTCGAAAGCCTAAATATTTGTTTAATAAATTTTAATAGTTGGCGTTGGGCCTATCCATATGCGATCCGACCCACTGTAGATCCATCCAACAGATGGAGAGAGGAAAGAGAATAAAAAAAAAAACAGATCTGGAAGTCTTTTAAAACCGATCTGCAAAACAAAAACTACAGCCCAGGTTCAAACACGAACATAAATTCAACGGTTTTTTTGCTCAACAACACAGATAATTGAATTGTTTAACCAACTTTGTCAGTTTCAAAAATTGATTTGCCTCCTAAAAAAGAGTATATAAGAACTTTCTACCGTGGTAAAATTATTGACGGATTTTCGAAATAATTCGCAATCAGCAGATCGAGCTGTGAATTTCGCAGATTAGGACCAAAGTGTTCGCAAGACATATTAATTTCGAGAAGATCCAGCTAAAATAGATCCAGGAAAAGTCGAATATAAATTACCTGCGACGGAGTAAAAGACGGCGGAAGAAGGTGGTTCTGCAATATCCGGTACGGAGGAGACGGAGGAAACGAGCGGATCTCCGGGGAGGTGAGAGAGAGAAAAAACAAGATTTGGGCTTGATTCTTAAGAACCCGAGAGGCCAAATTAAAAAAAAAAAAGAAGATGAAGGCACTTTGTTATTATCTAATAAGATTGCGTCTAGGCTAGGTCGAGAAAGTTTTTAGAGCGGTTTTGGGCTGACTATTGGGCTTTTATAACGGCCCACGTTTTGGAAATTCTTAGTAACGATGAGCTCGCACGTGAGAGTTTCATAAAGGGTACGTGAACATGTGCCTCCTACTTTTATTTTGATAAAGTGAGACCACAGGATTGGTCACAAAAGATGAGTGGTTGGGATAAATATATCTAAAACGATGGTAGTAACAAAAACAAAAAAGCTTCGACATTTGGATCAGAGCAAAGTTTGTCTGGTTTTTTGCTTACGTACACCTCTTGTGTTTCTATAGACTGTTGATGGAGTAAAAAGAAAACTAGAAGACTGAGAAATTGCTTCAACAAAGAAGTTAAAGCAGATTGTTACAACATTCAGTATCATATTTTATTTGATAAGAATGATCGTGCTCTTACTTGTCTTCTTAATTAAATCTATGGTCAGGGAATTGAATTGCTCTTACTAAACCTTTCCTATATAAGAAATCTATTGAAGATAGAGCCTTAGTTACATATTTCTTCCAAGATGTTTCAAATGAGTACTCATTCAGCAACCTAGCTGCTAAAGGTCAAGAATTTGTAATCACAATATTTTTTCTTCATCAGATTATAATACACCAACGAGAACTCTTAGATTGTTTAGGAAGCAAGAAGTTGACCGATATGTGCAGGAAAGGTTTAGGTCAAGCTTTTCGTAATTTCAGTCTTGTGATCGTTGTTGTTAGTTCGGTTGATCATATATGCTTCTAAAGATTTCGTGCAAAATCATAACTACGTATATATAGTGTGGAAAATGTAAATGTAGTAAGTTGCAATCAAATATGTTCTGATCATAACTAAATTTAGACATCAATATTCTTGTATGTTTTCTTTAACACTTCGATCCTCCTACTCTTTTCGCACATCGTAGCTACGGTTATTATATGTTCTACCTCATGGCATAATCACTCGGTAAGTACTCAGTGTGTCCAAATTAATCATTAATCAGTATAAACATTACCTTAGCTGCAATGTCCATTTGTGATCTGAGCTTCTCTAGCGTTCTATCGGTCTTGCTCGTTTTCTCCATATATTTTTTTCGCTTTCTTCTTCCTCAAAAGACCCAATGAACATAAACCGCAGGAGCTGCTAAAACGCTTAGTATGTTGTATAATGCTACGATCAGCAATGTAATAACAATCGTTGACATAATAAATTTTCGTTGTATACGTCATCTGACTTTCCCTTTCCCCTAAGTACATTATCAGGTCTATTCTCGTAAGTCGGGATTGAGAAGTGGCCTTACTTGTAGTTTGGCCATTAGCTCAGGAAAACACCTAATGCGACTGCATCTAATATGCAATCTAATATCATTATACGCCTCTTTAACCATCTAATCACATTTTTAGGGACACACAAAACTCTAGTTCCAATTCTCACCTGTCATCTCAAGCAGCTCACTCTAGATCCAAAATTATATGGATTTTGCCTGATTGTTCTTGTATCTCCATAACTGTACTAAATAACAAACGATTCCTTTTTCTGAATAAAACAATTATTCTTGTTTTTAGCAGAAAATAAAAAGACAACTATTCTTGTTTTGTTGCAAAATAATTATAATCTCATTTACACGAATTATAGCATTAACTAAAAACTTTGAAATAGAAAAATCAAACGTTGGTGTTTTACCAAAAAATAAATATTAGAAAAAGCATATAAGATTTTTTCGAAAAAGGATAAATTTATTTTTATCAAAAATTGTTGAAAATAAATATGCCTTTTTGAATAGTAATATTAGGAAATGTAAAATCTTTCCGAGTACAATGAGACAATTAGTTAAGTTTCAAAAAAAAAAAAAAAAAAAGAATGAGACAATTAGTCAAAATGCAAACAATTAGACCAATTTTGGAGGGAAAAAAAACAAAAACAAAATCCCCAATTAGAACTTTCCCGCTAGATTTGCGAAAATTAACGCACGAAAACCCCTCCACCATTGCCGATAGTTACAGTCCAAGAGTCCTGAAATAAATGTCACCGTCGCGACGAAATTAGGGTTTTATATCGTCCTTCGGATCGTATCGGAACAGTAAGCGGAAATGGGTATTCAGGGGCTTTTGCCGTTGCTGAAATCGATTATGGTTCCGATACATATCAAAAAGCTCGAGGGTTGTACCGTCGCCGTTGATACATATTCATGGCTACACAAAGGCGCTCTATCTTGCAGCCGAGAGCTCTGCAAGGGACTACCCACCACGAGGTCTCTCTCTCTCTCTCTCTTTCTCTCTCTCAAGTTGCTTGATAAATCCAGATTTAGATCGATTGGTTTTTGTTTTTCCCCAAATTTAGAAATTGGGTTCCTGAAAAAATTCAGTCTTTTGTTCATTTATCTCGTGAAGAATTAATGGGTTCTCCGATTATAATCCTTCGAGTATGTTCTTCTGGAAATGTCACCAGAAGGGTGATTGTGTTTTCGTTTAGACATGATGACTTTAGTTAAGGTGATCCCTGTCCAAGCCTGGAAGCATTTTGCTTAGAATCAACAAGCGATGGGCACACTAATTCTCATCTCTGTTTACCAAATTGAAATAGTGAAGGGAATGACTATTTGACAGTAGTGATCTTTAAGATATCTTGTCTTGTTACTGCTGTTCTTGTTCTGGTTTTGCAGAAGATAAAAACGGGTTATTGACTGGTGTGTGATCTTTCAGGCATATTCAATACTGTATGCACAGAGTGAATTTACTCCGCCATCATGGAGTGAAGCCTGTTCTTGTCTTCGATGGAGGTCCGCTTCCGATGAAACTAGATCAAGAGAATAAGCGTGCTAGGTATGCAAACATTAGTTAACTAACAATATGCAAAACTATGTTCGTTTCTTGGTTATCATTGAACAAGTTTTCACACCAAATTAAGTTCAGGTCCAGAAAGGAAAATCTTGCACGTGCACTGGACCATGAAGCAAATGGAAATTCCTCGGCTGCTTATGAGTGTTTTCAAAAGGCCGTAGACATTTCACCTTCTATTGCACATGAGTTGATACAGGTAACACTAAGCTGGAAAATTTCTCCAAATAAACGGATTTTAGAGTTTTCTTTGCTGTGTCAATCTCTTTGAACTAAAGTTTTTCTACCGTGGAAGGTTCTGAGGCAGGAGAATGTCGATTACGTTGTTGCTCCTTACGAAGCTGATGCCCAGATGACATTCTTGGCTACTACTAAGCAAGTTGATGCGATTATCACTGAGGATTCTGATCTTATTCCTTTTGGCTGCCCAAGAGTAAGTTTTCTGTTACACTTTGCATCAGAAATTTGCAGTTCATCAGTAGTTGCTGCCTTCAACTGTCAATTTTTATGTCGCAGATCATCTTTAAAATGGACAAGTTTGGTCATGGTGTTGAGTTTCAAGCCTCCAATCTACCCAAAAATAAAGAGCTCAGCCTTTCTGGATTTTCGAGCCAGATGCTTCTCGAGATGTGCATATTGAGTGGCTGTGATTATTTGCAATCACTTCCAGGAATGGGACTCAAAAGAGCCCATACACTCATTACAAAGTTCAAAAGTTATGACAGGGTACACATTCTTTTCTCACTTGATCTTTATCTTACGAAAAGGAATTTGGTAAAGCTAGAGTATGATTCAAAAATTGGATACTTTACCGCAAATTCTTACAAAGCTAGTTCTGGAAAAAAAATTGCTTGTATGATGTGTGGTTATCTTGCTTTTAGGTAATCAAGCACTTAAAGTACAGCACAGTTTCAGTTCCTCCTCTTTATGAAGAGTCGTTCAAGAAAGCTTTGCTGACTTTCAAGCATCAACGGGTCTATGACCCAAAAACTGAAGATAGCATACACTTGTCTGACATTTCTGAAGACCTTAGCGAGAATTCAGATTTTGTAGGCCCATATCCTTTGGGACAAGTTTTTTTCTTTTATGCCGCCATTTATATGATTAGGTAACACATTTTAATTGATTCCTTAACGTCGTTTACATCGATGCCACAACATATTGCTAAGGGTATCGCACTGGGCCAGCTTGATCCATTCACGCAGTTGCCCTTCCAGGTACAATATGCTGACTTCTCTATATTTCTAATCTCTCCCTGTCTTTCCCTCTCGGCGATGTTTTCGTGATTTGATGTCTTGTTTTCTTAAATGAATAGGCTGAGGGTCTCACTCCTAAGTTGGCTGTTAATGATCTTTCCCGTCCCAGAAGTTTCAAACCTGAAAATCTGAAGAAAATGCTTGAGTTGCCAGTCCAGAAAAACCTTCTCACCAAGTATTTTTGTATCCTTCAATGTTACATCCCTTATCTATCATTTCTTAACAGTTAATTACATTTGGAACTTGGTTCACTGGTGTTGAGTAAGATCTTTCTTGATCAAGTACGTCCTGTAAATCTTCAAGAGTCTAAATAGTTGTTGACACTGGCGATGTTTGGTGTGGACTACTTGTTCTTCACTTAACATCTGAAAGGCTTTGCATCTCTTGAGGCAAAAAGAAAATTCAAGGCTCCGAGGACGTCACCAATGTCTCTGACCCCAACAGGTGAGTCTCCCAGCACTCCTGAGGATAATTCAACAGATGCGGATGCTCCTTCGAGTCAGACGACAAATGAATCCCCAGTTTACAGCTTGGTAAGAAACTACAAGAACCACATTTTAGTTCTCGGAAATCGTAGAACAAGCTCTAATCTCTTTGTTTCTCTAGGGTGAGAATACAATCAAAGTTGCAGAGAAAAGAGAGTTACCCGACTATGGTACAGTTGCTTTTCCTTCCAAAATTGGAAACAAATCATACTTCTAAACTTTCAATCCTGACTCATCTTTTACGTGACATAATCTTCTAGATGCAGTGGAAAGGAATGACAAGGACCTTGATCATAAGTTCGTGAAACAGCAAGTGGAGAGGCCGAAGACAGATAGTTTGAAGGTCATAGTAAGAAGCAAGTATTTTAAGCAGAAGCAGGATGACAAAAGTCTTAAACAATCGATCCCATGTCTCAATGAATGCTCTGTGATTGGTCAGAGAAAGACTGTTAATACTTTGATAGACAAGTCAAGCGCTTCTAGTAGAGAAGAGAGTGACAGAGCTGTAGCAACAAGTTCATGTTTCCATCATGAGCGAATCTACAACGATCATGAAGCCGCCAAAGAAGCAATCTCTACCATGAACGACGTGGCTAAGAGAGCAACAGACATCCACGAGATAAACCATCTGATCGATAAAGAAGAACATAACCCATCTGTTCAGATCCTTTCCACCTTCAGTACTCCCGAGAAGGTTAAACCTCTCTCTTCGATTGCTACTTATAGTTTTCGTGGAGCTGCAACGGGGAAAAGGAAGCTTGACTCAGATGAAAACCTTCATAAGGTTAGATAGTATTGCTCAGTTAAGCTATGTCCATTTTTCGTTGCTTAGGCTATCATCAATATTCAAGCCATTTATTAACTTTCTAGCTATTTCAGGAGAATCTGAACCCCAAGCACATGCGCATGGACGAAACTGATCATGGTAATTATTGGAATTCTTTACCCCTAAAATTCCTGAATGTGTATAATTGTTATACAAGGCAATGGTACTTCGACTAAACGTTTTTTTTTTTTCTGTACTATCCTGTGAAGATGTTAATGCAGAAACATCGTTTGAGACCAACGATGCTGAGAAGTTTGCATCCAACATTTCACATATAGGGCATTACTCAGAAATAGCAGAGAAATCGGTGGAAAGATTTGTCTCAGTTATATCATCTTTCAGATACTCTGGGTCTGGCTCTCGTGCTAGCGGTCTGCGTCCACCTCTCAAAGATATCCACAACACTTGTCCGTCCAAAGGGTGAAATATTGAACTTGCAAAGCTTACGATCTTCAATAGTTTCTGGTGACTGATGCAATAATCTGAGAGGATTTGTTTGTTTTCTTTTTTTCTGTTTTTGTCAAAAAAAAGGTTATCTCCTAAACTGGACTTCAGCAAGTTTGGTTATGCATCAAGCAGTCCGACAAAGTCAAGGCGTTTGTGAGCTCAGGTTTATAAGTTAACCGCCTCTTTAGTGCCAGAGCCGGCCCTTGGGCCAAGCCAATGAAGCCCAAGCTTGCGGCCGCCAAGTTAATCAATAAGTTTCGGCCACAAATTTTAAGATATTTCCTTTAGTCTAGTGGTAGGCTTTCCTAAATAAAGACTTCACTCCTTCATCCCAAGTTCGATCCTCCATGCTTTCATTTCAGTTTTTTTTTTTTTTTTATAATGATAGAATGATCAGTTTTTTTTTTTTTTATAATGATAGAATGATCAGTTTTTTTTTTTTTTTTATAATGATAGAATGATCAATTTTTTTTACCAAAATCTCAGGACCGGCTCTGTTTAGTGCAAAATGTGAGAGATTTTACCAGAAGCAAAGGCTTTTGCTGCGGAAAAAAAATCTTTGTAGCGTTATATTGTTGCTGTTTGGTGTTGTATTGTATCTCATAGCTTTTCACTGTGCAGAACGTTCTTGTTCATAGATTCTTTACACAACAAATTGATTCATAAGTTGAGGAAACAACTTTCAACTTGTCATCTCTTCGAAATTAGTTTTTTTTTTTTGTTAACATTTTCTTGAGAAATTACAGAAAATTCATTTTATTGAGAAATTACAGAAAAATCATTTTCATAACTGAAAGTTGCAGAGATCCAAAAGCAATAGTGTGCAATAAATGGAAACTTGCGCCAAACCATAAGCCCTTGCAAGAGAGTTATTGAGAAAAAGACAAGCTAAGTTACTGTATCAATGATTTGGGATCGTTTGTTTGCACACGTAATAAATTGGGGGAAGAATTGTGGCTTGAAAGGTATGCACGTGAATGCAATGAAACATATCATTTGTATGAGTCCAATCAGATTCTGACGCTTTTGATCATCCCACTCGAAGTTTCTTCTATTCCCACACACGTGGTCCAGTTGTACTTCCACGTCAGCTCACTTGTTTTTTCTGTCTTTATACCTTTTTATGAGTAAAACAAAATGTTTTTACTCATTCGTATAAATCGGTAGAGACCGGGACGTTGCAATTGGGCAAATCAATAAGTTATGGACTTTGAATCCATAATTTTTAGGGCCATTGTTTAACATGTATAAATTAATTTGATCCATAATAACTAGTTTAAACTTGAAAATGACAAGTTTACATGTTTAACAAAACCTATTGATCCATAGTCCGTAACTTATTGATCAAAAACATGTTAAACTAGTCGTATATATTTCCATTGTTGGCTGACGCATAACCAAATTTTCTTTTTGAAAACTCCTTTTTTGTCTTTGATGAATGATCAACATAATCTTGATTTTGATATGCAAATCAGATTCTGGAATAAAAGCGTCAAATACAGAGTAAACAAAAATGATTGGTTTAGCCGATTTAGTTTATTTGTTTGGCCCGCAACGGATTTAGTGCTATATATGGATTGAAAGTTTGAAACTAACTTTAACGTGATGTTTAGCAAAAAAAAAAAAAAAAGTGAAAAGAAATAATAAAGAAACAGTTCACCTTAACATCTTTAGGCGTCATTGTCAAACGTTTCAGGGATTTAATTGTAAATCTGAGATTTAAGAGTTTATGATTCGGTCGTAATTATATCTAAGCAAACTGTTTCAAGTTGTTTGGTTCTATCTGAAAGTGCGTTTTGTTAAGTTCTTTAAAGCGAAACTTGTTCAATTTTGGAATAAAGGAAGTGCCACGTATGGATGAATGGAACATGGAATGCGAATAAATCAACCATTTTAATCTAAGGCAAACAAAACATCTTCGCGGCTGTAAAAACATACTATAACGTATATGTTTTGTTATTCGATATGAGGAACAACCGAATAACAAACCTTGATAATAGTCATGATGATAACATTACACTAAATCTTGGCAAACAAGAATAAACCGTTTCGTGTCACGCTATTATTGCAGAAAACCTTCTTTGTATTTTCTTCTTAGAGTGACAGACAAGAGGAATTTTATGCAATTATAGTGTTGATCTATTATTTCCTTGTCGGGTTTATAAAAATTAGTATCAAAAGAAAAAACACGAGTGGTGGGAAAAAATTGACCCTCAGAAAAAGAGCTGCCTAATCTAAGACCGGGAATGTCAGACTTGAATTTATATATTGTCTGTAAAAGTATAAAGCGGTGTATATAATAATATCGCAATTGGAATGTGAAAAACAAGCTTAAAGGTTAAATTATTATAGTATTGTACATTAAACAATTCAGTCAGTAAAAAGTTTTTGAATGGATAAGAATATGGCTAGATGCATGTGCCGTCAACTTATAATCATGTCTATGTATATATATCCACGAGACGCTCAAATTCCAAAGGGATGGCTACTGCGAAACTTTGATTATGCCAAGATCTTAATTATTAATCTCCATATGCTTTTTTTAATAAAGATAATAAGGTTTCAATTAGGCCTGGGCAAAAAACCCGAACCCGAAAAACCGAACCGAACCGAAAAAATTAGAACCGAACCCGAACCGAAATTTTTAAAATACCCGAACGGGTCCTAAATTTCAATATCCGAAAACCCGAACCCGAACCCGATCCGAACCGGAAACCGAATGGGTACCCGAAATAACCGAAATACAGTTATATTCCTAAAATATTCATAATATTTAGATTTGATATAGCTTATTTATCCTAAATTATATTTATAAATCCAAATATATGTATAACTTTTAGACAAAAATAACTAAAATATCAAAGATAAACAAAATATATGAAATTTTTAGCTATATTTGACAAATTTAATTGATTTAAACTTAAAATTAATTAAATTTTATTTTTTTAAAAAACAATTTCGGGTACCCGACCCGAACCCG
Source organism: Isatis tinctoria (assembly GCA_010577795.1). Classification (NCBI taxonomy): domain Eukaryota; kingdom Viridiplantae; phylum Streptophyta; class Magnoliopsida; order Brassicales; family Brassicaceae; genus Isatis; species Isatis tinctoria. Next base: position 13,235,153 of record CM021244.1, read on the forward strand.
AATAAAACCGACCCGAACCCGAACCCGAACCGAAATTCTAAAATACCCAAATGGATCCTAAATCTCCAAACCCGAAAACCTGAAACCCGAATGGACCCGACCCGAACCCGAACGGGTACCCGAACGCCCAGGCCTAGTTTGAATAATTGATTTCCATTCCATTTTATATTTGGGTTAAGATTGGAATTACTTGATCCTTTTTTATATCAAGTTTTTGTTTACTACTGCATCTCCGTACAAACTTATTAAAATAAGAGAAGTAGCTAATTTTACTTGACCATGTCATTTTATTTCGATTAAACTTTGACCATCTCATTTTGCTTTCAAACATGTATTTAGTATTTTCGTTTGTCTTGTGATTTTCTTTCACGAACAAATTCTAAATTGTTTTTTATATTATTGAACTGAATTAAATAACAATAGTGCATTTTACGTTTAAAACAATAATGCAGTTGCACAAAAAAAGAAATTTGGCTGTTAAAATACGTTAGAAATAATGCATTTTTTTCGCGTTGATGTCACCAGCAAGAAATGTGACATTTCTCTCTCTCTCTCTCTCTCAATCAGAACCGAACAGCTGGTTCTGTTCGTCTTTTGTCTTCATCTTCATTGGTGAAATGAAAATAAAAATTCTATTCCAATTTCTGCAGAGATCTTCATAGTACATTTATAAATTTATTTATTATACAACAAATCCAATTTCACCAGCGTAAAAGAATAGTTGATGAACACTGTATTTAAATCATTAAGTAACCTGAAATTGATCCCAGAAAAAGAGAAAAGTAACCTGAAATTTCTTTTCTTTTGTTTTTTTTTCTATTACATTTGAGAACAATAAAAATGTAAGAATTCAAATAAACAAACAAGGAAGTAAATGTTCTTCTTTTTTGACATTTTCCTTTTGACCTTCAATTAAGCGATTAAACTAAAAAAAACAATAAGAGACCGCTGATTTCTTCCGCTAAAGAGAAAAAAAAAAAAATTTCGGGAAGACGGAAAATTTTAGATAAATCCGAAACCGGTCCGAATTTAAGCTTCCAAAAAACCGGTTAACCTGAGAACCGAATTACGAACCCGGCTCAGATCTCGTCCTTTGAGAGTCCTTCCGTTACCCGTACAAACGGAAAACGCCATTTGACCTCCTTCCATCCTCCGTCCGACGATCAGATGCGGCGGAATCATTTTCCTTCCTCCGTCATCGGAATATTCTTCATCATCCTCCGAGTACCTCCGCATCATGTTACCCGGTATGTTCACCGGAAGCGAGGTCGAGAAAGCCGCCGGCGAAAGCAACGGCGTCGTTTTGCTCCGCCTCGAATTTTTTCTCACTCTGCTTTCGGAGTTTTCTCGGAAATCAACCGGACGGTTCTCTTTCTCGTTCACGTTATCCCGCCGGTGAATCGGGAAGAAACTGTCGGAGAAAATGATCTCAGATTCGTCGAATTCTTCCGACATTATAAGAAAGTCAGGAGTGTTTCGGTTATGTAATAAGAGATTCGAAAAAGTTTTTTAGAGATTTTAAGAAAGCTGAAATTAGATTAGATTAGAGAACAGTAAGCAGGGGAGAAGAGAAAAGAAGGGTTTATATAGAGGAAGAGGAAGAAGAAAGGAAACGTAGAGAGTACTCAAGTTTTTTTCTGATGATGTCATCATAATGGCATTGAGTGCGGACCCCGCTTTACTTTCTGTATCTATAACACTGTGCGTATATGTTTTTGACACTTCGATATAAATTATTATTATTATTATTATTTTTTAATTTTCATTTTCGTAAGACTTCAGATTAGAATGTTATCTCTTATCCTCTATAATATAATGTATCTGTAAATGTGGATCCGGGGCTCTCATTGGATTGAATCTTTCTTCTTCTTTTTTTTTCTAGACTACTACATTTGACAAATCTTATCCTTAGAATGTTGATTTGAGACTCTCATAGTCATTGGATACTCAATTTGTTGATCATGTGATTAAATATGTGTTACTTGATTCTCATTAGTAGACTTATTTCTTGTGTAAAAGAATATTTGGTTTTCTTTAAACAGTTTATACAATGATGACATTTGTCTTCCGAAATGTTTTCAAAATTTTCTTTTGATCTTTTTATTGGTTTAAAAAGACTTAGAAAATCATTTTCTATAAAAAAATGAAACTTTAAAAGCCTAAAAAGTTCTTATAGGTATTTTATTCTCATTAGGATAAAAATTCATTGGTTTAAGCGGTTTAGAAAATATATTAATTGATTTGAGATTTACCAATATAATTAACTTCTGTGATAGGGAATTCTGCTGAAAACAATTTGGTAAGGGATTTTTCATTTCCAAGAAAGTATATTCTCACATAAGACTGGGACTTTTGCAATTGCAGGTCCATAGCCCAAACGTTCGAGTCAAAGTGAAACACTTCTTTTACATTTCCAATATTTCATTGAATTCATTTTCCTCAAGAGTTCTTGTTGAATGAATCAAGTCATTGTTTCGACACACAAACAAAAAAAGGTTCCGACAATGCTATGTTAATATACTTTTTTGTCATGTTAAATAATTAAAAATTAAAAGGATACTATATTTTTAAGCAATAAAGGCCAAATAAATGAATAACAATCAATCCTAACTAGGATTTTGCCCGCACGTACGTGCGGTGTAATGTTTTTTGTTATATTCGATATAAAAATAAATAAAAAATAATTTGTTATATAGTTGATTATTATGTAAATTGTTATCATAGTAGGCAAGTTTTTGTGTGGCTAATATACTATATGTAGTTGTTAGTTATATAAATTAAATTTTTGTTGGCGTTAAAAGAATTGTATTATGTGAGATTATATGTTGTGCTGATTGATGTTTGAAAAATTGTATTATGTGTGAATTATATTTTGTGTTGGTTTAGTAGATTAAAATTTATAAATATTTTTTTATTTGTTGATAATATATTTTTCAGTTTAATAGTTTTAGAATTTTTTGTATAAAATATAATAAAAAATTATGTATAGTTGAATAACTATTTATAAATATAAAAATAGTTAAAATCATATTTTCATTTTTTCCAATTAACTTGATATATGTTTAACTTTAACCAAAAAATAAACTCAAAAAAATTAAAAAAAATTAGGTTCATTATTTCATTTGGACTATCGAAATATTTCTGTACATTATATTGGGATTTCTAAAGATAAGCTCATTATAATATGTCGGGGTTTTAACTATTTACAGAGGAAACCCAATAAACCGACATAAATCATTCTCTTGTTATTTTCTTGTTTTCTCCATTAAACTGTCTCTTCTTCTTCTTCTCGTTCTTTCTCCGATCAATTCACATTCATCATGCATGTATAATTTACGGAGGAAACCCAACAAACCAACATAAATCATTCTCATTCTCGATCTCTTTTGCCTGTCTTGTTTTCTCCTATTTTTTTTTTTAAAAAGAGGTATTCTATTGATGCATATAAGAAAAAGAAATGTAAAAAAAACAGCCGTATTTGTTTACGGGGCCTTACCCATTTCATTTTTTCAAGTATCAACCCAAATTTGAGACCCAAGTAAAAAGAACCCAAGCGAACCTTTAGTGTCAAGAGAGAGAAAGCAGCTCCTTGTTTTGATCGTAGAAGCGAGATCGAAGACAATGAAAGTGCTTAGTGAGAGTGATGAGTGAGTTGATTTCAGAAGAGGACTGTCATGTTGCAGAAATGGCGAACCAGAGCTCGTAAAGGTTTGAGGCTATCATCGGGGAAGAGTCTCTGAGACTGGAGAATTTGTTGCGCATAGCTAAATCACTGGAGAGAAGGAGCGAGTCAACTGATCTGAATTGATCTGCCGATCGAAGTTGTCTCTTCTTCTTCTTCTCGTTCTTTCTCGGATCAATTCACAATCATCATGCATGTATAATCTTCTCTTTTTTTCCGGTAAATCTCAACTTCCCTTCCAACGATCTTAGTCACGAAGTGACAAATGACCATCGATAGCTTTTCTCGTCAAAGTTGGATCTTTTCTTATGCTTACCATCTGTTTCTACTAATCGTTTCAGCCTTATCTAGATCTTTGCTTTGAGTTTTAGGGTATTATGTCTGTTTACCGGTGAATCTTTTGTGTTCTACAGATGTTTTTTTATCCTTAATTGATTTTGCTTTTGGTTGCAAATATGGACTTACATTTATTTTCTTTCTTGCTTAACTCGAGTCATTTATTTTGTCCCAGTTGATGGTTAGTGTTTTACCTCTTTGTAATCATAAATTTTCGTTTAAAAATGTTTCTCTTACTTGTGTTTAAGGATGCTGTCTTGACATTGATATGCTTGAGTTTTTAAATGTGCTTGATGTGTTTGCAGAAGTTCACGTTCCTATGACCGGTGGTCATGCTGGTGTTACAATTCTCCCACTCTTCTCTCAGGTTACCTCTCACTTCCTCTCTAACTCAAAACTGTTGTGGTTGAATGTCTTATTTCTTGTTATCGCGGTTTAGTTCTGTTCGCCTCAACTTACTCTTTTTTTAAACAATGTAGGCCACTGCTCAAGCTCAAGCCAACTTGTCTTGTGACATACTCACCGCCCTCACCAAGCGGAGGTACAGAAATCGTGGTGGCAAAAGCAGCTACATTGTCAATGAAGAAATAATCTCATTTCCTTTGTTTTTTTATTCATCGATTGAAATGGTATTGCTTTTTCACAATTTAAAAAGATTAAGTTCTCTTCTAGATATAAGCTTTAACTCTTGATTTGTATTGTTTGTCTGGTGTTTAGGTTGCTGATTTTGGACTGGCTAGATTAGATGAGGAATAACAGAAATGAGATAAGTTATTTCATATAAGCAAGTTTCGTTATATAGACTTATTAACATGTCACTCTCTTTGATTGATAGTTTTCTGCATTTGTTATCATGTTACAGATGATGTTCACACCAAGCGATCTGCCTATTGTAATGAAATATGCTTTTGGTGGTGAACTTTATGAGCAGAATTGTATTACACGGCTTTTTAGTGAAGATTAGGTATGCTTTCTTATTATAAACTACTCTTTAACCGCTTCACAGTATTAATTTGCTAATACTGCTCTTTGAAACTTAATTCAAAGTATAGTCAGGCTCGGTTCTTCTTTCAGCAGCTTATCTATGGAATTAGTCATTAAAATGTAATGGTAAGCTCTAAAACTTGAACCTCTTTTAGTTTATGTATTTTTTATTTTTTTTTTCGCAAGAAATTTACTTTAAGGTAGATACCAGTAATATTAGTTAGTTAACTAAGTTCTTAATTGTTGAGATAAACTTGTTTTAGGATTACTGTTTCGAAAATTGATTAGTTTACGGGTAATTCTAAACTTCTGAGAGGAATAAGTGGAAGATAACAAAGAAATTTATTTTTTAAAAATCTCAAGATACCAAATAATTGAAGTGGAAGATAACAAAAAAAAATCAAATCTAAAATTTGAAAAGAAAAAAAGAAATCAAATCTAAAATTTGAACAAAATAGAAAGAAAAAGAAATCAAATCTAAAAAATCCGAAGATAACAGGCGATATGATAGAAAAGATTTGGATTTGTTAGATTTTCAATATTAGCAATTATACAATTTGGAAATTATATAAATTAAACGATTTAGATTTTTTTAGAAGTGTAACAATTTACCTCGTCAAATGATCTCTTAAGAAGGTGGAAGGCATTTTTCTTGGACAATTTCTATAGCTAGTGAGTCAAACAACATGCATTTTTGCCTCGGATGTTGATCTTTCACTTTGAGATGCAGCTTGTATCTTGCACTAAATCATCCAAAGTTAGCCAAACATGAACCTCATGTATTTTGGTACCCTATGATTGACTGAAAAACGAAAATAGGAGTTAGTTAGTTGGGTAGTTTAGATATAAGAAGAATGAATCTAAATTGCAAGGAAAAATACTCACCTCTTGATCTGATAAAACCATTTTCTAACTGTTTTGTTTTGTAGGGTTTGATGTTATTTTCAGCTTTGGATGAGAGAAGTCGTGAGGTATGTGCGTTAGGTTTATGGAGTATCTATATATATATATACTATCAAAATAATCAACCCTAGAATATTCGTTTAGGTTTGTACTTAAATCAGGATTGTTTGAGATATTTAATAGTTTGATTTAATACGGTAGGCAAATTTGAAAAGATTTGGAATTTAAATTAAGTAGTCGGGTATATGTTAGGATTCTATTTCTATATAAGATTTGATACACCATTAATTAATTTAGAAAGATAAGGAAGTTATCTTGATTGAATACGATGTTGATAAGTGATAATAGGAGAAAAGTGTTTATTTTGTGGACAAATACACAATTTGGAAGAATATTCTTAAATTAATTGTTCGGTTTGTTAGGAAATCTAATATTCTTAAGAGTGTCGTTACCGAAATTTATGAACATTGATTTAAATATTTATATTTTCTCTTTGATATGCTTTTATTTAGTTGAAATATATTAGGAATGGTTTTGATTAAACACGGTAGGTAGTTAAGGTAGTTTTGGATTTGAATTTCGGTCTGATTTGAGTATCTTGGATCCGCGTGTTTTATCATATTTTATGGGTCGGGTCAATCCGAGATTGAGTTAACTCAATTTTTTTTTGTTCAATTGTATCCTTTGTTATATCTGTAACCAAACAGATTCTATGAGTAAAACCCAGTGGCATATATTGTAAATTAAAGGTTTTTTTCAAGCATTCTTTTAAAACTGCTCCTCAAATAATAATAGTAAGATATCGAGACCTAAAAAATGTCCATATACCTGCCATCGAAGAAGTCTGTAATTTCATTATTTGGCTTTTCTTTATCATTTTCTGAACTCGTTTTTCTTCCTCTCTTAACAAAACATGTCCATAATTTGCTGTTAGGATGCATGAATATAACAATATGGGCACGTGGAAGTCCACGCTCCTGAAATTCAACGGTGTACCTAGCTTAAAGGAAGAAAAAAAGAGTGTCAGTAACATTAACAAAAAAATTGTTTGCAATTCTGTACATAAAGAAAACGTCATTGAAAATAGTGTTAAATCACTAACCTGAAACTGTATCTCCAAAATGTTTTCCCTCGGTTAAATTTTTCATAAATGCGTCAAGTTTTATCTTGAAAATCCAGCATACAATGTCTGGCCTGTCATCATAGTTTAGGTGTCGTTTCTCGAGAAATCTAGTAATCTCAGGCCATTTGGGATTACATGTAAATGGAATGATTAAAAAATATGATCCTTTCATCTCTTGCTTGTTGAGAGGACTCAAAAACGTTTTCAGCAGTGGAACCCCATAGGGTACATCCAATACGAAAATCACTGCCAAAAAATAAGCAATAGTTAAAATCGTTTTAACACTAATTTGAAAGGGTAAAATTTAAACGAAAAAGCTTCTTACGTGTGATCGAATATTTCTCCTGTTGTGGTAGACATATTTCTTCGGTTGGGGTCGATATGATTAGTATTTTTGGATGTGTTAACACGAATGTGAGAGAATGTTAGGTGGTTATATAGGATAAGGGATTAGTGACCACGTATATGGTAATCTTATATGTTTAACTTTAATTGAGAGGATTTTATATATTCTAACGATTCTTTATTACAATACGAAATTGAATGATATATTGTTAGAATATTTTATATAGATTGTGAAAGATTGTAATATTAATTTCGATCCTTTGATAATATGAATATTGACTGGTTATTGGCAAAATACTAATCATGTAAGAATATTCGGTTTGTTTTTTGGTTAGTTAGTAAAAAAGAATATGTGATTGTGAAAGATTATTATATGAGTTTCGTAAATAAAATATGGTAATTTTATGTGTTTTCCCTTAAATTTAGAAAACAGAAACTGCATATGTTAGGTAGTAGATATTATTGTTCCTACAAATCGTGAATCCTATAGTATATTAGATTTTCTTTTTCTATATTCCATTTACGGTATAATACTAATTTCGCAGTCAGGTTAACTCATATCAATTTGGTTAAGCGAGTTGACCAAAGTATAAGGCCGGTTGGATTTAAGTGAATAAAGGATCCGCGTGTCTTTCATTGTAACATGGGTCGGACTTTTTGTTCGAAAATGTACTCTTCCTATTTTAGCCTAATATAAACCTGTAACCAAACAGTTTCTAATATACAAAGCAGTGGCAATAGCTGTAATTAAAAGACTTTTTTGAGTATTCTTTGAAAAATGCTCCTCAAATAATATTAGTAAGATAAGAAAATACGATAACAAGACTGATTCAATTGCAAACGAACTAGTCGGTACAAATATACAGAACTGGTAGGTACATATGTATATGTACATAGGCCAATAATAAATAATTAAATATGACAAAAATAAAAAATAATTCAGGGATAGAAAAGAATTAATATAGATGGAAACTTGGAATTATGCTTTTGAAGTGTTTTACTGGAAAAGGAAGCTAGGTGTCTGCGTGTCCTGACAAATCAGTCTCCGTTTCTTGTGGCCCACGTATTGTTTCACATTATTGTATTTCGGTATATCAGTTTAGTACTAATATTTTACCCAACAGAAATAATAGCTTCGTTTATTAGAAAACTATAATAAATTTCATAGCGATTCTTTGAACTGTTTTGAGCAGTGGTCCAGTTGATGTTAATCGAAGTAAGAAGTGACAAAGCTTTCTTCTGGTTTTGTTGGACCGTAACTTCGTCGAAATCTAATTTGTAGGTTTTTTGAAAAAAAGTAGGAGTTTTATTGATCTGAAAGATTGAATATAAGATAGCATCTTAAGGTCGGAGTCAGTCGATTTGCAGATGAATCTTTAAGGTATTTATAGTGGATATCATCTTATCTAATTCCTTAAATTAAGAAAAGGTCTAAATCTTTCTTGTCTATCAATCTTTTTTTTTTTCCGTGTCTATCAATCTTTTTTGTGTCAGCGTATATAATTTTTTTGAATAATTAAGGATATTTTTTCTTTTAGGCGAAAAGAAAATTACCGTTTAATATTAACATTTATCTGAAACGAATATATATTAATATTTAAATGAAGTCGAATAATAATTGATAGACAATTAATATAGACCGACCAAATTGCAGAAGTAAATTTATGTTGAGCTTTTAGAAAATTGCGCGACCTGTACCAAATTAACATGATTATCATTTTGTATCCTTTTATTACACAATTTGGTTTATTTAAAAAATATCTCGGTAACTTTATAATCCATTAGTAAATCCAACTAAGAAGTTATGTAATGTATCATTCAGTTTTTTGTTTAAAATTGAAACGTTATTATTAGTTGGTACTTTTTCCGTTGTTACAGTTGCATTATTCTACGTATGTTGTTCTTTAATTAATTCCCCTTTCCATTTTCGTTTATTGTAACAAATGAATTGTAAGCTTGTTCTCTTAGACACGTTTAGATCAAAGGTTTAGCCTAATGTCATTAGCTCTGTCACAAACTTCACATTACTGATCTTCTGCTTTTTTTTTTTTTTTTCAAAGGGCTTTCGTATTGAGAAGATTTAAATTACAGAGAAGGATAAAAGCTAGTAAAAAAAAACAAACAATGAAGAAGTGGGGCGGGGGGGAGGGGGGGGGGGGGGGGGGGGGGGGGGGGGGGTGGGGGGGGGGTGGGGTGGGGAGAGCACGTGAGAAAAAGAAGCGAACTTCAAATACACACAGTGGTTATTGAAGACGAGACCAAAAATCGAACAATTGGCCTCCTATATTTGCTCCAGTATTTTTTAGAGCAGCCGACTTATCTTTCACCAAATGTATAACTTTTTTCAAAGTCGATTCCTGTGGCTGTGATAGACCGGAATGATACCTGGTGTTTCTCTCTCTCCAGAGTTCATAAATGATTGCATTCCATAATTGAAGAAGGGCTGTAGAACAGACCTTTTCCTTAGACGCAAGTGGCAGCCATCCTATGATTGTGTTCCATTCAGTTGCCGGTGGCGGCACGCAAATTTTTTGAACCGCTTTGGTCCAAACAAATGTCGAGTAACTGCACTAAAAAAATAAGTGGTTACGAGTTTCTCGTGAGGTGCCACAAAGAAGGCAAATCCCTTCTACATCTCCTCCCCACGCAATAATTCTGTTCATTGTTGGATTTCTGTTGAGGATGAATAACCACGAAGTAGCCGAATGTTTGGGCACAATATTTGTATTCCATATTAAACCAAACCACAGGACCGTTGCCTTTTTATCAGATGCATTTTAAACTTTGGCAAAATCTTTTCCCCATGTGACCAAACGATTTCATCGGCCGCATCACAAATAGACACTGATGAAATAAAAGATAGTACTTGAAGATGTCTGTCTGACCTTGCCGGCTGTAATGACCACATGCCATCGACAATACAATCCGAGACCAATGCATCTAAGCTGATCCCCAGGGAGGCTGGTCCGGATGGTCCTAGAAAATCGATTAGACGTCCATATGGGGTCCATGGATCCCACCAGAAGTATGTTGTGTCTCCCCTATGAACTTTTGTGAAGACGAAAGAGATGGCACGCAGACGAAGATTCAGAAGTCTTTTAAACATCCAAGAAGAACCATATTGGCTTTCCTTTAATGCCCAAAAGGATGAACGATACAGGTATTTGCTTCTTATCCATGCAACCCACATAGAACCTGATTTTAAAAACAGAGACCATATTAGCTTGAGGCCAAAAACCACATTCCAGTCCGAAAGGTTTCTCATGCCTAGACCATCATCACGCTTTGGGTAACAGACATCTAACCACCGCACTTTCGCTCCTGCACTCTTGTCCAGATTACCATGCCACAGAAATGAAGATATCAGACTTTGAATTATCTTTAAAACCTTCCCTGGGATAAAGAAAGCGGAACTCCAAAAACCAATAATCCCAGGGATCACCGCGGAAATCAAACGCAATCTCCCAGCTAAACTTAGATGCCTATTCATCTAGCCATGTAGCTTTTTCCGAATTTGTGAAAGAAGCGGGTCACAATCCTTCACCGATAATTTTTTGGAGCACAATGGAAGACCCAAATACCTCACCGGGAGAGAAGCATTCACAAGATGAAAGCGATTCAGAATGTTTTGTTTAACCTGATGAGAGAGACCAGAGCTAAACAAAGATGTTTTGCTTATGTTAACAGAAAGCCCTGAGAGCTTCTCAAACTGGGATAGAACAGTCAGACACCAGCCAGCGATTCTTCAGTTCCCTCAAGGAAGATTAGAAGGTCGTCTGCAAATGCAAGATGTGTCCGAAGAGCTCGGTCATCCGAAGGCATGTCCGCTGGATCAGTTTCCGACCTGTGCGTTAGAACTTCAAAAGGATTAGGGACAGTTTCACCTCAGATACATCTCTTTTCCCAACCTGGGAATTAACACGAGAAGACTTTAACACAGGGAGAAAGGGGGACTCCTGCACAACGAGCTGAAGAGAGGAGGGCTTAGAGGAAGAATAAACTTCTAAGGAGCGTTGCTCAGCATGAACATCAAGAGAAGGCCCTGCCACTGACTTAACAATAAGATCAACAACCTTTCCTTGGCCAACTTGATCTTTGGGATCAGTAACCTTTCCTTTTAACTTTTCTTCCTCATGTTGAGAAGGTCTTGTCAATGATTCTTCCACAATTAAGGCCTTCACAGCCTCATTTCTGCAGCTTCCTAAACCCACCAACACTGATGTAAAAGCATCAGAAACTGGAACCATGTTTGTAGTAGAACCTTTCACCTGCCATTTGGTTTTGGGTAGAACCTTATTTTTCCCCTTGTCTTTAGGTACACTTTGACTTGCTTCACCGTCTTTCTCTTTTGAAGGGAAGAAAGACTCCTTATGCCCAATTTCATTACAGATGGGGCAGAGAGGAGGCAACCATGGGTAAGCGACATGAATCGTATCCACCTCACCATTATCTCTTTCGATTTCCACTAATTCTGGTAAAGGCACCATCAGGTCAACAACAATTTTTACCTCCACCGAAGAGATACTTTTGAAGGGTTTAGCATCGACTATGACACCCACTGGCTTCGATATAATAGCTAGACCTTCCTCAGTTATAAGATCAAAGGGCACTTGAGTGAACTTCGCCCATATAGGCGCACGTTGAAGCGAAGGAGGATCAAGACTAAAAGAAGCCTTCCATTCCGTAACAAAGAAGGGTGAGTCACCTACCCTCCATAGCTTGTGTAGGAGAATTTTTTTCCTGAGCGCCACTGACGGGATGTGGAACAAGAAAGCATTATGGTGAGGTTATGGATTGTAACTCTCCGATCTTTTCCCCATAAATAATTGAGGACTCCCCATATTTTTCCATATGACGGCGCATTACCGTAGAATATGCCAACTATATAATCAGCGTGGGCTCTAGCTCCCCGCTCGAAGACGTTATTGGGGATCTTGATACGCGGTGCACCAGACGGCGAGATAGTTACTGGGATGGTAGATTTTGGAAATTTTGAAGCAGATTTAGCTCTCTCCGCCCAACTGAACCCAGAACTTGGTGACTCAGATTCACCAGATACATTTACTGGCTCAGAATGATCTCTGTTCTGCGAAGAAGGATGACCAGAAACCTCTGGAGAAGTCGCTTCCATAGATGCGTGAAGATTCGTCGAAGGTTGGAGAAGACCTTTCTTCGGGTCGATTAACGGAAAGGCCGGAACAGTAGACTCCACCATGACTGTATCCTGTCGCGCAGGAGAAGAAACGGCTGAAAGCTCGAGAGGCGACGGAGCAAGGGGAATAACGTCAGTCGGTATCAGAGGTGCCGACAGAGCCATCGGGGCACCGGACATCGGGATTAAACTAAGAAGTCAACACTGTAGTTAGGGATTTTGACTTGTCGTTCTCGAGAGGAAAACGAGAGAAAACTCTAAAATAAAGGAAACTCTAAATAAGGACTTCACATTTGTTCATTTGAGTTCAAATAAGGATTTCGTTTCGAAACCTTATAAGAATATTATAGTTGTTTGTTAAAATAATAATTATGTATAGTAGCTCAAAAATGAAAAAGAAAAAAATAGTTCCGCTTAAAGAAAACCAATTTTTGATATATTAGAGGAACTTGGATCTTATTTTTTTTTTAAAATAACTTGGGTCTTGACTTTTTTTAAAAAATTGCTTTGTCTGTGTTATGTGATTTATCACTTATGGGATAATGTTGACATTTTTCACTAAAAACCAATTAAGATTAAAACTATGTTAATAACAATACACGTACCATTGTGGTCCGTTTTGTAAAATAACTAAATAAGATTCTTTGCGTGCTCAACAGTGACAGTACACGGAGTTTTGTTTTTGTTTTTAACCAACCCAATCTCTTTCCAGTCTATTTTTTTTTTTGTTTTCTCTGATTAATATTATAATAAACATTCCAGAAAAAACTACTACAAAGCTGACGTTTTGTAAAAAAAAACTCCCAAACCCATAAGGAGGTTAATGTCTACGTTGGATTTGGCCTGATCTTATACAATATTGAATGTTAATTTAGATATATAAGTTTAAAACTCAACAACGACTCCGATTGCTTTTTCAAGATCTTTGAAATAGAATTCTAGGTTTATAAAGCATTATATATATCAACTAATTAAAACAATAAGCATTGATACATGTATATTGATAACTGAAGAAGAAAAGGTAGATGCGGAAACTAAGGAAAACCTTTAAAACAAACATCTAAAGAAGTACGGGAAAATGGGTATTTAATTCCCCAAGTATTTGCAATCAGCTGATTTAATACCCAACTATTGCTTGCGTAGATTTATTCCCCAATTTGTAGTTGACCGTGCTAATTTAGACTTTAAAAAGTCAATCGTTAACACTAAACAGAAATCGTTAGTTTTAATTGAAAATCTAATCGCGTTTTTTAGATCAATCTCAAATCCCTAAATCGCGAAGACCTGAAACACCGTAAAAGACGATTACCCAAAGTGATTGCAGGCGAGAGCAGGGAAATTCCGGCGAGAGGAAAAAAATCCGGCGAGTGAAGCAGGTTTCCGACATCATCCGGCGAGCCAATCGTTTTCCGACATCAAGATGGTGAAAAACATGAATCGTCGTCCAGAAATGGAACAAATCTCTGGTGTTTCTAAATGTGTAAGATTGTCGATTATTTGTAGATTTGGTTGTGTATTATTTGTAGATATGAATTTGATACTGATCATATGTAGGAGGAGATAAGTGGGAGTTCGTCTTCTACCTATGGGCAGTTCTTCAATGGAGGAAAAGAGTTCTTCAATGGACAAAAAGGATTTCCGAAAAAATGTGTTTGTGGAAGTAATGTTACGATTTATACATCACAGTCCAAAGCCAATCCTGGACGTCCGTACTTCCGTTGTGGTGCTTCCCGAGAGGTAAGCTATGAACTCCATGTTTTCTTCATTACTGTAAACGTAAATGTGATGGTACTAAACTCAAATGTATATCTCGTTTGTTTATCTTAGAATGGTCATTTGTTCAAGTGGGTAGAAGATGGAATTTACGAAGAAGTGAATGAGCTGAAGGTTGATAGGATGATTGTATTGAATGAGATCGAAAATGTCAAAGAAGAGGTTCTACTATGCAAGAACAAGCTTACTAAATTGAAGAGAATGATCCTGGTTCTTGTTCTTTGTGTGGGATTGTTGACTGTTATTCTCATCTACTACTTCATGTTTCATGGAGGTGAAGAGAAGAGTCTTATGTTTGGTATGTAATTGGTAGCTATGAGCAGCTTTCATATGTATAAGACCATGGTGTATGACCTTATTTGATGATGTTTTTCTCTTGTTAAGTGATACTGGGTTTTGAGCTTGTGAAGTTATTTGTAGCTGTTGAAGTTATTTGGACAATGTGAGAGTTTAAGGAAGCACTTTGAAACAGATATATAAGAGAAGAGAAGAGTGTAAAGAAGAAGTTTGAAACTGATACCATTGATACATAAGACACAAGTGGAAACCATTACATAAGTCTAAGAAAGAGTTGTAAACCGTTACATAATACTAAACATAGCTTTCTCACATCAAAGCCAAACAAAAAACCACTAAACCGATACATAAGCTTAGTCATAGCTTTCGTACATCAAAGCTAAGCAAAACACATTACAGAAGCCAACATTTCGAGATTTAACAAGAGAAACCAAATCTTCCTTGTGATGATTGCGAAAGTCCTACTTGTGATGAACCACCTTGAGAAAATCCAGATTGAGAAGCTTGTGATGATTCACCTACTAGTGATGACTCTCCCTAAAGTTAAACATATAACTACAATCAATCAACAAATGCAAGCAAGTTGAATCAATAAAAAAATTCCATCACATTTACGTTTCCAACAAATACAAATTCAAACCTGATGTTTTCTTGGACGACCTCTTGACCGTTTTGGTAGAGGAACTGCAGTTGGATTAGGACAGCGTGTCTTGTTATGACCTTCCTTCTTACAATTTGAGCATGTTCCCACACGACCATGGCGTGTTAACTTGTTTGGGTTAGAGGCAGACTCATGAGGTCCTTTTCTCCTAGCATACCCATTAGGCCTCCCACGGTTGAATCTCGAAGGTGGTGGTAAAATAGGTAACCGACCTAACCGTGGCCACAGTGACATCCCTTGAACCGGTTTCATACCCCTTCTATACAATTCCCTCCAATTGGAAGTCAAGTAGTAACTGGAGACATAATCATTGAGATCTAACCTTGTCGAAATTATCTTCTTCTGAAACTGACTCAGACTCAGACTCAGCCACGCCAACCTCTACGTCCACAAACATATTGTCCTCTTCTTGTAAAATTGGCTCAGACTCCTTATATCCAGGTCTATCTTCAACTATAACTTCACAATCATCTCTCTCAACAGATGAATTATCATCGGATTTGCCACCTTCATCTCCATTCCCACGATTTTCACAACCAACTTTCTTAATTCCTACTTCAGTTTGCACAGTACCAAGATCTTCTTCATGTTGTGTCCTAAAACCAATTTACCATGCTTAAAACCCCCTACCACATTTACGAAATCCACAAACTAATTGAAATTCTCAGTTCTCAAGAAGTTTTTTTTTTACCTTTCACTCTCTGCGACGCTTCCACTTCCCGGCTCGACAGGCAGTGATGATCGTCTTCGAATGGGAATCAGTTTGCGTCTCACCATCTTCCTTGCCGGATTTTACTCTCCCTTGCCGGAAAACGCCTCGTCTCCTACGCCAAAGCTTCGTCTCTCCGGTAATCGTCTTTTACGGTGTTTCAGGTCTTCGCGATTTAGGGATTTGAGATTGATCTAAAAAACACGATTAGATTTTCAATTAAAACTAACGATTTCTGTTTAGTGTTAACGATTGACTTTTTAAAGTCTAAATTAGCACGGTCAACTACAAATTGGGGAATAAATCTGCGCAACCAATAGTTGGGTATTAAATCAGCTGATTGCAAATACTTGGGGGAATTAAATACCCATTTTCCCAAAGAAGTACTATTAATTACCAAAAGCAAAAGAAAGCGGATATAGTTTTGGAGTTATCCAGAAGTCAAAGCAAAAAGAGCTACAGATTGACAAGAAAGACAATTTGCTAGGGGATGGAAAGCTAAAGTTTACGACTTTCCTTCCAAGAAATGAAACACACAATTAAATAACTGAATCCGATAAAAATAGTGCTTAAAACAAAATCTAAACGATTATGTAACAATTCGGTAATAATCCCAATATATTAATTGAGAAGACTGTCATAGAAAATTCAGACACGTGTCTCATTCAGAGTAACTTAAGGGGAAATTAAACAATGAAATAGTTACATTCAGACACGTCATCAAACAATTAATATACTTTTTAATATATGGAAATATATATATTCCATTAGATTTTTTCTCTCTTTTTATGGTGTCATTAAATTCAAACATTTAGAAACATATAATTAAGAGATTTAATGGCTTATATGATACTTAAATTTTAGAAATTATATAAATGCAAATTTTTATCCCACATGGACTACAAAATAAAAGGGATGAAATGCATATTGCTTATAAATAATTAAATTTACTCAGAATTTTGAATTAAATATATGAAGTATTTAATAAACGCAGAAATTTGTAAGTTTTTATTTGATTTAATAAGTTTTATTTGAATTATGTTATTAAATTGAATTTAAAAATATATATTTTTGTATGATAGAAATTTAAATATTATAAACTTCCTAAATTGTGAAAATATTAGAATTATTTTAAATTTATCAAAATTATAAAATTATAAATATTTTTATGTTAATAAAGTTTATATTATGCTTGATGATATATTGCTATTGTTTATTAGATTAAATATTCTACTGAATATTATATTTATAGATAGTATATTAACCATAAAAAATTTGACTACTATGATACTATGATAACAGTTTATCTAATAATCAAATATAAATCATATATTTTACCCGCACAAGGTGCGGGGTATCATCTAGTATAACAATAAAAGAAAATTAACTGTAGAAACCCCTTTAGACTAAATAAATAAAGTTTCAAATTCTAGAAGATATGATTTATTATGTTACGTAGATCAAAAGAGACAAGTTTACAGAAAAATTTTAGTGTGGCATAGGAACAATACTCAAGCATGTAAAATTATGTAGAAACAATATATGTTTTGTATACTATGTGAAAATTTATGCTCTTTTAATATAATGCTGATAATTTAATACTCTAGTTATATCTTTTTAATATTTATGTCTTATATTGCTTATATAACGATTTGATGTTTATAGAATTTTCATGTTTTTAATCATGTTTTCTCACCTCTTTTTGATCATTTTAGTTGCATTTAGGTTTGCATTTGTATATGTTGTCCCAATCAGGTTCTGGAATAGCTGCATTGTGGAATTGGGGGGAGTCAAGAAGAGATAAGTCAAGAAAACAAGAAAACACTCGGAGTCACTATAGCGACTGGATGTAGCGTGTGGATTTGGGTCGCTACAAATCAACCGGAGATAGCGACCAGATATAGCGACTTGATCCTCTCGCTACGAAGTTTAAAACATTACAGCGTTCATATGGCGCCTGGATATAGCGACGTGATCGAGTCGCTAAGAAGATGAAGCTCGAGAAGAAGAGTCCATAGCGACTTGTCCTAGCGACTTGATTTCAGTCGCTACAAAATCAAGAACTGCAGCGACTGGAATAGCGCCTGGATTCCAGTCGCTACGAGCATCCCACTCACTAATCAGCGTGTTTTCCACTATACCAACTCCCAAAAAGTGTTCTCTCACCCTTTAAAAAAGCCTGCTTTCGACCATTATTGGGGTGTTTTTTAGATCTGAAAAACTAAGCTTTGTATTGTAGAAAAAAAACATCTAGATTCTTATCTTTGTATGAATCATTGAATCTTCTTTTATCATCTCATATTTTCTTATGAACATGTCTTCTTTCTTGATTACTTTGAGTTTAACTTGTTCTAGTATGGAGTAGTTTCTTAATTAGATTCTGGGATGGGTTGACCAAGGATGATCTGAAAGAGTTTAGAGTTTGATCAGAGGTTTCTAAGTTATTTCTTCTCCTAGAGTGGATTGAGCCATAGTTATAAGTCTTGATTGCTTAGAACTATGATCTTAGGCATCTTTGTACATCAAAAGTGTTCAAAGTGCTAGAACTGATTCTTGGAGAGTCTAGTACTCACTTAGCCAATGAGAGTTGATGCTAGGTTGCTAGATAGACTAGAAGAGACTTGATTGAATGCATATTATCTTGTAGTTTCCAATGAGAGTTGAGTTTACAAACTGCTTGATAGTATAGGATTGATGTCATGAGAGTGAATCAATGTACCATTGTGTTCTTAGTTTAGAAATGATCTAGTAAGACTCCTAGTTACCCTTTAGTCTCCAAAAGATCATCCAAAGTCTTAAAACCTAATCCCAGGATCTAATGCTTTTAAATATTGAATCTTAATCTTAATCTTTTGCTATTGCTCTGCTTTTCTATAAATCATTCTGTTTCTGTTTGAATCACCTTGTTTAATATTTGCAACTTATTTGTTTGATAGATTACTTGCTTTTATCTTGTTTACTTTGATGTTACTTAATTTCTTATTAGGTTGATAGTATCCCACTCAAAATCTTGTTGCATTTAGCTTAAGTTGCTCTCTGCATCTTTGGTGTTGTTTGATTGCTTCCCAAGTGGTTTGACACTCTTTATACTACAACTGATTGATAGGATTGCAAAATTCTGTTTATCAATTTGGCGCCGTTGCCATCTTGGGATTGTTAATTGAACCATTAGAGATTGATAGCTTGCTTGAGACTAAATTCTATTTCTCCTGAACTCTCACTCTCTTTGTAAGTGTTTTCCCTGTTTTGCAGGTTCAGTTTATGCACTTGAGGAGCAGAGGACCAACCAATCTTGTTCCAAGAGCTGACGACATAAAGGCTTTGGAAAGACAGATAGCAAGGGAAAGGAGAGAGCAGGAAAGACTTGATCATCTGCAAAGGCTAGGTCACACTATGGCTGCTAATCCAGAAGATCAAGGAGCTCATGACAGAGCACATAGGCCAATTGGGGACATTGATCAACCCCACATCCATGGACACAGAGCTGGCATCAGAGCACCATCAGTGGAGAACAACAATTTCGAGATCAAGTCCAGCTTGATCAATATGGTGCAGAGCAACAAATTCCATGGACTGTCTATGGAAGACCCTTTGGATCATCTTGACACCTTTGACATGCTATGTGGAACAGTGAAGATCAATGGTATCTCTGAAGATGCTTTCAAGCTCAGAATGTTTCCCTTCTCTCTGGGAGACAAAGCACATCAATGGGAGAAGAGTCTGCCTCAGGGATCTATTACCACATGGGATCAATGCAAAAGAGCCTTCTTGACAAAATTTTTCTCTACCTCAAGAACAGCAAGGCTAAGGAATGAGATATCCAGTTTCAAACAAAAAGGAACTGAAACTTTTGGAGAAGCTTGGGAGAGGTTTAAAGGCTACACCATCCAGTGCCCTCATCATGGTTTTTCTAAGGAGAGTCTCCTTACTACATTGTATAGAGGAGTCCTTCCCCATTACAGAATGATGCTAGACACAGCTAGTAATGGGAACTTTGTGGGCATACCTGAAGCTGATGGCATGTTGCTAGTGGAGAATTTGGCACAAAGTGATTCAGCACATGGTGATGACTATGATAGGACTACCAGAGATATGGGGGATAGTCACAGAAAAGAGATCAAAGCTTTGAATGAGAAAATTGACAAGCTTCTCAGTGCCAACCAAAAGTCTGTCAACTTTGTTGGTGAATTTGATCAGGGTCAAGGGTACCAAGAGGTCAGTTTCAACAGCCACAAGATGGCCAAGAAGAGATCAACTACATGGGAGGACAAGGCTATCAAAAGGGCTTTTATCCAAACTATAGGAACCACCCCAACTTTTCCTATAAAAATCCCAATGTGGAGAACCCACAAGATCAGGTCTACCCTCAACAAAAGCACCAGCTCAAGGTCAACAACAATCCAACTACCAGCAGCAACCTTACTTCAATAATCAAGCTTTCAGGCCTAGACCACAGAATCAAAACCCCCAGCAAAGATTCTATCCAAATCACGGGCAACAACAGCCACAAGCTCCAGCTAGCTCTTCAAACCCACAAGAGATACAAATGCCTTGCTAAGGCAACTCATTGAAGGTCAAGGCAGATCTGCTATAGAGTTCAGCACCATGAAGAATGACTTCAATGCAAAAGTTGAGAGCCTTCAGCAACACATGAAGATCCTGGACAACCAAATGGCACAAATGCCTTCTTCTTCTAAAAGACCACAAGGCCAGCTACCAGGGAAACCAGAACCCAACCCAAGGAGTACATCAATGCCATTACTTTGAGAAGTGGAAAGGAGCTGGCACCTAAGGTAGTCATTGAGGACAATGAACAGATTGGTGGGGAGGAGGACTTTGATACTTTGGTTAAAGAGACAGCTGAGAGTGAAGAAAGAGTAAGATTGGGTCAGATACAGTAGAACAAGCTGCTGAAGAAGAGTTTGACTACAAGAAGACAGTTGCTGAGGAAGTGGCAGACTACAAGGGGAAAGGGAAAGTTGGTGAACAGAAGACTGAATCAGAGAAGAAATCATCTACTGCAAAGGAGAAGGTCTTTGTCCCTCCACCTTTGAACCCAAGCTGCCATTTCCAGGAAGATTCAAGAAGCAAATCACAGACAAATATAGAGCCATGTTTGATAACCACATGAGCAAGGTTCAAGTCACCATGCCTCTCCTAGATGCCTTCTTGATGGCTCCCAAATACAGCAAGTTCCTGAAGGACGCCATCAAAGAGAAGACCAAAGCTTTGGAAGGAATGATGGTCGTAACTCATGAGTGCAGTGCTATTATCTCCAGGAAGATCATTCCAAAGAAGATGAAGGATCCTGGATGCTTCACAATTCCTTGTTCATTAGGGCCTTTACTCTTCGAAAGGTGTTTTGTGTGACCTTGGAGCAAGTGCAAGCCTGATGCCTCTGTCAGTTGCTCAGAGTTTAGGATTCACTTCTTTCAAGCCTTGCAGGATATCACTCATCTTGGCTGACAGGACAGTAAGGTATCCAACTGGTTTACTTGAGGATTTGCCTGTGATGATGGGGAATGCAGAGATCCCTACAGACTTTGTAGTGCTGGAAATGGATGGTGAAGCTAAGGACCCAATAATCTTTGGAAGACCATTCTTGGCAACAGCTGGAGCCATCATTGATGTGCAGAGAGGAAAGATTGATCTTCACTTAGGAGACAACTACACTCTCAACTTTGACATCAAGGAGACCATGAAGAAGCCAACAATAGAAGGACAGATGTTTTGGATTGAGACTATGGATGAATTGGCTGATGAATTCCTTGAGGAGTTGGCTCAAGAAGACTCATTGCAGATGGCTTTGACTTCCAAGAGTGAAGAGGACAACCTGAGTGTGGAAGCTGCTGAGTATGTGAGGCTCCTTAATTCACACAAGGTCAAAGAGGAAGTTTCAGGATTTGAAAGGTTTCAAGATGTTGTGCACCAAGTCAGTATGGTGGAGAAAGAAGACATCAGACAGGAAGCTAGCAAGGGTCAGTCTAGCATTGAGGATGATTGGAGTGAGCTCAAAGCCCCAAAGTTGGACCTCAAACCTCTTCCCCAAGGGCTAAGGTATGTCTTTCTAGGAACTAATAACTCATATCCTGTCATTGTAAATGATGAGCTTAGTGAAGAGGAAACTAGTCTTCTCATCCAAGAGCTTAGGAAGTATAGAAAAGCCATAGGTTACTCTTTAGATGACATCAAAGGAATCTCACCTAGCTTGTGCATGCATAGGATAAACCTAGAGAATGAGTCCATGACCTCCATTGAGCATCAAAGGAGACTGAATCCTAACCTTAAGGAAGTAGTTAAGAAGGAAATTCTGAAGCTCTTGGATGCAGGAATCATTTATCCCATCTCAGATTCTACATGGATTTCTCCAGTTCATGTAGTACCTAAGAAAGGAGGGATCACAGTTGTCAAAAATGACAAAGATGAGTTGATTCCCTAGGAATACACACACAGGCCATAGGATGTGTATAGACTATAGGAAGCTGAACTCTGCCTCTAGAAAGGATCATTTTCTTTACCATTCATCGATCAGATGTTAGAAAGGCTAGCAAACCATCCCTATTACTGCTTCTTAGATGGTTATTCAGGGTTTTTCCAGATCCCAATCCACCCTAATGACCAAGAAAACCACCTTTACCTGCCTTATGGCACTTTTGCTTATAGGAGAATGCCATTTGGACTGTGTAATGCTCCAGCCACCTTTCAAAGATGCATGATGTCAATATTTTCTGATCTAATTGAGCATATCATGGAAGTCTTCATGGATGACTTCTCTGTATATGGCTCCTCTTTCTCTGCTTGTTTGTCAAACTTGTGCAAGGTTCTAAACAGGTGTGAGGAGACAAGCTTAGTGCTGAACTGGGAAAAATGCCATTTTATGGTCAGAGAAGGCATTGTATTGGGGCACAAGATTTCAGAATTGGGAATTGAGGTTGACAAGGCAAAGATTGATGTGATGACCAGCTTGGAACCTCCAAGAGATGTGAAGGGATTAGGAGCTTCTTAGGACATGCAGGTTTCTATAGGAGATTCATCAAGGACTTTTCTAAGATTGCAAGACCTCTCACAAACTCCTCTGCAAAGACGTGGCATTTGAGTTTGATGCTGAATGTTTTGAAGCATTTCAGAGAATCAAGAAGGAGTTGGTCAGTGCACCCATTGTTCAGGCACCAGACTGGGATCTACCATTTGAGTTGATGTGTGATGCAAGTGATTATGCTGTTGGTGCTGTTTTGGGACAGAGGAGAGACAAGAAGCTGCATGTGATCTACTATGCAAGCAGGACCTTAGATGAAGCACAAGTCAAGTATGCAACCACTGAGAAGGAGCTCCTAGCTATAGTGTTTGCTTTTGAGAAGTTCATCTTACTTGGTTGGGTCAAAGGTCATTGTCTACACAGACCATGCTGCATTGAGACACCTACTGGCAAAGAAAGATGCTAAGCCAAGATTGCTGAGATGGATTTTGCTGCTTCAGGAGTTTGATCTAGAGATTAAAGACAAGCCAGGTGTTGAGAATGGTGTTGCTGATCACTTGTCAAGGCTGAGGATAGAGAATAACATCCCCATTGATGATTCACTTCCTGAAGAACAACTCATGGCCATAAAGGTTGTTTTTGAAGCTGCAGAGGTAGCAAACCAGCTGGATGAAGCAGAGAGGTTGGAAGAAAAAGCTCCTTGGTATGCTGATGTAGTGAACTACTTAGCCTGTGAGAAGGAACCCCTGAGCTGGACAACTATCAAAGGAAGAAATTTTTCAAGGATATAACAAGATACTTCTGGGATGAACCATACCTCTACACCCTTTGCAAGGATCAACTCTACAGAAGATGTGTTGCTGAAGAGGAGGTAGATGGCATTCTACATCACTGTCATGGTTCAGCTTATGGAGGGCATTTTGCCACATTCAAGACAGTTGCCAAAGTACTTCAGGCTGGATTCTGGTGGCCAACCTTATGGAAGGACACACACAGCTTCATTCTTAGGTGTGATCCATGTCAGAGGAAAGGCAACATCAGCAGAAGAAATGAGATGCCCCAAAACCCAATTCTTGAGGTGGAAATCTTTGATGTATGGGGAATTGACTTCATGGGACCCTTCCCATCTTCTTATGGCAACTCCTACATTTTAGTAGCAGTTGACTATGTCTCAAAGTGGGTGGAAGCTATTGCTAGTCCAACTAATGATGCCAAGGTTGTGCTGAAACTGTTTAAGAGCATAATCTTTCCAAGATTTGGGATACCAAGAGTGGTGATAAGTGATGGAGGATCACACTTCATCAATAAGGTTTTGAAAGTCTGCTCAAGAAACATGGGGTGAAACATAAAGTTGCTACACCTTACCATCCCCAAACCAATGGTCAAGTGGAGGTTTCCAATAGACAGATCAAAGCTATCTTGGAGAAGACTGTTGGTGTGACAAGGAAGGATTGGGCAGCCAAGCTGGATGATGCATTATGGGCATATAGGACAGCTTTCAAGACACCTTTAGGTACAACCCCTTTCAACTTGGTTTATGGAAAGTCATGCCATCTTCCAGTGGAACTTGAGTACAAGGCACTTTGGGCAGTTAAGCTTCTGAACTTTGACATTAAAACAGCTAAGGAAAAGAGGTTGATACAGCTGAGTGAACTTGATGAGATAAGACTTGATGCTTATGAGAGTTCCAAGATTTATAAGGAGAAAACAAAAGCTTTTCATGACAAAGGAATTCAGAAAAGGGACTTCAAGGAAGGTGACATGGTTCTGCTTTTCAACTCAAGGCTCAAGTTATTTCCAGGAAAGCTCAAGTCAAGATGGAGTGGACCCTTCAGAATTAAAGAAGTGAGACCATATGGTGTGGTTGTGCTGAGCAACAAGGAGGGAAGTGACTTCACAGTGAATGGTCAGAGGGTGAAACCTTACATGGCAGATGAGCTGATTGAAGAAAGTGGTTCAATGCCCCTTCTGGATCCCACCCCAACCTGAGGAAAATGGCAAAGTCAAGCTAAGAGACTTTAAACAAGCTCACTTGGGAGGAAATCCCATGGTTATCCCTTGTATATACTTTTATTTGAAGCAATTTTATCCTTTTCTGAGTGTTTTAGTTTTGATCAGGTACTACGAGAGTGAGATCCAAGCAAGGATGGAAGAAAGGAAACACAAATGACTTGAAGGATCATAGCGACCAAACGTAGCGCCTCAATTTCGATCGCTACGGAATAATGGAGTTTTCAGCGTTCATGGCGTGTGGAATAGCGAGTCGATCAAGTCGCTACGACACATGAACAATAGCGACTCAATAAGCGCCTCAATTTCGATCGCTACGAAACAATGAAAAATAGCGACTCAACGTAGCACCTCAATTTCGATCGCTACGGAATAATGGAGTTTTCAGCGTTCATATGGCGTGTGGAAATAGCGAGTCGATCAAGTCGCTACGAAACAATGAACAATAGCGACTCAATATAGCGACTCAATTTCGATCGCTACGGGATATAGCGACTTGATGCATCAACTCAATCCACTCGCTACAGGTAAGTCAACCCTTCTCTTAGGTGTTGACCGGTTCAATTAAACCAAACCAACCTACTTTCCTTCTCCTCCTTCCCGTCGATTTCACCATCACCTTCATTCTAAAAAAAAAACACCATCAAGAACAACAACACACAAATCACTCATCTCTTCACTAAAAGTTGTGATTTTTCTTGCTAAACTCACGATTTCTCATCCTCCATTGAGTAATACCTGCATTTTTCCCTCACTCTCATCTCCAACAAAAGGTAACTCCTCAAAACTTAATTTCTCCATGATTAAGCATTTTCAATTTCAACATTTTTGTGCTTTCATGGCATGAATCTTGTTCTTAATGATGAAAAACTTGTTGGGTATGAGTTCTGTGTAGAATTTCTTGCTCAATTTCCCTTCAACTTGATTATATTGAAAAATTTGTGAAATAGGGTTCTTGAGTAGGAATTTTCGAAAATTTGGGGAAAACTCATGATTGTGGTTTCTTTGGAATGGTTTCAGTATGTTTATGATGTGTGCAAGAGATTAAGATGATTGGGAAACCTCTGTTCTAAAAAAATTCGAATTTTTCATGAATTTTCGAAAATGTGTTGAGTTTATGTTTCATGGAGAATGGGAACTGGTCTTTGTGATAAATTGTTGCTGAATGATGAACCTTCTCCCTTGTGGCTCTGATTATTGAAAGGATGTGTTCATGATTGATCATCCTTATGTTTGTGCTTTGAATTAGACTTAAGACTAACATAGTTTTCAAGTGTCTTCTATTTTGCAGGCAGAAATGGGTAGAGACAAAGGGAAAGACCAAAAGCTGCACAAGAAAAGAGCAAGAAAGTTGCTGAACCAAAAAGAAGAAAGTTCCAATGGCCAAGCAAAGGCAGAGAAAACCGCAACAAGAGCCTGAACCTGATCCTGCTGAGGAAGAAACAGTGGAAGCGACTGAGGGAATAGCCAGTGGTTCATCTAGTGCTCCGGCAAAGAAGAAGGCACAAACGAAGTACAAGTACAACGATTATCACAAGGCTCTCAAAGCAATGGAGTGGGTTCCAACTAAATTCCCAGATGTAGAGCTGTTGCATAGGATGGGGATATATGATGACGTGCGGATGATCATGACCAACATGGGGATTGCTAACCTTCTTGGGATGAGACACCGCCATTCCCAACCAGAGTCCTGTCAGTTCTTAGCCTCGCTGGAGGCTGTTTTCTATATAGCTCGCAGTACACTGAGGAACATGGCACTGGTTTGATCAAGTTCAAGGTTCAAGAAAGAGCTTTGAAATGGGTTTCAAGGAGCTGAATGCAATTTTTGGGTTCCCTGAAGGAATAGACTCACACTTCACCAACCACAAATATGAGACTGGAGCATTTTGGAATGAGATAGGTTGTGGTACGCACACTCCAGGTGCAATTGCAAACTCTGGGATCAGACACCCTGCAACACGGTATGTCCATAGAATCCTTGCTGAAACTTTCTATGGTAGGCCAGAGCTGTCCAAGGTCAAAGAAAATGAGCTTAAGTTTCTCACCATTGGCTTCCGCCCTTTGTTTGGAGGAGTTTTCAATAATGGCAGAGAGATACTGACAGGACGCAACCAAGGAGATCTAAATGTTGTGGGTTTGTTTGTAAAAGACTCCTAGAGCTGAAGGAGTGGGGATGCAACCACAGAGACAAGGAACCATTGGTCAGACTTGGTGGTATGATCACACCAATCCTAAGAGCGAGGCCAATTACTCTGACTCCTACAACAACAGATATCTTTGGTGACTTGATTGATGAGTTCTACTTGCAGAAGACAGGGTATCTTGGGAAGTGTGGCGATGGCGTGTATGCTTACAGATACAAGGAATTTGGAGAATTCATTAAGGTACTACTACCTGCTCCTGCCTTGACTCCCTGGCTCACAGAAACAACATCACATTCGATCTCACTGGCTCACCGTATTGCTACAACCCTACGAGACACGGTGCTTCAACTCATAACACTTGAGAGTATGAAAACATCTAGAAATGAAAGGCAGAGAGAAGAGCAGAAAGAGCTGAAGTGAGAGAAGAAGAGCAGCAAGATGAACCCATTTATGGTGGTGCTCGCTACCATTTCAGTCCCCATAACCGTGCCCTCCCAAATGGCCCACTCCAAGAAGCTCACAAGAAGATAGAAACACTCCAGCGCTGGAACAAATGGCAAGATAGGAGCCTGAGGAAAATGTCTGCTGGATATGAGAAGATGGCTAAGGGTTATGACAAGATGAAGAAGCAGATAAACACTTGACAAGGCTGCTTGGTTCTGGAAACAAGCAACACAAGCGAGCTTCCCACCATGACGAGGAAGCAGGATCATCTGCACCTTCTCACTTCCGTCGCTCTGCCTCTTGTGATTTGGATGGTTTAGAGGCGCCACCACAGCTGCACAGGTCCGCCACCACAGGAGAAGACAAAGGAGGAAGATGAAAACACCCTCCCCACCGGTTTCTGACAACGAGTCGCTGGACTTCACCATGGATTTCTCTCCTGAGCCCTCATGCTCACCTCCACACTACCACTTCTGAGGTACTAGTCCACTCCTTTTTCTTGTACATAATTTTCAGTTTAGCTTTGTTCTTGTTTCTTTTTATTTTTCGGTTACTTCTCCAATTTGTTTCTCACCGAGACGGTTTGAAATAAGTTTGGGGGAGGAGCTAGTGTTTAACCTTGTTTTCTTTGAGTTTGTTTTCCTTTTGCATTGCATACATAAAAAAAAAAACACAAAAATATCTTCCTTCTTGCATTGTATAAAGTTAAGTTTTATAAAAAAAAAAAAGAATGAAAATGAAAAAATTGCATAAAAAAAAAACCAAAAACAAAAGCATGTAGTTTCCCATTTATTTTGCATTTTAGGATTGAGTCTAGTTCATTTAGGTTGCATATTTGCATTTGCATAGGGGACAATGATGAATCTGCCTTGTAAAGGTTTGTGCATTGGATTGAAAATAGGGCCCTTTTGAGTACTTGAAAGTTGCTGGAACTTCGGTTTGGAATTTGGATACTCTAGCCTAGTGAACCTTGCATGATCCCCAATTCAACCTCATGAGCTAATAGACTTGAATTTGGACTTAAATTCTCTTGCTTAGGGGTTTGAAATGCACTCTCATGGCTTTTGTTTGGGTTTCCTTTGCCCTTTTACCACACTTATGTTAACCCAACCATCTCTCCTTCCCTTAGAACCATTTACCTCCTTTCTAGCCACCATTTCTTTGATTGAGTGAGGCCTTTTTCTGATAGCATTTACATGTGCAAAATCTTGAGAGTATTGGGAACGACAAAGGTTGATCTTCATTTTGGCTAGGATGGGGAATGAGTGAGTGATATTCTTGATGATAAATTCTTTGGGATATTTCTGAAAATGAACTGAGTTTGATTATAAAAAAAAAAAAGAAGAGTCTCTTGTCTAGCTAGTCTAAGGAAAGCTCTAAGTGAAAACAAGTAAAAAAAAAAAAAAAATGGTTGAAAGAGAGCTAAGTATGAGAAGTTTAAGAAGTTCACAAGGTGACTAGCAAATGAGCTCATTCAGAAAAAGATGTTGGGAGTAATTGGGGTGGTGAGTGAATAAAAAGAAAAGATGGACATTGTGTCAAAAGGGTAGAATTCCAAAAATGTTTTAGGAATGGGTAGAACAAATGAGATCAATCTTTGTATGCAGAGTTGTTCCCCTTCTTAGATAAATTTTGTGCAATGTTTAATGCTCCTTGATTTGAGAGTTAGCCACCACAAAAGAAAAGAAAGCTTGAGCCACCATAAAAAGCCTTGATCCTTTAACCAAGTGAGTGATTGATTTTCCCTTTTGCAAGAATGCACTTGAATTTTCATTAATGAATGTAAGAGGTTGAATTGGTTTGATTGCTTGAGTTCCAATTAGTTTGATAGACTAAGTTTGAATTTTAATGGCTTGGAGGAGTACAAAGCTAGGGTTAGTTCTTGCAATTGTCAACTACTTTTAAGGACCTTAGGTTGAATCTAATATGGAAATCGTTTGGCTCTGAGTCCCCACTTTCAAACCTCTTTCTCATAATTTTTCTTTGGCTTTGCTTGAGGGCAAGCAAAGGATAAGTTGGGGGAGTTGATGTTTATAGAATTTTCATGTTTTTAATCATGTTTTCTCACCTCTTTTTGATCATTTTAGTTGCATTTAGGTTTGCATTTGTATATGTTGTCCCAATCAGGTTCTGGAATAGCTGCATTGTGGAATTGGGGGGAGTCAAGAAGAGATAAGTCAAGAAAACAAAGAAAACAACTCGGAGTCACTATAGCGACTGGATGTAGCGTGTGGATTTGGGTCGCTACAAATCAACCGGAGATAGCGACCAGATATAGCGACTTGATCCTCTCGCTACGAAGTTTAAAACATTACAGCGTTCATATGGCGCCTGGATATAGCGACGTGATCGAGTCGCTAAGAAGATGAAGCTCGAGAAGAAGAGTCCGTAGCGACTTGTCCTAGCGACTTGATTTCAGTCGCTACAAAATCAAGAACTGCAGCGACTGGAAATAGCGCCTGGATTCCAGTCGCTACGAGCATCCCACTCACTAATCAGCGTGTTTTCCACTATACCAACTCCCAAAAAGTGTTCTCTCACCCTTTAAAAAAGCCTGCTTTCGACCATTATTGGGGGATGTTTTTAGATCTGAAAAACTAAGCCTTGTATTGTAGAAAAAAAACATCTAGATTCTTATCTTTGTATGAATCATTGAATCTTCTTTTTATCATCTCATATTTTCTTATGAACATGTCTTCTTTCTTGATTACTTTGAGTTTAACTTGTTCTAGTATGGAGTAGTTTCTTAATTAGATTCTGGGATGGGTTGACCAAGGATGATCTGAAAGAGTTTAGAGTTTGATCAGAGGTTTCTAAGTTATTTCTTCTCCTAGAGTGGATTGAGCCATAGTTATAAGTCTTGATTGCTTAGAACTATGATCTTAGGCATCTTTGTACATCAAAAGTGTTCAAAGTGCTAGAACTGATTCTTGGAGAGTCTAGTACTCACTTAGCCAATGAGAGTTGATGCTAGGTTGCTAGATAGACTAGAAGAGACTTGATTGAATGCATATTATCTTGTAGTTTCCAATGAGAGTTGAGTTTACAAACTGCTTGATAGTATAGGATTGATGTCATGAGAGTGAATCAATGTACCATTGTGTTCTTAGTTTAGAAATGATCTAGTAAGACTCCTAGTTACCCTTTAGTCTCCAAAAGATCATCCAAAGTCTTAAAACCTAATCCCAGGATCTAATGCTTTTAAATATTGAATCTTAATCTTAATCTTTTGCTATTGCTCTGCTTTTCTATAAATTTTCTGTTTCTGTTTGAATCACCTTGTTTAATATTTGCAACTTATTTTTGTTGATAGATTACTTGCTTTTATCTTGTTTACTTTGATGTTACTTAATTTCTTATTAGGTTGATAGTATCCACTCAAAATCTTGTTGCATTTAGCTTAAGTTGCTCTCTGCATCTTTGGTGTTGTTTGATTGCTTCCCAAGTGGTTTGACACTCTTTATACTACAACTGATTGATAGGATTGCAAAATTCTGTTTATCACGATTCAGTACATCAACAATATCTGTTAAGTCGGCTCTAATACAGTTTTTAAATACATTAGATTTCTGATATTTTTGCATATTCTGGCTGTGACACTAATTTAACTTAATATTAAGTTAAGTGAAATTGAAAGTCCATAAAAGTTATTTTGTTCTCATATTGTTGTTAGTAGTTTTGGTTGTTCTGTTTTTTTTGTTGTATCTCTGTTTGCTGTAAAAAAATTAAAATTAGTATAAAATTTAACATTTTACCAAAAAAAAAAAGTTTTTTTCTGTTCCATTTGAGTATATTTTTCTGCATAATAAGCTTTAAACAAGATGAATTAATTATATGATAAAATGTCTTGAGGAATAGCTGTAAGATGTTCACAAACTGTTTGTATTAGTTCAAAAATAATTCGTGAAAAGCTAAATACGTAAATTTATAATCGTATAAAGCTAAAAATAAAAATCAGAAATCATTTTAGAAAACTGTTTAAAATAACTACAAATTTCTCAATCCGGTTATAAATATAAGTTAAATTTATTCAGTTAAGATTATACGAACCGCGAAAATCCAATTATAAAATAATGATTATAAAAGAATATAAATGATTGTATAATAAACGATTAGAAAAATAATAAAGAAAATCAATCAAAATATGACCTAAAATAAGAGAAATTTTTGTAAACAACAAAATCTAAATGCGAGATATAATCTCTATCTTTAACTATAAATCATTTTATTATATGAAAATTCTGTGAGATTCTTGAAATTCTAAAATACAACGCGTTTGAAACCATTTTGCAACACTCAAAAACAGAATTTACAAATTTATATTGTATTTAGAATTACTTCTATTGGATCTTTTAGTTGAACGAATCTAAATTTAAATATAGTTTTAAGAAAGAAGCACAGTTCATCTCTAAAATTTCTTAAAGATTAGAAAAGAAAAATAAAGAAAAAATATATCGTAAAAATGACAAAAGAGTTTTGGTCACCGGAAGTGTGTTGTGTGCAATTACGGCAGTGTAGGCTGTGTCAATGAAAACGTTCGGGGGCCCACTTTCCAGATCTATCTTGAATTTGTGACCCAAACACGTGTTATGATTACCTCATCTCGAACAGAGACGGATCTCGGAGTTTATGCGTCCATTGACGGGACTCTCAATGTCTCTTGCACTTGTCTTCTCTTACGTGGCAACTTTTATCTTTTCTTACAAAAATACTTCTCGGATTACTTTGTGTCCCATATCTTGTTATCTATGGATTTGGTGATAGTAATTGTCTTCAATTAAGTTTTGCGTTTAAAATAATTTCTGCTGATAATTTGTAATTTTGTATCAACCCGATATATATTTTTATATTCTGTATAGCCCGATTTTGTTGCACTTTGACACGTGAATTTGTCGACTGAGTTTGAAGCTAAAGAATGATAGATAATACTTATAATATACTATACGAATATTCTTGAAAATTTGTAGACATTACATTTTTTTGTCGTTTGTTAGTGCAATAGTTCTTAAGTTTTCATATACGTCTTCAAGATGGTGAAAACGACTTCAATGCCAGACAATCGGGTTTGCCATTTACACTTTTGTTACTCTTGTCATTTCGAGCCACGTTATTAAAATATGCTACGGACACCTGTTTGGCTGTCCTGTCCCGTAAATTTATAGTCAGATAAGAATGCACTTATATGTTTTTGTTAGAGCTAGTAACCATTGATTTGATTATATTGAATAAATTGTTATAAACGTGACACCTTTAGTTAAGTTTTTTCATTTTTCCTTCCTGTTTTCCTTTGTTTTTTGAAAAAAAAAAACAAAGCAAAGCATACAAATAAATAATACATAATTTTTTTTTGATTCAATTCAACTCGTCGATATGATAGTATCTATGTCCGAGATCAGATCAATTCTAACAATATATACAATATATATTGATCATAGATGAAGAATACCATTCAATTAAAATCGTCTAGAGCAATAACCAAAAACAAATTTTCAAACGTTTAGCTCTAACTCTCCGCACGCCATTCATGAAGAAGAAGCTTAAACAAAATATTTATACTAAACATGAGAAGAAGAATGTCCGCAAGCACTTCAAAAAGCACCACTTTACCTCAACACAACCATATTAATAATCCAACTGGAATTAACCATGTTAATCAATTTCAATTGAACATCAAACCAACGATATTAACCCCAAGGTTCTTTAAAAAATCTGAAAAAGTGATAAGTGAACAAAATAATGATTGCACCAAAAGAAAAGATAGAAGTGAAAAACAACTCTTTAATACACAAGTGGAACAATTAATGGTCATCATCTTCATCAAATTCTACTCAGACTATATACATCTATGTCAAACTTCAGGTTCATTTTAAGGTTTGGCATTGAATAAATCTCTGATAGCAACCTAATTGTACAGGCATAATCCATGGATTCGGAGGTTGTAACCCAAGACTGCTTTGGCAGGACCACATCTCAGCTGTTTGCACACAATATTTAATCTTTCTCAGTACACCTGAAGCCGGATCAATTATGACAACATATTGATCAAAGATGATGAATACAGCTCATAATCGATAAAGCAACAGCCATAAAAGAAGCTCTCAAACGTTAAACTCTAGCTCTCACCGCACACCACTAACGAAGAAGAAAAAGCTTTTGTCGCAAGCAGAGGTTTCTCAATTGTTCTTCTTTCACTTCACAACGCACCCCTATGCCTCAATATAACCATATAATGCAGCTGGAATGAACAGTGTTAATTAATTCCAGCCTGACATCAAACTAATAGCTTTTGAAATTGAATCACACAAGCTTCAGCTTAGACAAAAATTATAATGGTAGCTAGTATTCATTCAACGGGTCTTCACATCACAAGTTAGATAAGATAAGTTGAACATTTTTTCTTACGTGTGCATACGCATTTCAGTAGACTTATATATGTATATTCGTGTGTTATTGATAATAGCGTCAATGTTGTGCTGGCTGCAAGACGAGCCCCAGTTAGATTTGATAAATTATTGCTTGCTTGAAGTTATGGTTTGTATATACTATAATACTAATACAGTAATACGTACGTGAAAGTCAAATGGCAGTGTTAATATAACACGAAATTGCGTGAGTTTCTGAACAAAACAATTACGCGAGTTTATGGAATTGTCGTCCAATGATTGATGTTTTCTTGGGGTTTTGAATTCTTATATACTCCTATTAAGCAACGTAAGTATTAGATAATCCAATAACAAATGATCTGGAAAAGAAGCTAATTAATGGAGTTAGTTCGCTATGATTTCATTAGACTTTTTTTTATAATGACAAATTGATAATACCTTAAATCCCTAAGGAATTTTGTTTGGCTAAGGCTTAATTCACCCGCTGCTTCCAATAATATTGTACACTAGTTCGTATGGTTACTTTTGTCAAAAGAATAAAGATTTATAAATTCATATTGGTATACAATGCTTGTAAGAACGACAGTAAATATTGGGCGATGCTCCGCACCTCTGGCTGAACTCTGGGGTGTCTATTATGGACTAGCTGGAGGTGGATTCTGAGTTGGTTGTGGGGTTTCTCAAGGACAGGATTGCTGAGTCTCACCCATTATCATTCCTAGCACGACTGTGCAATGGCTTTTTGTCGAAGGACTGGATTGTCCGAGTTACACATGTTTACCAAGAGGCTAACTGTCTCGCTGATGGCTTAGCTCATCTTGCATTTTCTTTGCCGCTAGGGCTTCATACTTTTGATTCGATTCCTGTTGTTGTTGAGACAATTTGGAAAAACAATGTTGACGGTCTGTCCAGGCCTCGACAAGTTTGTTTGTAATTTTCTTTTTGCTTGAATAAATAACGGGAGAGCTTTTCTCCCGGTCACGCACCAAAAAAAAGAACGACAATAAATAAATTTAAGTTTTATAAACTTAGAAAAAGTCTATTGAATAAGGTTATGTAATATTAGTCATGTTTTGTTATAATTTTGCTTCAAGATATTCTATATATGTAAACAAGTGGCCTGGTAACAAGCTTTAACGGTTCCAATGTGTATATGTAATATTTTTATTTGTATAATTCACAATAAAAAAAAATTCTGTATTGTTAACCTCTTGTACTCTTTTATGAGTTTGAGTCCAACATTTTTTTAAAAGTGTTCTCACTACAGGTTTCGAGCCCAAGATTCCTGTATATTAATTAAATAAACGGAATAAGTGTTTCGTAAGTCTTGAGAAATTTGGAGTACAATTCTGTTCCTAAACGTCTTTTAGGTTGACAAGATAAATATATGAATTTAAAAGGAATTGGCCCATTAGAAGGAAGCCTAACCCAACTGACCCAATTGTATCAGAGAACTTAGTAGGCCTTCATGAAAATACTATCCCTCTTACGACGGTTCATACTTCATACTTCAAACCAATTCCAATAAGCCGAACAAATATAAGTCGAGTTGAAAGCTGCAAATTATTTTATTTGTTTTCACCTGATTCCAATAAGCTTTTTTGATTATTTGCAAATTCCAATAAGCTTTTTTATGAAAAGTACGATATTCTGCAGAAAGTCTTCACCTTAGCAAAAATGGAGTATATCTGCTTCCTCTGCACTCCAGATGCGAAAACGGACGCTGAATCTGAAATCAGGACGAAATTTCGAGTGAGAACGGCTTTCGAACGACGAAAAACGGTTAACGGATCAAACCGGTCAAAGTCAACAGTCAACGGTCGGAAAGTCAACGGTCAACAGTCAACCCAGTCAAAGTCAACGGTCTGACCAGGTCAAAATCAAACCGCGACTAAACCGAATTAAACCGGACCAGACCAGACTAAACCGGACTCAATTGATTTAAACAGAAATTGAACCAAACCGAAATCGAATTGAATTAAACCGAACCAAACCGAAATTGAACCGAACGGTTAAGCCAAACCAGACTCAAACCGGCGGTAGATCGCCGGCGAGTCTCCGGCGACCGGCGACGGTGGGCGCGGCGGTTTCCGGCGACCGGCGAAGGACGGCGGCGGAGCTCACCGGAAAGTCACCGCGGCGACGGCGGCGACGACCACGCGGCGGCGCGTGAGAGTCACGCGCGTCGCAGTCGATGGCGCGTGACGCGCGTGGGCTTCACGCGCCACTCTTCCGGCGGCGCGTGAGGGCGCGTCCGGTGGCAGTGGAGGCTGAGCTTCTTGGCGTGGCTTCGTCTCGTCGTGCTGAATCCAGTGGTGGCCTTGGATTTTCGAGAAACACCACGGTTAGAGAGTTACGATCGATTAAAGATCCGACCAATAAGAAATCAGATTGGAAAACGGTTTTCCGTTATACCTTAGCCGCAGATCGGCAGAGGGGAGAACAGTATGTGTTTTCTCCTTCTTCTTCCTCTTCCTCTTCCTCTTGTTCTTCTTCTTCTTATTCTTCTTCTTCTCTCTCAAGCTCTCTCTCTCTTTCTCTCTCTCTCTCAAATTCTCTTTCTCCCTCTCTCTTATTCTCGGTGGATGAAGATAAAAAGGGGGGAAATCAATCAAAAAAGGAAGGGTTTGGTTTATTGGTGGGTGACTTTGATGAAAGGTGGGGAAAAAGGGGTCGTTACAATTCTCCCCCACTAACGAGGAATTCGTCCCCGAATTCTAGTCTTGAGTCAACTGCTCGTCATCCTTAAAAAGCTCAGGAAATTCGGACTTCATCCGAGACTCTAACTCCCAAGTTTCTTCCTTAATGTCGTCTCTCTCCCAACTAACTCTGACCATCGGTAGCACTTTCCCCCGAACAACCCTATCTCGACGCTCTATGACTGACACTGGCTGACTAACTGCAGTCAAATCTCTCCTGATGTCACTTGGTGGCTGCTGAAGAATGAACTCTATCTCCCGAACGACTTTCCTCAGAACTGACACATGAAGCACATCGTGAAACCCAGCTAACTCTGCTGATAGCGCTAAGAGGTATGTTACTGCCCCAATCTGCTCGATGATAGGATACAGACCCATATATCTCGGCTTCAGCTTCTTCAGCTTCCGGATCTCAGAACCTCCCTGAAATGTTCTCATCTTAAGATATACCAGGTCTCCCACCTCAAACTCTAGATTTCTCCGACGCTTATCTGGATAAATCTTCTGACGATCATGGGCTTCCTTAAGCCGTCTCTTGAGCATTTTCACTTGCTCAACTGTCTCTTGGACCATTGCTGGTTCTAAGTCTCGGCGCTCTCCCACATCTCTCCAACACAATGGAGTATGACACGGTCTACCATAAAGAGCTTCATACGGTGCCATCTCAATGCTCGAATGAAAACTGTTGTTGTACGCGAACTCGGCCAACGGTAGGTACATAACCCAGCTCCCTTCCTAATCCAAAACACAAGCCCTGAGCATATCCTCGAGTGTCTGAATAGTCCTCTCAGACTGACCATCTGTCTGCGGATGATAAGCCGTACTCATACGGACCTTAGTCCCCAATGCCTTCTGAAAGGCTTGCAAAACGTCGATGTGAACTTCAGATCACGATCTGATACTATACAGACTGGTACCCCATGCGATCTCACAATCTCAGCAATGAATCTCTGCGCTAGCTGCTCTACTCCGTCTGTTTCCTTAATCGCTAAGAAGTGAGCTGACTCGATGAATGCTTCAAGCTCGATGAATGCTTCAAACTCCCCTGAATGCTTCAAACTCCCCTGAGTACAACAAATACAACTCGATGAATGCTTCAAGCTCCCTGTTTAAATTGACTGCCTAACTCTGTCTACTCTTCGGCTTGAACACATCCTGGGTGACCAATACTCGATTAGACCTGCCATACGAAACTATAAGTAGCTCCAATATCCAATAGGGTATAAGCTGTCCCACCCCAAGCGACAATCGACCAACATAAGTGCTAGATCAATGGTTTCCACGTAAACGACACACTCGAACCACAAACTCAAATCCACAATCTCAAATCCACAACGTCAAAAAGAACAGTCTCAACTATCTCGTGGTCTCCAACAACAAATACTCGCGACAATAGCTTGGCGCTTGGGTGGTGGCAGAAATAACCCTGAACTCACTGCGAACAGTCCCTGAAAATGAGAACATGCTAACCACAACTGAACAACTCGGTCTAACTGCTGGTGCTGCAATATATATGACAAACGACGCATCCACTAACATAGATTGGTAGTAATTTATGACATAATCCAACCATCTGCATGAAAACACTGAACACGCTCTCCCAACATGACGACGGTAATAAAGAACAACACGGTGGAAATCCCGACAGATGCGACACATTTTTATATCCTAAATAAGTCTTACCAAGTTCGACTGAGCCACTTTAAAGAAATATTGCTTCTCCTCTATCTCTGCCTCATGAACGAAAAGTCTCCTCAACCAATCGATTGGACTGGTGTAAACCCGTACGACATCACTGTTACAAATATCCACTTGTTGCCATTCAAGAACCTCCTGAATAAATCCTTATTGGCTATGAAATTCTAAGAAAATCTTCAAAGACGACAAAACACTTACTCGTTCTGCCTGATAATCCTAGTGTCTTGAGAAAGGTGCTTAAAAGCATTGGCATTCCTGTGCCTGACTTCACGAGGAAAGAACGTCATGTCGAACTCACTCTAGAGTGATTGTAGGTTAACTCGTAACAGCCATGACTACTCTCAACAAGTTCCTTTTGCTAGAAAAATGTGTCATCCCTCAGAAATTGAGTAGTCAAACTCAACTGAAAATATGCTGGACACTTCTTATGCTCCAAGTTACGATCTAGCTTCTTCCTCTAATTGTCTGTGGTGACAGTATCCACTGTCCTTCCAATTTGATCCAAACCGATGTCCCGCATCTTTCTCATTAGCTTCCATTACGTGAGTCTCTCTCTGTCTCTGCCGGATACTGGCGGCGGCTCTGCTCCCTGAGGCTTAACCGATGGTGCATATGGTGGTGACGGTGGAACGTGCGGATGCTTACTCTGCTTGAAAGGTGAACTGACGAACAATCTAACTCTCACTTGAGCGGTCTGACTGATGAGATCCTGATTAATCTGCTGAACACTGGCCTCTTCGGCATAACCTGTTGAACAACGAGCTGACAATCTGGCGCCAAACAATGACCTTCCTTGATGGCAACTGAAAACCTGTTTAAACTGAGGCTGAATTGAGACAAACTTAGAATAGATTAATACTAGACAGAATGTGTGCTCCTTTGTTTTTTTTTTTTTTGAAACCGTTTAAAACCGAATATGCAATCATGCTTCATACTACCCGTCTCCCGGGTCAGAACCGGGACGACAATAACTTAGGCTCTAATACCAAAATGTAACACCTGGGCCCCTCGACACTCGGAAACGGCGTGCCACTATCCACGTCACATACGTAAAATACCTCACTCTACAGTGTCTCATATCCCAACTACCTCAATGCTATATGTACATGAAAAAATACGGAGAAAGCGTAAAAATCCCAAAGAAGCACCGTATCGTCAAAGTGTAAAATACTTGTCCGTCTCACCTGAAAAACTGGAAAGGGAAGAAGGAGTGGTGAGTAACAGGGGAGTCACTCAGTGAGGTATGGGATGCTAATCACAAAAAACGTAATTTGACCATAGCACGCCATACATAGGAAATAGACTAAACATGCACAATCACGGTACCTAAGGTACCCAAAGAACAGTCAACGGTGTCCTAGGCCAGAGCTCGTGGCCAATCTTATGGGATAGTGCCCAACTACACTGCCCGTAGACGATTTATCGATCTGACTGGGATACCGAACAACCAGTCGACTAAGCTGTCGTACCCCACCTCAAACAACACACAACGCAAGTACAGAGATAACGTCTCTGTACCCCCGCAATCCCTAACGACCCACATGGTCAACTAATCCTAGCTCTAACATGAATAAAATAATCAATTAACAATTTAATGCACAATCAATGGGTTGAATAATCTATTATTCCTAAGTTCGATTTACAAACAATCTTAAAAAGACTCTAGCATAGAAACGGAACACATTTAATACTAAATCCTATCTACGGCGCTTTTTGATGAAAAGTACGATATTCTGCAGAAAGCCCTCACCTTAGCAAAAATGGAGTATATCTGCTTCCTCTGCACTCCAGATGCTAAAACGGACGCTGAATCTGAAATCAGGACGAAATTTCGAGTGAGAACGGCTTTCGAAAGGCGAAAAACGGTTAACGGGTCAAACCGGTCAAAGTCAACAGTCAACGGTCGGAAAGTCAATGGTCAACGGTCATCCCAGTTAAAGTCAACGGTCTGACCAGGTCAAAATCAAACCGTGACTAAACCGAATTAAACCGGACCAGCCCAGACTAAACCGGACTCAATTGATTTAAACTAGAAATTGAACCAAACTGAAATCGAATTGAATTAAACTGACCAAACCGAACCAAACCAAAATTAAACCGAACGGTTAAGCCAAACCGGACTCAAACCGGCGGCAGATCGCCGGCGAGTCTTTGGCGACCGGCGACGGTGAGGCGCGGCGGTTTCCGGCGACCGACGACGGCGAGGCGCAGCGGTTTCCGGCGAAGGGCGGCGACGGAGCTCACCGGAAAGTCACCGGCGGCGACGGCCCGTCCGGCGGCGCATGAGGACGTGTCCGGTGGCGGTGGAGGCTGAGCTTCTTGGCGTGTCTTTGTCTCGTCGTGCTGAATCCGGTGATGGCCTTGGATTTTCGAGAAACGCCACGGTTAGAGAGTTACGATCGATTAAAGATCCGACCAATAAGAAATCAGATCGGAAAACGGTTTTCCGGTATACCTTAGCCGCGGATCGGCGGAGGGGAGAGCAGTATGTGTTTTCTCCTTCTTCTTCCTCTTCTTCTTCTTCTTCTTCTTCTCTCTCAAGCTCTCTCTCTTTCTCTCTCTCTCAAATTCTCTTTCTCCCTCTCTCTTATTCTCGGTGGATGAAGATAAAAAGGGGGGAAATCAATCAAAAAAAGGAAGGGGGTGGGGTTTGGTTTATTGGTGGGTGATGATGATGAAAGGTGGGGAAAAAGGGGTCGTTACAAGATCATTTACGTATTTCCTCTTTTATGGAGATAAAGTTTCCTCCATTACTTTCTTTTCCGGAGCGATTTGTTAAACGCTCTACCTTAATGGCTATACGAACTATATTTGACAACGAGTTGATCTTTGTTTACTTAAAGGTTGCATTCTATCATGTTTAGAGATATCTCCTTTGATGCAAGCTTCTTGGAGTTTTATGGTTGATTATTTCTTAAGCCTACACTTTTACTATAACGCCCCAACTGCCTTTACCAGTGAGTCACCGATCCTTCTATCGGATTCGTGAGCTCCACCCCTGACGGTCGATGCGTTGTTTTTGGAAGGTCCGAAAGTCATGATATACTGACTCTGCAATCACCACATAACCGTTTTCCGTGTTTTGGCCTCACTCACAAGGTACCGCAAATTATTTCCTGGTAGGTCACCCATCCTTCCACTACTCCAGTTCAAGCACGCTTAACTCTGGATGTGCAATCAAAAAGATAAATGCACTTTGGTGACATATGTAGTCAAATCAATTATTTTAACCTCTCCCATATACGTTTCTATATATATCAGAAATGAGAATGTTACATTTACATTTCTAACACTTCATTATCGCATTACACAGTTTCTACTGTTTAAAATATTAATTCAAGCAATAGTCGACCTAAAGAAATGCGGTTAGTATAATTTTAAAATTTTGAATATATCCATTAGTCGAATGATGAAGTGAGCAGGTACAAAACACGAAATTGATAAGTTTCAAGATATACAATTCGGCTGTGCCTGCTAAGAATGGTAGCTGAAATTTTAAATTAGAAAACAAAAAGGTGTCATCTACATGATGATCATATCTGTATCTAGTTCATCCTTTCCGAAATATTTGCAATATAATTACAGCTGATTAAAGCGTATGATTTTCTAAAGTTTCGATACTAAATACAAAATGTTACTAATTAATCAGTCCTTATATAAGCTTGTGATTTAAAAAATACATCATTCATATGTCAATCCAGTTTATAAATGTACATGTTTTTGTAAAAATAGATATACAACATTGTCCCGACAGAGCACTATAGCCTGTAATTGTCTTTTTTTTTCTATATATAAGAAGCAATCAATTTTCGAATGATATAAGATGAGCCCCCAGCGATTTATTGCAAAACCAACATTATGGGGATCAATAATGTCATCCGAGTCGGTTCGATATTGTCTTTAAAGTGAAGGTAAAGTAAGCAAATTTTTATAATTTGCTTAATTTTTTCTCAAGTTTTGATGATATAGATCATAACATGAGCTAAATTACTTAACGTAGTCGTCCGTATGATGTCATTAAAATTTCTTACAAAAATGTATAACCCAAATAATTCGTCACTTATCAGAATGATCTCTGTCGTATAGCTGTCAAACAATGGAGACTTTTTTTCAAGACAAAAGGGATTACTTCACATAAATTCATCTAAATTGATCGAAAACTATTAAATTGGCGAATTAGAACAAATATACTTGCAGATTAACATGGACCGTCAACGTCTTGATAGACTTGTTTTTCAAGCAGGAGCACGTTCCTCACTAACCCAGTTCTTGACTTTTTTATTGGGTTGCCCTACAAGTAAACTCCCAACTAACTTTCATTTATTGCAGTTCCAACGGATTAAACAAAAATGGCATTAAGAACCAATTAATCTCAACCATTGATTTCTCTATAGTAAAATAAATTGTAATATATAGCATCATTTAATTAAAGCAAGTACTATAGTTTTCTT
The DNA here is from genome assembly GCA_010577795.1 of Isatis tinctoria. Lineage (NCBI taxonomy): Eukaryota > Viridiplantae > Streptophyta > Magnoliopsida > Brassicales > Brassicaceae > Isatis > Isatis tinctoria. Next base: position 13,277,923 of record CM021244.1, read on the forward strand.
GGCTAACAACGAATATTTGAGTTGCAGATTTGACTAATCAAAATTTCAATCTGTGACGAATAATTTTCATAGAGGATAAAATTTGTGGATGAAATGTAGAATTAAAACCCCTTCAAAATATGGTTTTGGCATCGTGCATGCGTACACCTTTTATTTTTTGAAACTTCAGTTATCTCTTTAAGTTTACTTTCATGCATGAACACGTGGCTACAAAAAATGTTGTTTGTTCTTGTTTTAACGATTTCATCATGCTGTTACGTGGAATTGGCCTGGTTCAACACTCGGCAACGAATCTCTTGCAGGAGATTCAATTTCGTAGATCCGTGAACTATATCATCAATGCAAAGTGGAAAAGTGAAAAATTAATATTCGTGAAAGCAAAATGATCATGATCATCAAGCCCCGTAGAGGCACCTACGGACATTGCTCTTGTTATCTAACCTAATTTCTCCTTTTTAAATAACTTTTGTGGTTTAGTAATTAGCTTTTTGTGCATATACATGCATAGCGCTCATTCAGCTTGCAGAAGAGGGAACTTATCGTTCCACAGATCAGACCAAAATTGATTGGACTCTTTATTGCAGTATAACTAGTATGGTCACGTTAATAAATCTTATTACAATGCGAATGACGTTAACGTCTAATTAGTATGGTCACGTTAGCAAATCTTATTACAATGCGATTGACGTTAACGTTTGATGTTACTGATAACTAAAAAAATGTTCAAAATGAATTAACAAATGAAGAAGGTTCAATTCAAGCCCATGTATAAATTTTGGTTTTACTTTTTGCTTCTATATCTTTCGATTATTGGTATTTGGGGTTCCAGATGTTTGGACAATCACCCTTTACTGTTAGGACGGCTCGTGTCCGAACACCCTACATAATATAAACTATTTATATATTTATATCTTTTGCCAACATATTAACACCTTAGAAATTAGAATATGCCATTGCTCATATGGACTATGGACTGAAAATAAGATATGATTAAGATTGGAAAATCTAATAGCATATATATATATATATATATATACACGGAATCGAAATTTGTTATTTCAAGCTTCATAAGCTTATATAGCAAACTGAAACATGCATGATTAAAAAACAAAAAACTTCATATATACACATGTCTTAGTATAAATCAATAGTGTGCACCTTTTATATCTTGATTTTTCTAAGAAAATGCAATCCTGTATGTTAACTAGAATGGTCTGTATAACTCGTATCTACATATTTGTTGATGTTTTATATGGACTGAAAATAAAATATGATTAAGATTGGAAAATCTAACAGAATACCATTATAAAAGGAATCGAAATTTGTTATTTCAAGCTTCATAAGGTTATATAGCAAACTGAAACATGATTATGTCTTAGTATAGTTTACACCTATATCTTGATTTTTTCTAATAAAATGCAATCATGCATGTTAATTAGAATGCGTCTGTATAACTCGTATCTGCATATTTGTTGATCTTTATATTTTTCAAGTGATCGGTTGAGCTAAATTTTTTCAACACTGTTCCTTATACTAAGTTTTTATTACTTGACAATTCTTTTTTTTTTTACTTAGATTGATAGTAAATCTTCCACGTAGATATTACATGCAAACTGTATATTATTTTGTCAATTTAAAAACATCATCAAAATATACATAGATAATAGATCCAAACCTAGCACACACAAGTTTAAACATCTACGTAATGCAAGTACTTATGTCTGCAAAACTCGGGCTCTACTGCGTCGTTTAGACTATTTCCTTGGAAAGTACAGTCTCTCCCTGGTTCCGGTAGTTTGAAATAACTCCGATCCGCAATAGCGATCAAAACATATTATATAACATCTACTGAAATAAAATTTGAAACCAAGTTGACTTGGTACAGATAAAGGCTGGCTCCAAGCTTTGGGGTGGATTAGGGTCTAAGACCCAAACCACCTCCAAACAATTCAAAAAAAATAAAAAATTAAAAAGTCGTCTTGGTCCAGTGATAAAAGAGAGTTACTAACTTTCCGCCAACTGGGTTCGAGTAGCGTTGGCCACCGAGGTTCGAATAATTTAACACGATTTCTCCATACTTCAGGATTAGTCTTTAGACCTAGAAAGTCTTTAGAATTATCTGAGTTATATAAAAAAAAAACTAAAATTTGAACCAGCGAGTTCAAATGCATCATAATGGTCGATTTATAATTTCGTTTTCTATGTCGAGTGTATCTATTTGTATAATAATTGAAAATGCTTTGAGCCTTTGACCAATTCACGAATTCTGTTAAACCCAAAATAAAATACGGAGTATTAGCAATTCTGCATGTATATTTTAAAAATACATATACAATTATAGGCACCCGCTCGATCGTTTTGATTGTCGAAAAAGTTTTCACAAAGAGTCCGCGTGAAATTAATGCCCCAACCTACTCTACTCACTTACTTTCCACTCCTTCAATTTCTAAAATCGAAACTTTAAAAATGAAATATGTTTCGTTTGCCAAAAAAAAAAAAAAAAGAAATATGTTTCTGTACAGCGATAGGCTCCACCGATTTATACAATTATTATTACAAATTTCTCACGACCGAGTATTTTAAGCGAAAATAAAATAAAATAGATTGTTTGATCTTTTTGATCGGTCTCTCGCCAAGAAATATAGTTGGCTGTCGATGGGTTTATCAGATTACATACTTGTCCAATGGCTCTCTTGACACATTTAAAGTGAAATTGGTGGCTAAAGGCTTTCATCAACAGTTAAAACATTTGACTTTCATGAAACGTTTAGTCTAGTCATAAAAAATGTTTCAATTTGACTAGTTTTTGAAGCAACTGTTGCACATAATTGGCCGCTTCAACAATTTATGTCAACTATGCATTCTTTCATGCAAGGTGATCGTAAGATGGAAGTTTAGATGATACAATCGTCAAAATTTGTGGATTAAAGTAAATCTAACCATGTTTTTCATCTTCGCAACTCGCAAGCAATCTTTGGACTCAAAACCGGCACTGCAGTCTTGGTACAATACGTACTATACGTGATTTTATTATGAGTGTTGGCTTCATCAACTCCTTAGCTAATGCCTTTCTGTTTTTTAATATGCTCAGGTCCACTTTTTATCTACATCCTCATTTATGTTGTTGATATTATCGTTTCTCCTTAAAATATCTCGACAGACTTTCATATTTTTTTGGTATGGAGGCTCATCGTACATCTTCTGAGCTTCACCTCACCCGCACCAAATACATCCCATACCTATCGCTAAAACAAGATGCCCAAATGCAAAATCCCTTTTTTACTCCAATTTATGTATTGTCGTCACACTATAACTCATCTTGAAGCTGCAAAATGAGTGTTTTGGTATCTTGCGGAAACAGCCAACAAGATAATTCGTTGTATACTTTATCTCTAATCAAATCGAGTTTATCTCATGATATAATCTTATCGTAGATCTCTTGAACCTTATATAAATACTTTGCATATACAATTAACATAAATCACCAATTAAGCCTTTATACAGTAATAATACAAGGGATTATACCAATTAGAGATATAATCCGATCGTGTTTGCAATATTATATAAAAACCATCGTAATCTATTTTTAACGACGAAGTTATTTGTGCAATTAATGACAAGTCCGTTTACCTCGAAAATACATTTCACAGAGTTTATTCTTTCTTTAACCCCATAAAATGTCTTTAAATATAGTATTTATAGTGGATCCACCGGTCTTAAAATAAAGTATGCCACAAAATAACAACAGCTAAAAAAAAAAAATAGTATAACATTTACGTTTCTCCCACTCCATATATAGATAGACTCAAAGGTTCTCTGGATTCTTCACATTTCACAACCACCACCATTCCTACACGTCCCATTTTAAAAATACACCTATTTCACCAAAACATTGTACTATACATAAAAATCAGCTCGTAAGTATTTTTCTTGGTTGTGATCGATGGAGAGTTACTTGAGGAAATGGTGTTTGGTTTCTGTGTTGGTTTTATACTTTGGTTTAGGGTTTAAGGTAAACGCAGAACCTCAAGTTCCATGTTACTTCATCTTCGGTGATTCTTTGGTTGATAGTGGAAACAACAATCGTCTTTCCTCACTTGCAAGAGCCGATTATTACCCTTACGGCATTGACTTGGGCGGCCCAACCGGCCGCTTTTCCAACGGAAAAACTACCGTCGACGAGATCGGTAAACCCTTAAATACATTTTTCTTTACAAAACAGATTTTTTCACAATTTCTCGATCGATAGGATTTTTCTAAGTTTCATTTTGTGTAAGAGTGAGACTTGGAATGTTATAATCAGAATCTAACAAGGGGTTTTGACGTTTCTTGTGATATAATGAAGCTGAGCTACTTGGATTTGATAACTTCATTCCTGCGTATAGTGCTGCGAGTGGCGAGCAGATACTTCAAGGAGTCAACTACGCATCTGCTGCTGCTGGAATTAGAGAAGAAACCGGTCAACAATTGGTAACAAGAACAACATTTTTGATAAAAATCTCTCTGTTTCCTTTACGACAAAAAATGACTTTTATTATGTTTTGGTTTTGGGAATGAAGGGACAAAGGATAACATTTAGTGGACAAGTCCAGAATTATCTGAACACAGTGTCACAAGTGGTGCAAATTCTTGGAGATGAGGACACTGCAGCTGATTACCTTAGTAAATGCATTTACTCTGTCGGTTTGGGAAGCAATGACTATCTTAATAACTACTTTATGCCTCAATTCTACTCCACTAGCAGACAGTACACCCCAGAACAGTACGCTGATGACCTTATCAATCGTTACACCGAGCAGCTCAATGTAAGTTTTCCTCGACTTCATTGATGTTCATGCTGAGACTATGCGCTATGCAATAAGTCCTCTGTATTTTTTCTCTGTCCTAGATCCTTATCATGGGATGACCCATTTGATGATATGATCCTTAGGAGTAATTTGGGAGTCTCTCGCAGAATAAATGTTTAAGACCAGTAGATATGAACATGATTTGGTACAAATCAATAATAAGTTATAAACTTTAGCCCTTAAAGATACACATTTGGTGAAGAAAAATCCTATAGAAGTTTAGCTCATTTTGACTATAAAGTTTCATATTTAGCTCTGTAGGAGAGATCCATCTAGTCCTATTCCGAGTATACCTTCCTTGTTTCACAATCTTTCTTTGCGTGGTTATGAAGGCACTATACAACTATGGAGCTAGAAAGTTTGCATTGGTAGGAGTGGGAGCCATCGGATGTAGCCCGAACGCGCTCGCACAGGGCAGTCCCGATGGAACAACTTGCGTGGAGAGTATCAACTCGGCCAACCGAATCTTCAACAGCAGGCTTAAGTCTATGGTCCAACAGCTCAACAACGATCACCCTGATGCTAAGTTCACCTACATTAATGCATATGGCGTTTTCCAGGACATAATCGCCAACCCCTCTTCTTATGGTACACAGAAATTTTCATAAATTTTAAGTGTTCGTTTATCACAAAAAAACACAACATTGATATATACTTAGTAAAAAGGTTGTTTCCTTGAATCTTGATACATGTTGGGTCTCTGGGTAATTGTTTTCAGGGTTTAGGGTTACGAACGCTGCATGTTGCGGAGTTGGAAGGAACGGAGGTCAGCTAACATGTTTGCCAGGACAAGGCCCCTGCCCGAACCGAAATGAGTACGTGTTTTGGGATGCGTTTCATCCAACGGATGCTGCGAACACGATCATTGCTCAGAGATCTTTCAATGCGCAATCGTCTTCAGACGTCTATCCGATTGATATCTCAGCGTTGGCACAGCTTTGAAAGGATAGAGAATAGGAGGGTTTTCAACCAAATGTACGTATGGTTTTAAGTTCTAAATTCAGTTGACGGAAAAGATATTCTGAAGTTATGTGTGTACCCAAATTGTGCTACTTTATAAAAATTTGCATTCTCTGGTTCATTTCCACACTGCTCTTTCTTTTTGTGTGTTATAATTATTATCATCATCTAGAAATTAAATTACTCCCAAGTCTTATATATATCCGTTAATAGCTGTTAATTAAATTAGAGATGATTAACCGACGATTTATTGTCTGAATCTTTTGATTAGTAGGAAGTAGGAACAATTAATTAGCGAATATATATATATATATATATATAGCTTCCCTGAAACTGTATCTAATACATATGGATCGAAATTACGCAACATGTTTATTTGATTTTTTTTAAAACGCAATTAGTTTCATTTCCTTACACGAATTGTAAAATCCTTTAATGAACAATGAGTACAAGTTGTAAGAATGAACACAACACCATGCAATGATCTGACGTAATCTTTTAATTACTTCCGTTACGCATTTGAAAAGTTTCTTGCTCAATTTATCCACTCGTATATAGCGACAAAAACTTTTGTCAAAAATCCAAATCGATTCCTTTCTTCCGTGACCAGAATGTCCCACAATTAAAGTTTTAGATGATCACTACATGAGTCTCCCATTTATTGTCATTTGATCCCCATGACTCCTTAAGTAGTAGTATCAGAGCTATAAGCCCAAAAATGTATAACCGATCCAAACAAATGGAATTCATTTTTAGATGATTAAACAAAAAGAAAAGCCATTATTTTAGAGAAACATGTTAGAATTAATGTCCTATATCATCAGGAGTAGAGATGATTCAACACTAATATATAAAGGAAATTAATAAGTATATTCACTCGTTGTCATTGCCAACTAATTTTGATTTGAAAACCCAATTATTCATACCTTTTGAAATTTTCTTTATGATATAAGAGCAACAAATTCATAGAGTTTAGTCTAACCAAATTGTCAAACCTAATAACGGGTGTACTGCTTGAACAATTATAGACGATTGGAAATACAATTCAGACAAACAAAATGTACCAACACAAAACCGAATATTATAAACGATAGCAATGCCGCTCTTTTTTTTTTTGGAAATTAATGTTTTGAAAAATTGGGGTTTTACCAAATTCTAACATTTATTTTGCGTATTTTGTCAAGTTAAAGTGTATTTTTAGTTTTTTTATATATTTTTTTATCAGGTTTTAGATACATTTAGAGGAAAATGAGTTATTTTAAATGTTAATAAGTTTATGAAGATGCATTATTGTGCAGAAGCATCAGAAATTTGGCATTGGTTTTGTGACTTTCCACTAATGGATTAAGTTCATGTTTAGATATAAGATAGAGTATTGAGTTAACTTTCATATAAAAATGGTTTGATATCAAAATAATGGTGCAATCAAAAGTAATACTTATTTTTATGAGGAAAGGTTGGTCTAGCAAGCAGAGGAAGAATACGCACTCCCTCAACGCCGCCCCTGTTCTCATCATACGTAATATTACGTACATTTTCTAACGTGTTGTTTAAATTCTAGCTTATATTATCAATCATTGCTTGACTATGATCTTTATCCAATAAAACATGAAAATAGTTCATACATCTTGTTTTTTCTACGTAGAAAGATTGAATGATCATGTCTTCTAGATATATAGTAGCAAGATTTTATGCCTTTACATTTGCATCTAATACGACCTACTTAATTAAAGTCTACATATTTGTGTTTTGAAAATATGACTTCTTTTATGACCAAACCTTGATCTGTAGTCTATAATGATTTAGTGAAAAAGTGGTATACATTTGGTTAATATATGAGAACTATGGCCATCACTTAGTGTTGGCTCTTAAATATATATCTCTTTGTAAATGCCTTTTTATATATAAGAGTATCTATAAATGTCATCATAAATTTTCAATTTGAACATATTTTTCTTCTTGTTAATTGGATTTTATTTTCTAACATTATATCCTCAATATCGATCTCATGATTCATTTCTCTTTGCTAGTGTCAACATAGATCATAGATCTCTGGGAAACCTCATACTGGATCAAAATAGAGCGAATATAATCTAGAACCAGTAACTCGTTTGAGTTTAAATCGGATTCCAGAAACTACGTTGATACTTACCCAATATGAGGTTTCCAGAAATTTATATCTGAAAATTCACCGTATAACATGCAATGATATAATATAATAAATGTGTTGTTATCCTAAGCTAAGAGGTTCACCTACGATCTTAAATGGAAAGAGTTGGAGGGGACATGGAAGCAGCACCGGCCTTGGTCAAATATGATACAAAGTCGTTGATTTTATTCACAAAGAATCCACTTTTTCATTTAATGCCCAAACCTAATTCTTCACCTGTTTTCTTTTCACCTGTTTTCTTTTCATTCTAAATAATTGAAATCTTTTAATTTTTAGATATATGTATACACAGCAAGTGACACCAATAATACACAATCTATCCTGATTTTCTTTCTCTTGTATTTTTATATGAAATAATATTAGTTGACGCATTTAATATCCAAATTATGACAAAGTTTGGATTTTGTACGCGGAAAAAGCTCTACTTCGGAAGGACAAAGTGGCATTGTCAAACCTACGACCATTTTTCCTCTCAAACTATGCTGCAAAATATCTTTATAAAAATTTATGAGGATTTATACGATAAACTTCTTAAAATAATTATCGACATTAATACGGGGGACACTTTTAACATCGTTTTCTTTTCAGTTTAATTTGTTTCTTCATAGTTTCTCTTCTCACTTCCTCCTAAACTCCTTAAAATTATGATGATCATTGATTAATGTCGACGCGGTTGTCGGCACATACTCAGTTTAAATAAGTAAGATTAAAAGGCCGTGATAAATCAGTCTTAATTTGAGTAATGAATAGAACAAAAACAGATTTTTTATAGGACCCACCAATCTTAATGTGAGTAGCCCTACATAGTTATAGCTACCAAACTCAAAATATCAAAATATATATCTATATACTTCTCTGGACTTCTTCACATCACTACACTTTTCATTTCCAATCTCTTTTGATTACTCAATAGACTTTGGTTTTGAAATGGAAGGTTACTCAAGAAAATGGTGTGTGGTGTTTGTGTTGTTGGGTTTAGCGTTTAGTGTAGGTAAAGCACAACAAGTTCCATGTTACTTCATTTTTGGTGACTCCTTGGTTGACAATGGAAACAACAACGGTCTTGTTTCTTTTGCAAGAGCCAATTACTTTCCTTACGGCATCGATTTTGGCGGCCCCACCGGCCGTTTCTCCAACGGAAAAACCACCGTTGACGAGATCGGTATGCGTCCTTTTTACTATCTATCTTACACACAACACCAAGTAGCTGGAGTTGTTGCTTATTACATAGTCTATTGTGATTAGAATGTTAATACTCCTACTATAACATGGTTTTAATCAATATTATTTTGTGATGTAATGAAGCTGAGCTACTTGGATTTAATGGCTACATTCCTGCATATAATGCTGTGAGTGGTCGGCAAATACTCTCCGGAGTTAACTATGCATCTGCAGCTGCCGGAATCCGAGAAGAAACCGGTCGACAATTGGTAACTATGCATAAAAACACTCTTAACAGTCTTCATTCCTAAAATATTAGAAAAGTTCCAAAGTTTTTTTTTTGTTTTCTTGAAAAATGAAGGGACAAAGGATAAGCTTTAGCGGACAAGTTAGGAACTACCAGAACACGGTGCAGCAGGTGGTGAGTCTGCTAGGAGGCGAGACTCAAGCAGCTGATTACCTCAAGAGATGCATTTACTCTGTTGGTTTAGGAAGCAATGACTATCTCAACAACTACTTCATGCCTACGTTCTACTCTTCAAGCAGACAATTCACACCAGAACAATACGCTGATGATCTCATCAGTCGTTACAGCACTCAGCTAAATGTAACTTTTTCTAATACGGCCACTCTATCTATTTCTGCTTTTGTATCCATTAGATCCTTAATTTGCACGAAGTTACAAGCTTTGGCTTTGGCACTCTCAAAGCTGACCCATTTGGTAAAAACCAGGTTTTCAAGCTTGGGTTTGGTCGGAATCTATAAAAAGTTTCCATCTTTAGCTTTCCTATTATGTCCCATCTGATGAAAGATATAAAATTAGCAGTTGATAGTAGGAGTTGAAGTAAAATCTAATTAGGTTCTGTAAAATTTTCATTCGGAGACTTACTTGTTTCACAATGGTTTCCATTTTTGGTTTGTGTAGGCACTATACAACTATGGGGCTAGAAAGTTTGCATTGATCGGAGTTGGCGCCATCGGTTGCAGTCCAAACGCGCTCGCGCGCAGTCGCGACAGTAGGACTTGCGATGAAAGAATCAACTCAGCGAACCAAATTTTCAACAACAAGCTAAGATCTCTTGTTGACCAGCTCAACACTAATCACCCTGATGCAAAGTTCACCTACATCAATGCTTATGGCATTTTCCAGGACATGATCACAAACCCCGCTAGATTTGGTATAAACACACACACACACACACACAAGATAGGTTTCGAGTTTCAGTGCTAAAGAAACCGAACTTGATACTAATTTTGTCGGAAATGTTTGTGTTTCTTTCCAGGGTTTAGAGTGACGAACGCAGGATGTTGTGGTATCGGGAGAAACGCTGGCCAGATCACATGTTTACCGGGACAAAGACCATGTGGAAACCGAAACGCGTACGTGTTTTGGGACGCGTTTCACCCGACCGAAGCCGCAAATGTGATCATCGCAAGGAGATCGTACACCGCACAATCGTCTTCAGACGCTTACCCTATTGATATCTCTAGGCTGGCACGGCTTTGAAGAAACAGAGAAAAATAAAAAAAAAGTAAAAAAGAAGTTCCACAAACTAATGTGTGATCTTCTCTTGTACCGCCATTTTATATCTACCTTGTTGGCATAAATCGAAAAACGAGTATAACATTATTCTATATATATATAACCGGTTCATATGGTACATTGTTCACGGGAATTGCTCGTTACGGTTCATGTCGACAGTCACGATATCAAGAACGAAACACTTGCCGTGTTGCTTCCAATAATCTGCCGTCGGATTGATCCACTCCGGTTCAGCTATCTCTGCTCTCTTATGCTTCAACTCATCGGTCGAAATGTTGTACTTCTCATCTCTGATTTTAACCAACTCTGGCCTTAATACTCCTTGCCCCACTCCTTGTGGTGACATCATCAGTTCGGGTGCACCCATTGGTAACTTGTCACCTACATAAAGCACACACAAGAACCAACGATTGTTCAAACCAAAATAAACCGGAAAAAATCGAACCCAATTCGCACCACTATAAGTTTTGTGATTCTGATTAATGTGTTTGATTAAAATGATTAATTGTTAAACCGAATAACTAATTGTTTAACCATACAGTTTAGAGCCGATATTCTGGTAGAGACAGTATACCTCGGTCTATCTGCCAGGTGCACCAAAATTTCCCGTACGTTTTGGCTATGTTCTTGAGCTCCGGAGCAGCTACAACCTCAGGCAATCGTGGATAAGCCCACGAACCTGACTTAACCTCGTAAGCATGAGAATGCCAAAGCTTTTGCTCATCTTGAGGCAGATTTTCATACAACCGGTCCGATATTACATATTCAATTCCTGTGAAATAACAAATTTATTAGAAGCTTTCAAAACTGGCCTTTTGATCTGAGTAGAAAACAAAACAACAGTACCGATGAGAGGTGCATCAGAACGGTCAGAGGCGTAAACTGCGCACTGGAGGAACTCCTCGTTGACTCGGTGGACGTAGTGGTGAGTCTCTATTTGCCGGGACATGTCTCCGCCGTAAATTGCAAACGTTGAGACATGACCGTTCATTTGCTTCACTGGTAACCTCCTCTGCATGATTGTCGTTCCAGCATCAATCAAACGTGTCGACACCGTCACCGGATCTCCGGGAGTCACCTGATCTGCGTCACCGCTCGAAGCCATCTTGATTTTCTTTTCTTTGATCCAATTTTGTTTGGTATCGGTTTCGTAGTTAGATAAGATTCTCTTTTTTTTTTTTTTTCTGTCACATGGTTTAGATTCGATATATAATACATGGCATGCAAATTTCATAGACGTGTCATGAAACGGCCTACATCGACCATGTGTTTAAATCCGACTACAAATTTACATCTCTGATTTAATAAAAATCGTCTACGAAACCAAACCGGACCAAAACTTTAAAATCAAACAATACAGAACCAAACCAAACTGAACTCCCCACCGAACAGTTCTCGTAAGCAATCGAAACATGTACAAGAAGATTCGCTGTGCAAAGAATGCTGACAGGAAAAAATTTCCCGGCCGCCGGCAAAACAAGATCTCATCTAAAAACCTCTCAATAATTTAGCAACGAATACTTCACACGCAACACAATCTTACCCTTTTCAACGCCAAGCTTTGCTCCAGTGACAAGCCAATGTCCAGGCAAATCCTGTGGTCCTTTCAACATCTCCGACGAATCAACAATCTTAGCCAGCTTCCCTGATTGCCCCGACGGGTCCTCTCTCTTCTCCTCAGTCGAACTCGATGTAGACGGACCTCCCGGTTCAAGTCTTCCACTGGAAGCAACCGGAGTGTGATCCCAAACAGACCGTCTTATTGTGCAACCAGGAACTCTAGAGAAGAGTAGTTTCAGATGCAAAACGTTCTTTGATCCGAAGTTCCAAACACCGAGCTGAGCTCCGGTGACAATGTGAACGCCCGAGAGATCACCGATATGTGTCTCGGTGTGTTCGATGGGCGAGGTGCTTACGTGAGAGAAGTTCTTCCATTTGATTGGCTCAAACCAGCGGCTATCTTGTTCCTCTGGTCCTTGCCATTTGGGTGCACCTATAGGCACGTGAGAGTCCCAATGTGGCTGCAAGATTTTGGGGAGAGAGACTAAATGTTGTAAATGGATAGAGAGACGGTTTTGTTTGCTTCCTTCTAAGCTTAGCCTGAGACCTGTGACCGGTTTACGCCCAACCGTTACCTGAAAGGCAATAATATGTTCAGTTTATCCATAAACCGAACGATAACCAAACCGAAAAGATCGTCCGCTCTGAGTTTACCTGATCTGCGCTGATGAAAAGTTTGGGACCCATTAAGCTGAACTGAAGAGACTGACACACAGGTTCTTTCCGTTGGAGGTTACTCTGTTCAGGAGCCCATGCTCGAGCTATTTGGAAATCCAAGAAGTATTGTAAATCTTCAATAGGAGGCTTATCTGGTAAAAACGTCAAGAGATTTTTTATGTTTCTGAGATTATTAAAAGGGTAGATTCGAATATAAAGATGTTCAAGTTTTAGAATAGAAACTCACATTCCAAGTACAGTTCGATAGCACGATTTAAATGCCGTAGACCAGGCACACCTTCGAGCAGAGAGACAATAGGAGTAAACGTCATGTTGAGAATGTCTGGAGCTGCGGGTACTGTCTCAGCCCATCGAGCATGGCTTTGCTCAAGATCGTCGCCTCCTCTTCTCCTAAATATTACTGTAATATCCTACAGGAGAGAGCTTTCTCAGCTAAGATCTTCATTTCAAAACATAGTTTAAGAGGAAATGGGATTGGTTAATAACGTGACGTTTTTACTAACCTTGTCTTTGTATTTTAACGGTCCGGTAATAGATTGACTCTCTGCTTCTTGAAACCTGTGCTTCTCCATGTCGTTGACGTAGTTCTCGATTTCAGATACCGGTAAAGGAGAAGACTGATGCTGTCTAATGTAAACCACATCTCTTCCACCAATCGTCACCGAAGTTACAATATGAGTTCCGTAATTCTCAATAAAGCTGTATTAAAGATGTCATCATCATAAACAAAGGGAGACAGAACATCAGAATCACATACAAGTTTAGCTTCCAGGAATTACAAACCACTAAGAGCATAAGATATGGAACTGAAGTAAACAGGGTGTATAGTATTACTATACCTAGCTAAGGAAGCAGGGTCCCATGAGGAAGGAACAGCTCGTCTGATCTCGTTGCGCAAAATCAATGTAAGCTTTGACAATTTGACTTCATAAAGCGGAATGACGTATCCAACAAGTGCAAGAGATTTTGTGGATGCTGCATCGACTTGCCAAGAACCCGTATAGTTGAACATGGCGTTAAAGCATCCAAGTGGTATGTTCCCTTTTACACCTGATCTCTCGTTGAATTTTGCTGCCATCTGCCAAAAATAAACCTCTACTGAATAAACCATAACCAAGATAGTATATTTCTACAGAGATAATACCTAAACATTCAAGACCCATTTGAACTTGTCCCAGTGAAGTTAAAGTTCAATGTAAAGCTTCCAAATTTAGAAAACTCCAAAGGTTTAATAGGATGCTATGAGCTGTTGGTTCAACAAATATCAGATCAAGGCATCATCTTAATGTATACGCGTAATCAAGAATGTAAGAATGGCATTTTCAACACTAGTACTAAGAATCTTAGCTACAAAATTTTTTTTGGGGGAAGTTTCAAATGAGTTTACAAACAATCGGTGAAAAAAATCACCTGGTGGAAGCTGCAAACATGGATTCTCTGTATGCCACGTTCGCCTCGTGAGCACTCGATATCAGCGGGAACATTAGGAAGAAGATACCCATCGGACAATTCAAGATCTCTGTTTTGTCCTTCTTCGAGACGAACAAGTCTTGACCCAGGAGCTCCTTTGCAATACAGAAGCCGAACATCGGATGTAACATCGAAACCACGGCCTAAAGCTTGGATCGCATTGCGAAGCGTCGTGGTCAAAGCTTCGGAGCTCGGTACGCTCAAGTTCCCTTCTTTACGATTCTCCATCTGACCCGAAGACTACTAATAATCTTGAGAGGCGATGATGACTACAAACTCATCTAGGGTTCGTCAGTTTCTGGGGCAATAAGTAGAAAGTTTTGAGTTTTCGATTTAGCTTCTCACCAACACCATTTCTGGTTTTGACTCCAATAATCGTAGAAACCGCGTTTGAGATTTTTGTTTTTTGTTTTTTTTTTGTTTTCTCTTTTTTTTTTTTTGGTTTTGTTATTTTTTTCTCTTTCTTCTGTGTGATATCAAGAAGATTCTTAGGTTGACTGGTCTTTTTCTTTGTTGCTAATTAGATCCTTTCTTCATTTCCAGACAGACAAATTCTTTGACTTTCTGTTTTTAATTTTTCCTTTTTTCCAGGGTTTCCAAGATCATGTCTTGTTCTTGAAATTAAGCATATGCTTTTCTCTTTTGAGGGAATATACAACACTTTATTAGTATACAATTTCGTCAAAAATATCAAATAGGTTTTTGACGAAGTAAATTTAGTTTGACTAACAATATCAAATGAGTAATAAAGCAACAACATGAATACTAAAATAATTGAATAAGTAAATTAGATTAAAAAAAGTTCGTACAATAATGAGAAATGGTCTCATATGCCACATAATAAAGTTTCTCTTCCCATATTATCACATGCCATGTAAACTTCTCAACATACCTTTTATTAAATTGTTAATGACTATTATACCCTCATTTTTATTTGAACAGAATTAAAAAAACCTGCTCGATCTCTCTCTCGACGGCGCCGTGAAATCGTGGACCAGTCTCTTTCTCGACGGCGGCTTGAAATCGGAGCTCTCCGTTCTTGACGGCGGCTTGAAATCGGAGCTCTCCGTTCTCGGCGTGAAATCGGAGCTCTCTCGTTCTTGTTGGCTGAAATCGGAGCTCTCTGCGGCGTGAAATCAGCTACGGAGAAAATCGACGACAAGTTTTCTGAGAATTGGATCAGCATTATTCTCCTCCTCACTCTCGTCATCGGAACCTACTTGTACGCTTCTCTCTATCTCCCTCTGTTTCCCTAATCAGTTTCACAATTTAATCGATGAATACAGTTGTTTTTCAAAGTCGTGGATTTTTGATGATTCAGATGTAATCCAATATGATTGTTAGGCTATCTATGTAGATTATATTTAGGTTGTGGTTTGACTGGGGCTATCTATCACAACGAATGTTTTTCAGGGATATTGATTCATTACGAATTCGCATTGAACAAAAATGGAACTCTATTGTGTTGTGGGAGAGTGGAAGTGCATAAAAGAAACTGAATGGAGATTTTTTGCTGATCAAACGAAAACTGCTTCGACGTTTGAGATAGGTGACAATGTAAATTACTTGGAGTTATTGGAGATGGTTGGAGAAGATTTTGAACTTCAAAACCAAGAGTTTTCACTGACGTACGGCTTGAGTTTGTGCATGAAATCAAGTTTTGAAGATTCTCCTCCAGTATCCATAAAGAATGATAGACATTTAAAGATTTGTCCATTCTTCATAATCGGTGATCTCGTCTCTGAGTACCAACAATACCAAGACGCCACTGCAGATGAAGAAGGCGAGTATGAAGAAGAGGAGGATGAATAAGGGGAGCTATTGGATCATAAGTGAAAATGCTGCTGAGATTACCTGTTTTTATATAAATCACCATCTCATGTTCCTTTTCCTTGCCCGTATATGTTTTTATTATGTTTCATGTGTTATTTGTGATCTGTCTGTGTGTAAAAGGTGAGGTCGGAGCTAAATTTTTTTATTTGTGTTGTGTTATAAATAGAGTTCATTGTGTTTTTTATGCCCTTGCTACTTCAAATAAACCTGAATCACTGGACAAATTATAACAGATATTTTAGTGGCTAAAACCACTTAACAAACTCAAAAATGATATAGTTCTTCAAAAATGTCAAAGTTTCGTAAATTCATGAAGGCTTTCCTAAACACGATATGTTTCTTCCTGAATCAGATAAGCTCATAAATCTGATAACCTGTGAATTCCCACATTTTTTAACATGGGTTTTTAACCGGAATGACTGAACAAATTATAACCGTGTTTTAATGGCTAAAACCACTTAACAAACTCAAAAATGATATAGTTCTTTGATAATGTCAAAGTTTCATAAATTCATGAAGGCCTTCCAAAATATGATATGTTTCTTCCTGAATCAAATAAGTTTCTTCCCAAATCCGATAACCTATGAATTCCCACATTTTTTAACATGGGTTTTTAACCTGAATGACTGAACGAATTATAATCGTGTTTTTGTTTCTCCAACGGGGTGAGACTTTATTTTAATTTAAGTTTTGGAAGCTTTTCATATGTTTTAGATACATTTTCTCGAATTTATGTTCATTCATTCAAAATAGATTATTCACTTTATTTTTTTAGATTTGATCTTGTTTTTTAGTTTATATGAGCCAGTTTCTAGATAATATGTACCAACTCTTTAAAATGTATTAACTCTTCAAAATGTAATCATTCAAGAAGGTCTTTCTAAAATCTTATTATTGTTTCCTAAAATATTTAAACAACATAGATAACAATGTCTATCTACGGACAATAGACATGAGGTCTTCAACGTCTGACATGTTATTTGTTTCCCTAAAGAAGAAAAAAAGTATAAAAAGAATTTGTGAAGCTTTCTTCAATTTTTAGGAAAATTCGTACAAATTTAGGAAGTCATCCTAAATTATATGTTATTTACTAATTGATCAAATACAAATTTAGGAAGCTTTTCTAAACTTTTAGGAAAGCCATTCTAAAATTTTAAAATTTTCTTTTATTGTTTTATAAAGACATTCTTAGAGTTTTGAAAAAATATATCATAAACTTTTATATTAGACATTCTTAGACATATGAAGATGCCCATTTGCCTTTACACAGAGTAAAGAAACAGAATCAAACTTACCCAATAATACTTATAAAAATGTTTTCTTCTCAGTTATGACACAAAAACTTACTTTGACATTCTGTATGAGTAGTTTTAGGTATCTAGAAAAGTTAGTTTTCAAATTTGTGAAGCTTTCTTCAATCTTTAGGAAAAATTCATATAAATTTAGGAAGCCATCCTAAATTATATGTTATATAGTAGTTGATAAATTACAAATTTAGGAAGCTTTCTTAACTTTTAGGAAAGACATCCTGAAATTTTAAAATGTTTTTCTATTGTTTTATAAGATATTCTTAGAGTTTTGAAAAATACATTATAAATTTTTATGAATATTTTACTAAAATTTGTATGAATATTTTTAGATATCTAAAAATTTTAGTTTTGGAATTTATGAAGTGTTCTTGAATTTTAAGGAAATATTCATACAAATTTAAGAAGACCATCCGAAATTGTATGTTAATTACTAGATAAAAAAAATATAGGAAGTTTTTCTGAACTTTTAGGAAGACCTTCCTGAAATTTTAAAATGTTTTCCTATTGTTTTCTAGACATTCTTAGAGTTTTGAAAAATACATTATAAAATTTTAGAAATGTCTTTGCTAAAATTTATATGAGTATTTTTTGATATCTAGAAATGTTAGTTTTGAAATTTATGAAATTTTTTTTGAATTTTAAACAAATATTCATACAAATTTAGGAAGACCATACAAAATTGTATGTTAATTACTAGATTAAAAAAAATATAGGAAGTTTTTCTAAACTTTTCGGAGGACCTTCCTGAAATTTTAAAATGTTTTCCTATTCTTTTTTTAGACATTCTTAGAGTTTTGAAAAATACATTATAAAATTTTAGGAATGTCTTACTAAAATTTCTATGAGTATTTTTAGATATATAGAAATGTTAGTTTTGGAATTTATGAAGTTTTCTTGAATTTTAAGGAATATTCATATAAATTTAGGAAGATCATCTTAAATATGTTAATTATTAGTTGATCAAAAACAAATAATTTAGAAACTTTTCTGAACTTTTAGGAATGTTTTCCAAAGAATCTGAAACAAGGCTGCATTATAATGAGATAAGGCCTAGAAAAAACAATTTTCCCTTGAGTGACAAGAAACAATAGAGACATTTCCGTTGGATCCTGCTAATAGGCTGGTATGAATAAATATGTATTATGCTTGAAGGAAATCAACTGTAGACATACTTTTGAACACAAAAAGAATCTCGTAGAGAGTAAATAGTAAACATATGTCTTAAGAATTAACTCACGAAGAGAAGAAGACAATTGAAACAACTAGAGTAGCTTAATATTATTAGCGAACTGAAGAAGATAAGTATAAGATTATAATAATATTTGAGTCACGCTTTCTAAACCAGAATAGAATAGATATATCATACATTAAAACAGTTACAAATACGAAAAATCTGTAGTTTCTGCAGTTGTTCATAGATGTGTGGTCACCTAAACCAGTACATGCACAATCGAAGTGATCCATAGACTGATACAAGCAAGATTCTAAGTTTATCAAGAATCAAAAGCAAGATCAATGGTATGCCAGAATCTGTTATGGAACCACATGGTGTCACTCTTCACAGTTTAGCCATCCTGGTTCCTGTGCCAACCATAGTATGCATGCGTCCTGTTCTTAATGGAGAATACTGCATGTCCGAAACTCGCTTCTCTGAAGGCAGAGTACTTAGGTTGAGATTCAGTCATTCTGTAGAAAAAAATATCACACATTCAAACTCAACATACTGAACATAAAAGAATCTGGCCACTGAAACAACAAAGACAACCAATGAATGAGACGTAGCAAACAAGTAAACGGTCTGAGACAAACATGATATAAGTGAATCAGACCACTAATATATTTCACATAGTTATCACACAAACATATACACAAATGGATTAAATCATAACAACATGGCACACCAGTTCAAAATGAAGCAGAGCCAGATCCAGTAATTGCAGAACATATTCTCATCCTCGTACAGAAACCCGCAAAATTACTCTGACTACCAAACTAACGAGAAAGCAATAGATCCCAATTCACAAAATCGATCCCTACTAAAATGGAATCATGAATCATTGCAATAAGCGATGTCAAGAGAGAGATGGGATATTGGATTACTTGAGAACCATGGTTGCTGCTGCGCTCTTTTTCCTCCTAAGGCTGCTCCGGAAACCCTACCTTCTCATCTCTTTCTCTTGGCACCAGAGCCTCGTCAACATAGCCTTCTTCTCAGCAGAAGCATTTGCTGCTTTGCCTCTGCCTCTGCCTCTACCAGCTGCCTTTCTTGAACCTGAGCTTCCAGCTCCTGAAACCCAATTATATAGTTCGTTTAAGACATATATACGAAGCTCTCAACCCAATTAACTGTTCTTAGAAGCAATAGAAACAAAGAAAAAAAAACGAGTAGGGAGATGAGGGCAGCCTCATCTCCATCATCGTCTCTCCACCTTCGAGAATCAACCTCCTTCATCACTCTCCGGAGCACCACCACAACTACCACCACCCTTTACTTTTTCCCTTTCGTTATCTTCACCGTTACATTCAGTCGCCAATGATCCAATTCTCTCCTTGTTTCTATGTCCTTCTCTGTCCTCCGCACATTTCTCTACCGTTGCAATTGTTTCTGGATCTCTGGCTTCTACTGTCACACATCTCTTAGACTCGCAGCTCTGTCACGATGCCGTCTCTTGCCACCGTCTCTTTCCTTCGATTCAGAAGGGTCAAATCTCGGTCTGCAATTCGAAAACCAGAGTCG
This sequence comes from Isatis tinctoria, assembly GCA_010577795.1. Lineage (NCBI taxonomy): Eukaryota > Viridiplantae > Streptophyta > Magnoliopsida > Brassicales > Brassicaceae > Isatis > Isatis tinctoria. The sequence continues at coordinate 13,298,192 of CM021244.1, forward strand.
GAGATTGTGAGAGATCCATGACGTCTATAAACCTGTCACCGAGGAAGCTAAAGACGGAAGGCGCAAAACTCGAGACCTAAGGCTGAGGAAGTGGCTCCGTGAATCGGTACAACCGGTGGCGCTTTACTGGCCACGGCACGACGAGGGTGGTAGGTTTCCGGCGACAGATTATGGTTTTTTAGAGAAAAATTTCTATTTTTTTTCTTTTTTCTTTTTTTTTGTCGGCTAAATTTTGATTAATGAATACTGTCTAATGTAATACAAGAGCGTAGGAAACTCGGACAAGAATCAAAAAGCTTCCATGATGGAGCAATATTAACTATAGTTTTTGCTAATAAATCTGCTGCATTATTGCTTGATCTTTTCCGCCATGAGAATTGAATTTCTTGGAACATGTCACTCCATTGTTTGATAGTAGTAAGGTAATGAGAAAATCTTCTGTTGCTTGAGCAGGAAGTAAGCATCTGATTGATGGTGGAGTTGTCACCTTCGAATATGATTCGACTATATCCTAAAGCAAAAGCCACTTGTAGGGACCATATAAGAGCAGTAAGCTCGGCTTCTTCAACAGAGTGTCGTCCTATGAATTTGCCCATTCCACCATGAAGGAAATGCCCTTGTGAATTACGAATTATCCAGCCTAAACCCGATGGTCCATTACCATGGTGTGAAGCATCATAGTTCACTTTCACCCATTCAGAAGGTGGGGATTCCCAAGAACTCTGGTTCCGTTGCTGGGATGTTGTTGAACGTGTGGGCATAGACGTTTTAACGGCGAGCCATTTCTCTGTATCATGTTGGGCCTTATTCAGAGTCTCATCAATAGAATGAAAGTTATCATTAAAGACCAAATCATTTCTAGATTTCCATATACGCCATAGTAGATGTAGTGGGAGTAGACGCTGTGCTTCAGTTAGGCTGCTCCGATTTGGAAGCTTTAGCAGGTGTTCAATCTTCTTTATCTGGCAGATTTGAGGGTCGTCTAAGAGATTGTTGAGTAGTCCCGCATTTTGCCAAATGTCTTGAGCATAGGGGCAGTTGAAAAATAGATGATTAGTTGTTTCATCAGCAGTCCCACAACGTTTGCAAGTAGGATCCACCGGTATTTTGCGATGAATGAGATTCGCTCTAACTGGGAGGATGTTAGAAGTGAGACGCCATAAGAAGTGACGAATCTTTGGAGTCGTATTCGAGTGCCAGATAGCTTTCGACAAGAATGGGGAAGTTGCCAAAGGTGGTTGAATGACCCTGTATGTCTCTGTTTCTGCCAAATGATAGCCACTCCGGACTGAAAATTCACCATGAGTTGTTGCAGGCCACACGTATTGATCAGGGAGAGGGTTTGGGGGTAGATATATTTTTTGAATAAGATGATGGTCCTCTTGCTCAATTAAGTCGAGAAGCTCCATTTCATTCCAAGCTTGTATAGACATATGAATCAAGCTACTAACTGGCAATGATGGATTTGTATAAGGTAGTAACCGTGGTGCACGAGGGGGAGACGTAGGAAGCCAAGGATCCGAAAGTAAAGTAGTGGTACCATCTCCAATACTTTTTAAAACTCCTGTCATGATTAGTTCTCTGCCAAATAAGAGCGACTGCCAGCCGTACGATGGTTGTGTACCTTTTGTTGCTCGAAGTATATGTGTTCTTCGAAAATATATGTGCTTCAAAACTCTGTGTATGAGACTTTCTAGCCTATCCATTATCTTCCATAGCTGATTTCCTAACAGAGCTTGATTAAAGGATTGAAAATTTCGAAAACCAAGGCCTCCATTTAGCTTAGACTGTGTCATTTTCTTCCAAGATAACCATGCCATTTTCCTCTTTCCGTTTGTAATACCCCACCAGAAGGAACTGAGAATACTATCCAGATCGTTGCACAGATCTTTAGGAACCTTAAAACATTGCATCGTAAAAACCGGCATGGCTGTTGCCACAACTTTGATAAGTGTTTCTTTACCCGCCTGTGTGAGGAAACGATTCTGCCACCCATTAATTTTCTTGAGTACATTGTCTTTAATGTAGGAGAAAGCCTCTGTCTTTTTCCGTCCCAGTTGTTCAGGTAAACCGAGATATTTACCTCCACCACCAATGTTTGGAATTTGAAGTATGCGTTTAATTCCTTCTCTTGTATGATGGAATACTTTATCTCCAAAGATTATAGATGACTTATCGTAGTTAATAAGCTGACCAGAAGCTTGTGCATAAAGCTGAAATATACGACCAAGTTCCTGACTGTTCTGATAATCAGCTTTGATGAAGAACAATGAATCATCTGCAAATAATAGATGGGAAATGGGAGGACCACCAACAGATAATCGAATTGGAGTAATGGTGTTTTGTGCCGCTGCCTTAGATAGTAAGGAACTAAGAACATCAGCACATAGTATGAACAAGTAGGGCGACAATGGATCGCCTTGTCGAATACCCCTCGTAGCCGTAAAGAAACCGTAAGGGCTACCGTTGATGATGACTGAGAAAGACACAGTGGAGACACAAGCCATTATCCATGTTATCCATTGTTCTGAGAAACCTTTCTTTCGCATCACCTCTTCTAAGAATGTCCACTCAATTCTATCGTAAGCTTTACTAATATCCGTCTTAACTGCCATGAAAGAAGTTGCAACACGCTTTCGTACCTTTAAGGAGTGCATAGTCTCATGAGCCAGCAGTATGTTATTAGTAATTTGTCGTTTCGGTATGAAAGCAGCCTGATGATCAGAAACAACTTCCCCGAGGATTGATTTGAGACGAAACATCAACAGTTTAGAGATGATCTTGTAAAGCACCGTACAGAGTGCTATAGGCCGAAAATCTTTCATAGTCGATGGTGGAGTTACTTTAGGAATCAAGCATAAATTCGTATGGTTAATCGAATCAGGCATGATACCGGTATGAAGGAACTCCTGAACAGCGTCAAGAATGGCTGGTCCAACTGTTGACCAGTAATGCTGATAGAACTTAGCAGTAAATCCATCAGGCCCTGGGGCCTTTGTTGGTCCAATAGAAAAGAGACATTTACGTACTTCCTCCATGGTTGCAGGTCGTGTTAAGATCTCGTTCATATCTGGGGTAACAACCTGACTTATACTCTGTATAGCTTCCTCAAGGTTCTGAGAATGAGAACTGGTGAAAAGTGTAGAAAAGAAACGTTCTGCCTCTCGAGCAATCTCAGTATTTCCACTGATATCATTGCCGTCTGCATTCTTAATAGATTGGATTTTGTTGCGAGCTCTTCTGTTTTTCGTCACTGTGTGATAGAATTTAGTATTTCTGTCTCCGTGATTTAGCCATTGATTTCTGCTTTTTAATCTCCAGTATTCATCTTCCTCATTATAGGCTGTATCAAGTTGGTGTTGGAGCCTAACGATATCAGAAGCACTTGTAGGATACTGTGCGTGAGCCGCATCTATTTGTGATATTAGTCTCCTTATCTTCGTTGCAGAGTTAGAGACTGATGTACGTTTCCATTCAGATATATGGTGACGCACTTGTTGAATTCGTTGTCCAATCTGAAACCCATTATCATTCCTTCCATTTTGCCAACCCTCAGAAATGATATGTTGGAACTCCGGATTATCACAACAACGGCTATCAAATCTAAACTGTTTCCGGCCAGTGTCTGAGACCTTTTGAATCCTGATAACTGCCGGTCGATGATCTGATTCCACTAATTCAAGATATTGCACTACAGACGCTGGGAACTCTGCAAACCACTCATCATTGGCGAAAACACGATCTAACCAACTTTCAATAGCATAATTGCCTCTTTTACCAAACCATATCATGTTATTTCCACTATAAGGAAGATCTCGTAAGCCACAACTTGCAACCATAGTCTGAAATTTTGCTAAACTCCAAGGTTCTCTCACCCGCCCTCCGCGTTTTTCTGACACTTGCAATATCTCGTTAAAGTCTCCACAGAGGATCCATGGACCAGTTCGAGTTATTGCAAGTTGTTCAAGTCGAGACCAAAGATGATGTCTTAGGTTTCGGATTGGGTGTCCATAAACGAATGAGAAATAGAAAGACTGATTTTTATTTATGATTTTACAATCAATCATTCTTACATCGGATGAGAGAAACTGAACTTGAACAGAGTTTTTCCAACATAAAGCTAGACCACCACCAATGCCCTGAGGCGACACACAATGAACAGAATCATAACCAAGTCTTGAAGCCACATCTTGAACCACCACATCTGGATTCTTTGTCTCAATCAGAAAGAGTATGTCCGGGGAATAAGATGACTTAATCCCTTTGAGGCGTCGAACTACCGTGGACTCTTTCAAGCCACGGCAGTTCCAAAAGGTTGTGATCATTCAGAAACCGGTGGCTTCTGGCCCACCGTACCATCTCGGTTGTTGGGGAAATGTCGAGTAGAGTTGTGATTTGAAGTGCTGGCTTCAAAATCATTCGGACAAACGAACCAGTCGAAAGTTTCACGAACATCAACAGAGAAGCGACGCTTCTTAGTAGTGGAGATGTCAAAAGCATCGGAAAGGAGAAGACGGCGCTGTGCAGTGACAAAGGGAGATTGGTTCGATGAAGCGGATGTAGAAGCAGTTTTGCGCTTCTTCGGTGTACTGTGATTAGGCTCATTATCCGGATCAGGCTTAACAGATGCAGGAGTAGTCTCTTGATTAGTGTCATTTTCTGGAGGAGTAAATCCAGGAGGCAGATCAGGATCAGAGTCATCTGGCGCGTCTGGATTGTCAGAATTGTCATCAGGTGCATCAGGACAGGCATTGACATCATGCGTAAGAAGACCACAGAAGGAACAGAATCCACGAAGTTTTTCATATCGGAATCGAAGAGTGATGGACTGTCCTCCAAAGTTGAATATACGTTGGAAGCGTAGAGGGTGTGCACTGTTCCAGAGAAGTCTTACACGGACATAGTCGACGGTGTGTGCTTCATGTGCTTGGAAATCTGTTTCCAGAAAGGCTCCCATGGCATGGCCGATTGTTGAGATAATCGGAGTGGTCAGAAATTGAGAGGGAATGCCGCGCACTTGAATCCAGAAAGCAATATGGTTCAGTTCGTCATCAGTGTGCCCCGCCCACCATCTCTGAAGAGCCACCATCCACTCATTAAAGGACCAAGGCCCTCTCCTGAGTACTGATAGCATAGATTCCTCAGAGTTGAAAACAAATTGGATCTTTTGGTTTTCCAAGACGCGACCAACGACTTCATCACTAACGCCCCACAAGCGCGGAAGCGTTGTCATCATGGCGCGGAGATTCTGCTTGCGACTGTTCATAGGTTTTGCAATAAGGCTGAACCGAGAAGACTCGATCGCTTCAGCACAAAGGTTATCCGGGATGTTAACAGCAACATCGTTGATACCAAGCGAAATATCCTGGAGTTTACGGTGAATGTTTTCGGACATGATTAAGAGAAACAGAGGAAAGGTGGAGTCCGTTGGTTCTGTTTTTGTCATTGGCAACTGCCCAGATTTATAGATGAGGATTGCAGATAAGGACAGGAATCGAGCAGTTTGGCCGTTACCAAACGCGAAATCAACCGTCAAAACACAACGGACATTAACCACCGGAAAGGGGAGAAAACGGTTATTGAAAAACCGACCTAACCGCCGCTGTGGCGGAGGAGAGAGGAGAGAGCGAAAATTCATTTTTTTTTTTTTTATCTTTCTATTTTTTTTTTATCGCGTGTTTTAGTGGAAGGGATATAATTTTATTGTTTAATGAATGTTATGTTTGGAAGAAATCACCCCTTGTGTTACTTCGGGAAGAAAAACTTGAAACTGTGGCATATATGAGAATTGTCCTACAATAATTACAAAATGCTCGAAAACTTATTTTAATATAATGAAATCACTAAAACAAAGTGAAAATATAACTAAATATTATGATAATTGAAAAAAAAGTAGAAAAATCATTTTTTTTTTCAAAACATAAATAGTGAACAAATGGAATCCTACACTACAAAAAAAATCAAGTTACATCAATCAATCAAACTGTATCATAAAATCAAATGACTTTACTTACAACTATTTATTATTAATAAATGATATCAAATATATAGTTTTTTGGGTAGGGTATATCAAATATATAGTTTAACATCAATTTGATGTTGTTATTGACTAATCTTATTAAACTGATAGAAATTAATATTAGTTTGCATATATCACATATATATAAAAGTCTTAGAATCATAGAGCTCTGAAGGCCTCCACGTGGGATTTAATTCATAGCCAATCAAATTCTTCTAATGGTCCATGTCACTTCCTGCTCTATTATTTTTCACCCATCCTTCCTTCCTCCTACCGTCGCGTCTCTAATCACTTCCATCGCCTCACCGAAGAATTCATACAGTCTCATAACCGTTCCGAAAAAGAATTGTAACAGTCCCCATCCCCGCACTTTCTTCTCCGTTAATGCTTCCATAAATCACACAACAAATGAACGCCTTCATCCGACTCTTGGCTTCTCGCGTATACAATGCCATCAACTCCACTGCAGTTATAAATACAGAAAGATTTCGAATCTCTAATCAAGAAATCCGCTGGCTCACATGTAAGATATCACCCTTCTTCTTCTCCTTTTATTTTTCTCTTCGATTTATAGGATTCTCAAATAAAAATCTTACCTGTATAATGATTTAATAATCTTCACCACATCCATCTGCATCTATTTTCAGAAAACGCAATCTAGGTGAATTTCCAATTTTCACAGATTCCGACGACGACCACAAATTTCGTCTCCACCGTCTAGAATCTAGATGCATGTCAAAGGCAAACATCGCCTCCCATAGTAGTAGGTGAACTCTATATCCTCATCATCTGGAGTGTTAAGTCGTTTGTATTTGGTACTGAATGACAATGCTTTGAAGATTTTCTTATCAGAGTGAGCATCTCTCTACTTTTTTTTGGGTATTGGTTCATCTTCATCCAGCTTAAGCCTTTAAGCCTTCTTTTTTAATGAGATTATGAGCTTCAGGATGAATAGAGATCTGGACGAAGCTCACCAACTTGAATCACCGAGAACTAAATTGGAGAACCAAATCGAGAGCAAATATTTACCCCTTTAAATGACTAAGAAGGTTTGTCCACTCCTATCTTCTGGGAAAATTCTATTTCATTTGACTTCCATATATCTAATTGATGTCGTTCTAATTTCTTATTTTTGGTATTTCTATTGCAGAGTTTTGACATAATTGAACAATCTAATCACATCACTTTTCCTGTACTGTCCCTCAATTAAATATACTTCGGAGTGTGCAGCACCAACCGGACTTGGGTCGTAGTGAAGGAGAACGTGAGGGGGAATGAGTATGCTGATTTTGTCAAATTCGTTTGGACAAGCACCAGAGGCTGCTGTTATTAGTTTCTCTGGTAAGTCAGCAACGGTCCAAATGCATTTTTGATAACGTGAAACTTGGTACTACAAACTCAAAGGAAACATGTACTTCAATTGTTTTTGTATATATTTTTTCTTAGAGTGTTATTACTGTAACTATGGTATGAATTCTGTGTTTGAGACGATTAGTTTTTAAGTTTCAGTATGCTATGAAGTCAAATGTTTACGGATTGATTTCGGTGCTTTGTTTTTCGTTTCTTTTCTTCTAATTGTTTGTCAAGTCTGCGGATACACATCAAAAAATATATAGTAAGCTCTATGGAGAAATGGAGCAAAGAGAGGGACCTATGGATAGAGAAGAAGACACGGAAGATGATAATATTGCTGCATATGTCAAACTTACTCCACAAGAGTTGGCTGAGCTGATAGTTGGAATCAAAGATGGAACCATTAGAGGAAAGATTGGAAAACAGGTCTGTTCAATTCAAACTAAAAACGGTGTTATATTTCCTTTTGATCAATACGATTTGTTCCTTATTTGCAGATACTGTTTGAGCTATTGGCCAAAGGTGGAACCGTCCAAGGGATGATAAAGGAGAAAGAGTTGGTTTAGGCAAAAGTTTATGCTAATTTCATAAAGGAGTTAGATCCAGAGAACTACTTATTTTACTTTCCAACTGGCCTTTTTGAAGCTTCATTCAGAACACATTTCAGGTTTACCCTATTGTACAGGTGATTTTTTTTCCGTCTGTGTGGCATATGCTGCAGATAATCGATCATGTGGAGAGTGAGAAAATGGTTATGAAGGTGGTCTCCGAATTCCCAAAGCAGCTTGAGCAGTACGGCAGTGGGAAAACAAACTTCAAGGCTTTTTGGCTGGTTAGGTATGCCAGATACGATCAGCAAACTTGTGCCCTGGGAAGCAGTTTAAACTCATATGTTGCAAATTGTTCAGGTTATAAAATTGTCAAAAGGAAACGTGAACCCTGTTTTGCTTAACAAGATTCTCCTGGACAAGCTCAATTCAAAGAGTGACTAAAGCTTCAACTTATGTACAAGTATCAGATTTTTGGAAGATCTTAGTTAAAAACACAGAATTATGAAATTATTGAAAGTGTTATCTCCAATTACGGCTTCTCTTTAGAGATTTTTTTTTTGTTGAATTCTTCTGAAAAGAGTTGATTTGGATAGATTGTTGCAATGACAACTGGTACAGAATGATGGCTTTTATAATTACAGATTTGTTGTACTACGGGTTGGTTAATACAACATGAAATCATTTATATTTTTAAAACAATAGTCCATACTAAGCTGCCGTTTTAACGACATATTTTTTTTCTTCCTTTTATACTACAAAAGTTGTGATATCTTTTTGTAGGGAAAATATACAAAATGACTGACTATGTTATTCACATCTTTTTTTGCATCATCAAACTTGAAGTCTAGAAGAAGCTTATTAACTGAAACTATAATTAAAAATTAATAGCAGTGAACAAAACTGTGAATTAGCCGGTGAGCTGATTAATTAATTAGTTTGTCTTGCTTGGTCAGAGTTGTCTTTTTGGAAAACTCATCATATCCATAATTAAATAGAAATAAAAAAATACTTGATTGACTTACGAAATTTAAAGAAAAAAATATATGCACGAGAGCTGCTATCATTTCTCGACGACATAGAGTTTTGTGCTCTACATTTGCAGAACTCTCCATGGCTTCTCTAATAACTACTGATTAGGTTCAATTCAGATTAAAACCATTGACTTCCCAACCAGTGGAACTTGCGTTCCTTCTTCCTCTTTGTGTCGACATCTACAGAATATCAGTTTCTTTTCACATTCACACTTCTCTGCAGCTTTTTTGAATTTTGGTACTTTTGAGTAGATCTCAATGTTACTGTTTATGTGATTTTTGCTGTTCAAATTGTTTTAGTACTTTTTAGCCAATATGACTTCAGAGATTTTTCTATAGTCTTGACTTTGAAATTTCACTGTAAAAAAGTGCATGTGAATTTAAGGACACCTGCATGCCTAACATATACAATTAGGTACATGGTGAGTTTTATTGCACGTATTTTACATCGGTTGTTTAGTTTCATCAAATATGATATCGATATCTTTTCTAATGAAACATGTCTTTATGAGTTTTTTTTTTCCGTTTATACACATGTCAGTAGTAGTCAATTTTAATCTATTAGATTTTTAGTGAACAATTTTCATTTATAAATCATGTAAGATTTTAGAATTCAGAAAAAAAATACAATAAAAAATAAGAAAATACATGTCTAACCCAATTATTCAATTCAAAAGATTTACTATCCACATAGTTAGCAAAGATGACAGAAAAGATCACAGGTATTTCGTATGATTTCAGAGTAGTTTGTTTAGGTATTCACTCATGAAACATAAAAAAATGGTTCAAAATATACAAATTGCAATCAGCGGCAAAAGAGTTTAGATATTACGCTCACACCAAATTAAAGAAAAAAGGTAATTAAGAACACATGACACTTTTGCCACTTATTTATTAATGATTCTTTTATAATTATTATTCTTCGTGGATAAGTTAGAAGAATCACTTACATAAAAAAAAGTTATAAACTGTTATAAATATGTATAAGGTAAATAAACAATTGATTGTAATTAGCATTACATTCTATGGAGCAGTGAACTTCAGAACATCAATACCGTGATTTTTAAGCATTGTAATAAAGAAAAAACATGAAAAAAACATTACGATGGTTACATTAACTATAAATATATATCAAAAGAAAATTGAAATACATTCTATTTTATTGTGTCTGCCTACAATAATTTTATCACTAACTTTTTAAAATAATGTAATAAAATAAATATTTCGTAATAATAAAAAGAAATTCAAATGAAAAAACTTATATATGTTCTTATAGTATAATCCAGTGATTCTTTCAAAATAATTTGGTCTTATATAGTCGAACTTTAATTAATATATAAGATAAAATTACACATAACAAAAATGCGAAGATATACACGGACAACCAAATTATACATTTAAACTGATATCTTATGAAAATATATAAAAACATATAATATTGTAATAAACCGACAAACCCTAGTTTAAATAAAAGTAATACAAATTGTGTATAACATCGATCACTATTGCATACTAGAGAGTACAGACCGTCACTCTTCGCTCGTTTGTTTTCGTTATTTTGGTTTATCTTTTCTTTTGTATGTTTTCTAATTTTCATATTTAGATAATAGTTATTATAACAATTTGTATTTATTTATTATATGTTTATTTTCATCAATATAATAATGATGATTCTTTTCTCTTGTTTCTTTTCTTTTTCTATGGTGATAGTATCATTTGATCATTCTCTTGTTTCGAATCACCAACTCGGGCGCCGTTTCGAACATTCGGTGATACTCATTTGATCTTTTTTTTTTTAGTTTTCGATGTTTTATGATCTGTTAATATAATAACAATTTTTAATCTTTTTAATAAATTAATTTGCATTTGTCGTCCACTTATTTGATTGTGTAATATAAATTTAGTAGATAGTTATTTTTCATTTCATAAATCTTGATTCGATTTTTATGTTAAAATTTTTTATATGAGTTTTTATTTATTATATGATCCAACTATTATTTTTTGTTTTCAATTTTCTGTGGTAAGATTTTTTTTTTCTTTCCCCATTTCAACTTTACTTTCTCTTTGTCATTTCTCTTCAATTAGCCATTTTCTTGGGGTTCTTTCCCTGTTCAACTTTGTTTAATCTTTTTCGTAGTAGGCCTCTCCCTCTTCCTTGCCCATTCATTTACTGTTTTATTTTCTCTCTTTTTTTCTCCATTCTTTACATATTTGATTTTATTCATTTTATCCCTCTAATCTAAAAGATCCTATATTGTCTTCTGATTAATGAGTCACACAGTTTAGTCTAAATAATTATCGTTCATTATAGAAAAATAAAACGACAATGACCTAATATATTTACATGTGTGTATTCTCATGATGTTCATGCACCGTTACTTTCTAAACGTCTGAAGATGTATCCAAGATCTCTAGCGGCACGCCTGCTATGGGCTCCAACACTTGAGCTTTTGGGAGCTCTCTTGACAATAATTCCTGCATCCACAAACCAAGCATCGAGCCATTAATTATCACCATTGACCTTAAACAAAGCAAATAAACTGATGTTGTTTTCATTTCTTGTTTCTTTGTTAAGAGGCTGCACCTTAAATGATTCTATCGTTCCTTCTTTCTTTATAATACTTGCTAAAATCCCCTTTGCATCAAGATCGCCATTTTGCATCGGCACAACAAATCTACAGTCCAAGTTAAAACCCGACTGAAAAACTACACAATGCAAAAGACAAGAGTGCATATACAAAAGAGATGGATGATTGATTAATTACTTGGCTTTTAAGAGTTTGGCGAGCTGAACAGCGTCTTCTTGGCCAGAGACCAGAGTAAATCGTGGGAGAAGTTGTTTGATGACCGGTGTGATTACAATGTCGGCTCTTTCATTCTTCAGAAGTTCCATGTTGCATACACAATGTGGTTCATAGTAGAGAGATATCTGATCTTCAGGGGATACAAGAAGATATCTGAGAACAAAATAGAAGCATACATCAATAACCATAACCAGGTTACTGTTGAAATGCTGTTGCAGAAAATATCAACAGAGAAGTTGGAAGCTTGATGAGAGTTCTTTTTTTTTTTTTACCCGTTTTCAGGGCGTTGCCATGGTGGACCGAGGACAGGTCCTGCTGTGGCTTTAACTCGAACCTTAGAACCGTTTCTTGCATTTAGCTCGTAGCTTTCTCCAGGTTCCAGATAAGTAACCTAACCACAGTAAAGAAATCTTTCTCATTTTAAACTAGGATAGGGATGAAGAAATGAGCGTAAGAAGAATAAAACAAGTCAACTTACATTTCTAAAAAGAGGATCCAGCAAAGGCTTTGCATTGGGAGTTGCAATGACCTTTATGTCTGGAGATTTCTCAGAAAGTGGCCTAAGGGTATTTAGATGACAATGATCATCAAGGCTTTGAGTTATGAGCAAGCAATCAACTTCAGGGACATCATCAAGCTGCATCAAATATAAAATCTTAGAAAAACTTACAATCACAATTAGAGAGAAGATGATAAAACTGCAGTGCAAAACAGATTCAATGGGAGAAATCTCAGCTATTTCTTATATCATGATTTTCCCACATGTTCAATAACTCATGCTTCTTTACAACTTGATTTTCAGACAAAATATTGTATGAATAGAATGAAAACAAAACAAGTATTACCTTGAATCCCTTCAAAAATCTCTTGGCAGCATCATAGAGCCATGGGATTCCAAAATCCAAATTACCCACGAGAATCGGATCAACCAAGATTTTCAATCCACCCGTTTCCCATAGCCAGCTATTTCCCTAACTCCCAAAACAAAGACATGTCAACATTTGCTTATGTGATCATAAATGGTTCAAGTTGTAAAGAGCTCTAAAATCAACCCATGTGGAGACATCCCACCTCCAAGTATGTCAGCTTGAATGAATCTTTCCCAGAGGTACTAACTCCGGTAGCTCTGTCCTCTGACAGAACAGAAGATACAATAGAGAGAGACCGGGAAACACGCGGCGAGAGCTTGAAGCGGATGGAGAAGGAGCTGGACGGGCTGTGAGGAGCAGGTGACAACAGTGGAATTGTAGATACACTTCGAACTTTGGTGTTGATACTTAGAGGAAGAGCATTGGCGTGAAGTGGCATCGTGGCTGCTTTGCCACCTGACACCACGGGAGTCATTGGTTTTGTTTTGCAACCTGACAATATTCTGAGCAAAATGAAGTTTTTTTAATGAGTGAATTAAAAAGCAAATCACTTTTGTAGGAAGCTTAGTTACACAGTTTCTAAATCATAGAAAGTCATCACCTTTTAAGAATTGAGAAGACTTAGAAAGGGTATCAGGAAAGGAGATGCCCAAATGTGAGAGATATTGGCTGTTGTAAGCTAAGGTTAGTGTCTACTTAAGCTCTCTAATCTGTTGTAACTTGTAAGCTAAGTTTAGATTTTTCTGCACCTATGCTAATTTGGGATGAGCAATTAAACATGGTCTAATAAGAAACCGATATCATCCACACCGATCAACATTTTACCCAGAAATTAGGATAAGCAATTAACAGAAAACTCCGGAATTTAATCACTTTTCGAACTTTCTTTCATTCATTCAGTAAAGTAGAAATCAGAGATGCGAAACAGAAACCTGTAATTAGAATCATAGAAGGAAACACAAGAAGAAGAACAAACCTGATTTAGAGTTGAACAGATTGTTTGGTCAGAAAGGTAGACTTCATGTCTTCTCTTCCTCTCGTCTCTATGTTGAGTGAATGGTTCTCATTTCTCAGCTCCCAACACACAAATCATCTGACAAATTGGTGGTTAGAGTGACGTTCCTTCAAAACGCTGCGTCTGGAGGTTACCGGTCGCTCGTACCTTGACCAACCCGGTTTACCCAACCAAATATAAAATCTTAATTTTTAACTTAGTGCTCACGCCAGTTTTTGGTAATGCGATGTTCTCATTAGGGTTCGACTCGACTCTACGCCGCTGCTTTCGTCTTCTCACCGAAATGATGCGACTGTGGTACGGAAAGCTCAAACTTTCGAAAACCTATAGAGCTTTTGCTACACTGAGTAGAAGCCGCTGTTTCAGTTCGCGTCCTGCCTTCTCTCACCATCATCATCATTATAAAAGACAAGAAGCTTTATGACTGAATATTTTCAACTTAGATTTACCAAATACCATTACAATGATTCTTATAGTCACGATTAGAATACTCTAGAGTTAGGTATTCTTATCATCACTATACAGCTGTAAAGTAATTAGTTGATATCAGCTGTAAAGTAATTAGACACCATCATGATTAAAAGAATCAAATCTATTACTAAGAAGAAGCTGCGTTCCTTTCTTCACTTTAACATCTTGCTCGTGTACAGCTGTAGAAGATGACTCGGGTGTCTTCTTCTGGCTTCTGGGTCTTTCACTTGGGCCTCTGTTCTTCTCTTGTATTTGATTTGGGCTTGACTCTCTAACATTCCCCCTCAAACTCGGAGTGAGTGATTCAGCAAGTCCGAGTTTGGATCGGAGTTCAATAAACGGACGGCGAGCAAGAGGTTTGGTGAAGATGTCGGCAAGTTGCAGTGTCGCCGGAATATGTCGGGTCTCAATTAGACCCAAAGCTACTTGTTCACGGATATAGTGATAGTCTGTGTCAAAGTGTTTGGAGCGATTGTGAAGAGCTGGATTGGTACTGAGATATACGGCTGAGAGATTGTCACAGTGAAGAAGAGTAGCTTTCTTCTGTGGAACTCGAAGGTCTCGAAGCAGAGCTGATATCCAGGTAAGTTCTTGAGCAGCAGCTGTCAAGGCTCTATATTCAGCTTCTGTAGAGGACTTTGACACTGTTGTTTGACGCTTAGCTGACCAAGAAATTAGATTAGACCCCAAGAGTGTGCAGAATCCAGTAGTAGATCGACGTGTGTCTTTACATCCTGCCCAGTCACTGTCACTATAGGCAATGAGAGAAAGATCCAGAGTGCCATTGATATGTAGTCCTTGCGTCAATGTACCTTTAACATAACGAAGAATTCGTTTAAGAAGCCCAAAATCAGAGACTGTAGGAGAGTGCATTCTTTGACAGATAAAGTTGACCGCAAATTGAATATCTGGCCTTGTGATAGTAAGATATTGAAGCTTTCGTGCTAGACTCCTGAAAAACGTTGGTTCCGGAAACAAGTTTTGATTGAGATTTTCTAAGTGTTGGGGCAATGGTGTGGGCATTGGGTTGCACTCACCCATTGAGGCTTGACATAGGATGTCCTTTGCGTAAGATGTCTGATGCAGAAAAAGGCCTTGTGAATGTGTCTCAATTTCCACTCCGAGGAAATATTTTGGGTTCCCGAGATCTTTCATAGCAAATCTATGATTAAGAGCAGTCAACAGATCATCCATCAGTCCGGCATCACTTCCAGTAAGTAAGATGTCATCAACATAAAGCAATAAGACCAAAGTCTTTTCTTTTGTATGATATGTGAATAGAGAAGGATCGGATTTGCTGCAGGTGAATCCAAACTCGATAAGAAAATTGCTGAATGTATCAAACCAAGCTCTGGGAGCTTGTTTTAAGCCATAGAGAGCTTTAGTGAGGCGACAGACATAATGTGGTTTCTCTGGATCGACGAACCCCTCTGGTTGCATCATAAAAACTGGCTCAGACAATTCTCCATGAAGAAAAGCATTTGAAACATCAAGTTGTTTGATGGTCCATTGCTTTGCCACAGCAACATTGAGAACAATACGGATTGTGGCTGTCCTTACTACTGGACTGAAGGTTTCCAGGTAATCCAGACCTTCCTCTTGATTGAATCCCTTTGCAACTAATCTCGCCTTGAGCTTGTGTACAGAACCATCTGGATTTAATTTTGTTCTAAACACCCAACGACATCCCAAGATATTCATATCATCTGTTGGAGGAACCAAGGACCATGTGTGAAGCATATGTATTGTAACAATCTCATCAGATACTGCATTGTTCCAGCCCGGATGTTCTAAAGCTGCTTGAATAGACTTTGGCTCTTCTACATCGAGATTTGAGGTGAGTAACGCATACCTAGGATTTGGTTTATGAATGCCCGCCTTTGCTCTTGTCGTCATTGGATGTATGTTGTCTTGTTGTTCATTGTCTGCAGAATCCAATATTAGTTGATCATTATTATTGATTGGCTCAAGAACCGTAGCTACTGGTTCAGATTCTTGAGCGAATGACGGTGGTGGAAATGCTTTTGACACTTGAGCCTCTGCAGTTGGTGTTTGTGATGAAAAAGTTGTTAATCTCCATGCTCTGAGAAGAGGTGTATCACCATCAGGAATCAGGGCTTGATATTGTTGCTTGAAAGGAAAACTCTCCTCATCAAACACTACATGACGTGATATATAGACTTTGCCCGTAGGTGGATATAGACAGCGATAACCTTTGTGCTGAGTACTATACCCAATGAAGACACATTGGAGAGAGCGAGGATCGAACTTGTGCTGCGCCAGTGGTCTAAGCGAAGGAAAACATCCTGAACCAAAAACCCGGAGACTTGAGTAGTTTGGTTTCTCCTTTGTCAGAACTTCATGTGGACTTTTGTTCTCAAGAACCGATGAAGGCAGAAGATTACTGATATAACTTGCCGTGTAAAATGCCTCAACCCAGTATTTAAGAGGAGTATGACTATGGAACAGCATTGAGAGACCAAGCTCCACTAAGTGTCGATGTTTCCGCTCTGCGATGCCGTTTTGTTCCGGTGTGTAGGGACAAGAGATATGATGTGTGATTCCTGATGTTTGAAAGTGTAACTTAAGTTGATTGTTTGTAAACTCCCCTCCTCCATCACTCTGAAACACCTTAATTTTTGTATCAAACTGATTTTCCACCATTTTTTGAAAGACAGTAAACACAGAATAGAATTCAGACTTCATTTTTAACGGATAAAACCAAGTGAACCGAGAGAAATCATCCACAAATACTGCATAATACTTAAATCCTTGATTTGATACAACTGGTGAAGGCCCCCATAGATCACAGTGAACTTTGTCTAGAGGATGAAGAACACGGGAATCAGAATTTAAAAACTGTAACTTTGAACATTTCCCCATTTGGCAAGGCTCACAAATGGAAGAAGATCTTCTCTTATTGACTTCAATTTCCTTGCTGCTCTGAAGTGCTTGAGAATCTTGATGTTCGAATGTCCTAATCTGTGGTGCCAAACTGTCTCAGAAGCAGTACAGTGACGAGTTGAGAAGTGAGCTTCGAACTCCCGATTCCCTAACACATATAAACCTTTATTCCGACTTCCCTTGGACACCACCTTCTGAGTGTTGAGATCAATTATACAGACCTTGTTAGCATCAAAAAACACACCACACGGATAATCGTCGCACAACTTGGAGACTGACAATAGAGATTTTTGAATACCAGGACAGACTAAGACCTCTGTTAATGGAAGAGTACCTGTTGGTGATGCGAGAGTAGTCGATCCAACATGAGTAATAGGCAGATATGCTCCATCGGCAACCATGATGGTGTCATTACCCGAGTAAGAAGTAGCGGTTTGAAGTCCATTTGTTGTAGCTGTAACGTGAGCAGAGGAGCCAGAATCTGGATACCATTCCTTTCCAGTAGCATCAGAGATACGCAGAGAGTTGAAGGCAAGAACACTGTCGGAGCTCTGATAATTATTATCAAAGCGATTGTAGCATTTGAGTGCAGTGTGTCCTATTCTTCCACATATTTGACAAGTAGGACGAGTACCATTGCCATCTGAAGTCTGCGTTGTCTGATGTTGAGAGAATCCGCGACCTCTGGAGGAATAGCCACCTCTGCCTCGATTTTGACCGAACCGACCACCACGCCCTCGTTGATTATGAACGTAGTGGACAAAGTCTTTTGGCTGAGTATGAAAGGCAGCGTGAGGCGTGACAGCAGGAGTTTCTTCATAAGACTTTAACTTTGAATCAAATCCTTGAACTTCAGAGACAACTTCAGTAAACGTTGGTTGTGGAAATTTGGACAGAGAATTCTGAATAACTGTCGTAATGGGGTCATACTCACGGCTGAGCCCATTTAGAAATCCAAAAATTTTCATGGCCTCGTCAATAGGTTTCCCTATCGCACTGAGAGCATCACAAATGGCCTTGAAATCACGATAATAGATCTCAAAGGTTTTGTCTTTCTTTGTTAGAAGCTGTAAATTCCGACGAAGAGTAAACTCACGGGAAAGAGAACTTTTGTTGTAGCGCTCCGCCAGAAAGAGCCACACATCTCTGGAGTTTGTCAGAGTATGAACAGAACCCAGGACTTCGACAGAAAGAGTACCAAAAATCCAAGAACGAACCAGTTGATCTGTGCAGAACCATGAGTCGTATTGAGGATTGTACTCTTCAGTAGAAACAGCACCGGCAGGAACTGTTCTTTCTGGGGGCGTGACAGCACCGTTGACAAAACCGAGAAGCTTCTGGCTTGACAAGAGAGACTCAATCTGAGTTTTCCAGAGCAAATAGTTGTTATCATCAAGCTTTAGAGTGACACAGCTCAAAACATGAACATTACTAGGAAAAGGATAGGAATCCGCCATTGTTGCACCTGTTAAGGTTCACTCAGCTCTGATACCATATAAAAGACAAGAAGCTTTATGACTGAATATTTTCAACTTAGATTTACCAAATACCATTACAATGATTCTTATAGTCACGATTAGAATACTCTAGAGTTAGGTATTCTTATCATCACTATACAGCTGTAAAGTAATTAGTTGATATCAGCTGTAAAGTAATTAGACACCATCATGATTAAAAGAATCAAATCTATTACTAAGAAGAAGCTGCGTTCCTTTCTTCACTTTAACATCTTGCTCGTGTACAGCTGTAGAAGATGACTCGGGTGTCTTCTTCTGGCTTCTGGGTCTTTCACTTGGGCCTCTGTTCTTCTCTTGTATTTGATTTGGGCTTGACTCTCTAACAATCATAACCTCGCAAACAATGGCAGCACGAAGATCAACACTTGGCTTGAGAGAGACGTAACAGGACTCACATTGACGCAGAATCCAATCACAGGACAACACAGAACAGTCTCTACTTTGAGTGTTGCTCAAGATATTACTATTGATACATTCGATTCGTTATGCTATCAAGGTAATTCGAGAGAAGCTGTAGAGGCTTTAGATTGCTTGGAGAATGATGGTTACGTTATGGATTTGAGTAGACTTTTAAGGTTAGGGAAGCTATGCGGTAAGCCAGAAACTTTAGAAGAAGCAAAGGTTGTTCATGAGTGCATCGTTTCTCTGGTTTCTGCTTCTGATGTGAGCTCTCGTAACGCAATAATCGAGATGTATTCTGGTTGTGGATCTGTTGATGATGCACTGAGAGTGTTTGATGAAAAAATTGAGAAGGATTCCGAGACTTGGTGTGTTATGATGAGGTCGTTAACAACGGATACGGTGAAGAAGCAATAGATTTATTCACTCGTTTCAAAGAAGAAAGGAAAAAACCAGATAGATGGAGAGATGTTCAAAGAAGTCTTCTCTGCATGTGATTGACAAAAGATGTTAACGAGGGATCGCTTCACTTTGAAGCTATGCACAGAGATTATGGAATCGTACCTTCCATGGAACACTATCATAGCGTTACTAAGATGTTGGCAAAATCTGGTCACTTGGACGAGGCAATGAACTTTGTTGAGAGAATGCCAATGGAACCGAGTGTTGATGTGTGGGAAACACTGATGAAACTTTCTCGGGTTCATGGAGATCTAGAGCTCGGAGATAGATGTGCTGAGTTGCTTGAGAAGTTTGACGCCACAAGATTGGACAAAGTTTCAAGTGCAGGTCTTGTAGCAACCAAACCTTCAGACTCTGTGAAGGAGGAACCGAACTATCAACTATCCGTCCAAGCCTTATTAGGTGTTAACAAGAGGAGATACTGAATATACAGAAATGGATATAATCTGTGAGACACTAAAGAGTTTGAAGTCACAGATGCTAGAAATGGGTTATTATACTGAAGGCACGGAGAAGGAGAATACCGAAGAACGGATTTTCGGGCACAGCGATATACTCGCGGTTGTTCACGGGCTTCTTAACTCAAGGCCTCGATCTCCGGTCGTTGTGTTGAGTAATTCTCGCATTTTTCGAGACTGCCACAATGCGTTGAAGTTGATGTCAGAGATAACAGGCAGAGAACTGAAAAAGCGAGATGAACAGAGAGGTGGCACTTCTTCAAAAATGGTGTCTGCGCTTGTAAAGATTACTGGTGAGGTCAGTGATCATTTCCTCTACTGATCGTATCATCTTTTTTTAAGATAAACAAGGTTAGGTAGAAAGTATGTTAACTTATACAGACAGTTGGTTCTAAAGCATTGATTTGGTTGAATGATGATCGAGTTACTCTTTCGTATAGTGAATTCAATGCAGCGAAACTGATGTAAATGATTTCAGAAAAGTGTTCAATCAAATTGAGAAGAAAGAGAGTTTAGTTTAGCGAGCACTAGAGACTTTCATAAAAAGATATAATTCGATTGAACAACACTAATAGAGATACATGCAAATTGATGTAATGTAAGGTTTTACTTTCAGACATCTTCACTGATGTAAGACAACTTGCAAGCATTTTTTTCTCGCATAAGAGACAAGGCAATGCGCACAGCTTTTGATATTAAAGTGACGAGGAAGAATTCTCTACTGTGGAGTTTAGGATCATGAATTCAGGGTATAAGGGCTGGATATCAGAACTAGAAGCTGAAGATTTCATTGTCATTGTCGTTTGATCGGCCACACCAGACGTCCTCGAGCTACCGTGTGAATCAATGCCCCTCAGCTTTGAGATGCTCCAGTTGTGTTCATATAAACCAGGATCTGACACAACCTGTGTTATTTCAATCTCTCCCTCGAGCATTTGCACAGCCTCTGACATTGTTGGCCTTAACGAAGGAGATGAGTTTGTGCAAACGAGAGCAACTTTGATCATCCTCTCTGCTTCTTGGCTGTTGAAATCACCTTCGAGCACTGGATCAATGATATCCATTATGTCCCCGGTTTGGTGTAGCTTCAGCGCCTGAGATTTGATGTAAAAACGGGAATAAATACACAGAGTCAACTATTAAAATTCTGTTTTAATTGGGGTTAAAGAGAAAGAAAAGCTCCATGGTTACCCAATTGATAAGGGAGACGTGATCACCACTATCCTTTTGGTTCGTATTACTCTTTCCACTAACAATTTCCATTGCCACAACACCGAAGCTGTACACGTCTGCCTTCTCTGTTAACTGACCCCATAGTGCATATTCCGGAGCCATATATCCACTGCATTATAAGAGAAACCACAACTGAGATATATACAGGATCAATGGACAGAGTGCAGGTTTTGTTTTATAATCTAGTCTTACATGGTTCCTGCAACCTTGGTGCTAATGTGACTATGTTCTGCTTCATGGAGCCTAGCCAATCCAAAGTCAGATATCTTGGCATTTAGGTCAGCGTCAAGAAGCACATTTGTGGTCTTTATGTCACGGTGAACCATCCTGATCATCGTCCCTTCGTGGAGGAAATCAAGCCCTCTTGCGATTCCAACACAAATTTTTTGCCTCGCTGGCCAGTCCAATCTTAGGGAGCTCTTTCCTGGCAACAAATGTAAACCAAAGAGTAATGATGTCAGTTTACATGAGCTTACATATGGAAAAGCTGAGTGACTTATATTTACCATGCAGCGCAAGAGCAAGCGAGTTATTTTCCATGTACTCATACACGAGCATCAGTTGATCCTTCTCGACACAACATCCATAAAGCTTGACAAGGTTTGGATGTTTCAGACCTGAGATCATTCCTATCTCATTCACAAACTCGCGGTTTCCTTGGCATGACTTGGACGAAAGCTGTTTAACTGCTATGATAGTTCCATCCGACAGCTCTCCCTGCATTGAAATTCTTGTATCATAAACCAGAAACAACTTTACATTCTCACATTTTGGCATATGTTGTAGCATACTTTGAATACGGCTCCGAAACCTCCTTCTCCAAGTTTGTTGGTTTGATCAAAATCATCTGTTGCAGCTTGCAATTGCCTCCAAGTAAAGCAAACCGTTTGCAGACCCTGGGCTCTCAGCTCTATGTTTGCAAGTTCCCAAGAAAAGTTCATTACTAATGCCTAAAACGAACCAGTTATGTAAATGAAACCAATTCATACAATGTGAACTATGTTACCTCGTTCTCTCGTGTTCTTGTCTCTCTGGCATCTTTTCTGAGCATATAATCCCAAAGCCAAGAGAGTAAATGCTAACAAGGCACCCGTTATCCCGAAGATTAGTGGATAACTAGTGCGATGTTTTGCTTTCTCCGCTGCAAATGAGACATTAAAGTTGTAAATATCTATACATAATGCACATAGACACCAAAGCTACAGAATAATATCTTTAACAAAGTAGTGTTTTTTCTGTCTTCGGACCTCCACAACCTGGCCCCAAACCTGGAATTTTGAAAGATGAATGTTATGGTTAGGTGGCAGGAACCAATGTCAATAAGATGAAAGTGTGATACTCTGAAGTTAGGTTGCTGAAGTAGAGACTTACTGCTGTGACACAAGGAGATGGCAGAGATGATAGGACCATAACTTCCTCTTTGGGGAATGAGAGTTGTCCCTTTCCCGGCCCAATACAACCGAATCTCTAACATATGATTGGTTACATTCACGTTCGCTTCTTTCACTATAGGCTTCCGAGTTCCATTAGCCTCCTCTTTTATGTTAAAATCCCTCCACAACAATTCTCCCTAACAATAGAGAAAAATGACAAAAGCAAATGAACTTCAATTTTCCGTGTTTGATTAAAGAAAACAGTGACGCTTTACCTGAACATAGATATCAAATATGCGTCTGCCTAGACGACTGTAGTCTTCGTCGGAAAACTGAATCTCCATAAAGTGGAGTTTCACATTGTAGTCTCCATTTTTCAAGCAAAATGCATAATAAACTAGAGAGAGAGCAGATTGACGTGCCGTCTTATAGAAAGTAGGTGAATCTTTAGATAGTGTTAGACTAGGCGAAATGATGTACTTATCATTCGGCAAGTGACCTGTGTTGCTGATTCCCCAGTTTTCAAAGTGCTGATTTTTTGCGGCTTTGGTCTCACTGTTATCAGCTTGATAAGTGATTGTACCCAAAGAGTTTGTAACAGTTACATTTTCACCACCACAATTTATATGTAGTGAGCGTTGATCTACAATCAATAACGATTATCACCATCAATAGACAAACTAGAGGCACCCAGTTATTTTATCCTTAAACAAGGAAAGCAGATAGCAGACAAAAAGAAAAAGAAAAAGAAAAAGAAAATGTGAATATATATATATTGTTTTTTTTTTTTGACATCAAAGTCAAACTGCCATTCTATTACTCAAACTTGAGGTGGAGTAACAAGCCACTCCGGAACAGATAATGTCAATATATCTAATGCATCTTAAGATAATGTCAATATATCTAAAGCATCTTAGAGATATTAAGGTAAAAGGGCTCAATAGGTACTTACAGCTCATGCAGTTTTTTAGACCAGCGCATGGTAGAATTCCAGTTCTGTAGGACAAGAAGATGAGATGATTTATGTATTTCAACAACCAAGAGAAATAATTCTACTCATTTATATTTCTGTATTCGTAAGCAAGAGATTACTAAGTGTAATGTAATCCATTCTTACTGTTGCAGGAATAAAGAGTAGAAGAAGAAGAGCGTACTTACAAATTGTTCTTCAAATATGAGCTCTGGTACGTGTTAATGTTACTGATTCAACAGAAAGTGGGAACATGGACCTCAACATAAGCAGGTTATAGACATACAGATAAAAAAGGTGTATCCTATCTATCAAGATTTCATGTTCATACCTCTGTTCCTGGCAGCTAGATGACCATGTGAAATTGTTATAAGAAAGATCACTTTGAAGAACATATGAAAAAAACAAGATGATTAGCTGAGATGATGGAATATTTCTCTAGCCAGACAAACAAATGAAGGCCTCAAACATACATATTAGTTTCTTCGTCGACGGAAAGATCAGATCCGACGTTTCCGGAAAGCATGTTGCCAGTCAAATAGCTGAAAGATCATGTTCAAAAAATGTATGATTCGAGCGTGATTTTGTGGTATTCAGATTAAAAGGTCTTCGACTCTTTAGAATTCTCGATCTGAGTTTGTAGTACTTACGTATATTTTGGCGCTTTTTCTAGTGCTTGAACTTCACCGGTTAACTTGTTAAACGATAAATCGCTGCAGCAAACAGCATGTTATATACTCATTTAGTCATATGCAACCTCTTCAGCAGAATAATGTGGGACACATTATACAAATATAAACTTACAACTTCTTTTCACATATCACCGAAAAAAGAACTTACAGAGTCTTTAGGAGTCGCTTAGACCAGATGTAAGAAGGGATTGGACCAGACAAACCCACATTCCTCAAAATCCTGGAACAGAGACGAAGACTTGGACATTTTTAATAAATATTCAAGCATCAGGGCGAGAGGGGGAAAATATGGGAAAACGGCCAATTAGTACCTCAACTCTTGGTAAAGGTGTGAATTAGTACCTGAACAATTTTGGTGTGTTAATCAGTACCCATACTATCACATATCGGATTTTACATACCTGAACTATGTGTAAAAGTGTCAATTAGTACCTAAACAATTTTGTTATGTTAATTAATACCCAAACTCTCACATATCGGATTTTAAATACCTGAACTATGTGTAGTTGGCCAAAACATGCATTGACCCGAATTTCATTAGTCAACATTGCAATAATTCATAAAAAATAAAAATCAAAATCAAAATAAATTCATAAAAACACATAAACAATTCGAAAAAATTCATAAAAATTCAGAAAATACATAAAAGTTCATAATATGAAATAAAAAAATCAAATAAATTCATAAAAAATCAACAAATTCAAAAAATATTAAAATTCAAAAAATTCAGAAAAATTCAAACAAATTCAGAAAATTCAAAAAAAACTCAGAAAAATTAAGAAAATTCAAAAAACTCAGAAAATTCTAAAAAACTAAAAAATATCCAAAAATTTGACAATGATAAAAAATTCAAACATATAGTATGTTCAAACATATAGTATATTTGTATGATATCGTGTGTTTGTTTTTGTATCATAGTTTAGCATCATCCCATTCTTTCTCAAAAAAACATATAGTCTGTTTGTATGATATTGTATGCTTGTTTGGTACCATAGAATAAATATAGTATGCTTGTTTTTGTATGATATAGTATATAGTATATAGTATGTTAAAATTAACACTTGACAATATTGTTTTCTTTAGAAAAACAAAAACAAAAAAGCATAATATATACTATATAAAAAAAAAGAATACAATCTTATATAGTATATAGTATGCTTTTTTTTTGTTTTTCTAAAGAAAACAATATTTTCAAGTGTTAATTTTAACATATTATATACTATATACTATATCATACAAAAACAAGCATACTATATTTATTCTATGGTACCAAACAAGCATACAATATCATACAAACAGACTATATGTTTTTTTGAGAAAAAATGGACTGATGCTAAACTATGATACAAAAACAAACACACGATATCATACAAATATACTATATGTTTGAACATACTATATGTTTGAATTTTTGATTATTGTCAAATTTTTGCATATTTTTTATTTTTTAGAATTTTCTGAGTTTTTTTAATTTTCTGAATTTTTCTGAGTTTTTTTTTAATTTTCTAAATTTGTTTGAATTTTTCTGAATTTTTTTGAATTTTAATATTTTTTGATTTTTTATTTTTTATGAATTTATTTTGATTTTTATGAATTATTATGAACTTTTATGCATTTTCTGAATTTTTATGAATTTTTTCGAATTGTTTATGTTTTTTTATGAATTTATTTTGATTTTGATTTTTATTTTTTTATGAATTATTACAATGTTGACTAATGAAATTAGGGTCAATGCATGTTTTGGCCAACTACACATAGTTCAGGTATTTAAAATCCGATATGTGAGAGTTTGGGTACTAATTAGCACAACAAAATTGTTCAGGTACTAATTGACACTTTTACACATAGTTCAGGTATGTAAAATCCGATATGTGATAGTTTGGGTACTGATTAGCACACCAAAATTGTTCATGTACTAATTCGCACCTTTACCAAGAGTTCAGGTACTAATTGGCCGTTTTCCCGGGAAAATATATACAGGATTCTGATGACGTTGCTAGATATTATTGGGAATGAGTTTATCCCAGTTGTCTCAGTAATACTCCTGCAATATGAATATAACGCTTAAAACATCAGGAATATATCCCTTTTCAACTGTCCTTTTTCTAATATATTGAAGGCGATTCATTACAGTTCAGTAAGGTTTTCTAGGCTGGAGACTGCATCAGGAATAGGTCCTTTCAATCCGCTTGCATATAGATCTCTGTTGATCATAAGGGACACATGTTAGAGGGTACATAAACAGAAACAATAAGAGAAATCAAAATTAGCAACGAAGTACAAAGCTTACAGCCTTTGAAGACCAGACCAGTTGCCTATATATGCTGGGATGGTACCGTTGAAGTTGTTGTCACTTATCCTACTGCATAATGAAAACAATAGAGCTTTATGATATTTATTTATCTTTTTGTACAGTTTTCTAGGTTTCCTGGACTATACATTCCCTCCACATAGTTTACGGAAAATTTTCATAAGTTGTAAAATCATATTACGACAAAACAATCAAAACATATATCAAGTCAAGAATAATGTTCAAACGGGAAAGCTTTTAACAGAGGCAAAAAAGGCTTTTGGAAATTTCCAGTTCTTAAGTACAGCAACAACTTACAAATCCTGAAGGTTTACCAGTCTAGCGAGAGTGCTAGGCAGGCTTCCTGTAAACTGATTGGACCCAAGACGCCTGCAAAATCCAGTTTCAAAATAATAATAATAATAATAATATATATCATTTTTTTTAATAATAATATATATCATATTCTTTTGTTTTTCCATAAAACCAAAAGTTCTTGTGGTTTTTTTTTAAAAAAATGGTTGAGATGCAAAGGATCTTACAATTCTTTAACAGTGGTCATGTTACCAAGCTCATCAGGAATGGTACCAGAGAACTGATTGGCTTCAATCCCTCTGAAAATTTCATCACACTCAAATATTTCAAAGGCACGTTTGGTATATGTAACTACAGGTGGGGAAACAATTTGGGACGTACAGGACTCTCAGATTCTTGAAGTTTTGTAAACCACTTGGTAAAGGCCCAGACAAGCGATTCGCGCAGAGCAAGCTGCGAGAAAGATTCAAAGCTAAGTCGCAAATAATAAAATATAATATAATATATAATATATTTCGATCAAAAAAAGATCATAAAATATAAAAGTGACGTTGAAGAGTGAGAGCTCACATGGAAGTAAGGTATGGCATTGAAGCCCACTCCATTGGGATTGAGCCCGAAAGGTAATTTCTGCTCAAGTCTCTGCAAAGAAGAGCATATACTTCTATTTTGAGAATGGAAACTTAATTTGGTGTTTTTCTGAAGAGTTGTCCATTTTTTAGAGTTGAGTTTATACACGGATATTTTGGATGTAATAATAAATGGTTATGTTATTTAATTATTTAATCTCACGTTTGGCGTAAATCATCATATAGTTTTATTTATTAATAGATACACTAAATTAATAACAAAAGAAAAACACACCCACATTTTTTATACTATAAAATCAATGTCTTTAAAACTAAATAAAACAACCAAACCAAAAATTATCTAGGTCACAATTTAACCTGGTCTGATTGGATCAAACTTGGTTCATAAACTTTTATTTATTAATGGTCAAATATAAAAATTTAAAAGTAAATATAGTAAATATTATACGTAATTATATAAATATATATATATAAAATATAAGAGCATTGGAAAAACTAAATTAAATATAAATTTTGAAATAACTTGTAACCTAACATATCTTTTTATTTAGAATAAAATATATAAAAATTATCAAAAATTAATAATATTAAAAATCATGATGTGTACTGTAGATATTAAAATAAAAACTTATTAACTTATTATTTTAACTAATTATTACAGTATAAAAGATACATAATTAGTTAAAAAGTGATAATTTTTTTAAAAAAATGTCAGTATGTTTAAAATTTTTAAAGTATTTATTGAATTGAAGTTAACCAGTTCATTTGGTTCATCCGGTTCACGGATTTTTGATAGTTTTCAGTAGTTTTTTTTTTTGGGTCTAAAAGTGTTTGAATTTGATTGAAACTTAATTCGGCTAGATGTTCGGTTCATGATTGAATCCAATCTGATCGGTCCTGTTTTAAAATCACTAAGAGCACCTCGATCACTAGGATAGAAGTGAATATCTAAATAAGTAAATATTTTTTTTTTTAAAAGGAAAAAAAATGAAGAGAAAAATGCATAAATTCTGGTTTGAGAAACTATAGAACCAGCTCTGAGATACTCTATGCACACGTAGCATTTTTCATTAGATTAACTTTTTTAAGCAAAAAAAAATTAGTTATTTGATAAAAATGAACATCAACATTTAAAATTCAAGAAATTTTCTAATTTTCTAATTGTATTTGTTAATAGAAAGATACATAATATAAAGAAATTGTCTATAAATTTTTATTAAACAAAAATCAACTTAATACTAAATTAAGAAAATTTCTATTTAAAATATAAGATAAAGAATTAATCTATAAATCTTTATTAAACAAAAATCAACTTAATATTAGATTAGAAAACTTTCTAATTTAAATGATAAATCATATATTACATATAATAGATATTGGTGACAAAAACACTTAAATGTTTTTTAATAAACAGCTACATACAAGAATATTAAAAACAAATAGAGAAGGTAAGAAATATCTACAAATTTCAATTATAAAAAATTATCTTAATATTATAGTAAGAAATTTTCCTAATTTAAGATAATTTCTCAATTATATAATTCACCATATAATTTAGAATAAATATTGGTGATAAAAAAATATAGATCAAATCTATTAATTCAAAACTTTATATACATGATTATTTCTTAGTTAAGATAATGGTTTCAATTAAATCTTATACTATAAAATTGATATAACATATTTTTAAAGTTGTCTAAATTAGCTTTTTAAAATTTAAAACAACCAATAGTATCATTCCACATCAACATTTAAATTCAAGAAATTTTATAATTTTACGATTTTTTAAAAAGTACACAAGATAAGGAAATTATCTATAAGTTTCTATTAAACAAAAAAAATCAATTTAGTGTTAGATTAGAGAAATTTTAAATTTAAATTAATACTTATTTTTAATAGTTAACTATATATAACATATAATAGATATCGGTGACAAAAAAAACTTAGCATAAATTGAATAAACAGCTATATATAAGAAATAAAAACAAAACAGAGAAGGTAAGAAAATTATCTATAAGTTTCTATTATAAAAAAAGTTCTTAATGTTATATCAAGAAACTATTTAATTTCAGATAATTGTCTCAATTATGTAATTCACAATATATAGCTTAGAATACATATTATATATAACAAAAAAATATAGATTAAATCTATTAATACAAAACTTTATGTAATTATTTATTAGTTAATATAATTATTAATTAAATATTATATACTAATAAAATTTACATTACATACCTTTAAAATTTTCTACATTAAATATATAGTAGATTATTTTAATTGATATATTATATGTATTTTTAATAAATATATATATAATAATAATTATTATTATATTTACCAAAAAAATTATTATTTATTAATATATAAAAGTTGAGTTTATAGTCAATTGGTGCTATCCACCTATACTTTAAGGGTACCAATAAGAGAATAACACATCATCAATTTATTTTAATCACGTTTAAACATAACAATGCCACAGAAAATTGGCTAAATAATATAATGGCCTTTCACGTTTAAACAATCACACTATTAGTTAGAAAAAAACAGAAGCTATTGATAACTTAATACAACAAGTTATAAGACAAGCTTAATCATGAATCTAATGACTTGAATTGAGTAAGCTAATGATAAGTTTCACATTAGACTTAAAAACCACTTAACAAAAAAAATATATATCAAATTTATGGTATTTACTATTTATTAAGAGATTGGATAAATTTTGAAAGAAAAAAATAATAATAAGAGTTCATTTAGAGTTTCAGAGAAATAAATATGATGTGATATAAACAATTATTGGACCATGTTTTAGAGTTTTTGCATTTAGTTTAAGCGTTATATGATCTACTAATAATTATCAGTAACTTCTCAAATTTAAAGTTTGTCAATATGATTAAATTTATTGTGAAAATTGGTAATTTTCTGTGAAGTTAATATTCCATAATAAATTTGAAGTATTATTTTTAAAACATCAGAAATTCTAAAAATCTAAAATTAAAAATTGCGTTATTATATTTAAAAAATTATGTCGGTTTTATAAGATATTTTAACTTAAAATAAATATATTATACTATACTATACTATTATGAATATGAAAATAATATTTCTACAAATATTATAATTTTATATTTTTTTTAAAAAAATACATATTAAAAAAATATAAATATATTGAGACACTCTAATGGGTTTTGTAGTGGCGGGAGCCTGAAGGCAAGGGCGGACCCACGACCAACGTTACATTCTCTAAATATATATATATATATGATTTTTTTCAGTGTTATATTGTTGATATAGTTGGATCAGGTGGTTGAATATAGTTTTGACCCCTCTTTCAAGAGTTCCAAACTCCAAATTGGACCCATTAATTTTTTTTCTACTGGGCCAAAACCCCTTTTTTATGGAAAACACATATTCTTTTTTTTTTTTCAACAACTTTTTGCACATTTTATTTTCTCATCTCATGTGTGCTAGTTTTTGAATGTTTTTCAACTTAAGGATATAATTTGTTTTTTAATACACGAAAACAGTTTATGTAAATATAGTTAATATTTAATGACTCCACTAAAGATATTTCTGGATCCGCCACTGCCCGGAGGTGCACTAGTAAAACCAACACGTCTTGCAAAAACCACAAAGTAGTCGACTGGTTTTATATATGATATATTCGTGATAGAACTTACATCGATCGGAGATTCCGAAGTTTTACCAACTCACGTGGAAGTTTTCCCGGAAGATTGAGAGTGCTGAGTGTTCTGATAACCACAAAAATCTTTGGTATATGGAAAAAAAACACTAGATCTGAAAATAAGAGAAGGTAGACGAACAAGACTCACAAGCCCGTAATATGACATGTCATGCTATCATTGAAGCTACAATCACAACTAACGGTGTTGTTCATCTCCGGAACAAACTCATTAATCATTAGAGTTCTTAAACGGCAAGGGTCGTTATAGCTTAAGTTCAATATCTTCATACCAAGTGTAGTAGCTATCTCCTCTAGTGCATTCACTGCATTAATATAACAAAAGCATAAAAAAGGGTCTATTATATATATGAATTCTGACTGTGAAGTCTATGGTCTATAATTAAGAATTTTAGAACATGGCGATTCTTCTCATACATTCATCGGGATGAAGAGCTGATGAAGCGGCAGATGAATTTAGAGTTGCAAGAAAGCTTGTGACGATGGTGAGGAGCAGAATAAAACTGGAGAGGACGATCAACATTTTGATATATAAATTATATAATGATCTGTATGTGTATTACTGTATTTGTTTGGTTGATCATAATATTATCATCGGCAAGCGACTATGTACTTATATAGTATATAACAAAATTAAAATATAAGGTAGTTTCCTCCGCAATGGCGAGAGAGAAATATAAAATAGTCAAAAAATCTAGTAGAAAATTCCAACCATTTATTTTTCACTAGATTAGGACCCGCTTGATACGCGGGTGAAAGCGTAATATTTAATCGAAAATTGATAGCCCACATATCATGATTTATATATTTAGATTTAGATTAAAATTTGTCTTAAATTATCCAAAACTATATTTTATAACTCTTAGTTGAGAAACTAGAGAAACCATCAGAAACGATATTTCTGAATAAACAAAAAGATTCTAAAAACACATCTTAAATATTACATTATTTAGCAAATATTTTAATGAATTAAATATTAAAAATTTACCAATTTATAAACTTTTTTTAAAAAACATTTTTCTATATAAACATTAATTTTCTCATATATAATCCCACACAAGAACACTTTTATCAAGTAATTATTGTTTGTTAACCAAAAAAAGTAATTATTGTTTCTTTTTATCTTAATTTTTTTACTTGTGGCAAAATCTGATAGATAGATTTAACACCTTGACAAAAAAAAATATTTAACACAGATTACTATTATATTATTTAATTCATTTTTCATTTTTCCTTTTAAATTCGTTGTAGTCACTTTTTGTCATTTTTTTCTGTTGACCTGTATGTGACTAGTTGTTTTGGTTATTTTCTTTTTTCCTTTTTTAGCAAAAACTATTCATTTTAGTGAGTATTTTCTCTTAAAACTATAGTCTTATACCACATTCAAATTTTTCTATTTTGATTCTTTATTTCCTTTCCTATCGTTTTTTTGCTTGAGTTATTTTTTCCTTTTTAATTTTTTTGTTAAGTTGTTTTGGATTGATACGTTATTTTCGGTTTTTCTTTTGTTAATTTCAGAGAGGTTTATTATATTTTTTTTCTTTTTTCCTTTAAAATTCTTTGTTAGTTACGTTTTGCATTTCTTTTTGCTATTGACGTTTATGTGAATAGATGATTTTTTTGTTATTTTCTGTTAATTCTGTTTTTTTTCTTCCTTTCTTTTTTTCCTTTTCAATTCTTTTTGCCATTTATTTTTGCTATGGACGTGTATATGAATAGATGTTTTGGTTAATTTTCTTTTTCCTTTTTAACAAAAACTATCCATTTTACTGAGTATATTCTCTTAAAAGTTATACTATCTTCAAATTTTTTTCCTTTTTTCCTTTTTAATTTTTTTCCTTTTCTATTAGTTTTTGCTTGGGTTATTTTTCCTTTTCAATTTTTTTTCGTGATTTTTTTTTTTGTTAATTCTTCATATTTTTTCCTTTTTAATTCTTTGTTAATTTTTTTTTCAGTTGATCTAATAATCTTTGTTTCTATTTGACACATGTCAAAATCTTTAAAAAATTATTGCCAAATGTCACCATCATGTTAATTACTAACTTTTGAAAACCATACTTTATATAATAAGATTTTTGTCAAAGTTGATTGATTGAAGGTAAATTTGAAGCAACTATGGGAGTATGTCCCCGTTTGCGAGGACAGTCTTTTGTAAAAATAAAACATTGTTAAAATCAAAAAAAATATTTATCATAAAATTTTCATAAGCGAAAACATGAAAAAAGAAAACGAAAATACAAATGGAAAACTTCTTTGTATACAATATTTAACGTGGTATGGTCATTTATACGTTGCTATGTCTAGAGTAACTATAAGAAAAGAACTGAAGATTTTGATAACGGATGAAAACCGAAAAACACGTTAAATATTGTTACTCTAGACATAGCAACGTATAAATGACCATAAGAAATGTTATGTCTAGATTAACTATAAGAAAAGAACTGAAGATTTTGATAACGGATGAAAACCGAAAAACACGTTAAATATTGTTACTCTAGACATAGCAACGTATAAATGACCATTTATACGTTGCTATGTCTAGAGTAACTATAAGAAAAGAACTGAAGATTTTAATAACGGATGAAAACCGAAAAACACGTTAAATATTGTTACTCTAGACATAGCAACGTATAAATGACCATACGAAAACACAAGTCTTGGCAAAAAGAAGTCAACATTTTGCAGTGTTTGACCCTGATTTTTATTAATAGTCATCAAGGGAACAAAAACAATAATAAATTGTCTACGCCTCATCATGAAGGGATTTCATCTATGGGCGTGTAACAAACAACATCGGGAGCAAAACCTTATGACGAACCTTTTCACCTGTAATAAGTTTTGCCTTAATCACGTGATATGCTAACTGTGTCACAAGTAGTCTGGTACCATTGCACAATCCACCCTTATGATCTATATTTTTAAGCAATATAAGCAGAACATCGATCTTCAACTTTAGATCATGGTTTAGTAATCCAGATACCTTAATGATATTTAGGTATTCCTGAGTGTACACAACATCATCAATTGTACTTGTATCCGAAGTACCAATACTATCCGCACTGAGATACGCACATTCCACACCTTGCCATGCGTAAAACCACAATTAAAAATAAGTACAATATAACGTCTATAAAAAAATCAAAACGAGAATAATAACTTTTAAGCCTGATACTTGAATAAAATATACTCGCTTATCACATCAACATCCCGATTACTCGGACTCAGTATAGCCCGTCCTTGGAAAAACTTTGGATCACGCTCCTTCCCATAAGAACACCCTTAGAATTCCTTAACAATCTGTCGCATATGATTTTCGCAATCTGTTACCAATAAATCTTCGGCAAATAGCAATCTCCACCTCCCCATCATTAAACTCATTGATCTTTCCATTGCTACATCCAATATCCAATCGGAAAACTCCTTCAGTCCATCAGCATCTCCTCCGATAAAGCGCATATTCGTCTTGAGTTCTCTAACCTTACAACTAGGCCACAGGTAAGACAAATTAAAACTCGATAACAAAGTCTTAGTCATATTGCCTCCAACGATGACAGGTAAGATCTGAAGAAAATGGCCTTAAAAATGATCACCTTACCACTAAAAACGTTATCACATTGGAGTATCTCTCATACTCCTATCTAAAGTCTCGAAGCAGTTCTTACTCATCATTGGAGCTTCATCCCATATAATAAACAGCGATTTTTAATCAATTCTGATGTGATCCAGCTATTATAGAATATGTCGTAAACTCATTGACAGCTATAGGACTGCTGCATCTTGAGTGAGTTGTCATTCCTCCTTGCAAAAGAAGAGCAGCTATACCACTGGATGCAACATTTAAGACGATCTTACCTCTTGATCGGAGCTCATATCTTGATATCCTCCATACAAATGTTTTTTCTGTCCCACCAAAACCATAGACAAAAAAAAATTCCTCCTCGCCATGAGCTACATCACCAAGAATTTTATCGTAGATACCTCTCTACTCAAGTCTAATCTTTGATTGAAGTTTCACATGTTCGATTTTTAATGCTTCACTATGATAAGAATTTTCATCTATTATGAGATAGTTAATACTTTTATCCATAAAAAAGTCTTCTGCATGAGGCATCCCATCAAAATTAGCTAATGACTTTCTATTCCTCCACATATATTTCTCTATTGTTGCTAAACCCATCTTCTTTCAAATCTTTCCCGGGAGCATAGATGGCAAAAGCTAAAAAAAAAATCAGTGCTAAGAATTCAGCATAACCCATCTACTTAGTAAAATATATAAAAAAAATTCACAATTTTAAAAGAACGAAAAACAGCATACCTTCATTATTGTTCTCCTTTCTGAGTTCATACAATACATCTTCAGTCAATATTTTTCATACTGCTTCCCATACTCGAACAGACACAACCATACTATTAGAAAGAGAAATTATAGCAAATAACCTCCTCTAAAAGTTTCATGTTCCCCACGCATTGGCTTCGTTGATTGCATCGATGTATTCTTTATCGTCGTTAAGGAATCCTAACACATAAAAACATCTTTATTCGTCTCATAAACAATCTCATTAACAGTATGTATCTCTTCGAAACTTCTCGGACTTTTAGCTATGTTAAGCAGAACTTTTAGATAATATGACTGCATGTATTGAGGTGGTACATATGTAAGCCTGCCTATGGGGACACCCCTATCATGAAGCTTCCACTCTCTAGTACTTTTCGGCCAAACAAAACGCATCGGAAAATCCGCATAAGTCAGTTCTCTTGCTTCTGGCCGGAAAATTATTGTTTGCCAAAAAAATTATTGTTTGCAAGAAATTTAGAACGCAGCACCAAAGCACGACTTATAACTTTGTCTGTAGGAACATTCTCGTTATAAATAGTAACTTGTTGAATTGGTAGATGGAAAGTAAGATTCACCATTGTAGTTGTTCGAAAATGAGTTGGAAAAGCCAGAATCCTACAATTGCTTCACATGCCGATATATACCTATATTTCAAAATAAAATTACAGCTACACCACTTTCTCTTCAAAAGAAAAATACAAAGAGTAGGAAATCACAAATACATACCTGCAGCTAAGGTACTCTTTCACATATTCCTCAACAGTACCTTCTTTGTCGTTTCTCTCAACTGAAACTTTAACATAATCCGACCCTTTTGCAATGTACTTAAAAAGAAACTTGATTGACCTTGTCTGGTTACACCATTCAATATTGATATGAGCACGATAACGCTTCAAGAGTCCTACGTTATAAGGAAAAACATATATATTGTCACATTTAAACTCTTTTTATTGATAGACCTCTCATCAGGACGACGCCTGTAAATAGGAAACCCAACATCATCGATCTTTATCACAGGATTATATCATCACCGTAGGTAGTTTCAAATCAGGATGAGATCAGTAATGGATACAAAAAATGCAGAAATACATTCTCGTTACACAACCATCTCCATAATTTTCCCGAGGTACAAATCCGTTATCCAAATACGAAGGATCTTCACTTCCAACAACCAAATTATCTGTCTGGATGGAACACAATGTTTAAATCTGGAAGCTCGCAACCTGCTTTATGATGAACTTTCAACAAAGTAGACTTGGAATCAATGAATAAAGTCATGGCGGCCACTTCAAAGGAAAGTTAGCAAAGAATTCAGAACTCCCAGTCCCCACCACAAACTAGAGATGCAAACTAACTGAGATATTTTCTGGATGTTGTAAGAGATTCAATTTTTTTTTGAAGATATCAGAACTGTCAATGGTATCGTTCATGATACGTTTGAAGATGTTTATGTTGAACTGGGGCTAATCCCATAATATAATGTGGCAGAATGATGAGTGCGAAGATATCATCGTCATCAAAATACAGAATCATTTTAATTGATCGTTCTTTTCAATTTTTCAAGATTAATAAAAGATTTTAATCTCAAACATAACTCTCTGCCAAAAAAATTACAAAAATTGATTATTCTTTTTAAAAATTACAACGCCATTTTCAAATGAATGGGTCATTTTACCAAATTTTTCATCAGGAGGTCGTGTTTGGTAAAGTCTTCAAAAAAAGTCATTTCATTGTATTCTCTCAATTTCGAAAAATGACTATTTTTTGAAAAAGTATAGCGCCCTTTTTCAAATGAAAGGATCATTTTAACAATTTGTTTATGAGAGCTTGACCATATAAGTGACTTTCTCAACTTATTTTGCAGAAAAAATGACCCAACGTGCGAGGTGCATTTTCTGTGGGTGAATTTACTCTTAAAGCCCTTAGTTATACGTGGACGTACACAAAGCGGAACAACATATTTTATGTACATACACGCATACAAGGAAGGTGATAGTAATATAAGGATGTACAAGGAGCATTAGAGTGGACGTACATAAACCACTCGGTAGGTGAGGCATGAATCATACATGCGGTGATTACTAGACATTGTTCGACCATAACCTAGAATAGAGAGTGTGAGAACATATGTCAGGGAACATGAAAAACGAGAAGGATAAAGCTTTTCAGTGAATAGACATTGTTCGATCATGGCCCTCTTCTCCATCCACACCTTCATTTGCCACAACCTGGTTGGACGCAACTTGCTTGGTGATTACTAGACATTGTTCGACCATGACCTGCAATGGAGAGTATGAGAATATAGGCCAGTAAACATAAAAAATGAGAAGGATAAAGCTTTTCAGTGAATAGATATTGTTCGAACATGACCTTTTTCTCCATCCACGTCTTCATTCGCTACAGTCTGGTTGGACGCAACATTGTTCGAACATGCCCTCTTCTCCATCCAAGGGTATATTCGGGATAAAATTTGTAAAGACAAGAAAAAAGTACCTTAAACAAGCAAAGTATGCTTTTATGTTATATGTTTTCCCAAAAGTATGTTTTGGAGTAATTATCCCTTTTTTTATTAGATCATGGTCTTCAAAAAAGTCATTTCAGAGTATTAACAAAAAAAACCCTTGTTTTAGTTTATTAGACTCATACATATAACCTAAATTTAACTCATACTTTCGTAACGATAACGTATGTTTTGGTTATATTTCTATATAACCTTCTACACTATAACACAATGGTCCTTTCTTTCATACTCTTTTCCTTTTTATAGTTTAAACTTGAATATTTTAAGGTATCTTAGTTAAACCATTTAATAAGTGTGCATATAGATTATAATCTCTTGAAATACGATTAATCATGACGGTTGACATATATCATCATGATGCTTAATTTGTAAGAAAAGTGAATACCCCTGCAGTTTGGTTTTGGCTGAATTGACTCATTCTCCGAAGTCCGAACACTGTGTCGTTTCTCTTCCAAAAGCAATGGAAATTTTGTATGCAGAGGTGTTTGTATACGTGTATGAGCTGGATATGATTTGGAAATGATCATATAGTCATGCACATATATATATATAAATTAGGGAAGAAAGTCGGTTTAGTAGAACCGCGTGGGGTACATAACATTAATTGTTTACTTGTGCAGAATTTATCCTAAGGGGACCATTTTATTTTTTTTGAATTAAGTGATATAATATTGTTTAACTTTGACAAATTTGAAAGTGATGGCAACAGGTTACAGAAAGAAAACTATTAACGTATTCTTGTTCAATTTTTTTCTTTCCTTTTTTTTTTTTTTTTTTTTGAACTTAATTTTTTTTTTTTCTTTTTTTTTTCTTTCTTTTAAGCTTCGGTCTTTGATCACTCTGCAGATTTTCGTTGGAAACGCAGTACTTTTCTTTAATTCTAAAGATTATGGACTAAATTTTCGCGCCAAAAAAAATATACAGTTGGTTATTTCGTTATGTTTTATTTGCTCCACTTCTTTGTTAGAAACAACTGTATATATTGATATCATCATCATACATTTGTTATTTTACTTCAAAAAAAAAGTCGTTCACATATTTGATTTTAGTTTCTATAAAAAAGTATGCCGAAGTTTTTAAATAACATTAGAATATGCAACATGAATGATAAGTTTAACATGGCTTAATTCCTTTTTTTTTTCATAAAGGTTTTATTTTCTTTCTCAAAGCAAAAGTTTAGTGCATCCTATGTGAAATATTTACATGTTAAGAAAGATATATACAACTATTACCTTACATACAATATTGGCAAAAAAAACAACTAACCAAGTTAAATGGACTGATTTTATGCCGATAATATTTTCTATTTGAGATTTGCAACTAATTAATATATTCATTTTGGTTAAGAATATACAGTTGAACAAAAAAAAAAAAAGGTTAAGAATATACATAAAATATTATATCTGAAAACTTTATTTTCAAGAGGGCACATCACACATGGAACTTTTCTTGTAACAAAAAGAAATTTGTATTTATTGGTTTCATCTCAGTGGGAATGTGAACGCAAGGGGTGTGGTTTGATTAGTGCATCTACTTTCTAGAGAATTAGAGGAACGTTGGAGAAGTTTGGTTGTTTGGTGAACCGACCAATATGTAGCTGAAGTTCTCAATTTAGTAAACGCAATTTACTTTGGTAACGTATTTTCCGAATTCATCAATTATATTTTACCCAGAAAAGAAAAGATCATGCGGTATGCAGCTCACCCAAAAGCAAACGTAGCTACAACTTTATTCGGTGACGAAGTTTCTTAAGTTCTTAAAATATTCATAAACATTTCAATTTATTACTGGATCGATGTATGCAGAGAGGAAATGTATACAAGCCCAGCATGAAACAATGAACTGACCAATCGAGCAGAAGAGGTATCCCGACCGGAAGAGATCACCAAAGAAACCAGACTTCATGAAAAAAAAGGAGAGCATTATAAATCTTTTGTTTGCATTTTCTAGGTTTGTGGCCCAAATTAAGATGAAGCAACAAGTCGGATGAACAACTATATCTGTCTGAAATATCGATGGAATGATCTGAGGTTTGGTCAGCATGACAAAGGCCCAAACTGTATGATATCCTGAAGAAATGGTCTGAGAACCGGATCGCCCAAACTCTACAAGATAACAAATCAAACCACTGTTCAAATTTCAGAAGCTCAGCTCTCATCTCACTGTTTCCACATAATTATAAGGTGTACATACCTGCATGCAATTGAAAATTACACGGAGAAGCTTTTTGATGATGTCAGGAGAAACATTGGGCTGTTGCTTCGCAGACATTTCTCTTTGAAACAGCCATGATGCACTCAAGTTGTGCTGTTATTCAAAAGACAAACGGCTTCAGTGAAGTTAACGTACATGCATGGAAGAAAGAATTTGACATAATAAGGTGTACATGCATGCAGGGAGTCCAGATTTGATCTATTTCCTTGACTCAATAAATAGCCCACAATATTTAACAGTATAATCGAAAATTTACATTAAAATTTTTAATGTTATTTGCTTAATTTGTATATTATATCAATTAGTTATTGAATTATGATCATATAAATATTATACCACCTAAATTCTCAATTTTCTAATTAATACAAAACAAAACTCTTTCTAATTAAGTACAGCACCAGCAATATGAGCCATATTTTCACACTTCTCTACTGTCTCTCATTATGAGAGCATCATTAACGCACAGACTCATTTTAGGTTCTCTAATATATTTTAATAATAAATGTATGACTGTTTAAAGAACTTTTCTCTGAAACGTTTCTAAAGTCTCTGCATGTAGAGGCGATTTCAATGGGAAGAAGTGCCACCTCATTTTCCATTTCTTTTTTTTCTTTATTTTTCAAGTTTAGAACCTTTGAAAATCTCTCCAATAATGATGCTCTGAGAACCCCATTTTAGAGATAACTGGAGGGTTTATGCAATAGTTTAGAAAAAAATGGACTATGGATTAAGTGAGTAGAGATCATAAGCAACATTACAACCAAAAAAATTGATAAGATAGAATCGGAAGATAAGTAAAATTAGAATTTTTTAAGGAGTGGGTTTGATCACTCTTCTGGTGGGGTTTTCGGTACGGTGGAATTGTTGTTGTGAATACGATACAACAAGGCAATGCAAAGTTGCACACAGCTTTTGATATTAACGTGACGAGGAAGAAAACTCTGCTGTGGAGTTTAGGATCATGGATTCCGGGTATAACGGGTAGAGATCAGCACTAGGAACTGAGAATTTCATTGTCGTTGTCGTTTGATTAGTCACACCAGACGTGCTGGAGCTACCATGTGAACCATTTCCCCTCAGCTTTGAGATGCTCAAGTTGTGTTCATATAAACCAGGATCTGACACAACCTCTGTTATTTCGATATCTCCCTCGAGCATTTGCACAGCCTCTGACATTGTTGGCCTTAAGGAAGGAGATGAGTTTGTGCAAACCAGAGCAACTTTGATCATCCTCTCTGCTTCTTTGCTGTTGAAATCACCTTCGAGCACTGGATCAATGATATCCATTATGTCTCCTGTTTGTTGTAGCTTCAGCGCCTGAGATTTGATGTAAAAACGGGTTTAAATATACAGAGTCAAGTATTGAAATTGTGATTCAATTGGGACTAAAGAGAAAGAAAAGCTCCATGGTTACCCAATTGATAAGGGAGACGTGATCACCACTTCCCTTTTGATTCGTGTTTCTCTTTCCACTAACAATTTCCATTGCCACAACCCCGAAGCTGTACACGTCTGCCTTCTCTGTTAACTGACCCCATAGTGCATATTCCGGAGCCATATATCCACTGCATTATAAGACAAACCACAACTGAGATATATAAAGGATCTATGGCCAGAGTGAGCGTGTTCTATAAACTACTCTTACATGGTTCCTGCAATTTTGGTGCTAATGTGAGCGTGTTCTTCTTCATGGAGCCTAGCCAGTCCAAAGTCAGATATCTTGGCATTTAGGTCAGCGTCAAGAAGCACATTTGTGGTCTTTATGTCACGGTGAACCATCCTGATCATCGATCCTTCGTGGAGAAATTCAAGCCCTCTTGCGATTCCAACACAAATTTTTTGTCTCGCTGGCCAGTCCAATCTTAGGGAGCTCTTTCCTGGCAACAAATGTAAACCAAAGAGAAATGATGTCAGTTTAGATGTGATAACATATATGTACACTTGAATTGGACTCAAGACGTAAAGGAAAGCTGAATGGTTGTTATTTACCATGTAGCGCAAGAGCAAGGGAGTTGTTTTCCATGTACTCATACACAAGCAACAACTGATCCTTGTCGACACAGCATCCATAAAGCTTGACAAGGTTTGGATGATTCAGACCTGAGATCATTCCTATCTCATTCACAAACTCGCGGTTTCCTTGGCATGACTTGGACGAAAGCTGTTTAACTGCTATGATGGTTCCATCCGACAGTTCTCCCTGCATTAAGTTTCTCATATCAAAAACCAGTGAAATCCATATTTTATTTCGTATATACGTTTGATTTGAACATGGCATCTGTTTTAGCATACTTTGAATACAGATCCGAAACCTCCTTCTCCAAGTTTGTTGGTTTGATCAAAATCGTTTGTTGCCACTTGCAGTTGCCTCCAACTAAAGCAAACCGTTTGCAGACCCTGGGCTCTCAGATCTATATGTTTTCAAGTTCCCAAGAAAAAATCATTACTAATGCCGAAACGAACCAGTTATGTAAATGGAACCGATTCATACAATGTGAACTATGTTACCTCCTTCTCTTGTGTTCTTGTCTCCCCTGCATCTTTTCTGAGCACATAGTCCCAAAGCCAAGAGAGTAATTGCTACCACGGGACCCGTTATACCGAATATTAGTGGATAGTTAGGGTCATGTTTTGTTTCCCCCGCTGCAAATACATTTAAATTTTAAATATATATATATATGATACATCATATAAACACCAAGCTACACAAAAAATATCTTTAACAAAGTAGTGTTTCTTTTTTGGAATTTAAACCTCCACATCCTGGCCCCAAACCTGAAATTTTGAAGATGAATATTATGGTTAGGTGACAGGAACCAAAGTCAATAATATGAAAGTGTGATCTTTTGAAGTTCTGGCCACTTGATAGTGAAAGAACTTGATGTAAAGAAAGCCACAGTCAAATAATTAAGAGTTTGATGGGTACTTACTGCTGTGACACAAGGAGATGGCAGAGATAAGAGGACCATAATTTCCTCTTTGGGGAATGAGAGTTGTCCCTTTCCCCGCCCAATACAACCGAATCTCTAGCATATGATTGGTTACATTCACTTTCGCATCTTTCACAATAGGCTTCCGAGTTCCATTAGCCTCCTCTTTGATGTTAAAATCCCTCCACAACAATTCTCCCTAACAATGAAGAAAACGGACATAAGCAAATGAACTTCAATTTTCGGTATTTAATTAAAGAAAACAGTGACACTTTACCTGAACATAGATATCAAATATGCGTCTGCCTAGACGACTGTAGTCTTCGTCGGAAAACTGAATCTCCATAAAGTGGAGTTTCACATTGTAGTCTCCATTTTTCAAGCAAAATGCATAATAAACTAGAGAGAGAGCAGATTGACGTGCGGACTTGTAGAAAGCAGGAGAATCCTCAGATAGTGTTAAAGTAGGTGAAATGATGTATATATCTCTCGACAAGTAACCGGTGCTACTCATTCCCCAGTTCTCATAGTGCTGATTTGTTACGGCTTTCGTCTCTCCGATATCAGCTTGATACGTGATTTCCCCCGACGAGTCTGTTATAGTTACATTTTCACCACCACAATTTATATGTAGAGACCGTTGATCTACAATAAAC
The DNA here is from genome assembly GCA_010577795.1 of Isatis tinctoria. NCBI lineage: Eukaryota > Viridiplantae > Streptophyta > Magnoliopsida > Brassicales > Brassicaceae > Isatis > Isatis tinctoria. Next base: position 13,341,868 of record CM021244.1, read on the forward strand.
AGAGTGTAAACAGGGTAAAGCAGACAACATACGAAAAGAAGAAGATTATGTTATCTAATGCATCTTAAAGATAAGTTTAACGGCTTCTTACGTTTCCCGCAATTTATTGGACCAGCACATGGTAGAAGTCCAGTTCTGTATGAAAAGAAGATGAGATTATATATGAGAATAATGAGGCATCTCATCAGCACGAGACATTCATATCATTTCTATTTCTGTCTTTAAAAGCAAGAGATTACTAAGTTCACTCCATTGTTGTTGTTCGATCGTTGGACGATAAAGTAGAAGAGTGTACTTACAAATTGTTCTTCAAACTTGAGCTCTTGTATGTATTAATGTTACTGGTTCAACAGAAAGTGAGAAGTGAGAACATAAACTTCAACAGAAGTAGTTATAAATAAATGGAGAGAAGATGTATCCTATCGACCACAATTTCTATGTTCATACCTCGTGTCCGGGCAGGTAGATGAGTATGAGAAATTGTTATAAGAGAGATCACTTTTTAAGATTCACCAAATATACAAAACCAAGAAGATTGTTAGCTGACGTTAGGGTAAATATCTGGAGCCATACAAACAAGTGAAGGCTGAAACGTACATATAAGTTTCTCTGTTGAGGAAAACACCAGATCCAACGTTTCCAGAAAGCATGTTGTCATTCAAATAGCTAAAAGAAAATGTTGAGACTATATATTACTCGAGGGTGATTCTGTGGTACTATGATCACATTAAAAGGTTTCTTTAAAACTCTTGATATCAATTTGTACTACTTACGTTCTATTGGGTGCTTTTTCTAGTGATTGAACTTCACCAGTCAACTTGTTAAACGATAAATCACTGCAGCAAACATGTTGGTATTCACATAATCATAAAGCTGACGTGACGAGATTGTAATTAATCAGGTTGAGATGTCAATTGAAAAAAAAAAAGATTTCAACATGTATTATGAATAATTTTCCAAACGCGCGGGATAGAGATATATATCAAATAATTAATTATATTTTGACAATAATGACATCATAAGAATCTTTTGTAATCTTTTTGTTAAAATTTGCTATTTTCACTAATTCAACTGGGTGGTAAAGATAATTAAGGCAGATGAAAAAGAAGACAAAGAAAATGACTATCTAACATATAGAGAAGAAATATAGGAAAAAATATGAAATTACCTGAGAATGAAGAAGATATTCAATAAGAGTTAATAGTGTTTGGTTTTAAAGATCCAACCAAATAGCATCTATTATGTGTTTATGTTTATTTTAACTTGAAATTTGTTATCTATGTACTACGTTATTCATTAATTGAATTAACTATATTACTTCAATATTTTAGGATAAATTTACGTCTGTCTCAATCTAGTTACAAGTATCTTGTATATGTTTGCATCAATAAGATTCCAGAAAGTTTTTTTTTTTTAAAAAAATAGATACTCTCATACTTGCATAACGCTCGCACAAGAAAAAATGCCTTTCTCTTTACGATGCCTTTTCATATGATTATTGCCCATGAGTCCATGACAATCTATAACTGTACACTGCAGTAATTGTACGCATATAACTGTACAATGTCAGTTAGTATACGCATCCAGCCGTATGCTAACTCAGCAGAAAAATGTGGAAGATATTATACAAGCTAGTTCTGATATCACAAAAAAAAATAAAGGACTCACAGATTCTTTAGTTTTGGAAAATCCCAGATGTAAGAAGGGATTTCGCCAGACAAGTTCACATTCCTCAAAATCCTGAACAAAGACAGAGGCTTTAGTTTGACGTACAGTTGTAATAAATATGAAGCATGAAGACACAAAAAGTGGAAGTTAAATTACAGGGTCTCCATGGATTTGCTGGATATATTTGGAAAGGAGCTTATCCCAGTCATATCACTAATTCTCCTGCACATGAATACAATACTCAAAACACATGCATGAGTCTCATTTCAATGGTCGTTTTCTTAATCGATTGAATGTATATTTAATTACAGCTCAACAAGATTTTCTAGGCGGGAGACTGCATCAGGAATAGGTCCTTTCAGTCCGCTTGCGAATAGATATCTGTTGATAATAGACACAAGTTAGACAACTATAAGAGCAATTACAATCGTTGGTGGAAGACAAGCTTACAATCTTTCAAGCCGAGACCAGTCGCCAATATACCCTGGGATGATGCCACTGAAGTTATTATCACTTATCCTACTGCATAGCGGAAACAAACAACTTTGTAAAACTTATCTTCTTAGACTATTTAATATGTTTTCTTGACCATTTCTTCATAGATGGAGGTGAGACTTTCGTCAATTCACAACCAAAGAATTCATCCTACGGAAGAGACAAAGCATATAAAAAAGTCATAGAAAGAAGTTCAACAGGAAAGCTTTGAAACAAACAGCTTTAACTTCAATATAGTTCCCAATAAAACAACTTCTTCCTCAAAGCTTGATATATGTCCCTTTCTACAGGAACTTCACATATTTACTAATATTTAATCTATTAAAGATGAGTATCTCCAGTTACAATTTACCAAGGCAAATATCATTTTTCTTCTTTTTGTTGAAAATTTTCCATATATATACGAGTACAGCAAAAACTTACAAATCCTTAAGGTTCACCAGTCTAGCGAGACTGGTAGGCAGGGTTCCTGTAAATTGATTGGACCCAAGCTGCCTGCAATAACCGGTTTCAGAGAAGATTTAAATTGTAGTTTCTTCTTCCCATAAAACCCAAAGATTCGTGTAATTTTGGACAATGGTTAATATTTGAAGAGAATCTTACAATCCTGTTAGGCTGGTCAAGTCACCAAGCTCATCAGGAATTGGACCAGAGAACTGGTTGGCTTCGACCCCTCTGAAAATTTCGTCACATTAACTATAATATCAGACTAGTGACTGAAAAGCAGAGGCCTACAGGTACGGAAAAACAGTTTGAGACGTACAGGAATGTCAGATTCTTGAAGTTTTGTAAACCAGTTGGTAAAGGCCCAGATAGATTATTCGCGCACGCCGAGCTGAGAGAAAAGTCAAAGTTAGTCGCAAATCATGAAGATGAAGCTTTGGAGAGAGAGAGAGAGAGAGAGAGAGAGAGAGAGAGAGAGAACATGAAAGTGAGGTTTGGCATTAAAGCCCACTCCATTGGGATTGTGCCCGAAAGGTAGTTTCTGCACAAGTCTCTGCAAAGAAGACCAAAAACTGGCTGTAAACTTTTCTCTCAGTTGAACAACGCTCTTCCGTGAGACCAAAGGTTCTTAGTCTTGCAAACTGAAACTTCAAACTAATTATCGATTTGGTTATTTAAATGATTTATGGTTTAACTCACATCGATCGGAGATACTGAAGTTTGACCAACTCTGGTGGAAGTTTTCCGGGAAGACTGAGGGTCTTGAGCGTTCTGATAGCCACAAGAATCATTGGTTTTATGGAGACAGAGAGAGAGGGAAAAAAAAAAAAAAGAGACGTACGGTAGAAGAACAAGACTCACAAATCTGTAATATGGCATGTGCTATTGTCGAAATTACAATCACAAACAATGACGTTCTCACTCCCTTGATCCTGAGCAACATCAATCTTTAGATTTCTTAGATCGCAAGGGTCTCCAAAGGGTAGGTTCAGTTTTGTGATACCAAGTGTAGAAGCTATCTCTTCAAGCGCTTTTACTGCTTAATACCCAAAAGATTAGTCATTGATTACATATAAAAAAAATATATACAGAGTTATGGCTGTGATTCTATAAGACTTTTAGAAATTGGTCATTTTTCTCATACATTCATCTGGATGAAGAAGAGCCGATGTTCTCAGAGCTGCGAGGAAGCTTGTGGTGATGGTGAAGAACAAAATAAATCTTGAGAAGACGGTCGACATATCATCGATATTAATTATATTTAGTGATTCTTTGCATGTGTAATCTTTTGGTTAATCACAATGTTATAATCCGAAAGCGATTCAATAGTTCCTTATATAATACACGGAAAAGTGTGGTTGATGTATATCTCTTCTTTTAAGGGCTTTTGGGTCGTCGGAGACTAGGTAATAGAGGATATATACTGACAAAGATTAATCAATAATGTTGAAAAGAGAGGTTCATCTTTTAAAAAAAAAAAAGATAGGTTCATGAATGCTTGATGTTGCATGTCTCCATAAACACTGTGGGTCTGTGGACCAAGTTGACCTATTCTTGCAGTAACTTGACTTGGATTTTATCCATGCGTAGAACCTTAGGATAATTTCATTAAAATTTCTCTTCTTTGTTTTGATTTATCAAAAGTGTTTTTGTAAAAAAAAAAAAAGTGTTTTTGTATGTGGAAAGTGATAGTGATAGTTAGCGCTGGGCATTTTAACCGAAAACCGAAAACCAAACCGAAAACCGAAAACCAAACCGAAACCGAACCGAAATAACTGAAACCGAAACCGAACCGAATTTTATGATTAACCGAACGGTTACTAAATCTCTATAACCGAAAAACCGAACCGAAACCGAACCGAACCGAAACCGAATGGATAACCGAATATCCGAAATACGATCCATATACTTAAAAATATTATTTATATTTATATTTAAAATAACTAAATAATTAAAATTAACCAAATATTAGTAAAAAACCGAATTATCCAAAATTATCCAAATGTGTTTATCCAAAATATCCGAAATTATCCGGTTTTTTATCCAAATTATCCAAAAATATAAGAAAAATCGGAACCGAAACCGAAATAACCGAACCGAAACCGAACCGGATTTTATGATTAACCGAACGGTTACTAAATCTCTATAACCGAAAAAACCGAAAACCGAAAAAATCGAACCGAAACGGAACCGGATTTTATGATTAACCGAACGGTTACTAAATATCTATAACCGAAAAAACCGAAAACCGAACCGAACCGAACCGAAAACCGAACGCCCACGGCTAGTGATAGTGATTGACCAAAAAGTTAATACTTTTGCCGACGCGTTCTCATTACAGTTGGGTTTTCGTACTTTTGCTTCTGTACCTGTTGATGTTGTTGGTTCGTTGGAAGACGACTTGGCTGGTCTTTCATGGCCGAGATTTGTGTTTGATTTCTTTTCTTTTTGAATAAAAGCCTGAGAGGCCTTTTCTCAGTTTCCCAACAAAAAATAGTGATTGACCAAAAAGTTAATTAATGCTTTTACAATAAATATTATATTAATGAAAATATTTTTACGTACTAATAATAATTGATTTAATTATATAGCATTAAGTAATAATATACATACAAATAAAAGAAAAAATATTTACTATTTTTAGGAAACACATCATCTACATTCAAAAAGGTCGAAGATGATGTTGCGATTGGCAAAAGTGATAACATTTTGTTGAATTTTGGAAATAGTTTCGTCTTTTCATGAAGGAACGCAACTCACACTACGATATCCTTGAACGTTTTTTTCTGGCATAGACAAACATACCTTTTATGTCTAGCAGTACATTTGTTTCATTGAAGACGAAGTATTTAACGGCTGCATTTTTTACTACGATATCCTTAAGATTTTTCGCATTATTTCGGGATTGGCATAATGCATTGAAGTTGATGATGTCAGAGATAACTGACAGAGAACTGAAAAGTGACATGATTTTTTTTTCTTCTTTTTTTATCAATTGGAACAAGTTGAGGTAAAGATAATCAATAATTATTAAAGACATTTTTTTTTGGTCTTAATTACTTAAGACATTTGTTTCTAAAACTTCATAATTGGTTAAATGATCAACGAGTTACTCTCTCATGTGAATTTGATGTCATCTAAGTCAATCCCAAATAGAGATATCGATGTAAATGATAAGAAGAAAGATAATTTGTTCAGCGAGCACTAAATCTTTTCGTAGAAAGATATAATTCGGATTTGACAAACATTCATAGAGATACCCTTGTTTTTGGTTTTATGTAAATTGAGCTAGTAGTAAGGTTTCAGACAACTTTAGTGATACGAATATGTACCTAACTATAAGATAACTTCATAGCTTTTGATATTAACGTGACGAGGAAGAAAACTCTGTTGTGGAGTTTAGAATCATGGATTCAGGATATAATGGGTAGAGATCACAACCAGAAACAGAGGATTTTGTTTTCGTTGCCGTTTGATCGGTCACAACGGACTTGCTCAAGCTACCATCTGTATCAATGTCCCTAAAATTTGAGATGCTCCAGTTGTGTCCATATAAACCAGGATCTGACAAAACATCTGTTACTTCTATCTCTCCGCCGAGCATTTGCACAACCTCTGACATGGTTGGTCTTAAGGACGGAGATGACTTTGTGCAAACCAGAGCAACTTTGATCATCCTTACAGCTTCTTTTCTGTTGAAAGCACCTTCAAGCACTGGATCTACGATCTCCATTATGTCCCCTGTCTGTTGCAGCGCCAACGCCTGAGATTTTGATGAAAAAGTGGATTAAGTAAACTTATAACACATATTTGGGTGTACCAAATGGGATACAGAGAAAGAAAAAAAATATCCATAGTTACCCAATTGATAAGCGAGACGTGATCAGCAATTCCCTTTTGTTTTGTAGTATTACTTTGGCCACTTACAATTTCCATTGCCACAACTCCAAAACTGTAGACGTCTGCTTTCTCTGACAATTGACCCCATAGTGCATATTCCGGAGCCATATATCCACTGCATTATAAGAGAAACGAAGACTGAGCTATATTTCATGGCCATACTGTGAATTTTGTTCTATAAACTACTCTTACATGGTTCCTGCAACCTTGGTGCTAATGTGACTGTGTTCTGATTCATGGAGCCTAGCCAATCCAAAGTCAGATATCTTTGCGTTTAGGTCTGCGTCAAGAAGCACATTAGTGGTTTTGATGTCACGGTGAACCATCCTGATCATTGATCCTTCATGAAGGAATTCAAGCCCTCTTGCGATTCCAACACATATATTTTGTCTCGCTTCCCAGTTCAGGTTCAAGGAACTCTTTCCTGGAAATGAATTTTAACCAAAGAGAAATAATATCACTATAACATAAGTGTACACTAAATTTAGACTCAAAACATATTTCTAAAGAAAAGTTGAATGACTTAGATTTACCATGCAGCGCCAGAGCAAGAGAGTTATTTTCCATGTACTCATACACAAGCAACAACTGATCCTTCTCGACACAACATCCATAAAGTTTGACAAGGTTTGGATGATTCAGACCTGAGATCATTCCTATCTCATTCACGAATTCTCGGTGTCCTTGGCATGACTTGGACGAAAGCTGCTTCACTGCTATGATAGTTCCATCTGACAGCTCTCCCTGCATTAAGTTTCTCATATGATCAGAAACCAAATAACAATCATATTTTTCTCAAGTATCTACGTTTGAGAAGAACTTAGCACACTTTGAATACGGATCCGAAACCTCCTTCTCCAAGTTTGTTGGCTTGATCAAAATTGTTTGTTGCAGCTTGCAGTTGCCTAAAAGTAAAGCAAACCGTCTGCAGACCCTCGGCTCTCAGATCTATGTGATCATGTTTCCAACAGAAGATCATTACTAATGGCTTAAATTAAACGAATTGGTTATGTACCAGAAATGGATTCATACACTGTGAACTCTGATACCTCGTTCTCTTGTATCCTTGTCTCTTCTGCACTTTCTCTGAGCATATATTCCTAAAGCCAAGAGAATAATTGTTACCAAGGCACCCATTGCCCCAAAAATTAGGGGATAATTAATGCGTTTTCTTATTTTCTCCGCTGTAAATCAAACAAAAAGAAGTGTAAATATATATACATGATACATAATGTATACACCAAGCTACAGAAAAATAATTTCAACAAAGATGTTGACCTCCACATCCTGGCTCCATACCTAAAATTTTAAAAAATTAACCAATGTCAACAAGATGAATGTGATCATTTGAAGCTATGTCCACTTGATTGGTAAGGAAGAAATATGATAAAGAGTACTTACTGTGGTGACACAAGGAGATTGCAGAGATAAGAGGACCATAGTTTCCTCTTTTTGGAATGAGGGTTGTCCCTTTATTCGCCCAATAAAACCGAATCTCTAAGATATGATCGGTCACATTAACAGCTTTCAGTTCTTTCACGACAGGCCTCAAAGTACCATTAGCCTCCTCTTTGATGTTAAAATCCCTCAAGAACAATTCATCCTAACAAAAGAGAGAAAGGACAAAAGCAAATGAACTTCAATCTTCCATGCTTGATTCAGGAAACAAATTATTAAGTGACGCTTCACCTGAACATAGACATCAAATATGCGTCTGCCAAGACGACTGAACGGTTCTTCGTCTGAAAACTGAATCTCCATAAAATGGAGTTTCACATTGTAGGGTCCATTTTCCAAGCAAAACGCATAATAAACAAGAGAGAGAGCAGATCGGCGTGCGGTCTTATAAAGATCAGGAGAATCTCCAGGTAGTGTTAAGCTAGTTGAAATGATGTAAGTATCATCCTCAGTATGTTCATCCGCGAAAAATACACCTGTGTTACTAATTCCCCAGGTTTTGAAGATTTGATTTGTTGCGGCAGAGATAGTACTGTTATCAGCTTGATATTTGATTTTATGAGAGGAGTTTGTGACAACTATGTTGTCTCCACCACAATTTATATGAAGTGTTCGCTGATCTACATGCAAATCCATAATCGAAAGAGAGAATTAACATGCAAAACAGACATCAAAATAACATGTTAGAGACCGCTCATTATGTACTTACAGCTCGTGCAGTTGATTGGACCAGCACATGGAAGAAGCCCTGTTCTGTGTGAAAAGACTACCAAAATCGTTAGACCTCACAATAGCAGAAATTATTCAGAATAATCTATTGATGCAAGATAAAGTAGAAGAGTGTACTTACAAGGTGTTCTTGAGATATGAGCTATGATATGTATTAACGTTACTGATTGACCAGAAAGTGAAAACAGAGACTTCAACATCAGAAGATAACTAACAATAGAGAGAAGATATCATATCTACCAAGATTTCCATATTGGTACCTCTTTTCCTGGCAGCTCGACGACCAAGAGAAATTGTTGTAAGAGATATCACTATGAGAAATAACCATATTAGAAACTAGGAAAAAGATTAGTTGGCATGACGAGAAGTATCTAAGATAAAACAAAAAAAGACAAGGAAAAAGCTTAAACGTACATATTAGATTTGCTATTAAGAAAGACACCAGATCCAGCGTCTCCAGAAAGCCTATTTCTAGTCAAATATCTGAAAGAACATGTCAAAATGATACATACTTGATCATGATACTACGGTATTGACATTGAAAGGTCTTCAGCTCTTTTAACATTTTAAATCTCAGATTGTGTAGTTACTTACGTATACTTGGGTGCACTTTGTATTCCACGAACTTCACCAGTCAAGCTGTTAAACGATAGATCCCTGCAGCAAACATGTGATTAAAAATAGGCTAAAAGTTTTTTTACAGTACTAACAGACAGTTTGCAGAAGGAAATTATATGTCATGAGTATAAGCATCTGATCATGCTCCAATTCCTCTGCAGGTAATGTAGAGTGTATTAAACTAGCTCTGACAGAAAGAACTTACAAAGTCTTTAGCTCTGGAAAATTCCATATGTAAGAAGGAATGGGACCAGATAAACTCACATTCCTCAAAATCCTGGAACAGGGAAGGTAGACTTTAGTTCGAAATTTTCAGACAGAACCAAGACTCAAGATGAGAAATTGATGACTGGAAAATAAAATACAGTTTTCTGATGACTTTGCTGGATATATTTGGAAAGGAGTTTATCCCAGTTGTATCACTAATAATCCTGCATGTGGATATATTGCTTAAAACATCAGTTTTGTTTCATTTTTCCATTTTTCAGCAGGTATAGGTAAGTTCATTACAGATCAAGAAGATTTTCTAGGCGGGCGACTGAATCAGGAATAGGACCTTTTAGTCCGCTTGCAGATAGAATTCTGTTGATCATAACGGATACAGGTTAGATGGTAGATAAACAGAAACAATAAGAGAAATCAAAATTAGCCATGAAGGACAATCTTACAGCCTTTTAAGCCGAGACCAGTCGCCAATATATGCTGGAATGGTACCATTGAAGTTATTGTCACTTACCCTACTGCATATGTAATGAAAACAAACAACGTTGTGAAACTTATCTTCTTGGACTAGTTTATAGGTTCTTCACTAGGGTGAGAACTTCGTGAGTGTAAATCAATTCACAACCAAACAGTTCATACTAGGAAAGATATAAAAAGTCGAAAGAAGTTATGAGCTAGATACTAGTTACAAAGGCAACAAAACGTTAGGAAAAATTAAATTTACAGCAACAACTTACAAATCCTCAAGATTCACAAGTCTACCGAGAGTATTAGGCAGGCTTCCTGTAAACTGATTGGAGGTAAGATGCCTGCAGAACCCAGTTTCTGAGTAGATTAAAGGTATCTTTTTTTGGCTAAAATTTGTTACATCAAACTACAGATTCATGTTGTTTTGAACAAAGGTTAAGATGCAAAGGATCTTACAGTCGTGTTAGGTTGGTCAAGTTACCAAGCTCATCAGGAATCGGACCAGAGAACTGATTAGCTTCAACCCCTCTGGAAATGTCGTCACAGCATCTTAGAATTTGGTCGAATGAAAAGGCATATTTGGTATAGGAAACAATTTGAGACATACAGGACTGTTAGATTCTTGAAGTTTTGTAACCCAGTTGGTAATGGCCCAGACAAATTATTGGCGCAGAGTGAGCTGTGAGAAAATTCAAAAAGTCAGCCTGGAGTATAATGACTAGTATGTATGGTCGACAGAGAAAGAGAGGGAGCTAACATGGAAGTGAGGTATTGCAATGAAGCCCATTCCATTGGGATTGTGCCGGAAAGGTAGTTTCTGCACAAGTCTCTGCAAAGAAAAGCAAGAACTCGCTCTCATGGCTGCATTTTGACAACATCTAATTCTCATATATGTGATTTTGCGTGGTTGAGCTCACTCACATTGATTGGAGATATCGAAGGTCGGCAAACTCTGGTGGAAGTTTTCCGGGAAGGCCAAGAGTCTTGAGATCTCTGTTTCCGTTCAAATAATGCAACCAGAAAATATATATGTCAGGACACAGAGGAAAAGAACAGAACAAATTAATAACACTCACATGCTTGTTATATGACATGTCGTGCTGTTGTTGAAGCTACAATCACAACGAATGGTGCTGTTTCTAGTCTCTGGATTCGAAACAAGATCGACTCCTTGCATCATTTTTAGGGTTCCTAAACTGCAAGGGTCTCCATAACTTAGGTTCAGTCCCTTGATACCAAGTGTAGTAGCTATCTTCTCTAGGGCAATCACTGCTTAAGCAAAGAATAGATACATAAATATGCGGATCTAAACCTCGATTTTTGTTACTTTTTTAAAAAGAAATATACAGCGATCTGTTCTCATACACTCATCTGAATGAAGAGCAGGTGAAACAGATGTTGTTGAAGTTGCTAAGAAGCTTGTGATGATGGTAAAGAACAGAAGAAGAACTGAGAAAACGATCAACATGTCTCGTATATGGCGATTATTTGTATGTATCACAAACTCCAATAATATTATCAGCTAGACAGTCAATGGTTATATATTGTACATTTTCGATATTTCAATGTGTCGTTTTCGGTGGCTATAGAGAGATGTCGTGACACAGGACATTGACTTTAGAAGAATACCCTCACGGTCACGAGTGAAGAAGAAGACTAATCCAAGATACCGAGGACTAAGCCAAGGCCCATGTCATCTTTCAGTTTCTTATTTTAAGCAGCAAATAAGAGTTTGGTGCTCTATTCCTTGTTCGTAGGATCTGAGTAATGTTTCCCAGTACGCAATCTGCTTCCGGGTTGTAGGAGTTGAACTCCATTATAAAACGAAAAGAAAACATTGAAAAAAAAGGCCGACTTTTATTTGCCTTAGAGAGCCGTAAAGATATATTTTGGATCAAAATTAATGTTGAAATGTCGAAGTTACTTGACCAAATATAACAAAATTATACGTGGCAAATTCATGAATGCTTGATCTTTCATGTTCCCTTAACAGATAACGCTTACGTATATTACTTGCAAATTTATAATGCATGAGCCTCCCTCCACACAGTCAAGGCTTACGTATATTACTGCCAACTTTTTATCTTTTTCTTTTTTTGACATGTCTCTTCCATCATTTAAACTACGAAACGAAAAGTATTATTATAGCCCGGTTTTTTATTTTGTTTTTGTCATATTATCGCATGTCTACTATTTCCTTAGTAAAGATTATATAGATAGGCAACAAATTACGATGAACGAACCAAAGTTTTTAGCTTAGTGATTTTTTTAGAAATCGTCGCACTTAAATTTGGCAATGTTCGTATAAGAGTTTTTTTTTTTTTTTTTTCCTTCTCAAATGTCCGACCGGTCCTAAATGAAAAACTGAATTACCTAAAAACCGGAAAAAATCAAACCTAATTACTTGAAAATAGAAAAACGGAACCGAACTCGAACCAAAAACCAAATGCTCAACAGCTCAAGCCTAATCTTACACATTAAAATTTATTTCACTATTTTACCGGTGTCAGGTGACACCCTAACCACTAAGTGGGTCCAACCCTGCTCGTATATGAGTTTTAAACTAGTCATCGGCATTCAGATCCTCGGTTCAGATCGAGTTGGGTTTTCCGGATTTCGGGTTATTCGGGTTATGTTGTTTTGGACCAGTTTAGGAACCGACTAAATTTTAGATCGGATCGGTTTTGATTTTTTTGGTACGGATCGGTTTTTAAAATTTATAAAAAAAATCCGAAACAGAACCGAAACATATACCAGTTCAGGTTTAAATCCAAATCGCATAATCCGAAAAACCCGGAAAAAAAAACCCGACGAAAATCCGAAAAATTCGAAACACAAACAATGTAATTTACCACTTACTCATGTTTTTACCGAGTTATGCATTTCTTCGGTACCCGAACGATTCCGGATTTAAAACTGATCTGAACCAAAATCTAAAACACATTTACTCTGGAACCGTTCGGATTATTAACCTTAACCGAGTCTGGATCAAATCGGTTATTTTGGATAGGATCGGTTTGGATCCGTAGAATCCGGTTTATATGCCCAGGACTATTTTAAACTACAGAAGAGATAATTAACGAGGAATGCAAAAGGAAAAAGTCAAAGTTAAGCAAATTAAAAAACAGAGAGTCTATTAATTAGGTTTGACTCGAGCTTGTTTTCCTCCTGTGAACGCAAAGACTTTAGGTTTCTATGTAAACGCAAAGACTTTAGGTTCTATATTAAATGCAAGACAATAACGGCTAAAGAAAACGAGTGAAATTGTTAGGAGCTTGTCGAAGTTCTTTCTTCCTTTTTCATAGAAAAATCAAATGGTGTATCGTGCGACCCTTTTCAAATACCGCACGGGCAATATGAGCCATAATTCATAAGTGCAGACTCTGTGAAGGAGGAGGAGAAACCGAATTATCAGACTAAACTATGACTCAAGTTTAGAATAGAAAGAGACTTCACATCCAGAAATGGATACAATCAATGAGACACTAAAGATTTTGGAGACAAATGCTAGAGATGGGTTATGTTCCTGACTCTAGGGTATATCACACCGAAGGCGAGGAAATGAGATTAAAGAAAACTAGCCGTTGTTTTCAGAGGCTTCTTAACTCATGAATTGGCGGAGGTTTTGATATTACAGTGATGAGGGAGATACTCTACTGTGGAGTTTGGATCAGAGATTCAGGGCATAATGGGTAGAGATCAGAACCAGAAACAGAGGATTTCTTTGTTGTTGCTGTTTGATCAGTCACACCAGAGGTGCTCGAGCTTCCATGTGTATCAATGTGCCTCAGCTTTGAGATGCTCCAGTCGTCTCCATATAAACCAGGATCTGACATAATCTGTGTTATTTCGATCACTCCCTCGAGCATTTTCACGGCCTCTGACATTGTTGGCCTCAACGAAGGAGATGAGTTTGTGCAAACAAGAGCAACGTTGATCATCCTCACGGCTTCTTTGCTGTTGAAATCACCTTCAAGAATCGGATCTACAACCTCCAACACGTCCCCTTTCTGTTGCAGCGTTAGCGCCTGAGATTTGATGTAAGAAAAAAAGAGGTTTCACTAAAGAGAAACTTTGTAGACATGGAATGGGCTAAAGAGAAAGGAAAGCTCGACGGTTTACCCAATCAAGAAGCGACACATGATCACCAGTTCCCTTGTATTTACTATTACTCTTTCCACTAACAATTTCCATTACCACAACTCCAAAGCTATATACATCTGCTTTCTCTGTTAATTGGCCCCATAGTACATATTCCGGAGCCATATATCCCCTGCATTACAAGACAAACAAAGACTGAGATAATGTTGGTGTGGTTTTTGTTTGTTTGTTTTATGTTCTTTACTTACATGGTTCCTGCAACTTTAGTGCTAATGTGAGTGTGTTCTTCTTCATGGAGTCTAGCCAATCCAAAGTCAGATATCTTTGCATTTAGGTCTGCGTCTAGAAGCACATTAGGGGTTTTTATGTCACGGTGAACCATTCTCATCGTCGATCCTTCGTGGAGGAACTCAAGCCCTCTTGCTAATCCAATGCAGATTTTTTTCCTTGCTGCCCAGTCTAGTTTCAGGGAGCTCTTTACTGAAAATGGAATCAAACCATGGAGAAATGGTGTCATTCTACACACTTGAAAACGAGAAGAAAAGCTAAATATGATTGTTATTTACCGTGCAGTGCAAGAGCAAGGGAGTTATTTTCCATGTACTCATAGACGAGCAACAACTGATCCTTCTCGACACAACATCCATAAAGCTTGACAAGGTTCGGATGATTCAGACCTGAGATCATTCCTATCTCATTCACAAACTCGCGGTGTCCTTGGCTTGACCTGGCAGAAAGCTGCTTCACTGCTATGATGGTTCCATCTGACAGCTCTCCCTGCATTAAAATTCTCGTATCAAAAACCATAAACAGTCTTACATTCTCAGATATTGGCATATGTTTTAGCATACTTTGAATACGGATCCGAAGCCTCCTTCTCCAAGTTTGTTGGATTGATCAAAATTGTTTGTTGCAGTTTTCAGTTGCCTCCAAGTAAAGCAAGCCGTTTGCAGACCCTCGGCTCTGAGATCTATGTGATCAGGTTAAAAATAGAAATCATCAGTATTGCTATGAGCATATATGAGTAAAGGATTCATATGATTTTGGAACTCTGATACCTCTTTCTCTCGTGTTCTTGTCTCTTCTGAGTTTTATCCAAGCATATATTCCCAAGGCCAAGAATATGGTTGTTATCAAGGCAACCGTTGCCCCCAAAACAAGGGGATAATTAATGTGATGTTTTACTTTCTCCGCTGCAAATGATACACCAAGAGTGTAAATATATACATTTGCATCATATATAAACCAGTCTAACAAAAAAACTGTTTTAACAAAGTAGTTTTATTTGTCTAAGAACCTCCGCATCGTGGCTCCTGACCTGAAATTTTGCAAGATGAATATGATCATTCTTCATTAGGTTGCAGGTACAAGACTCAAGAATATGAAGGTGACACTTGAGAGTGAAACAACTCAACCTGAAGAAAGCCACAAAATAAATGCTTACTGTGACACAAGGAGATTGCAGAGATAAGAGGACCATAATTTCCTCTGTTGGGGATGAGAGTTGTCCCTTTGCCCGCCCAATACAACCGAATCTCTAACATATGATCAGTCACATTAACAGCTTTCACTTCTTTCAAAACAGGCTTCAGAGTCCCATTAGCCTCCTCTTTAATGTTAAAGTCCTTCAAGAACAACTTTCCCTTATAAGGGAGAGAAAAGACCAAAGACTTCAATCTTCCATGCATGATTGAAAAAAAATATTTCTTTTGTAATCAGTAGTGAGGTTTTACCTGAACATAAACATCAAATATGCGTCTGCCCAGACGACTGTATAGTTCTTTGTCTGAAAACTGGATCTCCATAAAATGGAGTTGCACATTGTAGGCTCCATTTTCCAAGCAAAACGCATAATAAACTAGAGAGAGAGCAGATCGGCGTGCGGTCTTATAGAGATGAGGAGAATCTCCAGATACTTGTAAATTAGTTAAAATGATGTAGGAGTCATCCTTGTTTCGATCATCGGTAAAGTCACCTGTGTTGCTGATTCCCCAGTTTTCCTGGTGCTGATATGTTGCCGCCATGAGTTTACTGTCATCAGCTTCATAAGTGATTTTACCGGAGGAGTTTGTAATCTGTACATTTCCTCCACCACAATTTATATGTAGTGATCTCTGATCTAAAATCAACAAATGAGTATCACCGTCAATAGAAAGTCTCGTTGTTTACAGTTTTGGGATTTAACCCAATAAAAAAAATATATCATATCTATATTGAATGCATCATGTTCGTGATAAGTTAATTAAGCTCATTAGTAATGTACTTACAGTTCCTGCAGGTGATTGGACCAGCGCATGGAAGAAGCCCAGTTCTGTATGACAACGCGACCAGAGTATTTAACACAAACATTTAAACATGTCCTATTGCTGTATTCAAAAGCAAGAGATACAAAAGTAAAATATATTCTTGTTCTTACAAATTGTTCTTCACATTTGAGCTCCGGTATGTGTTAATGTTACTGGTTCATCAACAGAGACTTCAAAATGAGCAGGAGATAATATATAAGATTTAAAAGATGTTCCATTTCATGTTCATACCTCCTTTCTTGACAGCTCGATGACCATGAGAAGTTGTTATAAGAGAAATCACTGTGAAGACTCACCAAATATACAAAAAAAAAAACCACAAGAATATTAGTTGGGATGATGGCAAGTTTCTCAAGCCATGCAAATAGGGGGAACATACATATTAGGTTTGCTGTTGACGAAAAAAGAAGATTCAACGTTTCCGGAAAGCATGTTGCTAGTCAAGTAGCTGAAAAAAAAAACCACCAATAATTCTCAATTCTCGGACTAATATTATACTTAATTCGGATATTAACTACTTACGTAAATCTTGGTGCTTTTTGTATTTCTTGCACTTCACCAGTCAACTTGTTAAACGATAAATCTCTGCGTTAAACAACTTGTAAATAAATAATCTTTGGTGTGAACGTGTTTAGATATTCTGTAAGTATGAATAGGACGATCTGTAAATAGATTGTAAAAGATCTTTCATACTTGCATACGACTCTGACAATCTAAACTCTTTTCCATATATCATTAGAAAGAAGCTTACAATCTCTTTAGGTTTGGCAAGTTCCAGATGTAAGAAGGAATAGAACCAGACAAACTCAAATTCCTCAAAATCCTGGAACAGGAAGGGAGACATTATTAGTTTGAAATTTTCGGATATAGAATGAAGACAGAAAAAAAAAACCATGAGCTTCAGTGGAAAAATAAATACAGGGTTTCAATGACTTTGCTGGATAGAATTGGAAAGGAGTTTATCCCAGTAGTATCACTTATTCTCCTGCGCATGTGAAATGTGTATATAGCTTAAGACATGAGTGTTAGTCAAGTTGTCCTTTTGCTAATCTATTAAAGATAAGTCAATATACAGATCACTAAGATTTTCTAGGCGAGCCACTGCATCAGGAATAGGTCCTTTTAGTCCACTCGCGTATAGAGATCTGCTGACCATGATTGGTACGAGTTAGACAGAAACGATAAGGAGAAAGTAAAATTAGCAAGGGACAAGCTCACGAACAGGCTTGTAAGCCGAGACCAGTTGCCAATGTATGCTGGGATAGTTCCACTTAAGTTATTGTCACATATCCAACTGCAAAATAAATACAAACAACTAGTTTAGAGCTTCAAAAACACGTATATTCCTGAAACAAGAATATGTTTATAGGTTATCTGGACTATCTTTCCACACACTTAACTAATTGGTAACCGTTTAGAAAGTGTCAAGATCAATTTCAAAGCTTTAAATACACGTTTCAGTTCAATCAAGGTGGTCACAAAACAACTTCTTCCAAAAAGACAAAAATCTTCGGAGAGTTTTTATTTCAAAGGATAGCAACAACTTACAATCGCTCGAGGTTTACTAGTCTAGCGAGAGTGATAGGCAAGGTTCCAGTAAATTGATTGGATGCAAGATTCCTGCAAAAACCAGTTTCAGGATAAGATCAAACAATGTACATTTTTCCATATAACCAAAGATTTTTAGATGCAAAATATCAAAGGTGATGGGATGCCTGCAAAGTCAAAGACAGTCTTACAATCTTGTAAGGTTGGTCAAGTTACCAAGCTCATCAGGAATGGGACCAGAGAACTGGTTTCCTTCAACCTCTCTGAAAATATTATCACATCAGTACATCACCGTAGTCCAGTCTCAGTTCAAATGAAAATGCACAGGCATAAGTGGGAAGCAGTTAGAGACGTACAGGGCTTTCAGATTCTTGAAGCTTTGCAACCAAGTTGGTAAATTACCAGACAAACGATTCCCGGAGAGCGAGCTGCCAGAAAAGTCAAAGTTACTCGCAAATCATGAAGATGAAGCATCAGAGAGAGACAGAGAGAGAGAGAGAGGGGACTAACATGGTAGTGAGGTATGGCATTGAAGCCCACTCCAGTGGAATCGTTCCCGAAAGGTAGTTTGCGGATAAGTCGCTGCAATTAAGACAAGTAAATATAAAAACTCTTCAGAAAATTTTCTTATGGTTCTCTTTGGACATTCTCTCGCTACAGGTAGGACTTACATTGACCGGAGATGTTGAAGCTTGGCCAACTCTGGTGGAATATTCCCCAGAAGAGTAAAATTCCCGAGAAATCTGTATTTGTCGAAATTAATGCAAACTAAAGAAAAATTAGTAAATAAGAGAGAGAGAAAAAAAGAAGAGCAACACTCACAAATCTGTAATATGACATGTGGTGCTGTTGTTGAAGCTACAATCACAAGCAATGGTGTTGTTCAGCTCCGGATTCCAAACAATATCAGCTTGTTGTATGATCGTTAGAGATCTTATAGTACATGGGTCTTCATGACTTAGGTTCACTCTCTTTATACCTAGTGTAGTAGCTATCTCCTCAAGCGCCTTCACTGTACAAATTATCGAGTATATATATGGAAAAATTGTGGATGGTGGTGACCTCTGGTATTATAAAAATTAAGTTTGTGATTTTATACATTCATCTGGATGGAGAGCTGGTGAAGTGGAGGTTGTTTGAATCGCGAAGAAGCTTGTGATGATGATGAAGAACAGGAGAGCCGAGAAGACGATCCACATTATCGATATGGATTATAATATTGTGTTATCAGGGGCGGCTCAAACTTATAGTGGCCTCTGTGCTCATATTAAAAAATGGCTCTTACTTTTTGTTAAACAATAAAAAAATTAAAAGGTATGTTACATATTTGATGGGTTTTTGGGCTGTAAAACTATTTTAAACTCACATGAGAGATGAGTGTTTTCTCCTTTTTCAAATGCTAAACCTAACGCTGCCATGGGAATATTCGTTAAGCAGTAACAATATATTTGAAAAAGTTGGCCCTTAATCTCAAGGAAAATTAAACGAAAATTTTTGGACCCTGTGTTTTTGCACCGCTCGCACCCCCTAAGCGCCGCCCCTGTGTGTTATTTTTGTGTGTGGACTTGTTTGGTTAGTCACATATTACAAAATAAATGTCATAATGAACTTTTTTTAAATGGATAGTATTAATATAATTTCAGGGTCTTCTTTGGTCGTCGGCTAGTAGAACGTAGCCGTACGTTAATTATTTGACGGAAAGTTAAATGTTGAATTATTGTTACGTGCAGGTTCATGTGGCCCACATGTTTCATATCCCTTTTATGTGTCTACTTTATCACTTTCAGCACCCGTTATACGGAGATAGAGAGGTTTTGTCGCTGTATTTGATCTGATCAGGATTCTTGAATGGAAAAAAATTCAAATTTTTTTTTATTACGTGTCTCAAAAATAAAGTAACTTTGATAATCCAAAATTAACTACTTGTTTTTATAGAACCACAACCTTAGAACTCAAAAACACTTATCAAAGAATAACTCTCTTTTTATTGATCAAGGAAACTATCTCAAAACCTTAATCCTCACAAACTCTCAAACTCTTTCGATGAAGTTATGTCACAAGTCGACATCTTCTTATATAGGACTAGATAACTCCTATTCCTAAGTATATTATGATTCTATTAGATAACTCCTAATAAAACCTAAGTATATCTAGATCTCTCCTAGATACACTTTGATATTATCCAAATCTTTATTTCAAGTTTATAACAACATTCTCCCCCTTAAACTTGAAATTCCCTTTACTCACATCTTCAACTCCAATAAGGCTTCTCATTTCTGCAAACTTGATCTTCCCAAGGGCTTTTGTCAGAATATCTGCCTTTGTTTGGTTCCGGGAACATGCCCACTTCAACTTGATCGTTCTCAACACATTCTCGGATAAAATGATATCTTGTGTGAATGTGTTTGCTCCTTCCATGAAACACCGGATTCTTTGTAAGAGCAATGGCGGATTTATTATCATTCTGATCGTGACCTTCTCACAAGCTTTGTTTACGACTTCACTCAACAACTCTTGCAACCATAAAGCTTGTTTGGCCGCCTCTGTTGCTGCCATAAATCTGCCTCGCAAGATGATAGTGCTACTGTTTCTTGTTTCTGAGAACACCAAGTGATGGGGCTCTCATCCAAGTAAAAATATGTGTCCGGGTGCTCCTACCATCATCCTCATCCACATTATGTGAGCTATCGCTATAGCCCACTAAGCGTATCTTGTTTGATCTTTGGAAAGAAAGTCCAAGAGGATGTTCCGCGTAAGTATCTCAATACTTGTTTCAGAGCAGCACCGTGAGACTCCTTAGGTTCTTGCATGTACCTACTCAATACACCGACGCTGTAAGAAGGTCTGGTCGGTGTGTATTAAGTAGCGAAGACATCCGATGATTCTTCTATACTCTGTTTCGTTGATGCTCGTTCCTTAGGAACTTGGACAATTTGAGGTTTAAGTCCATTGGTACTAAACACGGGTTGCAGCTTTCCATTCAGTTTCTCCTAAGATCTTAGCTGCATATCGTTCTTGTTTTAAGTTATACCTTCTCCGTATTGATATACCTCGATGCCAGATAGTAGGTTAGCTTACCGAGATCACTCATCTCGAATGTTGCAACCTGGCTCTGATACCAATATAGAACCAACCTTAGAACTCAAAAACACTTATCAAAGAATAACTCTCTTTTTATTGATCAAGGAAACTATCTCAAAACCTTAATCCTCACAAACTCTCAAACTCTTTCGATGAAGTTATGTCACAAGTCGACATCTTCTATATAGCTAGATAACTCCTATTCCTAAGTATATTATGATTCTATTGATAACTCCTAATAAAACCTTAAGTATATCTAGATCTCTCCTAGATACACTTTGATATTATCCAAATCTTTATTTCAAGTTTATAACAACAGTTTTGAGCTGAAGGAGTGGGGATTCCAACAGTAACCGGTCATCCATTTTAATGTTGATCAACCACTCTTGCGTGTCCATTTGATGCCACCCGAATTAAACCCGGAGAGAGAAAAACTAATACAAATGATTTAGCAAACACTAGGAACTTTCAGGGAAAGATACTACTCCACAAACATGCATAGCTAACGTAAGGTTTGAAATAACTTTCATGATATGACTAAAAGGCAATATGCGCAACGTTTGCTATTATGGTGACGAGGAAGAAATCTCTGCTGTGGAGTTTAAGGTTGCGGATTCTGAACTTAATGGGTGCAGATCATAACCAGACATCGAGGATGACTCTGTCGTGTTTGCAATATTCTCCATCAGCTTTGAGAAGTTTAAATCATGTCCATACACGGCAGGACCTGACACAACCTGTGTTATTTCCATCTCTCCCTCGAGCATTTTCACCGCCTCTGACATGAGTGGCCGTAACGAAGGAGATGCATTTGTGCAAACAAGTGCGACTCTGATCATCCTCACTGCTTCTTTGCTGTTGTATTCACCTTCAAGCATCGGATCTACGATCTCCATTATGTCCCCTTTCTGTTGCAGTGTCAGCGCCTGAGATAGATATAAACTTATTGTCAAAGATATCAAGATTCAACTATATAGAAATGAGGACAAGAAAATGGTAAAAGAGAGAGAGAAAAAAAAGCTCCACAATTACCCAATTGATAAGCGAGGCGTTGTCCTTCTGTGTCATGTTTCTCTTCCCACTAACAATCTCCATTGCCACAACCCCAAAGCTGTACACATCAGCTTTCTCTGTCAAACGACCCAATAACGCATATTCCGGAGCCATATATCCGCTGCATCATAAGAGAAATGAAGATAAATTCAAAGCTTGAAGCATACAGTTATGTTTCTGTGACATGGTGTGTCTGTACAATACTACTTACATGGTTCCTGCAACTCTGGTGTTAATGTGAGTGTGTTCTTCTTCGTGGAGCCTAGCCAAACCAAAGTCAGATATCTTTGAATTAAGGTCTGCGTCTAGAAGCACATTAGGGGTTTTTATGTCACGGTGAACCATTCTCATCCTCGATCCTTCGTGGAGGAACTCCAGCCCTCTTGCGATTCCCACACAGATTTTCTGCCTCGCTGCCCAGTCTAGTGTCAGGGAGCTCGCTCCTGGAAATGTAAACCAAAGAGAAATGATGTCACACACTTGAATTAGAGTCAAAACGTAAAGAAAAGCTGAGTAACTTTGATTTACCAAACAGCGCAAGAGCAAGGGAGTTGTTTTCCATGTACTCATACACAAGCAACAACTGATCCTTCTCGACACAACATCCATAAAGCTTGACAAGGTTCGGATGATTCAGACCTGAGATCATTCCTATCTCATTCACAAACTCGCGGCGTCCTTGGCAAGATCTGGCAGAAAGCTGCTTCACTGCTATGATAGTTCCATCTGACAACTCTCCCTGCATTAAGTTTCTCATATCATAAACCAAAAACAACCTTACATTCTCAGATATTGGCATATGTTTTACCATACTTTGAATACTGATCCAAAACCTCCTTCTCCAAGTTTGTTGGCTTCATCAAAATTGTTTGTTGCAGTTTGCAGTTGCTTCCAAGTAAAGCAAACCGTTTGCAGACCATGGGCTCTCAGATCTATTGGTATCAGGTTCCAAGGAGAAAATCATCAGTAATACTATGAGAAAATATGAATGGATTTATATACTTTTGTGAACTCGATCTTATACATCTTTCTCTTGTCTTATTGTCGCCTCTGCATCTTTTATGAGCATATAATCCCAAAACCAAGAGTATAAGTGCTACCAAGGGACCCATTACCCCGAAAATTAGTGGATAATTAGTGTAATGCTTTGTTTTATCCGCTGCAAATGAGACCCTAAAGTATTAATATACACAGCAATCTACAGAAAGATGTTTGTAACAAAGTACTTATTTTTTTGGGACCTCCACAATGTTGCTCCAGACCTGAAATTATGGAACACGAATATTATATCAAGGTGGCAAGAAAGAGTAACAAGAAGACGATGGTGAAACACAGAAAAGCAACCTATAGGCAAAAAAAAAAAAAGATAAATAGTTTGAAGTTTGCTAAAGCAGAAGAGAAGTGTTACTTACCGTGACACAAGGAGACTGCAGAGATAAGAGGACCATAATTTCCACTTTTAGGAATTAGGGTTGTCCCTTTACCCGCCCAATACAATCGAATCTCCAAGATATGATCTGTCACATTAACAGCTTTCAGTTCTTTCACGACAGGCTTCAGGCTCCCATTAGCCTCCTCTTTGATGTTGAAATCCCTCAAGAACAATTCTCCCTAACAAAATAGAAAAAAAAAAAAAACACAAAAGCTAATGAACTTCAATCTTCCATGCTTGATTCAAGAAAATTGTTGTTAAGTGACGCTTCACCTGAACATAGACATCAAATATGCGTGTGCCAAGACGAGTGAATGGTTCTTCGTCTAAAAACTGAATCTCCATAAAATGGAGTTTCACATTGTAGGGTCCATTTTCCAAGCAGAACGCATAATAAGTCAGAGAGAGAGCAGATCGACGTGCAGTTTTATAAAGATCAGGAGAATCTCCAGATGGTGTTGAATTAGTTGAAACTTTGTATGAGTCATTAGGAGTATTATCATCCATGAAGTCACCAGTGTTACTGATTCCCCAGTTGTTCAAATGCAGATTTGTAGCTGGTTTGATTTCACTGTTATCAGCTTCATAAGTGATTTGACCCGAGGAGTTTGTAATCGTTACATTTTCTCCACCACAATTAATATGTAGTGATCGCTTATCTACAACCAACACCATAAAAGTGAATAAAGCCGGAGGGTATTAATAAAAGTGAATGCGTCAGATTCTCTAATGCGTGTTAGAGACAAGTTATAGAACGGCTCAATGTGAACTTACAGTTCTTGCATTTGGTCGGAACAGCACATGGAAAAAGCTCTGTTCTGTATGACAAAGATCACAATTTTTAAGCATCCAATCAGCACAAGACTTCCAAGAGATTGCATGATAAGGCAGAAGAGTTAACTTACAATTTGTTCTTCAAATACGAGCTGCGGTATGTATTAATGTTACTGAATCAATAGAAAGTGAGAGCATAGTTAAAATCCAACATGAGCGTGTTATCAACAAATAGGCACCAACATTTATGTCTGTAGGTACCTCCTTTCTTGGCAGCTAGACGACCATGAGAAATTGTTATAAGAGAGATCACTGAACAAATGTAGAAAACCAACGGGATGATGAGATTACATAAACTGGAAGAT
The DNA here is from genome assembly GCA_010577795.1 of Isatis tinctoria. Classification (NCBI taxonomy): domain Eukaryota; kingdom Viridiplantae; phylum Streptophyta; class Magnoliopsida; order Brassicales; family Brassicaceae; genus Isatis; species Isatis tinctoria. Next base: position 13,366,530 of record CM021244.1, read on the forward strand.
TTCTCAAGCCATACAAACAAGGGAAAGGCTGAAACGTACATATTTGAATATATGCTGTTGAAGAAAACACCGGATTTGATGTTTCCGGAGAGCATATTGCCAGTCAAATAGCTGAAAGAACATGTCAAAACTATCAAGTTATCAGTGTGTGATTCTGTAACACTCATCTTAAATTGTCCGCATCTTACGTATATTTTGGTGCTGAATTTATTCCAATAACTTCACCAGTCAACTTGTTAAACGATAAATCGCTGCAGCAAACAACATGTACAAAACAAATATGAATTTATTTTGATATGAACATCTTTGACTAAATAGTCTATATTTGCATATATAAATATATAAATTTTGCAGGAAGTTTTAAAATAGATCCTGTTGTACTTGCACATCACTCTCACACTTTTTATTTTCTTTTTCTTTTATGATATTTATGGATGTGCGTACTTGAATTGAGGACAATCTATACAACTATAACTGATAGAGTCCAGTATACTTAGTGTATGATCGGTTGAGGCCATAACTTTTAAGTTTTGTTGTTGTTGTAGAATTTAAGCTATATGTTTTTTTTACTTACATATATTTTATTGCCGTAAAATTATTGAAAAAGTGAGCTTTAAGAAAATTGATTTTCACAACCAATATATTTAAATTTTCGATTTTTTTATAGATTCTTTTTTTTTTTTTTAATAATTGGTTCACAAATAGGCGATGGAAAAGAAAACTGATTGTTAATAGCTAGTTTTGAAAATTACAAGGTCTTTTTCACATTTCACCAAAAAAATACTTACAGAGTTTTCAATTTTGGCTTACTCCAGATGTAAGAAGGAATTGGACCAGACAGACTCACGTTCCTCAAAACCCTGCAACAAGGACGGAGACTTGAATTAGTTTGACATTCTCAGATAAAATCAAGCCTCACTGGAAAACACATACAGGATTCTGATGGCGTTGCTAGAAATATTAGGAAAGGAGTGTGCCATTCGGATTGTGCAATGCTCCGGCAACCTTCCAACGTTGCATGATGTCGATCTTCACTGACCTAATCGAAGACATCATGGAGGTGTTCATGGACGACTTCTCGGTGTATGGAGACTCTTTCTCTCACTGTTTGTCTAATCTATGCAGGGTACTTCAGCGATGTGAGGAAAAGCACCTAGTTCTGAATTGGGAGAAGTGCCACTTTATGGTCAGGAACGGGATTGTGCTCGGGCATCGGATTTCAGAGGATGGAATCGAAGTGGACAAAGCCAAGATCGAGGTCATGATGAACCTACAACCGCCTACTTCTGTCAAGGGAATCCGCAGTTTTCTGGGGCATGCAGGTTTCTACCGCCGGTTCATCAAGGATCTTTCGAAGATAGCTAGACCCCTTACACGCCTACTCTGCAAGGAGGTGAAGTTTGAGTTCGATGATGCATGCCTCGAAGCGTTCCATACGATCAAGGGAGCTCTCATCAGTGCACCCATTGTGCAACCGCCGGACTGGAGCCTTCCTTTTGAGGTGATGACTGATGCTAGTGATTACGCTGTTGGAGCAGTTCTCGGACAGAGGAAAGACAAGAAACTTCATGTCATTTACTATGCCAGCCGAACTCTGGATGAGGCACAGTGCAAGTATGCCACGACCGAGAAGGAACTTTTAGCTGTTGTCTTCGCTTTTGAGAAGTTCCGATCTTATCTTGTGGGCTCTAAGGTCATCGTGCACACTGATCATGCGGCTCTCAAGTATTTGCTGACCAAGAAGGATGCCAAGCCGCGACTGCTCAGATGGATTCTTCTCTTACAGGAATTCGATCTCGAAATCAAGGACAAGAAGGGGATAGACAATGGAGCTGCCGACCACTTGTCTAGGATGCGAATTGATGTAGACACGCCTCTTGATGACAGCCTCCCCGAGGAGCAGATTTACTCGATCGGTGTTCGCCAAATCAAGGAAGCACGTGCTCCCGCCCAGCGAGCACCTGCTCCGCCCGAGTTCTGCAACCAGATCGAAAGCAGCCAATGTCCTCCGATGCCTTGGTTTGGCGAGATTGCGAATTATCTAGCTGCTGATCTGGAACCACGTGGCTTTGTAGGCAACAAAAGGAAGAAATTCCTTAAGGATATCCGGCACTACTTCTGGGATGAGCCATACCTCTACAAGCACTGCCCAGATGGCTTGTTTAGACGATGCGTAGCTGAGGAGGAGATACCAGAGATTTTGTTTCACTGTCACGGCTCTTCCTATGCCGGACACTTCGCCACTTTTAAGACAGTCTCCAAGGTTCTGCAAGCTGGATATTGGCCTACGATGTTTAAGGATGCTCAGCGCTTTATCTCTAGATGCGATTCATGCCAGCGACAGGGCAACATCAGCAAGCGCAATGAGATGCCACAGAACTTCATACTCGAAGTAGAGGTTTTTGACGTATGGGGCATCGATTTCATGGGCCCATTCCCTTCTTCTTATGGGAATGAGTATATACTTGTGGCTGTGGACTATGTGTCCAAATGGGTTGAGGCTATTGCGAGTCCCACAAATGATGCAAGAGTGGTGATCAAGATGTTCAAGTCCATCATCTTCCCCAGGTTTGGTGTTCCGCGAGTGGTTATCAGCGATGGAGGCTCTCACTTCATCAACAAGATCTTTGAGACTCTTCTACGTAAGAATGGTGTGAAGCATAAGGTCGCAACTCCTTATCATCCGCAGACCAGTGGGCAAGTCGAGGTATCTAACCGCGAGATCAAGAGCATATTGCAGAAGACAGTGGGAACGACTAGGAAGGACTGGGCTTCCAAGTTAGACGATGCTCTATGGGCGTACCGGACAGCCTACAAAACGCCATTAGGAACCACACCATTCAACCTCGTCTACGGCAAAGCTTGTCATCTCCCTGTTGAGTTGGAATTCAAAGCCGCATGGGCAGTTAAGCTGCTCAACTACGACATCAAACCAGCTTCGGAAAGGCGTATGATGCAGCTGCATGAACTCCAGGAGATTAGGCAAAAAAAAAAAAAAAAAAAAAAAAAAAAAAAAAAAAAAAAAAAACAAAACGGGCGAGCACCTGCTCCGCCATGGTGCTCTTCCTGCCGACCCAGGTAAGTTTTCTCCGACTTTTCTCTAGCTTATTCTCACACCGAGACGGTGTGAAGTAAGTCTGGGGGAGGATCGTACCTTGAGTCAGTATTTTATTGAGTCGTTTTGTTTTTCTATTTAGAGTCAGTCCATCATATGGGTCAAATCGAAACTTGTGGAGATTAGGACCAAAATCTATGATGAGTTCTTAACCACTTATGAATTTGACCGCTTTCTAGTGAACATTGCTGCAGAATTTAGAGTACAGAGACGAGCCGACACCTTCTCACATCGGATCCTTCCTCAGGCCAGAAATCTTCAATCCCTTTAAGGTTTATCGGATAGGCTTTAGACTCTATTTTATAAGGACGTAATCTGGACTTAAATTCTTCTTGTTATTGGCACTAGGATTAGAAAACGTGTTACATCATATATTCAGGAATTCTTATCCCTTTTGCCACTCTTGCTGATCCTGAATAGCTAGCTTTTAGTTAGTACCTCACCCTCACCCTAACCATCTATTTATACCACATGCACTCGTATTTTTATTTCTCATCTATGCAGATATGTGCAAAAAGGTCGGGGAGAAAAGGACTGACGCAGCTTCTGATTCACTCTCGCTGAAGAAGATGTCAGGAGAAAGCTGGAAAATGTTCACGAGCACATGCTCGCTATACTCACTGATTTAGAGCACCTGCTCAGTGATGTCCAGAAAAGAAACAAGCCTAAAACGACCTGCTGGGGTATGGAGATGAAAAAGGATCATTTCAGCCGAAGGACACACACACAAGTAAAGTCCCCCTATCCCAAAGGTAACTCTTAAAAAAAAAAAAAAAAAAAAAAAAAAAAAGAGAAAAACCGAGCTAGTAGCTCAAGGATATGGGGTGGCGAGTTAGTAACTCAAGATGTGTGTCCCGAAGCATGAGTAAATCGAAAGAAAGCAAGGAAAGGAAAAGAGGAATGAAGATGAGAATCGATTTAAGGAGGAGAGTGAATTAGAGGTTGTGGACATCAATGAGTCCGTTCTCCCTTGCCGTTTTGTGCGATATCCTGCACTCTCTTGGAAACAAGGTAGCCCTAAACACGCTTAAGCTCCATCATTAAATATTAGCCTGATCTTTACCGAGCCTCGTTTTACTTAGCTAGTGTCTTTAGCAAGAAGCCCACGCCACCTCTAATTGAATGTAGAGAGTCTATTGTCTTGAACTTAGATTTTTCTAGGATTGTAAGCCATATGGTTTGAGGTTGGTGAACTTTGTTGTTGAGGTTTTCGGTAAGGCAATGTATCTCTTATTCTAAGGTATGTGGTCTGATGATATTGGTCTATTCATGGTTTCTGAGATTTTGTGAGTCTCCACCGATTTCTCTATGTCTTGACTTTAGTTTTGTTTGAGGACAAACAAAGATCTAAGTCTGGGGGAATTGATATGTTGGGATTTTGACTCATACTAACCTTTTATCTAATGACTTTTTAGAGTTTTTGAGTTTATTTCAGGAGATTTAGGTAGCTTTGGAGCTGTTATTGGAGTTTGGAGCATTTGGAACCTTTGGAAAAGAAAAGAACAAGAATTGAAGAAAAGAAGGAAAATCCTGCAAGTTATCACCAACTTCAATCGGCGAGCACATGCTCACAAATTTCGGCCACCAAGCGAGCACATGCTCGCCGCGGAAAAATAAAAAGGAGGGTTTAACCTAATGAATTGCAGCCGACTTTTGAGAGAGCAGCCACCTCCCAGCCGCCTATGTCTCATGTTATAAATACTCCTTTTTAGTCCTAGGTTTAGATTATCCTCTTTTCATATTCTATTCTTCTACTTTTGGCTTTTAGCTTTTCAATACCTAGGAATTCTTTTGTAAGGGAGAAGATCTCTGCCACAATTCTGAGAAGATTTCTGAACCCTAATCTCTTTTTAATACCGATTTCAATGCAGTCTTTTTATATTAAAAAAAAAAAAAAAAAAAAAAAAACGAAAATAATATCAATCCACTGTCGTGGCATTAACAACTTTATCTAACGACCTAGAGAATCCTAACTGTCGTTGGCCCTAGAAAATCGCAGACAAGCATTATAGATCAGGTTTGATATGTTCACAATTCTCCAATACATCTACTGTCGTAGGTAATGAATAAATTGCTCACCAATGTTTCTTCTAGCAACCTAGCAACTGTCGTTGTCTAAATTAAACCTAAGATCAATGAATCAAGTGATCAAATCGATTCAAGCATTAAGATTAACAAGGGTGAAGACATCGATTTTTGTTTGCCTATTTGTGTTTAACCCTAGCTCATGGATTCCTTTGAAAACCCTAACCTAACTAAGAGATCTACTCAGACATAATGAAAGAAGAAAGCAAAACAATAATATAAAAAGACTGCATTGAAATCGGTATTAAAAAGAGATTAGGGTTCAGAAATCTTCTCAGAATTGTGGCAGAGATCTTCTCCCTTACAAAAGAATTCCTAGGTATTGAAAAGCTAAAAGCCAAAAGTAGAAGAATAGAATATGAAAAGAGGATAATCTAAACCTAGGACTAAAAAGGAGTATTTATAACATGAGACATAGGCGGCTGGGAGGTGGCTGCTCTCTCAAAAGTCGGCTGCAATTCATTAGGTTAAACCCTCCTTTTTATTTTTCCGCGGCGAGCATGTGCTCGCTTGGTGGCCGAAATTTGTGAGCATGTGCTCGCCGATTGAAGTTGGTGATAACTTGCAGGATTTTCCTTCTTTTCTTCAATTCTTGTTCTTTTCTTTTCCAAAGGTTCCAAATGCTCCAAACTCCAATAACAGCTCCAAAGCTACCTAAAATCTCCTGAAATAAACTCAAAAACTCTAAAAAGTCATTAGATAAAAAGGTTAGTATGGGTCAAAATCCCAACATATCAATTCCCCCAGACTTAGATCTTTGTTTGTCCTCAAACAAAACTAAAGTCAAGACATAGAGAAATCGGTGGAGACTCACAAAATCTCAGAAACCATGAATAGACCAATATCATCAGACCACATACCTTAGAATAAGAGATACATTGCCTTACCGAAAACCTCAACAACAAAGTTCACCAACCTCAAACCATATGGCTTACAATCCTAGAAAAATCTAAGTTCAAGACAATAGACTCTCTACATTCAATTAGAGGTGGCGTGGGCTTCTTGCTAAAGACACTAGCTAAGTAAAACGAGGCTCGGTAAAGATCAGGCTAATATTTAATGATGGAGCTTAAGCGTGTTTAGGGCTACCTTGTTTCCAAGAGAGTGCAGGATATCGCACAAAACGGCAAGGAGAACGGACTCATTGATGTCCACAACCTCTAATTCACTCTCCTCCTTAAATCGATTCTGATCTTCATTCCTCTTTTCCTTTCCTTGCTTTCTTTCGATTTACTCATGCTTCGGGACACACATCTTGAGTTACTAACTCGCCACCCCATATCCTTGAGCTACTAGCTCGGTTTTTCTCTTTTTTTTTTTTTTTTTTAAGAGTTACCTTTGGGATAGGGGGACTTTACTTGTGTGTGTGTCCTTCGGCTGAAATGATCCTTTTTCATCTCCATACCCCAGCAGGTCGTTTTAGGCTTGTTCTTTTCTGGACATCACTGAGCAGGTGCTCTAAATCAGTGAGTATAGCGAGCATGTGCTCGTGAACATTTTCCAGCTTTCTCCTGACATCTTCTTCAGCGAGAGTGAATCAGAAGCTGCGTCAGTCCTTTTCTCCCCGACCTTTTGCACATATCTGCATAGATGAGAAATAAAAATACGAGTGCATGTGTATAAATAGATGGTTAGGGTGAGGGTGAGGTACTAACTAAAAGCTAGCTATTCAGGATCAGCAAGAGTGGCAAAAGGGATAAGAATTCCTGAATATATGATGTAACACGTTTTCTAATCCTAGTGCCAATAACAAGAAGAATTTAAGTCCAGATTACGTCCTTATAAAATAGAGTCTAAAGCCTATCCGATAAACCTTAAAGGGATTGAGATTTCTGGCCTGAGGAAGGATCCGATTGTGAGAAGGTGTCGGCTCGTCTCTGTACTCTAAATTCTGCAGCAATGTTCACTAGAAAGCGGGTCAAATTCATAAGTGGTTAAGAACTCATCATAGATTTTGGTCCTAATCTCCACAAGTTTCGATTTGACCCATATGATGGACTGACTCTAAATAGAAAAACAAAACGACTCAATAAAATACTGACTCAAGGTACGATCCCTTTTTTTAAAGAAAAAATTATTTTTTTTTTTTTTTTTTTTTTTTTTTTTTTTTTTTTTTAATATAAAAAGACTGCATTGAAATCGGTATTAAAAAGAGATTAGGGTTCAGAAATCTTCTCAGAATTGTGGCAGAGATCTTCTCCCTTACAAAAGAATTCCTAGGTATTGAAAAGCTAAAAGCCAAAAGTAGAAGAATAGAATATGAAAAGAGGATAATCTAAACCTAGGACTAAAAAGGAGTATTTATAACATGAGACATAGGCGGCTGGGAGGTGGCTGCTCTCTCAAAAGTCGGCTGCAATTCATTAGGTTAAACCCTCCTTTTTATTTTTCCGCGGCGAGCATGTGCTCGCTTGGTGGCCGAAATTTGTGAGCATGTGCTCGCCGATTGAAGTTGGTGATAACTTGCAGGATTTTCCTTTTTTCTTCAATTCTTGTTTTCTTTTCCAAAGGTTCCAATGCTCCAAAACCCAATAACAGCTCCAAAGCTACCTAAAATCTCCTGAAATAAACTCAAAAACTCTAAAAAGTCATTAGATAAAAAGGTTAGTATGGGTCAAAATCCCAACATATCAGAGTGTATCCCAGTCGTATCACTAATAGTCCTGAAAATGAATACAAGGCTTACAAAAATCAGACTCATTTCAGTGGTTTCTTTTCGTTGATGAATTAAAAGTAGATTAATTAATTACAGTTGAGTAAGATATTCTAGGCGGGCCACTGCGTCAGGAATAGGCCCTTTCAGTCCACTTGCGTATAGATCTCTGTTAATCAACACAAACGTAGATGAACACAAACTATAAGATAAATTACAATTAGTAATTTAGTGACGATGAACAATCTTACAGCCTTTGGAGCCGAGACCAGTTGCCAATATATTCTGGGATGATGCCAGTGAAGTTATTGTCACATATGATGCTGCATAATGTAAAGAAGCAGCTAGTTTAGTGCTTTGTTAAACTTTGATAATGGGAGTGTTATCTCTTCACAGCTTTACGTAAGCGTTACGTAAGTGCCCATACAATTCATACTACGAACCTAGAGCAAGGAAACATTTCTCGCTGCTAAGTGCAGCGACAACTTACAATTTCTCAAGGTTTACCAGTCTAGCCAGACTGCTAGGAAGGGTTCCTGTAAATTGATTGGACGCAAGACCCCTGCAAAACCCAGTTTAGTTTCAGAAGAGATTTTAGCTAAATACTTTTTTTTTTTCATAAAACCATAGATTCTTGTGTTTTTGGACATTAGTTAAGATTTAAAGAGAATCTTACAAATATGTTAGGCTGGTCAAGCTGCCAAGCTCAGCAGGAATCGGACCAGAGAACTGGTTCGCATCAATTAATCTGAAATTTTCATCACATCACTGTACTATGAGTTCAAATATCAAAACCATATCCAGTGTCGTAAACAATTTGAGACGTACAGGAATGTCAGATTCTTGAAGTTTTGTAAACCACTTGGTAAAGGCCCAGACAAGCGATTCGCGCAGAGGGTGCTGCGAGAAAAAGTCAAGGCTAAGTCGCAAATAATGATGAGGAAAGTATCCAAGAGAAAGACAAAGAGGGAAGAGAGAACTAACATGGAAGTGAGGTATGGCATTGAAGCCCACTCCATTGGGATTGATCCCGAAAGGTCATTTCGGCACAAGCTTCTGCAAAGAAGAGTAGAAACTCACTAAGCTATAAATTTTTTCTCATGGCTCTCTTTCTGGATATTCAAGAGATTCACTCGCTTCACCTTTTGTTGTTTTCTCCATTTTTATGTCGTTTTAATACCAAACCGGAGCATTTCAAATTTAACCGACTGTGCGTCGCTTTTAGTTAATAAGGAATGTATTATAAGAGCGAACCATTAGCCTTTGTTCAGTTCTCTACAAGGTTATCTCAAAGATTATGGTCAGAAGATTGCAATCCCTACTACCGCAGATTGTCTCACCTACTCAATCATCGTTTGTGGCGGCGGATCGTCTATTTCTGACAATATTGCAATTGCCCACGAACTGATCCATGGACTGAAAAAGCATCCAGAAGTATCAAGGAACTTTGTAGCTGTGAAATCTGACATGTCTAAAGCTGTTGATAGGGTTGAATAGAGCTTCATTCGTGCTCTACTCACAGCGATGGGGTTTCATGACAGATGGATTCAATGGTTGATGATGTGTGTCTCTTCAGTAACATACTCCATTCTAATCAACAACAAGCCGTTTGGGATGATCCCCTATCACAGATTTTATTTGTACTATGCACGGAAGCTTTATCACATTTACTTAACAGAGCGGAAAGGCAAGGGAGGATAAGTGGGATTAGCTTCAGTGATTAGGGTCCGGCTTTTCATCATTTGTTATTCGCCGATGATAGCTTCTTCCTTTGCAGGGCAGAAGAGAGCCAATGTGAAGCCCTGAAACAGATTCTCCATGAGTATGAATTGACTGCAAGCAAAGAATAAATGTGCAAAAATCTTCTCTCACGTTTGGAGCTTTGGTTGATGAAGACACTCGCCAAATGATTCACAACAAGTTTAGAATCACTGCAGAAGGAGGAGCGGGAACATATTTGGGACTCCCAGAGTGCTTCAGTGGCTCCAAATGTGATATGCTGGCTTTTATCCATGAAAGAATGAAATTCCGAGTGAATGGATGGTTTGCTAGATTGTTATCTCAAGGGGAGAAGGAAGTGTTGCTGAAAGCAGTGGCGATGGCAATGCCTATCTTTGCAATGAGTGTGTTCGAACTCCCCAAGTCAACTTACTAATCGCTTACATCTTCTATGTCTAGTTTCTGGTGGGATTTCTTTGAGCACAAAAGGAAAATGCGTGAGTTGGAAGAAGCTCTGCCTTCCGAAAAGGCAAGGCGGGTTCGGGTTCAGGGACATCGAAAATTTCAACCAAGCCCTCCTCTCAAAACAAGCATGAAAAGTACTCTAAGAACCTGAGTGTTTGTTAGCAAGGCTTCTCAAAAGCAGGTACTTCCCGTTTGAATGCTTTTTGGATGTAGAGATTGGTGTGAGACCTTCCTTTGCTTGGAGGAGTCTACTCCCTGGCAGAGATCTCTTGGTCAAGGGTCTTCGACAGATGGTTGGGAACAGGGCCACTATCAGAGTTTGGATTGACCTGTGGGTTTCGGATGAGGGTACGAGGGTTTCGTGGATTAAGAACATTGTCTTCAGTGTTAACCTATTGTTTCAGACCTTATTGATTGGGAAAGTAGAGGATGGAATAAAGAGAAACTGGAAGAGCTTTTTGTTCCGGGAGATTTGACCTAAATCTTAGCCTCTAAACCGGTGGTCAACAGCCCAGATTATTGGGCTTGGTTACATACTCGTAATGGAATCTATTTGGTTAAGTCGGGATACAAAGTGGTGTGCGAGTCAAACATTCAAACATGACGGAGGTGATACAAGAAGCCACGGTTATGCCTTCAGTTAACGCTCTCAAAGATCAAGTATGAAAAGTCAAGACTCTACCTAAGATAAGAAGCTTTCTTTGGAGAGCATTGAGCTCGGCTTTGCGAGTTGCTGAAAATATTCGAGCAAGAGGAATAAAAATGATGGGAGATGGCAAGGCTCTGGAGCTGAAGACGAGTCAACTAACCATGTCTTGTTTTCTTGTCCCATAGGCCATAGCGAGACAGTTATGGGCACTCACCAACTTCCCATCCCCTCGTGGTGGTTTTGATCAGGTTTCGGTGTTTGCAAACATCAGTTTCCTACTTCAGACACAGAAGAACAATGCGATTCTTTTGGATATTAGAAGAAGTTTTCCTTGGACCCTTTTGGATCCTGTGGAAAAATTGTAACAGTCTCAGTTGGAGGGGAAGCTTTATGACCCTAACAGCACCGCAAGAAAAATTAAGGAAGATGCGGAGAGATGGTTTTTAGCCCAACAAGTGGGTCTAGATTCTAGAACAAGAGGGGAATTATGCCAATGCAGACCTTCAGAAGATTAAGTGGGAGCCGCCTCCTCAAGACTGGCTCAAGTGCAATGTTGGCCTTCAATGGGATAAAAAAACATAGCAATTTTAGGTGCCGCCTGGGTACTAAGGGATGCTAGTGAACTGTGGTTCTTCACAGCAGGAGGGCTTTCTCCCACAGAGGTACTGATATCGAATCCAAATTCATAGTGTTGATGTTGGCAATAGAAAGCATGCGAAGTCATCATCAAAATTTTGAAGTTGAATAATTTTTTTTTTTTTTGGTTTTAGAATTTTCGTCTAATGGGTTACGAACCACGGTTTACAAAACCAACGACTAATCATCGGTTCTGTAAATAAATTCCAAACTTACATCTTTTGGAGATACCGAAGCTTGGCCAACTCAGGCGGAAGTTTTCCTGAAAGACTAGCGGACTTGATATCTCTGTGATTGCTCAACAAAAGAGAGAAAAAAAAAAATTAGAAAAGGGAATAAAGATTTGATAAGAGAAGACAAGATTAACACTCACAATTCTGTAATATGACATGTCATGTTGTTGTTGAAGCTACAATCACAATCAATAGTGTTGACTACCTCCGAATTCGAAACAACACCGATTTTTAGAGTTTTTAGAAGGCAAGGATCTCCTTCACTTAGGTTCAGTCTCTTTATTCCTAGTGTAGTAGCTATCTCCTCAAGAGCATGCACTGCATAAGTTATCAAGTATTTATGTGGAAAATTATGGATTCTGACCTTTCATATTATAAGAATCGAGATTTATATGATTTAATACATTCATCTGGATGGAGAGCTGGTGAAGTGGAGGTTGTTGTAGTCGCGAAGAAGCTTGTGATGATGGTGAAGAACAGAAGGAGAGCCGAGAAGACGATCCACATTATCGATACAATTAAAAAAGAGTCTTTTTTGTTGTTATAATATTTTTTTTTTCCTTCTTTTTTCTTTTGGTGTGTGTGTTTTCGTTCGCTGGTCGGTAGAAGCACTGACCCATGCTCAAATACCAACGAGCCACTCTGATATTTTAATCCAACTAGATAGACCCAAAAAAAGAGATTATTACTCCGTGTCGGCTACTTTTGGTCTTCTTGGGTCGTCGCCGTGTCGGGTAGTTGAATGTCGCGCTGTATTTATGAGCAAAAGTCAAGATTTCATTTTTTTTTTTTTTTGTGACAACAAGATAACAAAGATAACAAAGAGACCAAAATTCGTAAATAAAAATATATTTAGAGAACTAGAATTGGGAAATCAAGGTAAACGGTAGAGGAGAAAATGTTATCCACCAAAGTGAGAAGAAAAAGAGGTCAATTCAGTGGGCACTAGACTCATAATAAAATATAAATTCGATCTTAACATATACGTATGTTTTAGGATCCACGTAAACTGAGGTAATGTAACGTTCCAGACATCATTACTGAGGTAATGTAAGGTTCCAGACATCATTACTGAGGTAATATGATTACTTCTCAAGCCTTTCTTCTCCCACAAGATAAAAGGCAATGCACACAAATTTTGATATTACTATGACATGGAAGAAAACTCTACTCTGGAGTTTAGGATCATGGATTCGGGGTAAAGCGGGTCGAGATCACAACCAGAAACATATGATTTTGTTGTCGCTGCCGTTTCAGCGGTCACACCAGACGTGCTTGAGCTACCATGTGTACCAATATTGTCCCTCGGTTTTGACATGCTCCAGGTGTGTCCATATAAGCCAGGATCTGACATAACCTGTGTTACTTCGATCTCTCCCTCGAGCATTTGCACAGCCTCTGACATGGTTGGCCTTAACGATGGAGATGAGTTTGTGCAAACGAGAGCAACTTTGATCATCCTTACTGCTTCTTTTCTGTTGAAATCACCCTCGAGCACTGGATCTACGATCTCTATTATGTCCCCTGTCTGTTGTAGCGTTAACGCCTGAGGTTTGATGTAAAAATGGGTTTCAGTTAACTTCTGGAAGTAGAATGAAAAAAAAAAATACAACTATCTAAATTGCAAATGGAATGGGCTAAAGAGAAAGAAAAGATCCTCGGTTACCCACCCAATTGATAAGGGAGACGTGATCAGCAGTTCCCTTTTGTTTTGTATTACTTTGGCCACTTACAATTTCCATTGCCACAACTCCAAAACTGTAGACGTCTGCTTTCTCTGACAATTGACCCCACATTGCATATTCCGGAGCCATATATCCACTGCATTATAAGAGAACCAAGAATGAGATATATTTTGGCCATCTATGGTGTTTTTTTTTTTTTGTATTTTATGTTCAATACTTACATGGTTCCTGCAACCTTGGTGCTAATGTGACTGTGTTCTGATTCATGGAGCCTAGCCAAACCAAAGTCAGATATCTTTGCATTTAGGTCTGCGTCTAGAAGCACATTTGCGGTTTTGATGTCACGGTGAACCATCCTGATCATTGATCCTTCATGAAGGAATTCAAGTCCTCTTGCGATTCCAAGGCATATGTTTTGTCTCGCTTCCCAGTTCAGGTTCAAGGAACTCTTTCCTGGAATTATATTTGTAAACCAAAGTAAAATTACAATACTTTACATGTGGTAACATATATGTTAACCTCAACATGTATTTTCAAAGAAATGATGAATGACTATGATTTACCATAAAGAGCAAGAGCAAGTGAGTTATTTTCCATGTACTCATACACAAGCACCAACTGATCCTTCTCGACACAGCATCCATAAAGCTTGACAAGGTTTGGATGATTCAGACCTGAGATCATTCCTATCTCATTCACAAACTCGCGGTTTCCTTGGCATGACTTGGACGAAAGCTGTTTCACTGCTATGATAGTTCCATCTGACAGCTCTCCCTGCATTGAGTGAATTTTTCATATCAAAAACCATAAACAGCCTTACATTCTCAGATATTGGCATATGTTTTAGCATACTCTGAATACTGATCCAAAACCTCCTTCTCCAAGTTTGTTGTCTTGATCAAAATTCTTTGTTGCAACTTGCAGTTGCCTCCAAGTAAAGCAAACTGTTTGCAGACCCTGGGCTCTCAGAGCTATGTGATCAGGTGCCCAATAGAAAGTCATTAATAATGCTAAAAGGAATTGGCCATGTTTCGAAAATGGATTCATACATACACTGTGAATTCTTATACCTCGTTCTCTTGTGTTCGTGCCTCCACTGCATCTTCTCCGAGCATATATTCCCAAAGCCAATAAAATAATTGTTACCAAGGCTCCCATTGCCCCCCATACTAGGGAATAGTTAATGTTATGTTTTGTTTTCACAGCTGCAATTGAGACAGTAAAAGCGTAAATATATATACATTTACATCACATATTAACCAAACTAGAGAAGAATATATTTTTTAAAAGTGTTTGCTTTGTTTTTGGACCTCCGCAATGTGGCTCCTGGCCTGAAATTTTGAAAGATGAATATACTCATTAGGTGGCAGTAATGAGCGTCAAGAAGATGAAGGGGAAGCATAGAAATGAAACCATGTACAAAAGAAAATTAATCATGAAGATAGTCATGAAAGCCAAACGGTAAGGAGTTTAGCAAGTCTTAGACTTGAGCTTTAATAATATAAAGTTTCAACGAGCAGAGGTGAAGTGTTCTTACTGTGACAAACGGAGACTGCAGAGATAAGAGGACCAAAATCTCCTCTTGCGGGAATTAGGGTTGTCCCTTTACTCGCCCAATACAACCGAATCTCTAAGATATGATCTGTCACATTAACAGCTTTTAGTTCTTTCACAACAAGCTTCAGAGTCCCATTTGCCTCCTCTTTAATGTTGAAATCCCTCAAGAATAATTCTCCCTAACAAAAGAGAAAGAGGACAAAAGCAAATGAACTGCAAGCTTCCATGCTTGATTCAAAGAAAAAAAATTATTAAGTGACTCTTCACCTGAACGTAGACATCAAATATGCGTCTGCCAAGACGACTGAATGGTTCTTCGTCTGAAAACTGAATCTCCATAAAATGGAGTTTCACGTTGTAGAGTCCATTATCCAAACAGAACGCATAATAAGTCAGAGAGATAGCAGATCGACGTGCAGTTTTATAAAGATCAGGAGAATCTCCAGATGGTGTTAACTTAGTTGAAACGATGTAAGTATCAGCATCGCTTGAATCATGCACAAAGTAACCTGTGTTACTGATTCCCCAGTTTTCAAAGTGCTGATTTGTTGCGGCATTGGTTGTACTGTTATCAGCTTGATAAGTGATTGTACCAAAAGAGTTTTTAATATTTACACTTTCTCCACCACAGTTTATATGTAGTGATCGCTGATCTACAATCCATAACAATTATAACCATCAGTAAAAAAAAAGTAGAGGTATCTGATTTCTTAATGTTAAGAAAGAGGTAATGAACAAAAATGTGTATGTCCAAAGATAAGTTATAAAGCTTGATATGTACTTACATTTCCTGCAGCGGATTGGACCATCACATGAAAGAAGTCCAGTTCTGTATGACAAGACGTCAGAATATTTAGGCATCTCATCAGGACAAGACAATCAAAGCCATTTTCATTGCCGTATACAGATTACTTACTATAATATGTTCTTGTTACAAGATAAAACAGAGTGTACTTACAAATTTTTCAAATATGAGCTCCTGTATGTGTTAACATTACTGATTCAACAGAAAGCGAGAAAAATTCAACATAAACAAGTTATAACCAAATAGATAGAAGCGTATCCTACCTACCAATATTTTTGTACTCTTACCTCTTCTGACAGCTAGACGACCATGAGAAATTGTTATAAGAGAGATCACTGTGATGATTTGCCAAAATATAGAAAACCGGCACGAAGATAAGTTGACATGGAAGCAAATTTTTCTCAAGCCGTACAAACAAGTGAAGGGTTGAAACGTACACATTCGATTTGCTGTTGAACAAAGCACCAGGTTGAATGTTTCCAGAAAGCATATTGCCAGTCAAATAGCTGAAAGCATACGTGGGATAGTAAGTTATACAGAATGATTTCGTATTATTCACATTAAAAGGTCTCCAACTCTTTAAAATGCTCAATCAGAGACTATAACACGTACACATATTTAAATGCGTTTGTTACTCGCTGAACTCCACCAGTCAAGTTGTTAAATGATAAATCACTGCAACAAAGAGGGAGCAAATAAAATGAATGGGATTCTTTTTGATAGAAACGTAATTTTGTAAATACTGTATAAATTTGCTTATATAACTAATAGCTTCTCCGAAAGTTTATATATATATATATATATCCTCTCATACTTTTATATCACTCTGACAGCAGGTTATCTTCTTTCTCTCTACAATGTATTCTCACGTTATCTTTTTGAATGTGTATATATATCAGGAGGTAAGCGTGCAAGTTATTAAATAAGCATATCACTTTGTAAAGTTTGGATATTTCAAAGTATTCTTAAATTTATTTAATAACATGAAACTTACAGAGTCTTTAGATGTGGCTTATTCCATATGTAAGCAGGAATTGGACCAGATAAACTCACATTCCTCAAAGTCCTGGAAGAAGGAGAGAAACTTAAGTACCGCATTCGTAGTTGAAGTCAAGCCTCCAGATGGAACATAAAGCTTGAGTGGGAGAAACATACAAGTGTTGGATGTCTTGGCTAGATATAACCGGAAAAGAGTTTATCCCAGTCGTATCACTAATCCTCCTGAATACATATATCATGATTAAACCATCAGCTTCATTTCGATGCATGATCATTCTGTTATCTCTTGATGAAGTAGTTCATTACAGTTCAATAAGACTTTGTAGACCGGCTAGTGCATCAGGAATAGGTCCTTTTAGACCACTTGCGTATAAATGTCTGTTGACCATAATTGACACATGTTAGACAGTCCAGAAACAAAAATTATAAAGAGAAAATACATATAGTTAGTGATGAAGGACAAGCGTACAGCCTTTGAAGCCGAGACCAGTTGCCAATAAATCCTGGGATGGTTCCAGTAAAGTTATTGTCACATAACCTACTGCATAATTAAAAATAAAACTTAACCTCTTGGACTAGTTTTGTAGCTTTTGCTTAACTATATTCTATCCAGAAGTTTAAGTGAGGGTCTCATAATTCATAGTAGGAATCAACAAATCATATATAAAATTAAGGAAAATTGTCAAAAATCGTCAATCTGCAAGGATTCCCCTCCGGGAACTTCAAAAATTTAGTAATCTTACAGTCAAAAAGCAATATATATTTTCAAAACTTTCATTGCTATGTACCAGCAACAACTTACACTTTCTTAAGGTTTACAAGTCTAGCCAGAGTGCTAGGGAGGGGTCCTGTGAATTGATTGGAAGCAAGTTCCCTGCAAAACCCAATTTCACATAGGATCAAAACCGTACTTTTCCCCCATGAAACAAAAGATTATTGTGGTTGTGAACAAATGCTTCAGGGTTTTACAATGTGGTTAGGCTGGTCAAGTTACCAAGCTCATCAGGAATGGGGCCAGAGAACTGGTTTGCTTCAACCGATCTGAAATTTTCATCACATTAGGTGTAGCCAAAACTAACAGATACCACACGGTATATACACTATAACTACAAATCGGGACGTACAAGAATGTCAAATTCTTGAAGTCTTGTAAACCAACTGGTAAATTCCCTGACAAACGATTTGCGCAGAGAGAGCTGCGACAAAAACTCAAAGTTACTCGCAAATCGCAAAGATGAAGTTTCGGGTAGAGAGAGAGAGAGAGAGAGAGAGAGAGAGAGAGAGAGAGAGAGGAGAGAGAGGGAGAGGGAGAGAGAGCTCACATGGAAGTAAGGTATGGCAATGAAGCCCACTCCATCGGGATTGAGCCCGAAAGGTAATTTCGACACAAATCTCTGCAAAGAAGAGCAAAAACTAACTATGAACTTTTCTCATGGTTTTTTCGGTTTTTCCTAAAAATTCTCTGGCTGCTATAGGTTCTTTTTTATTTTTCCCTCTTCAGGATTTTTCAAAAAACAATTAGTCATCTTTATGAACCCTCCGAAGTGTTAGAGATCTCCACGAAATACCTCAACCGGGTTCTCGCTAATAATTTTTTTTTTTAAAGGTAAAAAAAAAAGAGTACAGAGGGATTCTCTGAGAACTTTTAAAAGAACTTCATAATCCACATTTTTTCTTCTCACTTTCTTAAAAAAAAAATTAATTATATATATCAAATTGCATTAATTTTTTTTTTTTTGTAGAACCTCAAAGATCTAAATTAAAAAAGCTGCTCTCAAAATCATTTCTTTTACATAAAAAATTAGCAATTACAACTGTGAGAGTCTCTGGTGAGTTTTACTATGAAGAGGAAAATAAAACATTTGTAATCTAAAATTGATAACTTGTATAAATTATTTAATAATTATACTATTACATAAAAGTTTAGTTTTTTAACATGATTGTCCTATGTGGCAGTAAACTATAAACATATAATGTTTTAAATGATAAGATCTCTTATAAATCGAAATGTTCAACTAATGAATGATTCGTTATTTCGTTTATAAATTTCAAACTTACATCTTCTCCAGGTATCGAAGCTGGGCCAACTGCGGCGGAAGTTTCCCCTGAAGACTGAGGGTCTTTAATTAGCTCTCTGAATTTAATGAAAATGAGAAACGAGTAGAAATCTAAAGAAGAGAAGACAGGACGGTTAATAATAACACTCACATCTTTGTTATATGACATGTCTTGTTGATGTTATAGCCACAACTACAAGAAATGCTGCTTGTTTTGGTGGAATTCCAAACAACATCAGACTCTTCTTGTATCATTAGAGTTCCGGAACGGCAGTATCCATCACTTAGGTTGAATCTCCTGAAACCAAGTGTAGTAGCTATCTCTTCAAGCGCTTTTACTGCATAATACCCCAAAGATAAATTACTGATTACATATAAAAAAATATAGAGAGTTATGGCTGTTATTTTATAAGACTTTTAGAAATGGTGATTCTTCTCATACATTCATCTGGATGAAGAAGAGACGCTGAAGCGGCCGATGTTCTTAGAGCTGCGAGGAAGCTTGTGGTGATGGTGAAGAACAAAATAAATCTTGAGAAGACGGTCGACATATCGATATTAATTATATATATATATATATAGTGATTCTTTGCATGTGTATTCTTTTGGTTAATCACAATGTTATAAATTTATAATCGGAAAGCGATTCAATAGTTCCTTATATAATATACGGAAATGTGTGGTTGATATATCTTTTTCTTTTAGGGGTTTTTGGGTCGTCGGAGACTCGGTAATAGAGATATATATACTGACAAAGATTAATCATTAATGTTGAAAAGAGAGGTTCATGAATAGTTTGATGTTTAATGTGTCCATAACAAATAGCTAAAACATACAAAAATTAACAAATTCCGGCGTGCCAGCGCATAATAATAAACACAAAATCACATGGGAAACAGTATATGAATTTGTAGGAAGAGTCAAAGCGAATAATAAACACAAAATCACATCAGCATAGAATGATATACACACGTTCTTATACTATGAAGAAAGCATTTAACGTAATGTTTCCCAAGACGGAAAAATCAAAGTAAACGCAAGGCAATGGTCAAGATGCAGACTTGGTGAGTGTTAGGGTTTTGAAGCCCATGTCTACGTTTCACACTTTCACTATATGTTGGAGATTTAGGATTTGTGTGGTCGGGAAAAAGGTGCAACTTAACCGGAACAAAATCCAACTTGCCTTTTTTATACTTGAAAATGAGGCAGTTCTTATTTCAACCGACACCGTTCACACAACGCCATCGTTTCACTCTCTATCAACACACAACAAAGTCGTTCGAAAAAGGTGTTACAATTCGGGATATTACTTCTTCTCCAATTCTATCACGATCAAGTAAAAAAAAGCACTCTTTCTTGAAAACGTCACAATATGATGTATAATCAAAGTAATTGGAGGAGAATCAAGCCGTAGTACGTAGTAACTGAGTTCAAATATTCATATTGGGGTCGTTGAAGACGCAAAAAATGAGGTATTTTTTTTTTGCTTTTATGTCGAATTTAAATTTTTCAGATTAAGTTCATTTGAAACAGCGAAATAATTACAATTTCGTTTTTTGGTTCTATTTTTTTTTGTTTCGTAGTTATATATCTTTAAAACAATTTTCGTTTAGTTTCAAGTTGTCATGACTATAGAAGCTGATATTGTTCTAGGACACCAAGTATTTGATAAAAAAAAATCTTAGAGAGTGGTCTTCAAAGAAGCAAACATGAGTTTCCTGTACTTCAACTGAAGCTGAATATCGAGCAGTCATAAACAGTGCCTCTAAAATCAGTTGGATCTGTGCTCTTTATTCATGGAACTGGGGATTACAGTTCCTACATCACTTGTCATATATGGTGACAACATTGGAGTTACTTCAGGGGATGTAGCTTTCAAAAATCACGAGGAAAATTCTTTAATAATGCCATCTCGAAGGAATCAGGAGCCAAATCCCGATACTCTGGGAAACAGATTCAGTACTAAAACAGGATGTAGATATATGCTGTAACAAGACACCAAAATGTCCACCTTAGTAGTTGTATAACATGTCAGTGTTACCTTGGTTGCAATTGGTGTTAACCAGAAAGCATTTTACTTAATCTGACTAGCCTTTAGTAAGCAAAAACATTAAGCCCAAACCAAACTGTAGCTACAAAAGGAGACAAGACTCTGTTACGTGATTATAAAGCTTTGCAAGATTTCATTTAACAAACGAATAATCTAAGTGGTATCACATTTTGAAAGGGGGTTGTTGTGGAGCCTCTTTATGAGCTTTCAAGAAAATGCTTAACAAAATGTATAAGTAGCCAACTGTAATTACCAAGTGTAATTGTGTCAGGACGTATGTTATAACTGTTATTGAGTTTCTTGAATGGTTCATCATGGATTCCAAGCTCTGTTTAGGCTACGGTCTAGAGAAGACAATGGACTCGGCACTAAGTGGGTACAGATCGTACGCAGATTCACAGGACGTAGGGACTGACACGAGGTAATCGGAAGACGATGTCCCAATCTCGGACGATCGTTTAAACCTCAATTCATTTCCGTACACTCCAGGGTCTGAGATGATCTGTTCTATCTCTGTTTCGCCTTCAAGCATCTTCACAACTTCCGACATGGTTGGCCTCAATGTCGGAGACTTGTTGGAACATAAAAGTGAAACCTTTATCATTCTCTCTGCTTCCACCACACCGTACACTCCTTCCAACTTCGGATCCAGAATCTCCGCGAAATCCCCTTTCTTCTGTAGCACAAACGCCTGAAATTGAAAAAATCAAGAAACTTGTTAATCACGCAATTCAGCGAAAGCTGAGTTTTTGTGGGGGGAAAGTATTGGTTCAGTACCCAATCAAGAAGACCAACGCAACATTCGTTATCTGGTGTGTAATTAGCGTTGCTCTTTCCGCTAATGATCTCCATTGCCACCACACCGAAGCTGTAAACATCTGCCTTTTCCGTTAGGTGACCCCTCATTGCATATTCAGGAGCCATGTATCCTCTGCAACAAAAAGAACATATTAACATGACATTCAAAACATCTATCAAATGTTGGACTCATGTGTATGACTGACATTGTTCCTGCAACTCTGGTGGTAATGTGGCTCATCTCGTCTTCATGGAGCCTAGCCAACCCGAAATCCGAGATCTTTGAGTTCAGATCCTTGTCTAGCAGTATATTTGTCCCTTTGATGTCTCGGTGAATGATCTTAACCGCAGAGTCTTCATGTAGAAAAGCAAGCCCTCTCGCTATTCCCAAGCATATTTTGTGTCTTGTTCCCCAATCTAGTTTCAGACCGCTTCTTCCTGCATGCAACAGTTACAAGAAAACAATCAATCTCGAGACAGAAGAAGAATGCAGTAAAAGGATTTGGTATCTATCAGATACATATGATCATTTACAAAGGTGGAGGAGAAGAAGAAGAACTTTACCAAATAATGCATCGGCGAGACAATTGTTCTCCAAGTACTCGTAGACAAGAAGAAGCTGGTTATTCTCACAACAGCATCCATAAAGCTTCACGAGATTTGGGTGGTGCAGGCAAGCGATCATACCGATCTCGTTTACAAACTCTTTGTTACCTTGACATGATTTTGAAGATAGTTTCTTTACCGCGATCAATGTTCCATCTGGTAATCGTCCCTGCATTGTCATATTACTGGCATTAACAAATATGATCACCTCTTTTTGATAGCATTAGCAGTTCTAGAACTTGAAAACACCTTATGTACCTTATATACAGATCCAAAGCCGCCTTCTCCAATCTTGTTTATGGGATCAAAATCGCCGGTTGCAACTTTTAGTTGCCTCAAACTGAAGGAGCCTGTTATCATTTAGATCTTTAGCTCTTCGTTTGACATAACATATATATATATATATATATATATATATATTATATATATATATATATATATATATATATATATATATATATATATATATATATGCTTTAATCGGTTATTACCTCTTTTTCCTGAATCTGCTTTGCTAACGCATTTCTTCCAATAGAACACGCCAAAAATCAAGAAAGCAAGAGAGAGTATCAAGACTGTTATGCCGAGAATGAGAGGATATGTTTTTGGTTTGTTTTCTTTTGGGACTGGAAAGGTCTTCACTTGAACTGAAGATGGACAGAAGAAAATAATGAGAGAAAGATTGATCATTATTCATACATAAATATAGCTGAAAACAGGATTTAAAGACTTGGCATTTCTTTTTCTTACCGCCACATTCAGATTCAGAACCTGAGAAAATAAAAACAAAGAAGTAAATCAAGATGAAAGTTCATGAGAGAAACTTGATTCTACTTTTAACTGTATAACATCTTCTTACTGGGACAAACTGAGATTGCAGAGATGAGAGAGCCATAGTTCCCTCTCTTAGGAATGATCGTCGTGCCTTTCCCTGCCCAGTAAAGCCGTATCTCTAAAGTGTTATCAGTCACGGTCGTGTTCACTTCTTTTATAACTTCCTTGTGAGTTCCATTAGCCTCTACTCCAATGTTGAAATCCTCCCAAACCAACTTCCCCTGAACATATAAGAAAGTATAGACTTCAAGAATTGGATAAAGACGCTGAAAACGGGTTCTTGAGGAATCCGCAGAAAAAAGCTATATGTACCTGAACGTAGATGTTAAAAACCCTTCTCGCTAGTCTACCGTATGGTTCATCATCTGAGAACTGAATCTCTGCAAAATGTAGTTTCACATTGTAGCTTCCATTTTCAAAACAAAAGGTGAAGTAAGCCAGGCTCAGGGGAGAACGGCGAGATGTCTGGTAAAGCTGGGGATGTTTTGCTGATACTGGAGATTCTGATGAAACTGAGTATGTATCTTCTGTTATTGCATCATCCATAAAGTCACCAGTGTTGCTTAATCCCCAATTTTTCCCATGATAGTTCGTAGCTGAACCGGTTAGTCCATAGTTATCTCCTTCATATAGAAACCTTCCTCGAGAGGTTTCGATAGTTACATCAGGTCCCCCACAGTTTATATGCAGCGACCTACTATCTGCAGAAAGTGAATTTCTTTCAAGATCATATACTCACTCAAAAAACTTGACAATGGAAGCAAAACAATAGACAGCCAAAAGTACTTACAATTTTGACAGTGGTTTATGGCGGAACATGGAAGAAGTCTAGTTCTGTATCAAGACAAATGAGTTAATAACAGTATGCACAGTGACCTGTTATTAATAAGATTGGTCAAAAATGTTCTTACAGGCTGTCTCTTGAACGCGAGCTCTCATATGTGTTCACATTCCTGCATCAAAACATTATATTCTTTAAGATTTCAGAAAGTAAAAAAAAAAAACAGTACTTAAAATAGCAATAGAAGAACATACTTCCTCTCTCTGCAGCTTGGGGACCATGTGAAGTTATTATAAGAAAGGTCACTGTCCATTGCAAAAGCCAAAAGAGATATTAGCGTATAATACGGTTGAGATATTTTTGACGTAGCAAGTGATATTCGCCATACATATTGGTGCTTGCAGTAAGGAAAGGTCCTGATTCAATTTTTCCTGACAACATATTTCCAGCCAAATATCTGAAAACAAAAAAGGTGAGTTCAAAAAATTACTTCATAACCTAAAATGCTCAAATCATTTAACGCTATACAACATACGTATATTTTGGCGCGGATGCATCTGCTGGTATTTCTCCAGTCAGTCTATTAAAGGAAAGATCTCTGCCCGGAAAGGAAAAGAAAAAAAAGGATGATAAGTCAAAAGATTGTATGGTGTTTGGAAGTATGCAGAGTAAAATAACGTATATATACGTGAAACTTACAGAGTCATGAGATTGGGAAGATCCCAGATAGTGGTTGGGATTGGTCCTGTTAAGTTCAAGTTTCTGAGAACCCTACAAAAATTTAAAAAATCAGATCTTGAGTCACATGTTTAAACAACATATATAGGATCTTGTTTTGACCAGAGACAATATGTAAGACACATTGCATACAAAAATTTCAGGTTCTTGCTAGTTATATGAGGAAATTGTCCCAATCCAGCAGTTGTGTCACTGATCCTCCTGTATAGAAAGAAATTATTGGATACAGTTAAGACTCAGGAAGAGCACATGCTTCTGTATCTTCTTCCTTGGATGCATTCAGAGAGGATTACTTACAGGTCGATCAAATTCTCTAGACGAAAAATGGAGTCTGGAATAGGTTCGGTTAGGCCACTCGCGTAGAGTTCTCTGATTAAAGATAGGCAAAAGTCAAAAAACATTGAAAGTGATTGCAATGCCTCAAGCTACTAAAAATTGTTATGCATAATATCTTGGCTTACATTCTTTGAAGTTTTGATAAGTTCCCGAGAAACTCTGGGATGGATCCGTTAAGGCGATTATCGCTGAAACGGCTGCAAACAACAGAATGAAAAAGTTTCATACTAATAATTATTATATTGAAATAATTTAGAAACCGGTCATCTTGTAATGAAAAGTAAACTGATATTTACATATTTTCGAGATTTTTTAGTCTTGCTAATGTCTTGGGTATGCCTCCAACTAATTGGTTAGAAGAGAGTGATCTGGAAGATTCAGCAAAGCCAAAAAAAAAAAAAATTAACTTTATCATGTTTGAGAGAATCACCGTAATATATAATCTTGAATAAGTGATTTAAAGTGTGATTAACAGATTCTTGCTTACAATCCTTCTAAGTTAACCAGGTTCCCGAGTTCCTTAGGGATAGTTCCAGAGAATTGATTGGCTTCAAGAACTCTGAAATACATTCAAACGGAAAAAAAAAACTTAGTTTCCAATTTTCCAAAATGATATAACTTTATATGTAATCACATATGATGAACAAAGAAAACGGTAAAAAAACATACAATTGGGTGAGGTTAATAAACTTTCCCAGTCCCTTGGGAATGTCTCCTGATAAGCGATTCGCGCAAACAGAGCTACAAAGATACATTTCAGGTAAATTCAGAAGCTTACTTCGTTAACAAGAAACTTGAGATGAAAGACTTACATAGATGTGAGGTAAGGCAGTGAGGCCCATTCCATGGGAATTGAGCCACTAAGGTAATTACGGCACAAGTCACTGTACAAACAAGCAAATTAGAAGTTCCGGTGTTAATAATGTTTTCGTCTTTCGTGAACTAGAACATTGAAAACAGAGGAAACCGAACACAAAGAACCCTCCTCACATCAATTCAAGATACCGAAGCTTAGAAAATTCTGGTGGAAGTCTACCCGGAAGACTGAATGTTTTAAGGATACTGCACATGAAGCAACGTTAGTTATATGGATCCCAAAACAAGATATTTTCCCGGGAAACAAACGTCTATAGTTTCTTACAAGTGTGTGATATGACAAGTGTTGTTGTTGTTGAAACGACAGTCACATCTGATTGTGCTGTTCTGTCCTTCCTTAAGAACATCCTGAGTTATCACCAGAGTCTTTGTGAGACATGGATCTTCACTTAGGTTCAAGTGTTTGACACCGAGTGTCGATGCGATATCCTTAAGCATTTTCACTGGCAAAGACAAACAAATCAGGAACAAAATTAACTTTTGTAGTTCAAGTTCAAAAAGATAAGCCACGTTTTTGTTTGGTGACATATATGATACATATAAATGCATTAGAAGTAAAAAAAAAAACATTAAACCTTCATCTGGGTGCAGAGAAGGTGAAGCAGAGACTGTACAGACCACCAAGTAGATAAGAGTAAGAACAGAGAGAAAATAGCTAAAACGGCTTTGCGACATGATCATGAGCTCGTAAGCTGAAGACATGGAAGGTTCTGTTCAACTGATTCCTATATGACTGGAAAGCACTACATATATAGTACTAATATCTAAAGAAAATGACTAACCGTTCTTTAATACTAATATTTATTTAAAAATGTTAGATATGTATGTATGCATCTATGTATATAGAAAATTGTGGAAAATGTGAAGTGTCTTGTGAAATGCAGTTTGACTAAGCTGAGATTAAGAGTCTACACATGGAGTCTGTTTGCTTGTTAAAGCCGGAGAGATGTATCACTTTTGTTAATTTACAATCTAGCCTCTCTGATTTTATTTATTTACAGTGTATGAAGGAGAACTTTTACAATTAAGATTATTCACCCTATTTGTTTGCATTTTAGTACTCTACTTTTAGAAACACTAGAAGAACATGCCAAACACTAGTAAGATTTCATGATTCTTAAAGCATTATCTTCACCACTTTCAGCAAAACCTTGCACAAATTTTTTTTTTTAAATTTAGTTCTTGAGTCTTTGGAGGTCGTCGCTTCTTTTGTCAAGAAATGAAAATTGAGGGGGTTGATCAGTTGTGCATCATTAATTTTGATTGAATTTTACATGAAACCGAACACTTGAACTAGTTGGTAATTTTGTACAATTATTAATCAAGCTTCTTGATAGTTGACTTGTAACTTTCCCTTCGATCCAAGAACTAGTTGGGATAAAAATAACTATACTTCATTTTAATTTTATTGGTTATCTCACAAAGTATTGTATAATTTTATGCAATAGGGTACTAAAGTACTATACGGACTTTAGTCAATTTGGTCGTTTTCTTGGTAAGTCAACTCATCCTAGGTAGAGTATTCTAGACAACAGTTCCACAAGAGGAAGCTAATGCTTGAAGATTAATAAATTTTCATTGTTTGTGTACAGATCATTTCACAAATCCAGCCTATCAAAAAGTATTGTGGTTTTAATAATAGTAAACTGGACGTTCTAAGATTAAAGATCTCACTGCTTATCTTTTATTTTTATGAAGAAAAAAAAATACAACTTGGTAGGAGTCACTGATTTTATTATCTTTTTCAGTTTTGGTTCTCCACAACACCCAATCCCTAACTAATTAAGCTTTAACATACATACAACAAAAAAATTACATTTAATGGACTAATCGTGTAATAAACTTCCATAACATTTTACAAGATTAACACTCAGATAATTTTACTAAAAATAGAGAGAAGAAAGCAAGTGGAAACCTCTTCAAGGCCTTGACTCATCTTGCTTGCTTTCTTGTCCAACCACTTCTTGTCCAACCACTTGAGTAGAGGAAGAAGAAGTAGAAGGATAACTGTCAACAGAACACTGCGTCTTGCTGTTCTCAATGCCTTTCCTTACATCTTTAAACGCCTTAAACCGTATATCCCCTGATTTCTTGCTTGCTCCCGGGTTTGATTCCGGCACTGGATAGAGACCTTCGAGCATAGCAACGACCTCTGACATTATAGGACGATCTGTAGGAGAAGCGTTCGTGCACACGAGAGCTACTTTAATAACTGCCTCTGCTTCTTTCTTGTTCACTTCAGGTCTCAATCTCTCATCAACCACTTGCAACAAGTGCCCTGATTCTTCACACTCAGTAGCCTGCAGATATACATCAAGAAAAGGACTTATCAAGAAAACAGCTTCATAGGCAAATGAACTTGGGATCAGATCGTAAAGTTACCCATTCCAAGAGGCAAACAGAATCTCCTGCCGCCATGAAACTACTGTTGTTTATGCCAGCGACGATCTCTAGAACCAAAACACCGAAGCTGTAGACATCTGCTTTGAAAGATAAGTAACCCCACAGTGCGTATTCTGGTGCCATGTATCCTCTGCAGAGAGATTCACATGTTTCTTATGGTTAACAAACAAACCGTAGTTGTAAAGACGGGGAAAAAAAAAAAGAGCGGGCTCAAGGCCTTACATAGTCCCAGCGACTTTGGTGCTGACGTGTGTATTCTCCTCTTCATCGAGCCTAGCCAATCCGAAATCAGATATCTTCGGAGTTAGATCCTTGTCCAATAAGATATTAGTGGCCTTGATGTCTCTGTGAACAAACTTCAACGGTGATTCCTCATGAAGAAACGCGAGACCTTTTGCAATCCCACAGCAAACCTTAAACCTCGTAGGCCAGTCCATAGGAATCTGTTTATGCTTTGGACCTAAAACATTGCAAAAACAAACACGTTTTCTTTAGAGCTGAAGCATTTTTCCATTGGCCCTCCATAGGTGGAAAGAAAAAAACACCACTCACTGAACAAGGCTTGCGCTAAACTGTTGTTTTCCATGTACTCATACACCAGCAATAGCTGAGCCCGCTCGACGCAGAAGCCATGAAGCTTGACGAGATTTGGATGTTGAAGACAAGAGATTGCTCCTATCTCATTTAAAAATTCTCGGTTCCCTTGTCTAGACTTAGACGAGAGCTGCTTAACTGCTACGGCTCTTCCATCTGCTAAGACACCCTGCAAATGAATTGAGATATTATACCAGCATGCACCGCGTTACAACTTTACGTTCTTGATATAACAAGAACCATGTCTTTACGTGGTCTTTACCTTAAACACAGCACCGAAACCACCTTCTCCGATCTTGTTAGTTGGATTGAAGTCATCGGTCGCAAATTTGATTTGCCTTAACGTAAAAGTTCCAGATGGCAACTCTTCTTCATAAGGATCTGTGGGAAAGAAACTTTGAATCAATAAACAAAGAAACACTTTCTTCATTTTCTTACTTGCTTAGATTCACAACGTTTCCCTATTCTAAATGAACATACTTCTTGGAATCAGAGTATATATTATCAACTCCATATGAAAAGAACAAGAGAACAATAAGGCATGATCACCTTTTCGTCGCTCCCAACACCGTGGAAGGCAGCCACAAAACCAAAGTAGTCCCAGTATAGCGAGAATAAGGCATGGGGCTCCAAGTCCAATTGCAATATATCCTCCGAGGCTCATTCCATTTTCCGGGGAAGCGCAAGGCTTAGAATCTGTTACATTGAAGGTATTACTATTAAGAGAAACTACTGTGGTGATCATTACCGGTTTCTGCTAAAATAAGAAAGCTACCTGAAAGTATGGAAAGAGCTGATATGGTAGGACCATAAACCCCTCTTTCAGGGATCCTGGTGGTTCCTTTACCGGCCCAAGCCAACCGGATGGCTAAAAAGTGGTTAGTCACTTCGACAGGAAATGATTTGGTTATAGGTATTTGAGCTCCCTTTGCTTCTTCCATGATGTTGAAGTCCTTTAACACTAATTTCTCCTGAAGAAGACAAGGCGTAAGAAGACAGAACTTATTGCATTTAGTTCACCAGCTGAGGGCAGAAGCTAACCTGAATGTAAATGTTGAACAAACGCCTTCCAAGCCTGGTATAGGTCTCATCGTTGGTGAACCTCGTCTCAGCAAAGTCTAGGTTCACAGTGAATTTTCCATTTTCCAAGCAGGCATGGAAGTAAGTGAGAGAGACTGGAGCTATCCGTGCTGTTTTGTATAGATCAGAGAGGTTAGTTTTCGGGTCAAACGTGGTGAATCTTGTGTTTTGGAAGTTGTTGTCGTCCATGAAGTCCCCTGTACTGCTGAAACCCCAATAAGCCTTAGGCTTTAAATAATACTTAGCAGCACCACCTTCAGCCTCTACATCTCCTACATATATGGTTTTGTGTTTTTTTTCTTTCAATGTTACATCGCTTCCACCACAGTTCACATGGAGGCAGCTCGAATCTTCCAGATAAAAAAAAATTGCATAAATGAGAGAGAATAAACGAGTGAACTTTTTTCTACATCAACAATGATAACAAGACAGGAAATAACAATATCGACGTGGGACTAGAGTGGAAGGCAATTTTAGCAAGTGATTACAGACGAGACACTGTTACTAATCCCTATGTGATTGTGTGTTAAGTAGGGAAGTGTACTTACATCCAGGACATTTGAAATCTTTGATGCACGGCAGAAATTTGCTCCTACAACAACATCATTTAGGAATTGCTTTTCTTGAAAAGTACAAAAGCATTTCAAGGGCATCTAGATGCTAAAGATGATCAAAAGAAAGGACCTTACGATTTTTTTGTAGAAGTGCTCTGAAACAAGTTTAGATTCAGATTCCTAAAACAAATAAATTTAGATGAATTATCAGTTAAAACTCCAATTATATCAACCAAAGAAAAACATCAAAGAAGAAAACATGACAATATCCTCACATGTTTGGCCGACAAGCACGACTTTCAGGACTCTGCCAGTTGAGGTTATTATACGAAAGATCTCTGCAGCAACAAGCGAATAAGCATCAAAATGTAGATGTAATGCGACACAAAACTTGGATTCATAATTCTTTCAGAGAAAAGCAATTTGCAAACTCCAGAAATATACATACACAGTGATTCCATCCCTGAGTAAATCCTCTGGAGCATCTCCCTCGAGCTTATTTCCAGCCAAAATTCTGCAAATCAAAGGCAACTAATAATTCTAAGTCAAGTTAAGATAGAAACATTAAACATATGCGACAGAAGAATCTTTTCACTCACGCAAACCGTAGATTCTCTGCCTGCGCAAACGGCGGAATTGTCCCAACCAACTTGTTGAAACTCAAATCCCTATCCACAAACCGTAGTAAGAACTAATCAGTCCTGTCACTGTTCTATGTACAAAACCTATTCTTCATTTGCTTTTAAGTCACTGAGACCTGATAAAAAGAAAATGTTAGACGACATGCTTACAGTGTCTCCAGATTCTTCAAAGATGAAAGATAGGGAGGTATTTTTCCAGCAAGATTACAGTTCTTCAATATCCTGCAATGTAAAAATAAACAAAAATTATATAAAATAAGAGATGGATAGAACAGCTTCAAGAATGCATATAACAGATTTAACTTACAGCTTATTAAACTCTGTCGAATTCTTTAACAAAGGGAATGGTTGGACTGGTCCACCTATATCACTGATCCTCCTGATAATAATTAGGTCATTGTAATAGAAGCGTCAAACTCAGTTTTTATGGAGAAAAAAAAAGAATGGCGTCATAAGAGTTGTGTCTACTCACAGATTTTTAAGATTGTACAACACTGAGATGACTGATGGGATTGGACCAGTGAGACCAGATGCCATCATTTCGCTACAAATAAAGAATAACATCCTTGAGTGTTGCAAACAAGAAACAAAGAGAAGAGTTTAAGAAGAAGGATCTTACAGTCTCTTGAGTTCCTTCCAGTTTCGTATGTAACTAGGTATCTTTCCACTGAGTTGGAGATCGTTAATCCTGCTGCATTGTGCCAAAAAAAGCAGCAGATGAACAAAGGAGACCAACATAATAAGTAGTTAAGTTAAGAGAAAAAAACAGAACAAAAGCTTACAAATCTGTCATGTTCTGTAGCTTAGATAATGAAACTGGCAAATTTCCCGTCAATTTGTTGGAGGAAAGCAACCTGTAAAAGATGGAAACCCCAAGAAAGATCTCATCTTTCAGAAAAAAACCCATGCGCTAAAACATTGTCACAATAAAAGAAACAAAGAAACTGAAAGGGAATCAGAAACTCTCACAGTTTTTCCAAGTGTTCTAAGTTCCCAAGCTCCTCAGGAATGGTTCCAGAAAACTCATTTGACTCGAGATCCCTAAACAAGAACAGTAAAAAATGATATAACAGCACTACTACAGAGGAAGCTAAAAAATTTTCCCAGAAGAGAAGTGCACCAAAGTATTCAATTGTTCAGCTAAGTTTCAAGAGTTAAAGGAATAATATTTCCATATAAATAAACACCAAACAAAAGAAGATTGACCGATGCTCGAAACTTACAAGGAAGTAAGTGAAACCATGTCTCCCACCTCTTTCGGAATTTCCCCTGACAACCGGTTCACAAGAAGAGAGCTGCGGAGACATTCTGTTACTGTTACAAGAGCATTTAGACACTAAAGCTAAAACATTAAGCGAGATTATTCTTACATAGTTGTTAAATTTGTCGTAGTCCATTCAAGTGGTATAGTCCCATTGAGGTAGTTGTAGGCGAAGTCTCTAAGATATAGCAAGAAACAGTGGTCAAAAATTGCAGCTTACTCAGAATTGGTAAAGCAAGGTTGAGGTATTTATATGAGAGCCACTTACATCTCCCGGAGGTAGGGAAGCTTGGTAATTTCAGGAGGAAGAGTTCCTGGAAGATTATGATCCTTCAATGCACTAAAGAACAAGTCAAAGAGCAATCGATAAATGATAACGATTGGGGATAAAAATTATCATAAAGTTTTCATGTATTTACAGTTTCAAGGTAAACCATTCTCCTTCTTCTTTGCTATTTAGTGAAATCAAGACATGTTCACCACCATTTTTAGACACTATGCATATGTACAGAAGAACGCTATAGACCTAGAGACAGCAATTGCCCTTTTCTACATCGCAAATATCACAGACCAAACACGAATGTAACCATAATGCTTTCGAGGTCTTACAAGTGGAAAGATAATCAACGACATAGACCCAAACAAAGAAAGTTATGAAGAGTATTCTTACATTTTCACAACATGACAATCAGTCTCGTCCGTGGGACTGCATTTACATTCTATCTCTTGCGTAGCTGTCGAGGGAGGACTTTCTGTAATCCCCACCTTCTCGACCTTACAAGCTTCAGCATCAAATTGCCAGTACTTAGAGCCCAATGTGTTTGCGATTTGCTGCAGAGCATCGACTAAGGACAAGCACAGAAGCAGAGCAGCATAACACAAATCAGCGCAGTTACTTGAGCAAAAACAAATATTATCTACTCTTGGCCCTAACAATGAGTCAAACAATCATGAAACTTAACATGAATCGAACAATTTGTCCATATATATGTTTGCTTCAACTTGAATCAAATGATATTTGAAGAAACTGCCTTTCTACTTAAAGAGTGCTAATACTGAGATATGATAAGTCTTTTTCCTGAAGGAAACTCAACGGTCAAAGGTAATCACAAGATGTTTAGTAAACGCAAATTAACCTAATCCCAATCAGCGCCTGTAGATTTTGCATTAAAGCCAACGTCACCAGAAACTTTGCGATGGTAACCAATCAGAAAATCCCATTTCCAACGAATCGCAGCAAAATAATGGAAATCCAGAAATTTTATCATATGAAACTAATACAAAAAAAAAAGACTGTAAATTTTATCATATGAATCCAAAAAGGGGAAGAGAAAGGATGAAATAAATAGAAATTTCATTCGAAACAAGGAAAGAAAGGAAAAAAAAAAAAAAAAAACAGAAAGGAACAAACTTTAAAACCAACCTTCATCCTGCGGTAACTTGACAGCATTTATACCGCAAAATTTGAAGCAAATGATTGCAAAAACAGAAAATGCAAAGATATTAATATCCTTCTGCTTCTTCTTCTTCTTCTTCTCGGCAAACATTTGATACAGAAGAGGTGCAACACAAAATCTCTAGAGGAACAAAGAGAAAAGCAGACGAGAGACGACGTAAATCAGAGTCTCATCGAAAACGATAAAATCGTGTGGAAGATCTGAATTTTCTGGGTTGGTTTGGCAGTGTGATGATGATTAGTGGTTTTCTTTTCTTTTTTTGTTTGGTCGTATTACGACAAATCTACATACGAACACTGTTCTTTTCCTCCCTTGTTTTTTTTTTCTCTCTTCTTTAAACTCCAAGTCAATTTCTTTTTTCTTACAACCGTATATTGTTATAAGTCAAATTTGAAATTACAGAGACGAATCAAAACCAAAAAGAATGGTACAATCCCACAAAGCGAAAAAGCAGTGACCCGACAAAAGTTGAACAAAGTCATCCACTAGAGGTCAAAAATAGTATTTATATCTGTTTCCAGAATTTAATTTATTTATTTTTTCCATAAATGTGAATGGTGTGTGTTATTGAAGAGCTGACCACTATAGTCGCGCAAAAAAAAAAGGGTTCCAAAATAGTAAAAACACAATTACTTTTTATTTTTATCAGAAGTAGACCAATTATTCCATTACGTGTTATGGCAGAGTGAGTACTGGAGTTCGTTTAAAGCAAAGTAGATTCTCTTAGATTAATAAGAAGACAAAATGAGTTGGGAAAATGACAAATAAAATAAATTGACATGTGACAAAATTAGGGGTAAGCTTAACTAATTAGGAGGTACTTGTCTTAGACATCTTGTATCCACACCCACATGAATTAAGGGTAAGCATAATTAGGTTTACATGTCGTAGACCTCTCCTCCACTCTTTCTTTTGTATATGCTTTGAACTTGATGGCCTTAACAAGTAACATAATTAAAGACCATATGTTCGTTTGGTGGTCGTCGACCATAACGATAAAGTATAGTTTGTTTGTTATTATGGCGATTGATTCAGTGTTTAGCATTTCTTCAAGAATAAGCCAAAATTGAATTAAATTTAGGATTCTTCTGGAAAGAAGAAGATCAAGTGCTTTTTTTAACACTAAACTAAAGCTGTGAGATGGCAAACTTGTTCATCAGTTCTCATTTTCATTATACATAAAAGAGTTTAGATGAAGATATATAGTTTATGTATGAATCAACGGTTTTCCATGATGGAAATTAAATTAGGCATGCCATTTCAGTTCATCTAGATCATTTAGTTTGCTTTATTCGGTTAGAGATAAACAAATATCACATAGTTTACTAAAATAAACCGAATTAAATTTTGGTTTGAGTATGAGGAAATTCCAAATTCAAAATATTTTATTTGATCAAACAGAAGTTTCTTGATTGTTTTTAGGATTAAATTTAACACTTTTGGATAATTTTGATTATATTCAGTTTGTTTGGTTTTTAGATTTGATACATCGTGTATGTTTCTGCTACAATTTAGTGTATATTGGTTTATATTTTTTTTCCTTCAAACCAAAAAAACTTATCTTTTTTTCTTCGACTAAAGATTTTATTAATCTTGATGTTTGTCACTTTGTCTACATATACATTCTCTTAGGAATGGAGGACAAGTATTATAAATTTGCGGTGGAATAGTAAGTATCTTTTTGGCTAACACATCTGCTGCCTTGTTACTATTTCTACAATAAAAGGTGAAGAAGATGCTACTAAACATTGTTTGCTACTGTCTGATTGTTGTAAGATAATGATGCAGTCTGAGATTTACAGTCTTCGTAGTAAGAAGTTGATGGACGTACTGATTGTCCCCTTCAAAAATGATATTACGATACCCCAGAGCCAAAAAAAAAAAAAAAAAAACCAAAAAAACTTATCTAAACAGAACAAAACCGAATAAATTTTATTATCTTATTGAATTTTATCATGTTTACTTATTTATTTTATGAGAAAAGAATTATTAATTTATGATATTTATTAATTTATAGTTATTATATGGGAGATTCTCCTTGATAGCACACTTTCTGGTTTTCATTCCCAGAATACCACTCACACTGATATTTTCCACAACTAACATTCATTAAACAAACAAAAGACTATTCTAACCCTGCCCTAAAACACAAAAAAAAAAGTGTATTCTCTCTCCTTCTCTCATCCCCCGTCGTCTTCTTTTCTTCTCCGATGAAGCTTCGATAGCTGGAAACCGGCCAGAGTAGCTTCACCCTCAGGCAATTCTCTTATTCCCTCTTCTCACGTGTTCGTTGTCTGCATCTCTTCCTATGTAATCTTATGTGCTCATTGGAATAGCCGTTTCCGCCGCCGTCATTCCTGGTAATTGAGAGAAGATGAAACTCAAATTAGAGTTTTAGGTTTTTGATTTGCGATCTTGTGATTTTGTAAGCATCCAAAGACAAACATCCTAAAGAGTAGATAACTTCTTAGTTCTAAGTATTAGAAATTTCAGGATTTGAGATTCTTTAGAATTTGAGATTCCTTCCTCCGATAGTATTATCCGTTTCTTATTAGGGATCCGTTCACTCTTTTCTGTTTTTTTTTTTCATGCTCATTCCAGCCATTTTCTTGTTAAACCAATAGGTTTCATACAACTTACGCTCTTTGAATTTCCCCATAGCATGATCTGTTAGTTCAATAATGAAATGTTAATCTGTACCAATTTTTTTTTCTGTCTCGTCTACTAGCATCAATGGAGGAATAAATTGGTTTGTGAACAAAATCAAAGGCCACTTTTGTTTTGGTTATACTCATTTCTTATTGTTATATTTGACATTCAAGGAGCCACATCGTTCCTTTCAAATCCAAATTCCAACAATTGTAACCTTTGTTATTAGGGATAAATGCAGAAGCCATTGCCCGAGTTACTGAGTTTGATTTGCCTATGTTCTGTATTTTGATTGTATACATCGTGTCCTTTATAATTTTGATGGAGAAATCATGTTTATAATGAAATTTGAAAGGTTTATTTTGCTTCCTTTTTCAAGTTTATCGTGATGGCTTCTTTTGCAGGAGATAGTAATGCCAAATATTTGTTAAAAAATAATTTCAAGAAGAAGTGGAGAAGAAAGAAGACAAAGAAGTTCAAGAAATTGGCATTGTGGATACACTAGATGATGATTTGCAGATTTTCAAGTCTCGGGTTGATTTCTAAGCATCACTTAATTATAGATTAATGTGAATGATTAAATTTTGGATTGTGTTTACTATGGACAGAGCTCACAAAGAAGCCATTCTCAAGGTCTATTGTTGGTGCTACCTTGGAAGTGATTCAGAAGAAGAGGGCTGAGAAGCCAGAAGTTCGTGATGCAGAGTTGCTCTTCGTGATATCAAGGAAAGAATCAAGAAGACCAAAGATGAGAAGAAAGCAAAGAAGGCTGAATGTGCTTCAAAGCAACAGAAGGTTCAGGCAAAGGTCCCCAAGGCTGCTGCCAAGGGAGGTCCTAGGTTGGGAAGTGGTGGTGGCAAACGCTGAAGAGCCCATAACTATCCCTTTTCACTTTGTGTTTTCTGCTAGTGGGCTAATTTTTTGTTAGTTAATGTTGATTTATGAATATTCTGCAGAACGTAAACTTTTTGTTATTGTCGTTCGTCTCTTACTTTCTGCAACTTTTATAATCTCAGACTTGAGAATTCAAAAAATCCGGCATATCAATCTCTTTTTAAAACAACATAAAGCTTTCTAAAATTTAGGAAAGTCTTCCTAAAATTTTTAAAAAAGCTTCATAAAATTGATATTTGAACAACTAGTCTTCATGTGAGAATGTCCCTATATCTACTAGGTCTAACTAGTTAAAATTAAAAAAAAAATCAGCATAACAATCATTTTTTAAACAACAAAAAACCTTTTAGAATTTTAGGTAATCATTTCCTAAACATTTACAAAACCTTCCTAAATTTGTATTTGATGGTTATGTATCGTGAAAGGTGGCTCATTTGATGAATTTTTTTGAATTGATATCATTAGCTTATCTTTTGTTTGGATTAGTTTGGTTTATGCGGTTTGTTCAGTTCTGAAAGGATATAATTCAGTTGCAGTTTTTAAAATTTCAAGAATATTTTGGAAGGTCTTCATAATTTGTATGAATATTTCCTAAAAATTCAAGAAAGTTAAAAAATACCAAAACTGTCATTTCTAGTTATAAAAAAAAAATCATACAAATTTTAGTATGATCTTTCTAAAAGTTTATAGTGTCTTTTTTAATATTTAAAAAAGTCTTTTTAAAATAATATATTTTTAAAAAATATTTCAGAAAAGCCTTCTTAAACGTTTAGAAAAGCTTCCTAAATTTATTTTTGATCAACTATTAACATACAATTTAGGATGGTCTTCCTAAATTTGTATAAATCTTTCCTAAAAATTCAAGAAAACTACATAAACTCCAAAACTTACATTTATATATATCTAAAAATACTCATACAAACATTAGTAATATCTTCCTAAATGTTTTCCTCAATCTCTAAGAATGTATTTTAAAACAATAGAAAAGCTTTTTAAAATTTCAGAAAAGTCTTCCTAAAAGTTTAGAATTTTTTTCTACATTTACTTTTTACCAACTAGTAATTAACATACAATTAAGGATAATCTTCCTAAATTTGTATGAATCTTTCCTAAAAAATCAAGAAAGCTTCATAAATTCCAAAACTAACGTTTCTGATATCTAAAAATACTCAGACAAATTTAGTAAGATATTCTTAAAAGTTTATAATGTATTTCTCATTCTCTAATAATATCTTTTAAAACAATTTTAGGAAACAGCCTTAGATAACAACTATAGATATATATAATAAAACAGCCTTAGACGTTTTAGGAACAATAATAAGAGTTTAGGAAGTCCTTCCTGAATGGTTACATTTTGAAGATTTAATACAGATTTGATACATATTATCTAGAAAATAGCTCAGATAAAGTAAAAACCAACACCAACTCCAATGTAAAAAGTGAATACTCTATTTTGAATGAATGAATATAAATTCAGGAAAGACTTTCTAAAACATATGAAAAGCTTCCTAAAACATAAATTAAAATAAAGTCTCATTCACCTAGAGCAACAAATAATAATAATGCAATCCACAAGACAATGAGATTTGTAACAAGCAAATTAATTGATATCAAGTCAGAGTATAAAAACGATAAAAAAAGCTTCAAGAGTTATATTGAATTACATGGTAAAGTTTAAAATGTCTATCTCAATCTTAAGAATGTCTTCCTAAATTTAATTTAGGAAGGACTTCCTGAATATCTAAATATAACATATAATTTAGGACGGTCTTCCTGAATTTGTAAAAACTTTCCTAAAAATACAAAAGAAACTTCATAAATTCCATAAAATCTTAAATGAGTGCACATACTCATCCGAAAGAAAAACAAGCTTCCCTTTCTATTGCATTTTACGAACCCAAACATGTCAAACAAATTTTAGATAACATTCAGCTAAAGAGATGAACTTTCTGTCTCACACATAAATTTTTAAAAAGTGTGTTCTTTCCAAGCAACAGCTCCAGCAAATGCATCCTGCAATAACTATAACATCAGTTTAAGCTCAGACTCGGTCGAGGCTCAAACCAAATTCACTCTGAAACATCTAATTACCTATCTCTGAATCTGACGTGATGTTCTTCAGACACTTGTGCAATCAGCTTCGTCTTGAGACCATCACCTAATTTCTCTGTCACAACCCATTCTTGTACTCTTCAACGATAAACAAAGTCAGGATATTAAAATTATAGAGAAATATTCGAAGAACAATAACACAGCAAGCACCACTACACGAGGACGTAGCAGCTTGGGCTCTTAGGAAGAATTGAGTTGGAACGCAGCAACTTTAAGAGAGAGCCAACAGTGTCAAGTATTACTCCATGCCCAGGACTGGAATTGGTTAACAAGAGAAAGCGTTAATGCGAAACTGGCTAGAGGGGAAGTAGGGAGAGACCCAATCTCTGGCTAGTCAAACAACTTACACAAACTCTGGCTCTGCAAAGAAGGGCAAAATATGAGCAATCACAGGGAAAACAGCAGCAGGGTTCCCGTGATAGAAAACTCCTGGAAGATTCCTTGCTGTGTGACCAACAAGCCATCAATTACCGTCGTCTTGATAGGAATCCTAGGAAGCTACGTGAACAAGTTAGAGAACATAGCATCTATTAGATAAGCTCATCATCCAATAGAGACTAATCACATGTCCATTATTTACTTTCGGCTAATAAACATCCCTATAAAATTGATCTAAACCCACAAACAGAAATAGACGCAATAAAAGCTTGAATATTCAGACAGAACTGCACACATAGCGTTAACAAACTGTGAGTTACGAACAAAGAAGATATTAAACTCACTTGATTATCCTGCGGCTTCTTCTTGTAAAAGCGAGAAGACGAGGTTCCAACACGAAATAACTCATGTGAATGTAAGATCTCAGCTCCTACAAGCGTTCCTGAGGATTGAGCCTTCACGTGACCAAAGACGGTGAAGGGTCATTCATTGAGTAACTAACCGGAACCGGTACAACTACACCGGTTAACGAGACTCGAGCATCTTCACGTCCTCGTGCCGCTTGAGGCGTTGATGTCGTGCAGAGTTGTACGGCCATCGATGTCGCTATAACGACATATATATTTCTGACACATCACATGACAACGATTCGTTTAACAATCAGAACTAAGAAATAAAATTGTATTATTTGAAACCTATAGCTAATATCATCATCAAATCATACTTCGTATATGAGGGACTCATTGCTTTGGAGAATCATAAGACGTTGTCAAAGCTAGCTACTTGGATCATCTTTGAATTTGGATTGCTTAAGTATTTTGTTCGATGTCACCACCACAGAAAGAAAGCGTCATATTTGACACCAATCCATGCCAATTGATTAGGGAAAGAGAGAGAGATCGAGAGAAGCGTACGAGTAGGTTCCGACGGAGCGAGGAGGAGAATAGTGCTGATCCAATTCTCAGAGACCTTGTGGTGGATCTTCTCCGGCAGATCTTTCCAGAGACCAGTCGTCCGTCGCCGATTTCAAGCCGTAATTGATTCCAAACTTTCGATGTCGACCACGCCATTTTTAATTCTGTTCTAATTTAGATTAGGGTATAATGGTCATTAATTTATTAATGAATGTTAAGTTGGGAAGTTTACATCCCATGTGCTAGTATGAGAAGAAAAACTTGAATCTATGGTATGTCAGACCATTTCTCTTATTATATTGTATCAATTTCTAAACTTCTTCATGTTTGGTTTAAAAATTATCTCCGGTTATCAGATCAACAGGTTCTCAGATAAACCAAACCGGTTATCGGCTGCAAGAGTACTTTGACGTATATGAGGATCCCGCCGATTAAAAGAAAAAAAAAAGAAAGAGATATATAGGTCGGTCGGTCACGCCATTTGTCAGCTATCATGCTTCTCGTCACCGATGCTTTTGAAGAGAAAGAAACCCTCAAACTTCTTCAATCTCTTCTTCTATGATCAATGGACTCCTCCTCGAACCCTATCATCCCCAACGACGATTTCGACAGATTCCTCGACGCGCCTGACGAATTTTATTACGACTGCTTGCCGCTGATCCGCCGCGGTTCCCACCGTCAACGTTCGTCTCCCTCCGGTAATCCCTCCGCCGCGAGCCTCCGGCGGCGAAAGTCGGCACTTCGCCGGATTTTGGTTATACCCGACGTAGATTCGGAGCCGTCTTCTTCCTCCTCCAATGGATTCGAAGTCGGCGCGAAACCGAGTCGTGTGGAAAAGAGCGACGAGCTCAAGGGAGATTCGGAAACGAGCGACGTAATTGAATCGACGGAGGACCTAATGGACCTATCTCCGGAAAAAGATGACGACTTGGTTGTAATTACGGATGTGGATGTAACCGATTCGGTTCTGGACCGGGTTGACCCGTTTCGGGAAGGGGATAGCTCGAGCGGAGAGAAACCCGAAGAATCCACGGTGACCACCGTGAGTGACGATCGAGAAGAAGACGACGCAGGATCGGATTGGTCTCTCCTTGGGTTTTTGGTTGGCTTAGTGTTCAAAGCAATCGAATTTCAAGTCAATTTGATGATCAGTGTTATCAGATATCCTTCATTGTTGCTCAACTGGTTCTTTCTTATCGTTTTTGATCCCTTTAGCACAATCAAGCTTGGCAGACGCTTTTTGACGACGAGAGTCTCTGTGGTAAGTGATATGATATTGGGAACCTTTAAGTTGAGTTGGTTGAAAGATACCAAAGGAATGGTGAGTGCTGCGTGCAAGTTTGGTTGGGGTTTGTTTTGGGCTGTTTATGTAGGCATTGTGTTGTTTGGCTTGTTGGTTTTGGCGCTTATGCTTGGTGGGTTTATGATAAACCGTATAGCCGATAAACCATTTGTGGTCAAGGAGGTCTTGAATTTCGATTACACCAAGAATAGTCCGGAAGCATTTGTGTCCATAACCTCGTGTTCTGGTGTTGCTTGCGATGGAAGTTGCAAGGAAAGTAATGAAATGTCGAAGATCAGGAGACTTCGAGCTATCCCTCGAGACCACAAGCTAGAGATCACTCTTTCGATGACGTTACCTGAGTCCTCGTACAATAAAAATCTCGGCATGTTTCAGGTATTGGCGTAAGCTACGTCTAACATTCTAAGCATTGCTTTTACTCTGGCTTATAATCATGCTTGAAGAAATATGGATAATTAGGAAAGTCAGTACCTAGACTTATGCTTGCTCATTCGTTCTGATAATGGGATCCGTGTGTTTGTTGAAGGTTCGGGTGGATTTCTTATCTGCGGATGGTCAAACGCTTGATAGTATAAGGCGTCCGTGCATGTTAAGATTCAGAAGCGAGCCCATCCGTCTTGTTCAGACATTCTTCAAAGTGGTTCCTTTAGTGACGGGATACGTCTCTGAGATCCAGACCCTGAGCTTGAAGTTGAAAGGCTTTGCGGAAAAGGACATTCCCACTGCTTGCTTGAAGATAATGATCGAACAAAGGGCGGAGTTTCGACCTGGCGCAGGTATTCCAGAGCTGTACGACGCATCCTTTTCGCTTGAATCAGATCTTCCTTTCTTCAAAAAAGTTATATGGAAATGGCGGAAAACTTTGTACGTCTGGATCAGCATGAGCCTGTTCCTGACGGAATTGCTTTTCGCGTTGGTTTGTTGTAGACCTCTGATCATCCCAAGAACACGACGTAGAGAGAGTTCGCCTTCAGATCAGACCGAGAGTAGATGATGATGAATCAATAGTTTCTGTACATCATGTTTTGTTAACACTCTGAAACGGTATTTGTCACTTCCTGTTTATCTTTAGGTCCTTAAAGTTCTTTGATTAAATTGTAAATCTATGTTATATGGTTTGGATTCAAGATATGTTCTTAAAAACGAGTGTCATGAGGAATATATATATAATGGCTTCTTTCAGTCTCTCTTTGCAACCACTGTGTTGATGATAATGATTATTAGTATCAACGAGAGAGGAGAGAACAAATGTTCATTTCATTTTATAAGAAAGATATTTAAGTAAAAATTTTGATTTTTATATGTAGAAGGCTTAATTTAGTCTTATATTACACAAAGTTAATAAGCTCTCCAAGGCAGAGAGTCGTTTACTTCAACTGTAATCCCATGAAAATCTCTCAACCTCTATTAGGTGAAACACTTTCCTCAACTTTCTGCCTTAGCATTTACATATTGCCGTCCATTTAGAGAACACATGGAGAAACAATCAGAACTCAAATATGTGTCAATTTCCAAAAACTGTTATTTTGCTAAAAATAACTCAGAGCCTCTAATCACAACCTGAATAAACTAAACTATACCAAATCAAGTGCTTTCAGTTCCAAAGCCAATGCAATGGAAGTTATAACCTTTAGAGCTCTATATACGTATCACCATTTTCTCCAAGTTTCCATCTGAGCCAGCTGCTGGAAAGAAAAGACACAAACCCCACAATTCTCCTCACTGTTTTGAACTCCGGTTTCTTGATAATGGCGTGCCATGGAATCCTTGGGAATCCGACCCCGAGATCACATGGACATCATAAACATGGAAGGAGAAACCAGCGTCAACATCATCAATCCAGATGTTCGCCTGCAGCTGTTGCAGCAGCTGGTTCCATCTTCACGTCCCTCAACATGTCAATCTTCACATTCCACAACCGCCTCTTGCGTTGCGTCTCTAGGTTTTTCCGTGTAACCACCAAAGCTAGCGCAGCTCCTAGCCGTCGAGCCACCACAAAACAAGGCTACAAAAAGCTGAATAAACACGAGCATCATCATCATCAGCCTCGTCTGATAAAACAAGGACGTAATGACAAGAAAAGGACGATCGTTCTTGATCTCGACGAGACATTGGTGCACTCATCGATGGAACCACCTGCCCGGGTTAATGTCGATTTCATGGTGAGGATAAAGATCGAAGGAGTGGTTGTCCCAATGTTTGTGGTGAAACGACCAGGAGTCACCGAGTTTCTTGAAAGGATCGGTAAGAAGTATAGAGTGGCGGTTTTCACAGCCGGTTTGCCTGAATATGCCTCGCAGGTTTTGGATAAACTCGACAA
Organism: Isatis tinctoria; assembly: GCA_010577795.1. Lineage (NCBI taxonomy): Eukaryota > Viridiplantae > Streptophyta > Magnoliopsida > Brassicales > Brassicaceae > Isatis > Isatis tinctoria. The sequence goes on from CM021244.1 coordinate 13,410,767, forward strand.
GAACCGTGTGGTCTCAGAGAGGCTGTATCGAGATTCATGCACGGAACTGAATGGGAGATATGCGAAAGACTTATCTTTGGTGGCGAGGACAGACCTCGGGAGTGTTTTGCTAGTTGATGATAACCCTTTCTCCTACTCGTTGCAGCCTGATAATGGAGTTCACATTAAGCCTTTTGTGGATGACATGGCAGATCAAGAACTGATGAAGCTTGCGGACTTCTTCGATGGATGTTATCAGTACGAAGATTTAAGGGATGCAGCATCGGAACTTGTATATAACAAACTGATTTGATGCACATATATGTATGGCTTTTATTTGCAGACTGTCTTTTCAAATTTTTCTCTTTTTTGTGTTTGATTTTCTTTGGCTACCGGTATTTCAGCTTTTTTACCTACTTAATATGTGATTGGAAATTGTATTACTATATATAACCAAGAATGATCGGTAATTAATGCAAAAAAAAAAAGTTTTGGACTAGAAGATTATTTATTAATAACAAGAAATTATTAGATTGATCTGATTCAGTACGGTATCAACTATCAAGGGACTATGACCCCACAGACTCAATCTAAAACGTCAAATATTGAGTACAAGAAAATGAAATAGTCTTGCTAGTTGCGTTAACATCCACTGAATGCTTTTAATTACTAGAGATTTCTGGTTGGTAAAATTCAAAGAAAACAAGAACAATGAACCAAGAATTGACTGCAAAAAGAGAACTCCCTCAGGCTATTGACTTTATGTGCTTGAGATTTCACAGAGCAATCACCCTTGAAGCTATGATTTGTCCATACCTAACCCATTTTATAAAAAGACCATTTCAGATATTTATTCAATATGAATGATGTAAATATTTGCTTTAGCTCCTTTGGACTTGATCCTATAAAGAAGAATGTTTTCAATAATTGAGAAACCTAAACCATTATACTGGATTAAAATATCAATAAGTGATTCATATTGGATATCCCTTTCTAAATTCTTGTTTTGGTTATTGTAAAAAGATTATTTTAAACCTGAAACAACTTTAAGTTAGAAACCTGAAACAACTTTAAGTTAGAAACCTGAAACAGGTATTCTAGTTAGACTAGTTCACCAGCCACAACAAAGCCATAGCTATGAAGTAGCAAAAAAACAGCAGCAGCAATATACTTCAACTGCAATCCCATTATAATCTCCAAACCTCTAAAACTTAACAAAACTTATGATGTATCTCTTGTTGGTTTATGTTGTATGTACATTGTTGTTCATGTGTGCATAAAACAGTAAAACTATACTCTGATTATCCAAACTGAAATTTTCTAAAATTAGGCATCTGCTCTACTTCACCTCTAAAATTCTAAGAAACAAACAAAACTAAACCAAATAATGTAACACTTGGATTCTAGATATGATCGTATAAAAGTTAGCAGAAGATAGATTCAGAAACATCTTACCACCACCAAGCCTTCCATCTGAACAGCTGCAAGCTTGTTTTGTTCACCAAAATTTGGTGTAGCTTCATTGGGGAATCAAGCAGCCGGGAGAAATCAATGGCATCTGAAGGAATCATCGAAAGCAGACCAGAAATTCACACGTTCCACAAACACCAAAAGAAAAATCACCCATTCATGTCCATCTTGACGTTCCATTGTCGTCTTCTGCGTTGTTTCTCCAGGTGCTTTACCGCCACCACGAGCAGCTATCCAGTCACGAGACATGATGACTATACAAAACTCGAGGACGAACCTCAGCCAGAATATACCAACACGAAGAAGACGATCATCCTCGATCTTGACGAAACCTTGGTTCACTCGACGACGCAAGTGCCTGGAGTTAGATACGATTTCACGGTGATGGTAAAAATGGAAAGTGAGATTATGCCAATCTTTGTGGTGAAACGTCCCGGCGTGAGTGAGTTCTTGGAAAGACTTGGTGAGAACTTCGACGTGGTCGTTTTCACAGCTGGTATGGAAGATTACGCTTCACAGGTTTTGGACAAGCTAGACAAGAACGGTGTGGTCTCGCAGCGGCTGTATCGAGACTCGTGCACGGAAGTGAATGGGAGATATGTGAAGGACTTGTCTTTGGTAGTGGGGAAAGACCTTGGATGTGCTTTGATTGTTGATGACAACCCATCTTCCTACGCATTACAGCCAGAGAATGGAGTGCCTATAAAGGCTTTTGTGGATGACCTGAAAGATCAAGAACTCGTGAAGCTGGTGAAATTCCTCGAAATCTGTTATCTGTATGAGGATATGAGGGATGCAGTCCAGGATTTGCTTCCAAACCAGCTGAATTAATGTGTGTATATATGTTACTTCCGGATATGTTTTTCTTTTTCTTGAGCTTTTTTTTTTGTTTGTGTTTATTAGAAATGGGAGAAAAATGATTCTAGGTAATAGTTTTTTTTTTTGCGTTGAAAAGGGATGCTTCCTTCTTCAATGTTGCACCTACATATTTGAGGAGCTTTTTCTGAAAACAAAAGCAGAAGAAGCCAAAAAAAAAACTCGTGTACAAAGCAGATATTTGTTGAATAAAAAGGGTTCAGTTTTAGTAACTGTCTTATGAAATTATATGGGAAGCAACCTAAGAGAAGCAGCTACTATATTTCAGTGTAAATGCCGATAGAATATAGAACAAACAAGCCATAACCTTGCTAAGACAAACATATCACAGGGAAAGAAAAGGCAAATACCAAGTTACCAATTAGTTAATGAATACTTACAAGGTTGCATATCAGACACATATCACTGAGATCTTCGATTGTTTCTTTTGTGGTTTTGTTTCCGTTACATTCTGAAAGACTATGTTCACATTATAAATGAAAACACCAACATTCCTTTAGTTTTGGAAACAATCAATCTCTGAGTTTTGATGAGAGAAAGTAAAGTACTTGATATATTCAGCTCTTTCCACAATCGACAAGCATACCAACACTTTTGACCATATATTCTAACAGCGTTCCAAGTTTTAAAAAGCATACAATGTGATCGCATATTCATCCGAGCTTAATAGCGAAAGTGATGAGCTCAAAATTAAAACAAAAAAAAAGAAACATCTTCCAATAGATATCAGGATCAAGAATTCAAGATCCAGTACAATCCAAAACTTGCGATGCTCATATCAATTACAACAACAACACCAAAGACGTTACAAAATATGAGATAAACGATTCAATACAAGTCAAAATTTGGAAAGAAAACAACTGTCTTTCACTCTCTCTCTATGTATATATGTGTGTCCACCAAAGCTCCGCAAGAACTACAATTCTAGTTTAGATCAAATCTGTTAATTTATAACTCACAGCGGAAGACTTGACTTGGAAGACGCAAGGCTTCGGCTTTACTGAAGCACAAGTCGTCAAGAGCTTCACTGCGACACCACCTGCATCTAGGGTAACCCGAACACTGAGATCTGGTCCGCATCTCACAGCACTTGGGCTTTCTAATAGTCTTGGCCAGCTTCGGATTCGTCCGGATCTCCAAGAGCTCGCGATCCAAAACACCAACTTCAGATTCAGAAGAAGACGAAAGCGGTGGACATAGTAAAACGAGGAGGAAGACAATGAGTAGGAGAGTGAGAGACGAGAAGCTTGAGCTAGATTCCGACATTGAACACAAAAAGCTCTGTTTTTTCTTCGATATTTTTGGAAAGTTTATTCTTTTATTTTTTTGCTCTCTCTCTCTCTGTAATAACTCGAGAAAAGGTGGAGACTGTGTCATATGATCCCTTTACGAAGGACCATCTCGAGTCAGGCCTACAAAACTACACACGCGTGAGAATATATTCACGCGTGTGAGCTCAAGTTAGCGGTTACCTTTAATAAATGAAGTCACTTGGTGAACAAGAGTGTTTACTTTATAGAGAAATCTGTTAGCTGCATTGGGCTTTTTCGTTTGAGTTCCTCAAGTATTTTGCCCAAATCGATCCATTCTGAAGATACCGGCCTCATACAATGAGCCTTGGTCCTCGTATGATTTGTGTTCTCCGTTAGATTTAACTGGAATTATGTTTGAAGATAGTAGAGACTAGAGAGAGTGCTTATATGGATTAAGCTGATGAAAGATGCTTTTCAAGTTTATTATTTGGCTGGAATTTTTGTTGATTAAGTATGCTATATTTTTTCCTTTTACAGTAAACAAACTCAAAAGAAGTTTTTCTTGCTTTGATACTAGTCCTTTACAAACATTGATATGCCATTTTGTTGCAATAAAAAGACATAACTGGTCTGAAAAGGTAAGTAAAAGACAAAACATGTGAACAGACAGGTGTGTTAAATTTCTCTACGTGCCTTAAAGACGATTTTAACTACTGTGTCAACAACTTTTCACCAGGATTATTACTTTTTCCATGCAAATTCTGGAAAATTAATAATGACATTGGATTCGAATAAATGCCTTATTTCCAAATTCTAAATTAATTACATAAATATACACACACACACTCACATCTCTGTTTGTATCTACTACTACAAGATTTGACTTCAAAGGTCTCCCTCTTTGATGAAAAGCTTATCTTACTTACAGCTCTCTCTCTAAGTGTCACTAACTCCAAGAATCTTGCCTGAAAAAAAACCAGAAATCTTGGCTTTAAGAACACCATTAAAGCCCAAGAATCAGGTTCTCTCTCAGCAAAAAAAAAAAAAAAAGACAAGAATCTCTGTGTGTAGTTGAAACAGGAAACTTATTAGAGAGATTCAAGAACTTGGATCCGAGAGCTCTTGAGGAAAAGAAAAAATGGCGGGATTCACTATGAGCTTGAATCTGCTTCTACTAGTAGCTATGGTAGCTACCAACATCCTCTCTCTCTACCATCTCTCCTCCACCACCAATTTCTTCCAGTCCACCGTCAAATCCTCACAGTCCTCTGTTCCCACAGTCCCCGACCACCTCCTCCGCCAGCTCCACACAATCCGCGCCGCCATCAACCACCTCACGAACCACCAGCCAGACAAATCCACCTCGATTGCCTCGGCTGTGACCTCACGCGCCGCCGTATCCTCCTCCTCCTCCGCCCCGAAAGATCTCCTCCTCTACTCTAAGCTCTCGCCGATTGCCTCCGCCTGCCACAACTACCCCGACCTCCTCCACGAGTACATGAACTACACTCCTTTCTCTCTCTGCCCTTCCGACGCCGATCTCGTCGAGAAGCTCATCCTCCGCGGCTGCCACCCGCTCCCTCGCCGCCGCTGCTTCTCCCGGACGCCGAGAAACCCGTCGGATTCGAAGCCGGAGTCGAATGTTATCTGGTCTTACTACTCCTGCAAGACGTTCGATTGCTTGACGACGAAGTTCCCTGATCTTGGTTTCGATCTCTCCTTAGAGAAATCCAAATCTCAGTTCTCTTCTTACAAATCGGAGCTCGATCTCCCGATCTCGCAGCTACTCCAGATCGCTAAGTCCGCCAACTCCGTTCTCCGACTCGGGGTCGACGTCGGCGGTGGGACGGGGTCTTTCGCCGCAGCTATGAAGGCTCGCAATGTCACTGTCCTGACGACGACGATGAACTTCAACGCGCCGTACAGCGAGGCGGTGGCGTTGAGAGGGCTCGTGCCGCTTCACGTGCCTCTCCAGCTGCGGCTTCCGGTGTTTGACGGTGTGGTGGATTTGGTTCGGTGTGGACGAGCTGTGAACCGGTGGATTCCGGTTACGGTTATGGAGTTCTTCTTCTTTGATTTGGACCGGATTCTTCGAGGTGGTGGTTATCTCTGGTTGGATCGGTTCTTCAGCAAGAAGGTCGATCTTGAGAATGTCTATGCGCCCATGATTGGGAGATTGGGTTATAAGAAGGTGAAGTGGGCTGTGGCCAACAAAGTGGATTCGAAACATGGTGAAATTTTCTTGACGGCTCTGCTTCAAAAACCTGTTGCGAGATGATGATAAATCTTTCCTGAGGTATGTTGTTCGTTTGGATTTTGGTACAATTCTCCAGTATTTGCTCTGGTACAATTCACAGTCCATGATTGTTGTTTGAGTTTACTGCCAGAGATGTGTGCTTTGTTAATTGTTACTTTGAAACTGTGCAGATCGATATATTGTTTAGTTATAGCCTTGTAGTTTCTGGAACTTGTTTCTGCAGTGTCTCACTGATAAGCAAAATTTGTTGTAGCCATTTACTCTGCTTTTAAGAAACATTTCTTGTTCTGTAGCTTAGTCACAGGGAACTCGAACGTTGTGTCTTTGTTTCTGGTTTCTCGTCTGATCCAAAAGTTGTGGGTTGTTTTGCAGGGAACTTTCCTCGAGTTTCAGAAACGTGTATGTTTGTAGCAAACAGCTTACTGTTGTTGATGATTTGGAAGGACATGAAGCTTTTTTTCCAGCTGTAAGCACACAAGCAACAATGTGTTATTTCTGCAAAAAACAAGAAGTAGAGATTTTAAAGCCAAGATTTGATCTATTGTTGTTAGAGGGACTGATAAGTGGTTTAGTATACATAATATATGGCTTCTTCTACCTGTTTCTGTCATAGCTTTATATATGCATTCATATCATTCGTAAGACTTTATTCTTTGTCGAGAGGCAGATTGCAGTTGCAGATATAAGAACTGTTTACAAGTTTATGAGTTCAAGCTTTTGAAAGTTTATTCATTTTATTACTTTTTATAATGCTAAGAACGTAATAGTTTGCCATAATCGCGTACTGACCAGCCAAGCCATGGCCTGAGACTGAGCATAAATTCGAACTTGAAGCTGAATCTGAGCCTGACTTGCTTATTTTTTCAAGTCTTTTTACTTCATTTTGCTTCACTTGTGAGCTCTTTTGTATATACAAAAATACAGACAACCGAAAGAAGTAATACGGTGTAAACGTATCACTAACAAAAGTTGGGTGTCAAATGTAGAAGAGTTTTCAAATATGAGGACTTAAACGTAAAACTGAGGAAAACATGGAAGTAAATTATATGATGATTATCTGTGGTCGCGTCTGAGAAAGGTTAGCGACGGTGTTTAACTTGTAATCGTTTTCCTGGATAAAGTCTCTTTTTTTTCTGAGTTTCCCCCAAAATACTGAAATTGTAAGAATCGAAGTTTGGCTGCGCGATCGAGAGAAGGAACAAATCTAAAAGATGGTGAGGTTTACGCTTTCCGATTTTGTTTCCACTCAGAATTTTCGTTTAGTTTCTATGCGATCATATCATACAAATCTCTAGGTTTGTCACTTATATTCAAAATTTATTCGTGATTTCAGCGATTCTTGTGTTAATCTCATCTTTTAGTAAAGAGTATTTATGAAACCAAGCAAATTACTCGCATCAATTTCGAGTTTTTCTATCGTGATGATCGTCAGCTGATAGACTTGTGACATGTGTTTGGTTTTTAAGTTTTGATTTTTCATTGTCTAAATCAAACGTAATCTACACTAGGTTAAGTTAAAGGTCTGAAATTTAAGCGCTAAATGGGTTTGTTAATTTTGCTTTTCTCTCTGATTGGTGATCATAGGATGAAAATGTCCGAGAAATTCGTGGTTCTCATGGTGATTTTGATGCTGATAACGTCGTAAGTCGAAGCATCAGGGAGACTAGAGAAGAAGATTCTACCTTTCGTGAAGGATTTGTACACGAAAGCAAAAGACTTGAACCAGATCATCAGAATTTGAAGCTCGAAATGGTTTGATGTTTTAATTGATTTTTCTTTTGTCTAGATCAAACGAAATCTATACTGTGTTGGGTTAAAAGGTCTAAAATTTCAGCTCGAAATGGTTTTTAAAGTTTTTTTGTTTCTCCCTGAATGGTGATCATAGGATGAAAGAGCTCGAGAAATGTGTGGTTCTAATGGTGATTCTGATGCTGGTAATGTTGTAAGTCAAAGCATCAGGGAGACTAGAGAAGAAGATTCTACCTTACGTGAAGGCTTCGTAGACGAAAGCAAAAGACTTGAACCGGACCAACAAAAGCGCGGTAAGTACTTTTTCTATGATACGCCGCTTTCTGAAGAAACCGGGGTTTGGATACCTGTTTCCGTCCCGCCAATGTTGGAACCTGATCATGAGGAATGGTCAAGAGGGCTTAGTTTCAATGGTGGTTACTTCCCCGAGGGAGATATGGGATGGAACCAGTTCGTTGATGAAGACAAGGAGTTAACTATGTGGGATGTGATAGTGGATATGTTACTCGCAGCACGTGGTAAAGCGAATGCTCTTGCTTCGGGTAATCTTGAGAGTGGCATTTCGTTTTTCTCGGGACATCTTCTCGAACAAGCTTGGCAAGAGATGGCCCACACTCTCACTGAGGCTAACTTTGGTAACGCTAGAGAAATTCTTGAGACAGAGCCACCAAAGTGGCTACCAGATAGTGCTGCTTCTGCTTGTATGCTATGTGGTGTGAGATTTCATCCAATAATGTGTTCGCGTCATCACTGTCGATATTGTGGAGGATTATTCTGTAGGGACTGCTCTAAAGGAAGAAGCTTACTTCCAGTGAAGTTTCGCGTTTCGGATCCTCAAAGGGTTTGTGATGTGTGTTGTGTGAGGTTGGAGTCTGTGCAGCCTTATTTGATGGATCAAGTGAGTCCTGCGGCTCAGTTGCCAACTCATGACTTGACAGATCTTAGTACGTTGAGGTCTTGGGTGAATTTTCCATGGGGACAATCAATGGAGTATGAGATTTATAAAGCAACAAACACTATTCGAGGTTATATAGCCAATGTGAGATTTTTGGGTTCTTAGTTCACTCTCATCTTCTTTGAATATGTGAAGTTATTAGCATGATTTATATTTGAAAATCTCATCAGGTTGGTTCTTCGAGAACTGAGAGGTCCATCCCAGATGCCATTCTAAGACAAGCAAAAGGCCTTGCAGTAATCACTGTTGCGAGAGTTGGAGTTATGGTTACATATAAAATCGGGACTGGACTTGTGGTTGCTCGTAGAGATGATGGCTCCTGGTCTCCACCCTCCGCTATCTCTTCGTTTGGTTTGGGATGGGGTGCTCAGGTAACGTGGCTTTTTTGGTGCTTCCTAGATATTTGAAAAAATTCTTGTCTATATGCTAATCACTCACCTGCAGGCAGGAGGAGAGTTCATAGACTTTATTATTGTCCTAAGAACTCGTGATGCCATCCGAACGTTTGGGAGTAACACCCATCTTGTTGTTGGGGCTGGTTTAAGCGCTGCGGTTGGCGCGACTGGACGAGCTGTTGAAGCAGATATCCGAGCAGGTAGTGGTGGTTATGCCGCTTGCTATACCTACAGTTGCAGCAAAGGTACATGTCTGTCATGATTTAGCATTTATTTTTCTTAGGCTTCTTTGCTTCCATGTCTAAAAGTAGTTTTTATTGCCCACTATATATATGTGACCATTCTAATATGCTGTTTATAAAACCGTTGAATCCTCAGAAGTAATCTTATAGTCTCCATTTTGTTTTGTTGCTAAAACCTTCCTTAACCGCCATTAAATGAACAGGTGCATTTGTTGGATGTTCGCTTGAAGGAAGCATCTTCACAACACGTACAAGTGAGAACTCACGGTTCTATGGGAGCCAGTCCCTAGCTGCGTCTGACATCCTCCTTGGGTCTTTGCCTAAACCACCCGCTGCTGCTCCACTCTACCGTGCGCTTGGTGATCTGTTTCAGAAGATGGGGAGGTGATTTTAACACAGTTGAAGGGTTATTTGTTGTTCTGACTTGATGGATGAAAAAGAAATTTGACTTGGAAAATTTCTTGATGGTGTGCAGTGAAACTGTTCGGTCCCCAACAATTTCTCCGTTGTCTGAAGACTGAACTCGTTGAACTGGATTTATCTCTTTGAAAGAATGACTTTTGGAAGCATAACATATTCTGTATAGATTCATGCAAATTCTGCAATGTAAATAGGTTATGGAGATTTGGAAGTTTGTGGTTGTAAATAAACAAACATACGTTATTGTATATAGTAATTTGTTCTGGAACGAAAGGTACTTGTTTCAACTTAAGCAACTGCCTTATTTGTGGTTTTGAGATGGGTAAGACCAGAAAAATCTTTACAAGAACCATAGACGCAGAAGAAACATCAAAATCTCTCAAGTTCATTTTTGTTCTCATCTTGCATAAGCTATAGCTTGTTTGACGTGCTTGACAGAGTTTCTAGACCAACACATCCCAGTTATGAGCTCAAGACGCGCTAACTAATGGCAGACTCTAGGCCACGATTAGCCTGCAGAATTCATGTTTATGCCATTTCATTTGGCAACTTTCTTCTTTCTCAGAAGATCTTCCACTTGGAGCTCGTTGATCTTAGCAGCAAGAATGAAGTCGTTTTCCGTCAAACCACCTGTTGCAAGAGATTCAGACATCACTTATCCACCACTTGCGACTTACAAATTCCACACAAAGAAAAAGGTACACGAATGAGGACAACGATATGATCAGAAGTCAGAATGATGTTGGAAAGATGATTCACGCATTTGATAAGATTCATGTCTTCAAATCAACAACAACAGACCATGATTCTCACCTATAGCATGTGTCCATATATCGATCTTCACATTATTCCAGCCGACCAGATGCAAATCTGGGTGATGACCTGCATTAACAGATCCTTGCCTCAGAGACAATAACAGACCTACGCTTTCTCTTTTTCCCAAAATTTATTCAGAAGGGTCACAAAGCATGTGTGCTGAATTGCTGAGGATATATATACCTTCTGATTCAGCGATATCAGCTACGCGTTTGAAGAAGTCTAGTCCTTTTGTAAAACTTTTCACCACCCACGACCGATGCAGCTTTAATGTACCATTGTCATTAGCCATATCCCATCCAGTAACCTGTGTTAAGGGAATAATTCAGGTGGTAAACATACTAGAGTCTTCGCCTGTGATAGTAAGAAGTGCAAACATTATACCTTTTGGAGTAGTTCTTGGGCACTTTGTTCAGTCATGGGGCTTAGGTCCTTAGCGTTGCATGGCACACACTTTTTGGCTGATAAATCTAAGACAAAATATCAGAAAGAATACCAAATTAATAAGTAAGACGGAAGCATGAACAACGGAAGCATCAAATCCATCCTTTAACCAACCGGATAAAAAGGTGGTTTTTAAGGGCAGCAACATGGAAATGATAGCAATACTCTCCAAAACTTCAACCGCCAAGAGAGATGACATAACAAGAAAAAAAATGGAATTTAGTGCAAGACAGCAGAAAACTACTTGAGTTGATCTGGTGTAACATTTTTCCTCCCATCGAGTTACACATTGGAAGAATGTCAGTTAGTTTGTGATAGAAGTTCTTTAGCAATACAGAGGTTTGTGACATCATTTGCTGGTTTTTTATATGATAAAGGAAAGCGTAGGATGTCTAGTAGCGTCTCCATTAGACGTATGTTCACGATATACGAAAGAGAAGTCAATAAAGTGGATGTTCATATGCATGAAGCCTTTACAAACAAAAGTACCCACAAATAAATCATAGTTTTAGAAGGCTAGCCATTCATCGACCCAGTGAAAACAAGAAAAAATTTGATTCACATATCCACGTACAGCAGCGGAATGACTAATTGTACCTTCTAGGGAGCAAAATGCTCTAGCTCCAGAAGCAGAGCCACCAGCGAGACTATCTTGTGACATATTACGCTTCAAATGAACAAAGCTGCAAGGAAATTTCAAAAAATCTTTCATCTTTACATCCAAGAGAAGCTTATCCTCTCTACCGAACTCTAAGAGAACATTGATAACATCAAATACACCAAAATAAGGAAATGGTTCAATTGAATTTGATTAGAAACTAGGGAATACAAGACGCTCTACGGCTCTAGGTATTAGCAAAATCAGGGAAATTCGATTTCACTTCTTGAGATTCATTCAACCACAAACAGCAAGAACAATATGAAGCACGGACACATATCACAAGCCAAGTATCAAAATCCGTCCTTTGCCACTATTCTCCAACAAAACAAAATCTGGAAGATAAAGTCTATTTCAAGCCATTACCTTTTGTGACGTCCGTACAGATTTGGGAATAATGACGCAGCTGGAACCTGAAAGTGTCGCAAAAATATGAGAGGTAATGGAAGATATGTATATATAGATACATAACAGGCAAAGTTCCAGATATACATGCACTAATTCATACACATAGACATACAAGAAGACAGGGAGATCATCTGGTTTACCTGTTTTCTAGAGATTGAGAAAAGTGTAGGCAGCAAGAGCCGACTCATCGGTGGCGCAGTCGGTTAAAGGAACTGAGATTCTCGATCAGGATTTTATGTCACTATGTCCCGTGGGGCAGATTATGAAATCATAAATGTACGGTTACATTTGTAATAACCTTTACTCGTGGGGCTAATATGTAAAAGCATCATTTTATCAATTCTATTTTATATAATAAAGAAGAAATTAGAATTTGTGTCTTTTTTTTTTTCTTATTAATTAGAATTTGTGTCTATGTAGGCTAGTTATATTTTCTTTATATGATTAAATAGATATGTTTCTCGTTTTTTTTTTTTAACATCTATTTTATTTATTAATAAATATTCAAAGTTAAATAGGAATTAAAAAAACTAAACACAAGATTTATAAAAAATAAAAATACAAAGAAAAATAAACTTAGCAATATTTTTCGAAGAAAAAATTTATTCGCTCCAAACTTCGCAATCCAAATGTTGCGATCTTCGTCTTCGGTTATGCACATAACCATCTTAAACACCATTTTTTGTTGTATAACATTGACCAATTCCCAGTTTAGGACTAAAGATATTTTTCGGTGAAGAACCTAATATACTGATTCTTCCAAAAGACATAAAAAATGGGATTGCCAACCTTCAACGATTGTACGAATATCGTCATACAACAAAGAGAGTGCATTTTCGACTCCGGTCCATCTTCTCTTCCATGTTGATTTTCCAGGATCCCAAATTCGTCGACCAAGACACCAAAGAACTTGACCGATTTTGTACTCGATCTCTTCAACTGAGTCATCGTACAATGGGGATAAATCCATGCCAGAGATGTGTGCATAGTGAACAGTAAAAAGAAACTGTTCTACACCGCCGTGGAAAAAAAATTGAAAAAACGACTGATAGAAACTCAACAGATTATGGAGATTAAGGATAAATAACACCATAGATATAATCAGAAAGAGATCTGATGAAATTCTACGTCAAAAATGAGATCAAATCTGCGATCAACCATCACGTTGAGCAACGGCGGTTACGATCGCGTGAGAGAGAGCAAAGTTATGTATAATTCTCGTTATCTTATTTATTTTTCTTTTAAAAAAAAATAATTCACGATTAATTATATATGTATTAAATCAGAAATATAAAAGTTACATAGACTGCAGATCTTTAATCATATAATTATTCTCTGTGTGGGGTGTGCATGTTACTAACCATAAGTTTAAGGTTAATGATGTAATATATTTATACACACGAGGGCTAATGTATAAAAGCGTGTTCCTGAAAAGCTACTATCTTTATTTGGTTTTAAAAGCATTCTTTTTTGTCTTTTGTTTTTTTTTCCCCGAAAGTTTTAAAGCATTCGTGATTCTTCCTCATTGATAACTCCTAGTGGTGGATTTAGCATCTACGGAAAAGAGAAAACTGCTTCTATGGTGAGATTTTTCTTTCCCCCGAACTGTTTTAAGTTTTCTTTCGTTCTTCTCCAACTTTCTACTCTCATTCTTTAAGGTTGTTGGCACTTTTTCTTCGAGATTAATCCCAAGTTAAGACTTCGCATTGAGTTGATTTCGCTCTTTCGTAACATTGATTTTCACTTCATGACCCTAAAGTTCTTACGCTGTGTTGTACAGTTATTCTGTTTCATGTAATTTATTGTATTGAAAGCGTAGATTTTGCTGTGTGGTGTTGTTTGCTGTTAGTTTGGATGAAAAAGGCGTCTCATTTGGTTTCCTTCAAGAACTTTTTTTCCCCGTATTGATCCATGTGAAGATAATGGTATCATTCAATATGCTTTGGTTCTTGTAGATTAACTTGTGATGTGTTAGAGAGGAAGTGCATGTTTAATCCCTCTAGTAAAAGATGATCCTAAGAAACTTCAAAGTTAATGTCTTTTAGATTGGATGGGTGAAAAATGGAATCATTTTTCAGTTATAGAAGTTACTATATGACAGTAAATTGCAATTTGAGCATTGTGATTCAGCTCTACTTTCTTTTTTCTGTCTTTCCATCTGAGTTCAGGCTACTTGGTTTGTGATAAAACTAAAATGCAAGGTTTGCATTTTTTTCTTGTATGCATCTCTTTCCGTTGGATCTCACAGAGTTGAAATATATGTGTTGAGTTTTCAGAAAAGAATGTTGATGCTGATGTGAGTGAGGTTTACTATCTTATTCAGGTAGAAGAGCTAGCTCGTCGTTTTTCCTATTGAATAACCATGGGAGATAATTGGGAGAATCATGCAGTCTCACAAGAGAATAAATCCAAGAAGCTTGAGAGTAAAAATAATTCAAGCGCCCCCAAGAGTGATCTTTGGACTGATGGGCTTATTTGCGCCTTTGAATTCATACGAGGAGCAAAGAAGCATGTTGATTCAAAGCATGTTTACTTGAAGCAAGACGATGGAGGAACCAAAACTACTTCCTCCGAATTTGGTCATAATAACCCGTTTCTCGATTCCTCTCCAGCCGATGTTTTAAGGTCAAGGTCGGCATCTTCTTTGGAGTTTAAAGATGACCATTTGCTTCCAACTACACATGTTGAGAGATATGAGGGAAGTCGTTGGGTACCTATTGGTTGGGCTAGAATATCTGAACTAGTTCAAATGGTGCAAGTGAACGCAGAGTGGCCTAATCTGGAGTTGATGGATGAAGAAGAGGATGTCCCGGTTACAGATTTAGCGGCTCCGTACTGGGAACGACCAGGCGGCCCCACATGGTGGTGTCATATGGTTGCTGGACACTCTTTTGTTGAGACATGGCTTAGAAATGCTACTTGGTTGCATCCTGCGATTAGTCTTGCATTGAGGGATGAGAGTAAGCTGATAAGTGAACGGATGAGACACCTTCTATACGAGGTACTACACGCCTTGTTCCCAATTCGATTTTGCAATTTGAGAGTGAGAGTTTAACTACATTTCGAATATTATGTAAATCTGACAGCTCGCTGAAAACACTGCCATTAAGATACTTCCACATAGGTCATAGGGATTTTAGACTGAACTAAAGATGTTTTGAAGTCTCTAAACATCGCAAATTTTTCGTAGTGTTATTTGAGAGGGCTAGTTAGATGTATTTTCTTGGATGTTGTTATATAACTATTATTCCTGGTTTATTTTCTTAGGTCCCAGTGAGGGTTGCTGGAGGTTTATTGTTTGAGCTTTTAGGACAATCAGTTGGTGATCCAGTAATCAGTGAGGATGATGTTCCCGTTGTTTTTCGGTCTTGGCAAGCTAAGAACTTCTTGGTAACTGTGATGCACGTAAAAGGAAATGTATCAAACACCAATGTCCTAGGTGTCACTGAAGTAGAGGTTCGTTCACAAACTGTCAAAATTTTCTACTTAATAAGATTCTTGAAACTCAATATAACACGGGCCTTTAATATGGATATTGACATGCCTTTTTCTTTCTTGTGCTTTTCTTGATAGGAGCTACTTTATGCAGGGGGTTATAATGTACCAAGGACGGTTCATGAAGTTATAGCACACTTGGCTTGCCGTCTTTCTCGATGGGATGATAGGTGACAACAGTTTTCTAGTTTAGCTCTAGTCTAATGAATGCTTGTCTTGTTTTACTCACCAGAGTTTTCCTTCATTTTCTAATAGGATCTTTTGTTCTCCTTGATTGATGATAGGCTATTTCGTAAATCCATATTTGGTGCAGCCGATGAAATCGAACTGAAGTTTATGAACAGGTTTTTACAGATACTTATCCGTTTGTTTGAGATAATACATAATATTCATGTTTTAACTAACATAGAAGATATCTTCTTGTTATTAGGAGAAACCATGAAGATGTAAATCTCTTTAGTATCATTCTCAACCAAGAGATCAGAAAATTATCAAGACAGGTCATCTTCTCTTCATTGCAGCTACTCTCAATATGAACTTTATAGAAAACGTCTGAGCTTGTACTTGGAAGGCCTTTGGTGATGTTTTAACCGAGACTTAATGTTTGCGTGTGGGAGAAACCTAAGTACAGTTTATGAACATGAAGTTTTCCTTTTCTCATGACAGGTCATCCGAGTGAAGTGGTCACTACATGCAAGAGAGGAGATTATCTTTGAGCTTCTCCAGCATCTAAGGGGAAACATAGCTCGACATTTGTTGGAAGGTTTGAGGAAAAACACAAGGGAGATGCTGGAGGAACAAGAAGCAGTCCGTGGGCGCCTCTTCACAATTCAAGATGTCATGCAAAGCAGTGTCCGTGCTTGGTTACAGGTTTGTTCTTACGAAACAAAATTTAACCATCTCACAATTGTGGCTGAAACCTATCATAACTTGTACTTTCAGGACAAAAGCTTGAGAGTAAACCATAACTTGGCTGTTTTTGGAGGATGTGGTCTTGTGCTTACCATAATCGTAGGATTGTTTGGGATCAACGTGGATGGTATCCCCGGTGCGCAGAACACACCTTATGCGTTTGGTCTGTTCACTCTGCTTATGGTGCTCATCGGAGCTGTTCTCATTGCGGTTGGCTTAGTATACTTGGGGCTCAAAAGAACAAGTAGAAGTTAGAAAACTGGAGCTACAAGATGTGGTGAAGATATTTCAACACGAAGCAGAGACTCATGCCCAAGTCCGGAGGAACAACCTCTCCCCCACTGCTGGAGATGTGTTTGATGCTAATTACATACTCATCCAGTAGACATACCCGAAATCGGTTTTCTTGTTTTGATACTTGCTAATTTCAGATACATATCAACTGCCATGGACAGAGAATGTAATCTGAATCACTAAGAGAACAAAGGTCTCAAAAGATTTCATACGGCAAATAAACACACGAATCTGTTACAATGTCCATGTGCCAACATCTTTTGTATACTCTTCCATGTTACTTAGATCTTGTTTGTAGCTACTGCAAGATTTGACGTTTGGGTCTCCTAAGAGATTTTGAGTGAGAATTTTATGACTGAAGTGAGGAGGTAAGTTAATAATCATAAGTTTACGGTTAAATTTGTAATAACTCGGAAACATATGGGGGGAATATATAAAAAGCGATGAAGCGCGTCCTAAAAAAGCTACGTTTTTGTTTTAAAGCATTTTCCCTTCGGTGCTGCTCTTCTGTGTTTGGTTTTTGAGGTGTTTTGAGGCAAAATATCGTTTTTTTGGCATCAAGGAGAAAAGAAAAGCGAAGACTGTTGCTCCGATGGTGAGATTTCTTCTCGAAATTTGTTACGCCTGTTTCATCTTTCTTACGTCTGTTCTCCCCAGCTTTTACTCTTTATCTCCGGAGGACTCAGATTCTGTTAGGGTTTTTGGGCAATTTATCTTCGAGATTATGCCTAAGATAGAAGTCTGTTTAAGTTGATTTCGTTCCTTCGTAGCAATGATCTTCCTTTCTGGACTGGGACGTGAATTTGAAGGGATTGTGTTTCATTGCTCTTAATTGAAACTAGGTTCCTTTGAATGAGATTCAATCCTCATCTCGAGCAAAAAAAAAAGTATCGATTTTTAGTTAGATAGCTTTTAAGACACTTGGAATTTTTGTGTCTGTTATGTAGGATTTGAATCAGTAATACTGTCTGGGTGGATCTGTCTGAATTCTAGATGTGATTCCATATTCTGTAGATTCTTTCAAGACATGTTAACGTATCGCTGAGCTTTTCCTTCGTAAAATTCCAGTGGAGTCTGCTGCTTTTGCACTGATCTGATTGTTGATTTGTTTTTTTTCGTAATAATTGAGTTGTTGTCATACGTTAGTCATTGCTTTCGCTTTGATCTAATTTGATGATGAAAAGTACGGATTATATGTGCTTCTAACGAGTAGGACAGATGAGTGTAGTTCGGTATTGAATGAAGTCGATGTACTTTTTTGAGCAATCATGTCACTGTATCATGTTTGTTAGCCGAAGTTAATTCTTGTTCGAAAGTTATTCTCCATTTATGGTTAAAAGTCTGTCTCTTTCCTTCTGTGTAGGCTGATCCTGAACTAGAAGCTATTAGACAGAGGAGAATGCAAGAGCTGATGGCTCGACATGGCACTGTAATTTTTAATAACTTTCACTTATATACCTGTTTTGTTTTTTTTTTTGTTTTTTTTTTTTCAAAAGAAAAAAGTATTGCACTTTGTGGCTTTATTGTGAAACAACCTTAATAGCAGGGGAAGCAGGGCAATCAGCAGAATCCAGATCAAGAGGGAGCACAAGAAGATGCTAAAAGGTGTGTATCGTTTGTTGCCTATTTGTTGAAAGTAGATTGGGTTTTGTTTTTTCAATGTGGAACTAAGCCTATTCTCTGATTGGGAACATTCGTGTAGGGAAGCTGATGAACGTAGACAAATGATGCTTAGTCAAGTATTGTCTTCCCAAGCACGAGAGCGAAGTAAGTCCAATCTAAATGCTTTGGAGTTCCTCTAGTTTCTTCGTGGCTGTCATCGATATGATGATCTTCCAAATTGTGGTAATGTAGTCGTTCTTCTTATTCTTTTCTACAGTTGCTCGAATTGCTCTGGTGAAACCTGAGAAAGCTAGAGGTGTAGAGGATGTTATTTTGAGGGCTGCTCAAATGGGACAGATAGTTGAGAAGGTAAGAATCCAGTCACTTTTCAATGTCGTAGTTCATAATTCTTACATTCCACTTAGGTTTCTACTCGGTTTCTCTGCCAGTACACGAATGTTACGCATCTGAGAGGTATTGAATTCTAAGTTTGTTATTATTTTTTCACAGGTTTCTGAGGAGCGGCTTATAACGCTGTTGGAACAAATAAACAGCCAAACTAGCAAACAGATGAAAGTCACGGTACGGTCACAAAATCCTCAAAAATACAAGTTATTAAAGCAAAAAAAAAAAAAAGCATTGCTCTTAGTTTTTAACGGTATCATTGAGTTCGAGCTCATATCGGGATGGTGTTACAGATCCAGAGGCGCCGTGGCGTGGACGACGATTAGGAAGAAGAAGATTCTGATGTGCTTTGTATATCTATGGAGATCTCACTGTTGAGTTGGTGAGTTCACTAAGATCTACTTAGATGTTACTGTGAAAATATGTCTATTGTGAGTGAATCTTAATGATCTTGCAAATGCTTGGGATGAGATGAGAGTAATCTGAAACTGAAACTCTTGCATTTTATATTTCTGGTGAACCATTTCTATCTTCATCTTCATCTCCTCGCATTGCGTTTTGTGATTTGAATATTATTGGAAAGAAAAAATGATTCTGTTCTAACATCTACTTCTCGTATGCTCATGGTTTGCTCAAGTCATTTGCTTCTTTTCTGACTAATTTTATTTGAGTTCTTCTTGATAATGAATCCATTATCTAATTATGAAAAATGATTCAAGGAAAACTACTCCATCATCTTCATGACGTAAGAATGAAAGATCAAACGAAATACTAAAACAATCATTTGTCAAATAAGTGACGCCATAGTTCAACTTCATCATTAATTTACGATCAAAGTATGATTTTTGATTTGTTAAAGCAACCGTTTGTCAAATAGATGGGACGCCATAGTTCAATCATTACCCAAAGACCCAAACATCATGTCCATACGTTTTCTAAAGATTGATTTATCAATAACGTTTCCTAAACTATGTAATTACCAAAAGTACTAACAATGTTCTCGGTTAGCTTTGACATTCAAAGTTGTTAGTTGTTATAATTAAAGAGAAAGAGGGACATTGTAACCAACATAGATGAATGTAATAAATAGATAAACCATTCATAAATTTTATGATAGTGTCATTCGACAAAAAAAAAATAAAAATACTGAGACCATTTCGGATATTGGTCTGTAGATAACATCATTATATATATTTACAACGAGACTCGTCGTTTGACTATAGATAATATAGATATCAGTCCTTATCAATCGATAAGCCATTTTTCACGTCGATCGACTATGCAATTAAACTATAAAATGATAAAGTGGCTATTTTTAAAAGACAATTGAACAACAGTTTGAGCAAAGTCTGCTGCGATCCGTACAATAATCCGTTTATTAAAATGATAAACGCAAAGAATTTTTCTTCATATATAGTAATAGAAAATGTCACAAGTGGAGTGGATATTGAACTTAAAATCTCGAATTTAATGGAGGCTAAACGTTGACTTTTGACTTTTAAATTTTCCATTCATTGGTATTATATCAAATTATCCCAATTATCAATGATATCATTAACAAATATACTGGGACTGGTTAATATACTTAAAATTGCTCTCATATCTCAAATATTGTCATTCACCGATTAGCGCACCAAACACAATACCTGCTCTGAGCATGACTTAACAACGTAGAAGTCTTCTAAACCTTTTTTTAACTTTCCCTCTCCATTTAGACAAAATAATTGAAAAAAAAAGCATTCATAAGCTTAGTGTCACACTCGACTAGAAGTTAGAATTGACAGGAGTAGTTCAAAGTCATACTTTCATGTTTTTGTTCTTTAATGTAAATTGTATAGTTTTTGTTCTTAAGTATAAATTGTATAGTTTTGAGTTTTTACTGTAGAGCTTTACAAGTTACAACAACTTGTGAACATAAAGGTGTTAATAACCGAATTTCTTTTATTTCTATTCTAAATTTTGTAACCAATAGGACATACAGAGCTAACTGAAAAAATAATAATGTAGGTGTGCTACAGAACTGATCGATTGATAAATTTATCAGCAGAATTTAGTAATAAGTTAGAAAGATAATTTTTCTTATAATATACTATTTGTCACTGCAGTAGTATGAGTTGTTTAGTAGAAATTAGATTAAATCTTCTAGGAGAATAGTAGAATTCCGTTACAAACAAAAATCCAAAAATACACCATAAATTATAGGTTTATAATTTACATGAGAAATTATGATTTATAAGAAAAAGTTATTTAGCAAAGTTGTGATTTATATATTGTTGCTGTTGAAAGTTATGATTTATATTAAGCAGTTATTTTTTTTTTAAAAGAACTAGCAGCTTACATTGTTTTGGTAGTGACGACAATGAAGTAGTTCAAAGAACCATTAAAGAATAATTTATTTATGCGCCTGTTGAACATTTTAACTAGCAAATAAAAAGTTTGGTAGGTAAATGTCAAAGCAAAAGTAACAACTGTGCATCGTTTCATTCGTACAAGTGTCTCCACATTTAACCTACCAATTAATCTCTCTCGTATTATTATGTTTTATGTCATTACAAAAATCTACAATAAATTACTTATTAAAAATCCAAATTTTTTAAAAAACCATTCTATTTTATTTTACAGATTTAACCAAAAAATAATCAAACGTTACAAATTACACGTTAGGCGATGGTTTTCCACTTCATCATAATCAGGTAATTTGAACAAATTATAAAAGTTCGATTAATGCTTAGCAATGTTTTAAACTGTAAATAGCTTTTCTACTCGAACTTTTGGTTAGATACAAGAAAACAAATGTATTTAAAATGGTTATTTTTTTCTGATCAGTTAGATTTGATGAACAATTTTTCATCTATTAAATTTTCGTTTTCAAAAAATTTCCAACAGAATTTTTTATCAAGATTTTTGACTGTTTTCTTGTATGGTTACTAACTAGTTTCCTATGTTATATGTAACAAATAATAATTTATTTAAAAGTGAAATTTTGATTTCTTACTATTAATTTATTATTCATACTTTTAGTTAATATATATTCTAAATCATATTTAATGAAATTTTAGTATTTTATTAATTTTAATGGCATTGTCAACCTGTCAATAGCATAACTTAATGATGATTAATTGTTGGTCCTGTATAATGAAATTAATTAATAGATAAAATATGAAAATGGGGACAAACAAATAAAACTTTAAGTTGGGTTCCCTTCCTCGTGACAAAACGAAAAGTGAGTAAAAGAGAATTTTTTGGCTCCTTACTTGAACATTTTTCGTAAAAGAATATTTTTTCTTTTTTTGGGTCGAAGGTTAGTTGTACAAAAAAAAACACACACACACACGCATATTCATATACCCGTGCTACAAATAGACGTACATAGATTTTGTATCCTTTGACAAAGATATACGTATTTTTATATTTTTTGATAATTCGAATAATTTTAAACCTAAGTCAAATGTGATTTAACTTGAACTAAACCAAACTAAAAATATTCAGATCAAGATGATTAATTTCTTTTGTTTGAACTTCGTTAAGCCGTATATTAAAACCACACAGGGCGAAAATCAATAAAACCAGATTGAAACTAATGGAACTAGACTGGAGTATGTTAATTTTACTTTCTAGAAAGAAAAAGAAAAAGAAAGAAGAGATCAAGGTTCACTCAATTGGTATTATATGTCCTTTTGTAAGATCCCAAAAAATGGACCACAATAAAAACAAAAAAAAGTGTAAAACTTGAATTACTATATGCCTAAAAATTAATCAAGAAAATTGTTTCTGCAATTAGATATTATCATAATTTAGTCAGAAACATACCAGATTATGTTTCTGATTTTACATATTATATTTAGATATAAATTACGTTTGGCATTTTTTCCCAACTCTAAGATCCGCTACAATTGTATTATATCAAGTGGTATATTATGATTGCATGATGCACCACAAACGCGCACTTTTAGGGCTTGGGTCATCAAGGCCAAAACAAAAGAAACGAAGGAAGAGCACGTGACATGCACGACTTCGATGACCCTAACGATCAAAGACGGTGCCATTTTCCCCCACGTCTCTTCTACACCTTTTATGTTTCTTAATGCAATCATATAGTATATAGTATATAGTTAATTTAGGTGCACAAGTATTACTTCAAATTAAATGCCCAAACCCGATTCATCCATAATATTTATGTGTCTGGAATTTCAACTTAAAAGTTTCTTTCAACGTTTTTGTTTCTATGTTTATTCTTTTAAAGGAATAATTTGCTGAATAATCAAGAAAAAAACATATTTAAGAAATTAACCAAAAGCTTCCTATGTGGCAAGATCCTCACCATTGGATTTAAGTTTTTTGGTTAGTTTCTTAAATATAGTTTTTCTTTGGTCATTCAGCAAATTAGCCTTTTTAAAATATGATATGATGATTGTTTTTTTTTCGACACCGAAAACAAGGTTGTACCAATCAGAAAAGGAAAAAAAATTACGTCTAAAGAATAAAGTCCACACACTTATCTTATTGAAGTATAAAGCTAAAAAAGTGAAGTTATTGCTTTGAAGGTTGTTGTCTGTAAACAAAATAAGTGGTCTTCTTTGACTTTGAATCAACACCAATAAGCAATAACAAATGCAGCTCCAAAGTAAGGAGTATATCCATGACGAAAACCCCTTTTTAAAACAAAGGAACTAGTTATATAGAGTTTTGATTTGTATCAATAAACCCATAATTTATACAAAAAGGTTTAAGAGAGAGGCAAAACGGAGACTTTAATTAGTTAATTATTCACTTGATTTATGTATATGCATATAAAATGTATATAATTCATTATGACTCACCACGAAAGTTTTCTTTTGACGAGTGCAAAGATGTTGGAAGTAGATGTATAATGTCTACATTGCTTTATATGTTTGACCTCTATTTTATCTTCATTTTAAATTTTCCGTATCAGGACTTCTACGTAGATGAATAAACTTTTAAAAGACCTAACTGCGTTCCACATAGCCCTCATGAATTTCTGATATTGTCTAATAGATCCTTCTTAAAGGACACTGACTGTTTAATTTTGTTAGAAATTATAGTCTTGACTCTTCAACTATTTATTTGATACTAAAGATAAGGTGGTTTGATGGCAACACAAAGAGGTTAACTTTTTTGTATCTCATGTTTAAATTATTTTTGATACGAAATATTATTTTTAAAATCGAAATATTTAAACCTTAATCTGAAGTATTAAAAAATATAGGACAAAGGCTCGAAACTTTTCAAAAATAAGAAAAACTATTTATTTGATACGTACATAACATCATGGTCATAATCATATTTACTATGACATATCTACGAAGATGTACCTATGTTTTTCAACCGGATTTTCTAGTTTATTTCTACTTTTAAAGCCAATGACATAGTATAGCACCAATGGTCATATCAATTATGTATATAATCTTAGAAAAACTATTCATCGTCTCAACCAAAATGTATGTTTACATGAATAATAAATAAGTTAGCTAAAGCATTTTTTATTATTGTAATTTTTTTATCCTTACATGTACGATGCGTGTGAGTACTAATTAACCTTCTATGTTTACTAAAAAATAGTATATCAAAATACTATCCATTTTATAAAAATGAATTCGTAAATAAGTTCATAAAGTAAAAAATTGGAAGAAAAAAATGGCAAATCATAGTGTGGTAGATAGAATTAGAGAAAAAATAGCTAAATTAATGTTTCCTATATAGAAACCACTTTTTGTTCAATAGCTCTCTAGCTAAGTAATTTGAAGTTGAAATTGTCAAACCTATCTTTTTCACACATATAAAGATATTTTAGCAATATTTATACCCATAAAAGTCTTCAAAGATTATGACCCTTTTAAACTTTCCAATTTCTCCCTCTTGTGTTCTTTCAAATTTGTTTGATTTCACATTGTAGAGAAACTATAGTTCCAAATCACATACCGTAGTTGACATTTCGGCTGGGATTTTTTTCTTGGGAAGAACGATTGTTGCTGGGTAGTAAATCAGTCATACCTAGTTCGTTGATAAATCGTTTTTGGTAAAAGTAAAATTTCTCATGTCATGTATAAAATTTGGATTTTTATCACTATCCAGTTATAGATGGAAATTCTGGTGGGTGTACCCCTTTCACAAGTGTACTAAAATAAGTTTGATACTTGTCGATAATATATTTTGGTCTATCAAAATTTGGCCATCAAAACTTAACACCTAAAAACAGTAGATATATTAGTCTATTTTAACTAACCACTTACATATTCTCTACTACAAGAACTACATTAGTAGATTTTGTACATGTAATTTATACACAAATCATGTTTACAAATGTGTAGAATAATCGGTGGGAAAATTTATTGTAAACACACTTAAAAAAATACTTAGACCTAGTGACACTTTTCAAAAAATATCTACAGCAAGAAGAAAATTGAGAAACATGGTCTTTAAGAAGACAATATCTGTAAGACTTTTGCTAAAACATTGAATCAAATGGAAGTAGATTTTATTAGGAATTTCAAATTGAACATTTAAAGTTCGCCATTTTTTAAAAATGGTTTAAGATGGAGAAATTATCAATTTTCATGTGGTATTAGACCACTGTCAGCCAACTGCATATGAGTTAACATTACAGTGTAATTTTGTATATTAAAAAAAAAAGTAAAAACGTTAGCTTACTGGCCAAACACTATATTCCATTGGTTTTTTGACATGGAAATTCAATAATTTACACCATACAGGCCAACTCTTATAAATGTATATTTCTATTTTATCCAAAAAGCTATCGCTCCAAAAAGATTTAAATAATTAAGATCTCAACTGAATATTCAAAACTAAAGACCATATTGAAGCAAACAAAGTAAGGTTGAATGGACTTCTATTTATAAGACTTGATCACCCAAAGTCCACATAAAACCAAACACCTATTTGAAGAAATATTTCTCTTCCCCTCTTCCTCCTTCTCCTCGTCTTCAATGGATGATCATGTTGATCACAAGAATATTTCTTTAGAAGAGAAATCCTTCACGAGCTTAACCGATTGCTTACAAAGTTCACTAGTAATGGATTATAACTCCCTAGAAAAGGTCTTCAAATTCCCACCTTATAGTTCCCCTTTCCAACAGATTTCACCGTCCAATATAGGCCAAATAGTGAATTACCCTTACTTAAACCTCAGTCCGAATTCTCCAATAGTCTCTTCTTCCTCCAATGAAGCCGACCCTAAAGAGAACCTCGGCGATAAGAGTGGCCCAATGGAGGATAGCGAAGGAGACCAATACGGTGTTGGTGAAAGCTCCAAGCAGTTGTGAGTTTTTTCTTCTTTCATTTATCCCTATCAAAATGACAACGTGAAGGGATGATTATGAGTCCCAAAAAGAAAATATCTGACTCGTTTCTCGTTTTTCTAGTTTTTTTGTTTTTTTTTTTTTTTATGAAGGGATTTTTTTCTTTTCTGTTCAGTAACTAGATCCCCTGAACCAAAGTTCAGACGATCGATATAATCGGTTTTCAATCATCACGTGAATTTTACAGGAAATCTACATTTACTTGACTGCAACCAATAAAATTATTAGTCGTTTAAACTTTGAAACCCTAGAGACTAACATGCTTTGTGGATAATGAGTATGGTTAGGAAAAAACAAGGTAAAGGAAAAGGAGAGAAGAAAGAAAGAGAGGCTCGGGTTGCCTTTATGACCAAAAGCGAGATTGATCATCTTGAAGATGGTTATAGATGGAGAAAATATGGACAAAAGGCCGTCAAGAACAGCCCTTATCCAAGGTTCACTTCCTCACTACACTCAAATTACAATATTTGACTTGTCCATGAATAAAGAAGTATATATCATGGATAACATGTATGTAAGAGTATATATACGTTATCAGGAGTTACTATAGATGCACAACGCAGAAGTGTAACGTGAAGAAACGCGTAGAGAGATCATTTCAAGATCCTTCGATCGTAATTACATCCTACGAAGGAAAGCACAACCATCTGGTCCCATCGACGTTGAGGGGTCCTGTGGCCGCGGAACATCTATTAGGCCACCGTGGAAGCGGTCTCCTCCATAGTTTCCCACGTCAACATCAAGAGTTTCTCATGATGAATCCACATCCGGTTAATAATCAGTCAGTGGGATCTTTATCGTACCAACAGAGCCGTGGTAACTCTAGTAATTATAGCAATAGCGAACCAGTTGTTGACTATGGTCTTCTTCAGGACATTGTTCCTTCAATGTTCTTGAAGCACGAATCGTGAGAGATAGTACTAGAGATCGAATCTTTATTTTGGTCGTATGTGTATATAGTGCATTTATGGATACATTATTATATATATATAAGCATAAATAACTAGCAGTATATATGTAAGCATCTGGACATGTATGTATCTATATTTCACGGACATACTGCCGATAATTGAAATTTTGGTTTTTAGAAGAGATGATTTGTGAAAGTCCCTATATGTTTTACTTTTTTCCTCTTCAAACCTGGATAATTTGTAAAATTAGGTGTGTTACGTAGTTTTGACATAATGATATATGTTTATTGAAGCGAAAAGAAGTACAGATACTAAAAAAGAAGTAAAAGCTATTTGTGTATTCTGAGAGTTAATGATGTCACTTGAATTTCACTTGCATCAAACATTTTGGCTGTTATTATGGGCCAAAAAAATTTATAGCTTGGATCTTAATTTGCCAGATAAATAAAAGTCTCCTCCTTTATTGCTTGGTAACGTCAAAATGCGAATTTTTTTATTTTTTTTGGTTTTTTTCTAATGGTTCTTTTAAAATGCGGAAATGGTTGACTCCGTTGTTATATTAACGAAAACGACTTGCTCCAAAATCAATTACTTCAGCTCAAAAATATTTTCTATATGATGTAAACAAAAAAAAAACAGTATTACTTCTATTTATAAGTAAGACATGCTATCTCAATTTCTGCAATGAAATAACCAAAGATAACGTATAAAGAGAGTTATGATTCCCTAATTATCTTTTTGGTTTTAAGAGAGATATTACTTTTGGTGTTATAAAATATAACTCTCTTATACCTCAAGGCTAAAGCATCAATGAAAAAAAAACAACAAATAGAAGATATCTTGATTCATTGTATTCCCTATGTATGGTGCCTTATAACCAATATATATAGAAAGGCTTATTGGATTGAAAAGTTGAGAGAATTTGAATGTATATGAATCCAAGGAGAATTAAAAAAAATTTGGGATTTGATTTAATAATGCAAGAGGATTTTAAGAAATCTGGGATTTGCATTTTTTTTTACATGGGATTTGATTTTTTTAAAATAATTTAACAATAATAAATTAAATAAAATGATTAAAAATATGAAAATTTATTTGGTTCATATCTTTTATTCATATAAAATATAATTTTTTTTGAAATTTGCGTATATTTGGAAAAAGAGGATTTGAACTTTTAATAATTATTTAAAATGATATATAAATTTTTTTGTCAAAATGTATATTCTATCAAATGAAAAAATGATATTGAAAATATCAATTTTTAAATTTCAATTATTGTTTTTCTTTTTCTCATTTTGAAAGTTTTTTTATTTACTTTTTTTGAAATTGAAACTAAAAAGCTAAAAGAAAAATTTCAAATACCACATTTGTATTCATTAATTTTTAACTATAAATTGTCTTTCAAATTCCTTCAAATTCTATCTGATAGAATTTATTGATGAAATCCCAAATTTTCAATAAACTAGAATTTTAAAAGAATTGTACAAATGATTAAGGGAGATTTGGCTAAATATGTTAGATGGAAAAGCAATTTGTCCATCTATGCTTTAAGTACTTTTGGCTTGATTTTGACTATGTTACCCTTAATTAAAATTTAAAAATATAAAATAATTATTGTTACAATTTTTTTAGAAACAAACTATTTTTAAAAAATATTTTATTTTCTATTCTGCATCAGCTATAATTCATATTCTAGGAATGATCAGTTAGGTAGAATATATAATTTGAGTCTAGCTCTTGTTCTACCTTGATTAGAATATGCGTTCTACCTTTTACTATGTATTCTAAAGTGGTTTAGAATACGTTCGTATCTATCCAACCTATTTCTCTTAGTTCTACGTCAGCAATAATACATATTCTATCTTTTGTTCTGTTTCTACCTAAGCTAGTTTATGTATTCTGAGTCTTAACTCTTTATCCTAACTAGTGTTGCATAATTTTCATTGTCTAGAATATGTATTGTAACATGATCTAGCCGTCCTTCTATATTCTACGGTATTTAAAATTTGTATTTTAACATTTATCTTCGTTATACCTACTTATAAAATATATTTTTCCTCTACATAACTTGGTTTAATTTAGTTATAAAAATCTTAAAAAAAATCTAACAGAATATTTACTAAATATTTCAAAAAAAATTTCTCTCTATCTTGTCGCCGTCGACGGTTTCTTCCCCCTCCCCTTCTCTGTTTTCTTATTCTTTCCTCAATTTTTCTTCTCTGCATCTATCATCTTCTTTCACCATGTTTCTCATTTTTCTGCTAAAGATGGATATCTATGCAAAACTGTGGTATTTGAAAATTTAGTGTGGATAAGTGTTGCCGTCGCCGGAGAAGATGTTTTTATCGGGTGTGGAGAAGGGAGACGGGAATGAATGTCGGAAGGAGGAAGAGAAAAAAGGATTTAGGGATTTACATTTTATTTATTTTTTATTTTTCTTTTAACTATTTTTAGAAAAACAAAGTTAATTAAAAAATTAGATTAATTAAATAAGAAACTTGAGAGGAAGCTCGTAGCCCAGCGGCGTACAGTAGGGTTGCTTCCATCTCACCTTCCCAGAGGTCATGGTTTCGAGTCCATGCGGGAGCAGATACTACTAAATAAGGACGTGGGCTACTGGGCTGGCCCGTTGTGGCCCAGCACTGTTGACAAAAAAAAAAAAGAAACTTAGATCTTGAATGTTTGTAGTTATTAGAATGGTTTTTTTTTTTTTTCAAAATCTACTTTTTTAACCATTCAAGTTTTTCAGAAAATAGATTCCCTAAATTTTAGGGAAACTAGTTTTTGTTTGGTTTTATCTTTTACAAACAGAATCCAAAAACCACAAATTTTGGGTTTTTCACTTTTTCTCTCTACTTTGATTTCTGAATCCTATTTTTTTTTCTTTTGACTTCTTTTTTCCAGTATCTATAATAACTTAAAGAAGCTTTTTGGGGCCTCTGAGACCACCCACATCAGCTTCAGAAGTTTCTTTCTCGCGGCGCCACGTCAGCAACTTACAAAAATCACAAAAACTACTTCGAAGCCCAACAAAATTATCGGCCCATTCACGCGGTTAGGAAAAAAAACCTGTGTCGTCTTCAACCTTCCGTTACAAAATTGATTCTTCCTCTTCCTCTTTCTAGAAGAGTCGATTCGCATCACACCCTCGAACCTTCCTCACCATCCTGCAATTAATAGATTTCAATGGCCACTACATCCCATTCATTGATCCACTCTTCCAACACTATAAAACCCACCACTCCTGAAACCACATAAACCATCCAATCTCTTCTAAACACAATCCCAAATATTACCATTGCATCGAACGGTCTCTCTCCCTCTCTAATGGCATTGAACGGTCAATTGCAAAGTAAAATTGTAAACCCTTATAGACGTAAATTGCCACATCGCCTCCTCCCTCCCTATCTTTCATTCCGTTTGAAACTGAATACTTCTATGTTCAACTGTGAGGCTAATGTCCCCAATTTCTTCCAATATTGTATTCTGATTTGAAATCTCCTCTATACAGATTTTTGTAGCAAAGTGTATGAACGATTTGTTGAATACGACTCTTGATTTCGTTAGTTTTTATGTTTGTCGGTTGTTTCAATTTGAATTTGTCATATGTGTTTGTTTTCTCTAAATCTTTCAGGAATGGAACAATTAGCTAGGGATTTTAGAACCGCCATTGTGGAAGGCGGCGAACTGTTTATTGGTGGATGAGGCGATCAACGATGAAAACTCCGTCGTGTCTCTACACCCTGAAATAATGGAGAAGCTACAACTCCATTTGCTGCCAATTCAAGGGTTTAAAATTATTCAAATTTGAATGCTCTGTGTTTGCTGCTTATGGGTTGTGTACCTTGTGGTAATCTGATATAAATGGTTTATCTGTGGTTCTTGGGTTCTCAAAAAGTTTGATTTTTATCCGTGTTAGGTTTCTAGAGTTGGGATTATTGTTGGTTCTCTTAGTTTTTGCTCATTTGAATGTTTCTTCAGGTGTGTGGATTGACATCTATGTTTCTTCTGGTTTTGGGTATCGTGTTGTTGCAGGGAAAAAGAGGAAGTGTATTGTGTGTATTGCTTTAGATGATTAGACATGTGATCGAATCTTAGGGCTATGCTTTGAAATGTTATCTCTGTTCACCAATGCCCTGGTGTAAGGTATGGAAAGCGTGTGAACGTGTGTTCTCTTTTTCATTTTATTGTTTTGTTTCACTCTTTTTTCGTTTTTGGTGTCCGTGTTGCCAATCTAATATGTGTCTTTATTTATGTGTTTTGTGGTATTCTATGTTAACATATTGGTTTTTGAATCTTCCCAGCTTAATTTTGGCATATTACTTGGTGAGGAACTAATAAATTATAGGAGTTTCTTGGAGATCATATACTGACGTAAGTTTTCTACCAAAACTGGTGTTTGATATCATATTACTATGACTTCCATTGTTGGGCAATGAGTTTACTTCGTTTAATGGAAAGTGATGGAAATAAGTAATATTTGTTTTATCTTTTTTTTTTTGAATTTGCAAATTTTAACATGTGACTTTTATAAAGCTTTTTTGTTGCGTTTGGTTTCTCTCGAGCTGTTTATATTATGATTAACCCCATCTTTGAAATTGCAAAGCTTTTATTATGTATGTATGTCCACAGCGAGGCCTCATATGAGTCTAACAAGTGTTTTTTTCTTTTTTTCTTTTTGGGTGAAGTCGACGTATCAGAGCAGAGAGCCCAAAAAAATCCGAACAGAAATTTTTTGTACTGCCAATATAATTGTATTTGATTTATTTTATATACAAATATTCCAGGAAATTAACTACTTTTGTTGTATGTTATCTCTTTTATTTTTTTTATCGTGTGAATACCGATGAATTCTTTAACAAACAAGCCACACAAATTACTTGATGGGCTTCCAGTAAATTAATGGTAATAAGATTTATAACATTAATTAATTAGCTCAAAACGGAACCTAAAAAAATAAGTAGAGAGAACCACAGGATGAAATTAAAGAGTACATAATTTACATATAACACACATATTCGTATACAGTATAATACAATGAGCAACTTACTAATAGTAAAAAATATAGTAGCTTACATGCACAACTCTTGAAAAACAACCAAACCTATGAAATGCGATAGTGAGCATAGAAAAACCATAATACTAAGAAAAGAAAAATAAAACAAAGATCTATACTGAAATAGAATTA
The DNA here is from genome assembly GCA_010577795.1 of Isatis tinctoria. Classification (NCBI taxonomy): domain Eukaryota; kingdom Viridiplantae; phylum Streptophyta; class Magnoliopsida; order Brassicales; family Brassicaceae; genus Isatis; species Isatis tinctoria. Next base: position 13,442,833 of record CM021244.1, read on the forward strand.
AAAATTTTACTATCTATATCATGTTTTAAATTTTTTCTACCGAAATTTATGTGGTTTTAGGGTTTTTATTTTCTATCGTAAAATATTTCGGTTAATAAGAATTAAAAATAATAATTATATTTTAATATAATTTAGTATGTGTACAAGAAATTATTTTCATTTATATTTTTTAAAAATTATGGCTATATTTATCTAAAATATATTATCTAACTAAAATAACTATTAATGGCAATAGTATATTAAAAATAATCTGAAATATAAATATATAAAAAATATTTCAAAAAAGGAAATTTATAAATGATATTTTTGTTATTTAGAAAATTTGAAAAGAGTTCATAAAAAATGAAAGTAAAATAAAAATATAATAATAATAATAATAATTAAATGTAATAATTATAATTCATTAAAGTATCATAATGTAATTGACATAAATAAAAATTAACATCAGTTTGGCACATAGGAAACTGATTTCTCAAATAATATTAGTATACTACATTTGATGAACATATATTTTTTTGATTATTAAAATCACAAACTTTATTATAATATAATCTTCATCAAAATAAACATAGTAAACAATTTATTTATAAATAATAAACTCGGGCGTAGCCCGAGATATCCCCTAGTTTTGATAATAAAAGCAACAAATTCATGATAATAAAAGCAACAACTTTAGTAAAAAAAAAAGCAACAACTTATATATATAATTACTTATATTTATTAGTTTATTAGTTAAAAATTACTTTTTTATTAAAAAGTCAAAAATCTATAAATAGATTTATAAATACTTCCTCTATTATTAAAAAAAAATTACTTCTTCTTCAAGATAATTTTCGTTTGTGTTTGTTGTTTTTTTAAAAAATAATTTTATAAAATAAATATATGTGGCTTTTAATAATAATTTTATGTATTTTTATTATTTTTATAGGAAATAATATGTTTGTTATCAAAATTTATTTTATCATGTTTAATTTTCTAAACAAAATTAATATTTCAAATATAGCCAAAAACCAAAAACTAAATAAATCACCATTCAAGTTTCTGAAAAACTAAAATCTACAGCAAAATCAAAAACCAAAAATTGAAAATCCAAAATCTAAAAATCAAAAACCAAAAGCCAAAAACCAAAAACCAAAATCTAAAAACCAATCAAACATCCAGGGGCTTGAGATTATAATAGGATCAACATGAGTCACTTAAATGGGCTATTAGGCGGAATGCATTATAGTGATGAGCGGGCCCAAACAGCTGTGCGATCCATCTAGGGTTTTCTGCAAATTTCCTCTGTTTATTGTTTTGTCTCACAAACGCGGATCGATCTGAATTTGCCGTGGAAATGGAATCCGATCTCGAAGTGTCGGAGGCGGAGAAATCGTCCTTGAGGTTCTCACAGGAGGATGTGAACGGGATATGCGAGGAGTATAAACGCGTCATGGAGGATATCAGTCGGGAGAAGATGGCGAGAGACGATGGAGACGCGAAGAGGAAGGATTACAATGCGGAGGAGATGGATATGGTCGAGAAAATGCTTAGAAGGCGCAGAGAGAGGTTAATGAGGAAACTCAGGCGGAGGCAGACAAGGAAGAAGAAATCCAAATCGGAGGAATCCTTCACGAGTGACTCAGACGAGGAGATGAAGACCGCCGAGGAAGAAGTGAAACGGCTCATGGAGAAAGCCATAGGGGCCAATATGACTTGGACTTTGACGGACGCGAAGAAATATGATTCAAAGGCGGAGGAGAAGAATATCGCCAGCGAGGATATGTTCCCAAGGCGTAGAGGGAGATTACTCAGGTTTCTGAGGCGGCAGAGGTCCAAATCACCGGAATCCACCTTCCATATCGAATTCCATCATCTCCAGCTGCCATCGGACGACGACTCAGACGACGAGGAGCTAACCAAACTCGGATCCACTCTTCCCCGAGCCGTAATAGATGAAATGGCTGCATCGAGATCTCGGGAGAAGATTTTTGATCATCAACCTGTCAATAGGTAAACTAGTGGATTGGACGAGTTTTGTACTGGATGCACGGCAGTTGATGATGACGGTGAGGATGGACCCTATGTTAAGTTTTCCCAAGGTAAAAACATCGGATACACTATGAAACTCTGTTTTCGACCAGGACTGTAAAAGCAACATAACTATCTTGGCCTATACTCTATAACAGTCGTTTATGAAAGATTCAGGTAGCAGCTTTTGATTGCTTCTTCTGGTGATCAATCATTGTCTACTAGTTGATATAAAATAGTGATTAAATGTGGATAGTCCCTTGTGAGGGTGGTTGCGTGATGGACTGATCGAGTCTTGAAGATACTCATCCATCTGTCTTGTATCCTTTTGTCCACTGTTTCAGTTGGTGTTTTTCAACTGTCATGTGTCCACGGCATGGTTGAGGGTAGTCCAGACGTGAGCGTAAGTGTTTCTCAGCAACTGAATTTGTTGAGTTACATTTTCATTGAACACACAATGCCACTGGTTCCCAAGTGACTCTTACCACAATTTGGCATCAGACAAGCTCCTTTGGGTCTGCATTCCTCATACACTTCTTCCTGATGAAACCAAACTCCTCACAAGTCCAAAGGATCCACTCTTACCTGAGCCGTAATAGATGAAATGGGTGCATCTGCATTGAACACGGGATGCACTTTCTCATCGGTTCAGCAAACCCTAGAAGATTCTTCATCATCAACCTGTCAATAGGTAAACTATTTCCAGCCATATAGAACATGATTTTATATATGTGATAATTACAGATTAAGGCATTTTCCCAAACTATGATAACAGTTTCAGGCACTTCAGTTCTTACTATCAACAAACTTTTAACCTAAGAAAAGTCCAAACTACCTTTAAAACATTAACCAAATCGACTTTTCTCGCCTTGTTCACTGATTCTTCATCTCCTATTCACAACAATGGTGATCTTCATCACTTTTTAATTCCAATCTAACAAGATTTCTCCTTTTTTATCTCAGTGGATCTTGAGATCGAAACCCTAAAAGATCTCCTCGGCTGCTATTTCCGATCAAAAAGGTACTTTTACGCTCTGTGCATATATGTTTCCTCTTGGAATTGTTTAATAGAATGCTACAATTGTGATTAATCTTTTTGATTTTCATATATGGAGATTTGATGAAGATATAAGATTAGCATGTTTATTCTTGTTCTCGATTGCATCTACTAGTGATAAGCTTTGTTTTTGATGGTAAGGATTTAGTTAGAATGACAGAGTTTTTGTTTGACATAGCTTTGCTTGCTGTGAACTTGAAAACTTTGGCTGTTTTTTTTTGTTCTTTACTGGACTTTGAAAAACCTTTTGATGAACATACAGAAAATCCCTAAAACCTCTGTTACTTGTGACGACAGTCAAAGCCTTAATTCTTTCACTAATACTACCTGCAGAGGTTTGATTATGACGAGAATTGCATGGATGGCGGCTTCAAAACCAGTTTCGCGCGGAGGAGAAAAATGAAGTCTTTAGATTTTTGGAAGGCCCAAAAGTTTATTAATAGTTGGACTTGAAAAAAGCGACGTAGACTAACTTACTTTTTTCTTTTTCTTTTTCTTTTTCTTTGTTGAATGGCGAGAGAGAAAATTTCGGACTCTAATCCAAAATTTTCTAGTTGCTTACAAGATAATATACATATGTTCTCCATATCCCATTTCACTATCCCATTTCTAAAGATCTTCTCGATTACACCCTTCACATTATACATTTCGGATTTCTGTTCGCTTTTTTTGTTTTTTTTTTGATTAGTAAGAAATAGCTACTATATCTATATCGGTTCATTTCATTTTAAATATCTTTAGTTTTTAGTTTATTCAGTTTTAAACCAAAAACCATTATTATATTTTAGTATTCACTAAATTTTGTGAATTTTAATCTATATGGGATGAGAGAAATGAGACCCACTTGATATCTCTCTCACATGTCTAAATGTTGAAGGGCCTGCGAACCACTTTGCTACAGTATTTATTTCTTTGCTTCCGATAGTGACCCCTCTCTCCTAACTTGTTTTCTCGTGTTTTTAATTTTGTACGCTGGGTTGTATTAATAATCGGTAAATGAATTCAGGGGTAAGGAAAAACAATAAGGAAACGAGAAGAAAATAATGTAGCAGTGAAAAATTAATAAAGGCTGCAACTAGAAGACGACGTAGTACCAATAGGTACCAGCAGCACGAGCGTGAGAAGACGACATAACTTTATTTTCTTTTGATGTTTATATTCGCCTTTTCATTTGCATTTTTATCTAAATTAAATTCTTTTTCTTTTCTTTCAAAAGTTTTTGAGAAAATATATTTGTGTAATGATATAGTGAGTTCGACCTAAATTGAAAATTTGAATGATGCATATAAAATCGGGTAGCTAAAGAAACCGACCAGAAAATCAAAATTGTCAATTTTTCTGTTTATAATTAAAATCTTTTAGATTTTTTTTTTTTGCTCCTCTTTTATCCCAATCTATATTCTAATTAATTTCTCCACTATATTTATGAGTCAGTCTTTAATTTTTACACTAACTTGTGTTTGTCAGCTTCGACACCTATATAAATTTGACTTTCACTTTTTTGCCATCTTTCACCTAAATTAATGTGACTGTTTTATCACTTTAACAATTTTCATGAAATATCGCATAAATATTCCAGGCTGACCACTACTGAACTTGACAATATTTATATTGTTTTTTTTTTTCCACATAAATGGGTATAGACGGACACAAAAATAGTCCATATAGCATTTATAACTTAAAAAAAAAAAAAAAATATGGAGAGTGAATCACAATAAATGTATATTTACTAAAAATGGAAGAAGAGCACTGAAGGAGGCTGTCATCTTGAGAATGGTGAAGGCTCTGTTTCTGTGAAAGTGTCGTAGTTAATAATACTTCACAATTCATATAATATACATACAACATTATACATGATTCATATATTTATAGAGAGAAAGAGATGATGTATTACGATTGTGAGTCCGTGAACCATGATGTCATCAAAAGTGGGTCTCTTTCTGATTCGTGTAAGGAAAGTGATCTCAAACTCTATATAACTCAAGAGCGGGGCGTCACTGAAATACAACAACAGTAACCCAAAAAAAAAAAAACAATTAATTTCTCACATAATTTTCTTTGTTTATCAACCATGAGTGGAAGCAACCGAAAAGACCGAACCAGGAAGAAACAAGTTTCTCGTCCTACTCCAACACGATCGGACCGGATGAGCGAGGGCACCAAAGCCTCCGTACGTGCACTCCTCGACACCGCAAAGTCTACGAATCGGCTCCCGGGTATTTCCAGAATGCCTCAAGAAGTGTACGATGCTTTTATTGTGTGTTTGGGCAGTTTCCTCACCACAGAGGAGACTGTGGATTTCGTCAAACGAACTGTCACGACTATGATTGTACCGCCAGAAACCCTCATCCGTGGGTTCCAGGAGTTCCTGGCCCTACTCAAACCAGACGGCACTGGTTCAACGTACGAAGAGGAGGCAAGCTTGGCGTCGCAGTTGGAGATGAGTGAGAGTGCATCCACAAGTGGAAGTGAGGGACGCAGCGAAGGCCATTAACTAGTCACGAAGAATTCACGTTGAATAATGGTTTCAGGAAGTGGAAGTATTACCGTGGATGTGTGTTTGATTGTGATTTTTCTTTTCTCCATTTGCAAGTGTTTGTGTGTGTGTTTTCATTTATGTTTAACTAGAGTTTTTTTTTTTTTAATGATTTTATGGTGTTAAGTATGTTTTAATCAGTGGTGTACTTTTATTTTAACGAGTTTAATGAAATAATGTTGAACATTTTGGATATTTTTAGGAGTAATCAAACTTTAGTTTCTGGCCGAGTTAAAATAGATGTGAAAATGTTTTAACATTTGCCTCTCAACTCTGCCATTTTGTAAATGATGTCTAGCATGACATCTTCTCTATAAGAAACTAGGAGGAAACTCTGGGAAAAAAGCAAACAATAAGGTAGCAAGTATTCAATATGCCTGCTAAATGTATTAGAAGAAGAGAGAGAGAGAGAGAGAGAGAGAGAGAGAGAGAGCTAGTTGTAATACAATTTTGTAATTGATGTTACACAGAAGACAAAGTTGTTAAAAAAATTTACACAGACAAGTCTCTTAGTCTTAGTAGTTCCAATCTATCCGTTTCCTTTTCCCTTGAGGGATTGTGTAACTTGAACCCAAACACTCTTGGAACATAGCTTTGCGACACTTTTTGTGGCCTCTTAGATTTGCAAGTCATGAGAAACAGGTGTGAAAATGTTGTCCCAAAGTAAGCTCCATCCATATCTGGTATTCATATGTTTAAAGAAGAACAAAAAAGCAACCAAAGATAGGAAAAAAGTAAACTAGTGCGAAATCAAGAGAGGATACTTGCTTGGTATTTTGATGGCGGGTAATAAACGTCTTCACATTTGGGACAATATATCTTGACGGTACTGGCTCGAGGGATATCGGATAGACCAAGAGGTAAACACGGTTCACCATGACAAAAAACTCTAGGGCATCTTCCAAAATCATATTTGTTGTATTTGGTTAACATAGAAAGGAGTCCTTTGCTTGTCAATATGAAACGAGCATGAATCAATCCGTATAACATCTCGGCTGCTGACTCGATCAATTCGTTCTGTTCCTCTGTAATCATCTCACCTGTTCAATGCCAAAAATCAAGCATTAAAAAAAAAAAAAAAAAGAAGCAAACACCGCATATCAGTATATCACATGCTAAAGACTTACCAGGATAAGATTCTGCATCGACAATCAAATCGAGAGCGTAGTCGTAGTAAGGAATTTGATGGCTGAGTCCACACAAGTTAAAGTCATCTAGGATGTAATCTTCATCGACTTCACATAAGAATTCGTTCCCACGTAGTTTACAGAACCAAGAAATCCATGACATGTCTTCTTCGTCGGAACCACTGACCGCTGATTCTTCTGATGTATCTACCACAGCTAACAAAGATTTGCTCCAATCATTAACAAAAGCCAAGTTGAATCTAGCATTTGCTTGAGCACTTGAATAACAACAACATGTCAAAGATAACTTTTAAGAAATAGATACAATTTAACTCATGAACAGTTGATCATAATCATTCTTCTAATTCGATTTTTAAGCAAATAAGATTGATTTGCTTCTAGCTTCTGAAGAAATTTCTAAAAGGAATCATTTCCAACAAATCAGGAAAACCTAAATATCCACTCGAACAATCTGCAATTACAATAGCTATTAGAGAGGAAAGTCGAATCTCACCGTCGAAAATGTCAGTCTTGGAGAGAGCAGCGGAACGAGAATCATGCATCAACACGGAGTTTGCTCCGCCATTATCATCGAGAGCTTCGTTAATCCGTTCCCGATCGACCCTCTCGGCTTTCGATCCAACCGTAAACATAATTTAATCTATTATCCCTCTCCCAGAAATAAATTACGAGATGGGATGAGTTTATAGGGTTTTAGATCCAAAAAAATCAATCGGAGGTTTTGAAATGGAATATATCAGAGAGTTCAAGCCCAACACTGTAAAGTCTGTAATCAAGCCCCGTGGGCCTATGTATCCAAGAAAGATTTCTGGGCATTAACATTAAAATATTTTAAAAATACAAAAGAAGGAAGAAAAACGATTAGATAGTTAGAGCAATGCTGCATCATTAACGCACAAACCCCCATTAAGGGTTCTTATCAATATTTTAACTCTAAATTTTTAGCTAACAACTCCTATCATATATTTGTTTTTTGTCCTCCAATGGTAGAATTTGCTTATTGATGTACCATATAATATGCAAATGAAAAATATCTAGAACCAAAGTCAAATGATTTTAATCCATACGAGTCAAATGTCAAATGAGGCATAGGTAAAAGCTAAAGACTATTGCTTACTTGTTACCTCTACTGCCCCTTGGTTAGTTTTCACTTCTGGAAAAAACACTTCACAACGTCCGGATAGATTGTTGATCCGAGTGTTCAATCCGTTTATGTGACAGTCCCGTCTTTAATGGTGACCGTTGATACTTCTTCACAAAGTGACACTTCTTGTCAATGTATGTTCCTGCAAACAAAACCAAGAAAGACATAGCGATAATAAAAAAAGTGAGTTTCACTAAGCAAAATACAACACCCCAAATTCAAACATCCAACAAATACCGAGAATGTTAACCTCAAGGGAAGGAGACAAACAAACAAGATGCAAAATAGACCAAAGAGCAAGAACGCACAACATGTTTCAGAGCATTGAACACATGGTCGATCAGAAAATGATGGGACAAGTTCAAGAGCAGACCAATGTTATTGCCAGCAAAATGGTGCAATATTAGAAATAGAAATCTACCCATTCTTCAATGCGTCTTTAACAATAGGTGTTTGCTCCAAGATATTACAGATTTGGAAGCACAGAGAGTGTTCATTGAAACTCAAAGTATAAAAGTTCTATATATAAAGACAGAGTTATATACCAAAATCCTGGGAAATCCTATATATATATGAAATTAAATCTCCTCCTAAAACACTAAGAAGAAACACATTCAACCAAAAGGCGATGATTAAAAGGTCTTACATGTTAACTCGATATTCATCAACAATCTTCTCCTTTAACGCCTTGGCGCCTTTCTTATAAAGCTTTACACGACACACTGCAGCACACATCTGTGATTCCCCAATTCTTCACCTGGCTTCTCATCTTCACGAGTATCTTCCAGTTTCGAAACTAACTTCTTCTTCTTCTTCTTTTTCTTTGGAACAGTTTTACCCGGGTAAATCAACCGCTTCTTTGGCAAATCCCTACAACAATATGCCAAATTACATGAAATAAAGAGATAATAATACATAATAGAAATCATAAGATGCATTTCGAGAATGGTGGAACCTCGGCAAAAAAAAAAAAAAAAAAACCCCAAACTTTGAGTGAGAATTACCTTCGGATGTTTCTTCGACGACCACGTCCTCGCCGGCAGGTCGCCGCGCCGGCAATTGCGATTTGAAAGAGAAGGAGATGAAAACGACCGAAGGAGAAGAAGAAGAATTTGCCCTAGAAAAATGGACTTTGTTCTTGTCTCGACAGGTGTCTTGTAAGAGTCGTATCTTACTTTTCTTAATTAAGATACGTTTCCTAACCTATTACTTGTTTTTTATTTATTTTAATTCATCTTTTTACTAAGAAACAAACGGCGTGAAGAGTCCGCGTTAACGATGCTCTTAGATACTCTACGAAAAATTCGGATTCAACTTGTCACTTTCTATCTTACTATTAAAACTGAAGTACATATATCGTGTCTGAAGTAAGCTTTTGAATTCGAGGCTGGGATGGCTAGAGTTTATGCTGCCTCCCAAAAAAAAAGTTTTAATATAGATTATTGGGAAAACGACGTATTTCCCCCCCAATAACTATCATATAGTAACAGAACCACACAATGTTTCACCCTCGTCCCGTATTTCTATTATCTTTACTTCCAAAACATATATCTCCATAGTTTGTTAGTTCGAAACCTATTAACACACGATCTCAAAGATCAAAACTAATTTCTACACAAACCGCAATCAATTTCGGTTTCCAGTTTACCAAAACTAAGCCTAACCAATTACGAACGAGGTTAAACCGAATTAGAACCCAATTAAAATGGATAAACCAAAATTTAGTAAATAACCGTGATTTATAATCAAAATTCTCAAATTGAAACCAAATCCCTTAAAAAAAAAAATCCCCAATTCTTCTCCCACGAACCAATCCCCAATTTCCCAATTCCAACAAAAAAAATTTCTTAATCATATCACACAACCCATGTTCTTCGTCATCTCTTCCGTGTGTGATTCGACACAACCCAGGTCGTGATTTTTACTCTGTTTCCCAGGGTAAATAGCTTTCCTCTATTCTTTTTTGTATGAACCCGGAATCTAGGGTAAAACTGATCTGGTCTTTGAATCCAGGTCTCGAGCTCGTGGTTTATCCCGTTCGGATACGTGGCTGTCGCAGCAAATGCGTATAGCCTAGCCGAGTTCTTGTGGTGCGGAGGAACGTCCCGTGGATGGTGGAACGAGCAGAGGATGTGGCTTTACAGAAGAACAAGCTCGTTTCTTTTCGGATTCATGGACACGATTCTGAAGAAGCTTGAACAAGCTCGTTTCTTTTCGGAGTCTGCGTTTGTGATCACGGCCAAAGTAGCAGAAGAAGAGGCAGCAGAGAGATACGAGAAGGAGGTAATGGAATTTGGAGTGGAGTCGCCAATGTTTCTCCTCCTCGGGATGCTCAAATTCTTAATCATATCACACAACCCAGGTCGTGATTTTTACCGGAGCGGGTCGATCTTTCTGCTCCGGCGTTGATTTAACTGCCGCGGAGTCGGTTTTCCGGAGGATCAGGAGGAAACTCTCTGATGACTTTGATAGAGTCGCTGGAGAAGAGATTGAATCATTGGGGAAGAGATTGAATCTTTGATAGAGCCAGTAAGAAATCGATCGAATTGGAATCTGTGGGGAAGAGATTGATGAAGGCGAAGAAGAAGACGACTCAGAAGGTTGAGGAAACGAGTCCAACGAGGACGTCTCCAAGATTGGCAAAGCGTAGTTCGACTTAGCTTTCATTTGAGCATTATCAAAAAAAAAAATCTCTCTTTGTAGGGTTTAGATTTAAGAGTACAATTCATGAAATGGAACTTAGTTTCTGGATTTCTTATGTGCTTATAAATATGAATTTCTCTGGTTTTTTCTTTTAATCTATTTCGTATGAATTTCTCTATGAATTCGAAACAAGTAACTTGAATAGAGAGTTGATCAAAATTTAGAATCTGATTTTGAACAAATCTATGAAGAAAGGAGAATCAAATGATGAGAGAGATTAAGAGAGAGAGATAGTTTCTGTATTGAGAGGAAAAAGGTCTGAAGAGAGAGGTTGATAAACGGTGAAGAAGAAGAAGATCAGGTGGGGTGAAGAGATCGGGTCAGTTGGTTGCGGGTTGATATATTTTGGGTTAAAATCGGGTTAATTTGAGTTAGAAATGGGTAACAGTTTTGCTGGTTTAGTATTGGTTAACGTAAAAAACCAGTAAAATTGAAATCGTGTGTTAATAGGTTTCGAACTAACAAACTATGGAAATATATGTTTTGGAAGTAAAGATAATGGAGATACGGGACGAGGGTGAAACATTGTGTGGTTCTGTTACTATATGATAGTTCTTGGGGGGAAATACGTCGTTTTCCCTAGATTATTAGTATAAACTATTAGTGTTTTAAGCATGTTTTACAAGTTTACGGAAAAAATTGTAAAAGATAAATTAAAAACTAAATGTGTGTAGAGAACATTATATTTAGAAAACCGGAATATATCTGAAAAAAATGATTTCCGGGGAGAAAAGTAAAAGAATTAGTATGCAATTTTATTTTAGAAAAAAATATGACTAATTTAAACATGAGATTTATCGGGTATTTTGAAAAACAGAGAATTTCAAAACGATGCCATTTGGTTAAGAAAAAAAATTGTATGACTAAATTAAACATGAGATTTCTCGATTGTTAAAAAAAAAAGAAATGGAATTACAAAATGATGCCGTTATGTGATTAAAAATATAAATTCGATAATATATAGCAAAATCTAAAATCTAAAAAAAATTATAGCATATATAATGATCTCTTCCGAAATATAATTTACTTATCATAAAAATTAATCTTTAAAAAAAACGGAGAGATAAAATCGTACCTATGTTTATCAAATTATAAAATAATGGCAGAATTTTAGCAGACCTATCCTTAAAAAAACTATATATACCTTATTCAGCTTTAGGTGTTTGTACCTAGTCATTTTTTTTTCTTTGTCGTTCATCGTTGGTTTTTAGATTGAATAGTTTGAGGCTCTTTTCATTTCTGTTATTTGTTTGTTTTCTTTGGTTTGGTGTGAAACTGATCTTACGGTTTTTTTTTTTTTTTGGATACGTGGAGCAAGATCTTCGAAATCAGAAAAGTTTTGTTATCGAAAACACAAACATGTGATTCATGAAACGCTTGGACTCCTTGTGTTTTATATTCTTTGGTGTATTTCTCACCAGGATCCAATATATATTTTCTTCAGCGACGCGACGTAAAAACATGATATAGCTATGACTTAGCCACAGATGGGTCGTGGCTATCAATTTATAGCTACGGAAAAGCCACAATCGAGCCACGAATTACTATTCAAAAAATTTGTGGCTATTTCGTAGCTTTTTGTGGCTATATAGCCACGAAATGTATTTTGTAGCTATTCAAAGAAAAATAGCCACCACTAGCCATGAAAACGTCATAGAAAATTAAATTCACCATTATCCACAAACTTGTCGTGGAAAAGAATTAGCTACGACATGGGTTGTGGCTATTGGACGCTATTATCGCCACGATTAGCTACAAATAATTTGTGGAAATATATATCTATGGTAAGCTACGATTTTGTCGTGGAAACAATAGACAAGAAATCTGTTTGTAGTTAATTGTGGCGATAGCCGCGAATTCTGTTGTGGATAATTGAAACTATCTTTTAGAAAGAAAAAAGCCACAAATTGCCATGAGTTTTTTCGTAGCTTTAGTTGGCTATAGAATGTTTTGTAGCCATCTGTGGCTATCTAAAATTTCGAAGCGAAATTATTTTGCTAAGCCACAGAACAATTCGTAACAATCCGTGGCTATAATAATTTAAACATGTGAAAATAATGCGAGTACCCTGGAAAATATCGTAGCTACGAACATATTTGTGGCCATGCGTGGCTATTCATAACCCTAAACCTCAAACATGAAATTTTAAACCCTAAACTATAAACAAACAAAATTAATTATTACAATATATCAAACTTCTAAAATCCAACACTTATAAAAATAATTTTAATTGTTCAATTTTTTTTTTTCAAACCTTAATCCTAAACCCTCAACCTTATACCCTAAACCTCAAACCTTCTACCCTAAACTTCAAACCCTTTATCATAAACTCTAAACTCGAAATTCAAAACCTTAAAAAATTTAATCATTAATCCTAAACTCCAAAGTTTTAATTATAAACTCTTGAATATAAACACAATTCCAAAAATCTCAAACTCTATACACTACAAGAAAAAATTCAAGTTTTATAAATCTTAAGGAACATAATCATTTCAAAACATTATAAAGTATATATACTTACTAAAAAATATTCAAAATTTTTAAATCTAGTAATTTTCTATACAAAACCCCAAATCAAAAATCTTATAAATAGTGTTTGAAATATACAATTTGTGTATCTAATTTATAAGCTAATCTTAATTAAATGAAAATATATTAAGGTAACCATTTTGCAATTGATACTTGTTGTAAATTAAATATATCATCAATCTACTTTACAAATAGTATTAAAAATATACAATTTTATATCATTATTTTATCATAAACTATAAAATTAATCAACCAAATATATTAAAGTAATGGAAATATTAATTTTTAAATGTAAAAAATTAACTGAGTTGTGATTGGTTAGCAAAAAAAGGCAAGGATCACTCTCTGTGTTAATATTGACTGTTGATTACCACAGATCTAACGGACATAAATTTTAACCCTTTTCTCCTCTTTTCCTCTTCTCCTTCGTCTCTTTCCTTCTCCTCTTCTTTCTTCGTTGAAAAATCAGTCTCGTTCTCCCCTCCTCTCTGCCACTGATGCTCAGGAACAAGAAGAAGAAGCTCGATGATTCTTCACCGGACTCTCATGGCGTCGTCGTCCTCGCGGTCCCTTCTCCTTCCGTGGCTTCATCGGCGGATTCTGGTCCAGGTGGATACTCTGTCACCTCCACCAAAAGACGATGATAAGAGTTCTGTCATCAGCTCCGTATGTTTTTGCAGTGCATCGAACGAAATCGCGAAGAACAATCCAACTTCCGTAGTAGATCTGGAGGTAAATAGATTTGAAACAGTCATTCAATGTATCTATTTTTCTCAGTTTTGTTTAACGAGAAAAGGTTCAATCTGTAAATCTCCAATGATTTTATTTTCGTTTTCTGTTTTCAGAGTCATCAAATCTCCGAAACCGAAACTTCAACATCCATCAGCAGCAATTTCAGGTTCATAATCTCTCTTCAACTTCTGTTTCTGATTATTTTTTTGGCAGAAAAGAGGAAAAGTCAGTAATCGAGGATTTGGGAGAAACAAGACTCGGGCCACTCAAGTCTCGCGGTTTTTTTCTTTGTATTTTTATATTTTTTTGTATTCTGTATTTTTGTATTTTTTTTGTTTTTTTTTGTATTTTGTATTTTGTATTAATAAAGATTATATTAATTTATGGTGTATTCATCTTTTTATTTTATTTTGTTTATGTCTTTTAGTTTTAATTAACTAATTTAAAAAATATTTTTTTGTTTTTATTTTTAAAATATCCACTAAGATAACACAATGCAATCGTGGCTAAAATTGCCACACAATGCAACCGAGCTACGGATTCAGTTGTGGCAAAATAGCCACAAACCAGACACCAATATTGTCGTAGCCAATATAGCCACAAAAAACTGCCATGGCAATTCGTTGCAATCTAGCTATGAAATAGCTCCTGGTTATCCGTAGACACTTCCACATAACAAGTCGTGGCTACTGGTGGAAATACTCTCCACAAATACAATCACGTCCATTCGTGGATAGCCGCCACAAAATGGGTCCTGGCTGAATCGTGGCTAGTTAACCACCGATAACCACGCTTGGACAATAGCCACGAGCTCATAGCTACGGAAGATATTCATGGCTATTCGTAGCTTTGATTGAAATAGCCACGGATATTAAGCGATAGCTACAACCGATTTCGTGGCTATATAGCCTTTTTCTTGTAGTGGGTCCTTGAGTTTTACTCCTCATTTTCTATCTGGAAAGTTCATTTTAATATTATTGGTAGAAATTCTCTGATGTCTTTGATCCTTGTTTGTAGGTCAACTTCTTTCCTTGTGAGTTTTTCTCTTCCTTTTCTATATGGAAAGTTCTTTTTAGTAGTATTGGTTGATTCTCTTGGATGCTTTTTGGCCTTTGTTCTCGGATGTTTTTTGGTTTTTGTTTGTAGGTGAACTTTCTATTTACCGTAAGTGTTAGTATTTTTTTGGAGATTGTGTTTTTGTTCTTATTATGTTTCCCATTCAATTTATCATGTTCTTCAATTTTGGCTGTGCAGGCATTCTAATTTATGCCTCTTATGTTGTTCGCTGTTTTGTAGTTCCGTTTGAGTTTTGAATTAGAGATGTAATGATAAAGAGGGCGATGAAGCGAGTGAAGATAATAGACCAGCATACAGACGGTTGCTAAGTAATGACATAGTATAAGCCTTGGATTTAAACGTGGATTGTATATGTTGTCTTATATGTTGACACGAATGAATTTGCTTTGAAGATACTCTAAAGGGACAATATTTAGCAAATAGATGTTGCGTATATATCAAAAAACCTAACTTCTTGATGAAGAAAATGTTTCGTGGCGAATTATTTGGCATTTATAGATGATTTAGTTCTTTTTCTTCTCTTTTTTACTTTTTGTTGAGTGATATGGTCTGTTGAAAATTTCTTTGGTTGATGCACGGCGTGATTTGAGCCAATGGATGTTGCTTATACTTTAAGAAACCTATTTTTTTACCGAAGAAAGTGACTCGTGTGGAGAAGGGCAACTGGAGTGAATGCCGGGAGGGGGAAGGGAAAAAAGGATTTAGGGATTTAGGTTTTATTTATTTTTTCTTTTTCTTTTAATTTTTTTTAAACAAAGTTAATTTTAAAAAAACTTAATATTTCGAATTTAAGAGATATAGTAGGATTTCAATTAATTGAAATCGGACAATTTTATTCACTAAAAACATATGTGGATAAATTGCTTTTCAATGTGCCGAATTTCTCAATGATTAATACAATAAACTGAGATTTTAAGGAATTTTTACAAATGTTAAATCCAATAAATAATGGAAGATTTATAAAAGAAATGAATTCCTCTCAAATCATTGATAAACACCCCATAGTTTACCCAGTTTTGTTTTTACAAATCTGGTATCAAGCTTTTTCTAGTCAGTTTAAATAAACATCAAAATGAGTTAAGCTACTAGACTGCAGCAGAAGAGTGGTGTGTGAATCTTTGCCCACACGTCTTGCCACGTCATCTGCCCCTTCGTGACTGACTCCACCACGGAGGCTGCCTCTGATAATTTATGTGAGCCGTCTTTTTCCCCCTTAGGCATTGTAACGGATAAAACATACCTAATTCTGAAAAATATATTCAAATAATAAAACAGCATAGTCGACATACAAAGGAGATATGAAGTAGCGGATTAAAATGGATCGTGATAGGTCTTAAGGATCTGGAAAGGAATGTACAATAATAAAAAAATGCAGCACAGTTGTGTTCTCTTAGGATTTGCTTTGTGTAGTAGTTTTCGCATTTTCTTTTCATTCACGATTCCTTTTAGGATTAGAAAGAGTTTGCCTTACTGTTATACAAGGGAACTAATCATCTTTGTTCTCAATTACCTTTCTGCTTTTGATAATCAATAAGAAAAACTATGACGGAGGTAAACCCTTAGTTATCCCTAAATTCGAGAATTCTCTTAAGAGTTCATGGGTTTGTGAAATCTGGCTAATGGATATTCTTAGAACTCAACTTTACCCTCCCGTACAAAAGATGAGTTACAGAGATCGTACAATTTGTCGATCAGCAGGAGAAAAGTAGCAAAGAATGGAACTTGTTAAAATTCAATGATTTAAGGATGCAATAAGGCGGAGCAAAGTAATTTACAAACATAATCAACTTTATAATCAAATGTTTTCGCTATGCCCTTGTCCACTTCTTCTATGAACAATGATTTGAAATGACAACGTTTCTTCTCTTGGATCGTGATTCGTGACTATAAAAAAAAAAAAAATTGAAAAGAAGCGATGAACTACCGTCCCTTCTCAATTAATCTCAACCGTTGAAAAACACTTAATTTTCAAAATTAAGTCACAATCGATGGATCAAATTTTATTTGCTATAAAAATGATTATGTTTAATACCAAAAAACAGTTTTACTATTACCAACTAACTTTCCTTATTGAAAGTCTTTCCTATTTAGTTGTTAATAGACAAAAGGAACACTTTAGGAAGACTTATGGTAAGAAAAAATAGCGATAAAAAATACGATTTCCGGCGACGGTTTCTTCTCTCAGAGCGCTTTTCCAGTCTTCTGTCTCTCACGAAGTACCGGTGTGGGTCCACGTCTTCTAGATCGTGGTGATATAGTTGATCTAGTACTTAGTGGTTTTTATTCCACGATCTGGAACAATCCCCACTTCTCTCTATGGCAACCGCCTTGGCCAAATGGCTATTTAACCCCATCTTCGACAATTCCTGTTCCAAAATCAACAAATTCTCATCCCTATCCATTCTTCCTTATGGCAAACAATTTAAGAAACCAAATGCAGAACATCAATTTGGGAATTGAAGATGAAACGGTGGTCCTTCCCACGGCGGTCCGTCAACTTGCAGTCGCCTCCAACCATTTCTCCATTGCGGTGTCTACAGTTAATCCTCGCAAGCAAAATGTTCGTGCTCTGATCGGACAGATGCCTCGCCAATGGGGTCTTCCAAATGCGGTTACTGGTCGAATCATCTCGCCGGGGAAAGCCCAATTCCTTTTTCAATCCGAAGAAGCCATGAATCTGGTCCTGCGACGCGCGCCCTGGTCATTCGCGGAATGGATGATCACCGTTACGAGATAGTATCCCAATCTGTCGGAAGAATCTCAAAAAATAATCCCTTTCTGGGTTCAGATCCGGGGAATCCCTATCCAGTACCTGTCCCGAGACCTTATTGAGTTTATCGGGGATATTCTTGCTCCGGTATACGATGTTGATTTCGACGAAACAGTGGCTCGGGTGGATTATGTACGAGTTCAGTTACTCTGGAACGTTGACAAACCTCTGCGTTTTCAACGTAATTTCGAGTTCGGCCCAGGAGAGAATGCCATCCTGCACTTCAAGTACGAGCGTCTTCGGAACTTCTGCCAATTGTGTGGGATGCTCACTCACGATAAGAATGAATGCCCTCTGCGTTTTGATGGGGATGATGATGGCTTTGATGATGGGCCTAACAATGATGACGCTGCTTCGCAAGTTCATGAAGACAACCAAATGGATGTTGGTCCACCTCTATCCCCTCAAGTGATGCATCCTAATGTGGAAGACATGGTCCCAAATCCTCCCTTCCTGCCGCAAGACGAAGTAGGTGACAATCTTGATCTTACTCCAGTTGAAGTTTTGGATACACAGGAGAGGCGCGAGCGCGCTGGAAAAGGCATCATACCTGATAAAGGGATGTCAGATGGTGTGCTGTTTGACGTTTCCAGTTTACTGAAACGTAAGAGACCTGTTGGGAATGAGCTAGACATTCCCTCAGCGAGCAACACTGAACGGGTGGTCCTGGGCCCGCTCAGAAAGAGATCTTCTCTCGATGATGTGCAGAAATCTGATTCTGCAAACCAGCTAATAGATGGAGGCGCGGGGGGCCCGGTACCCCCATTTGTTTCACCCATGAAGATACTCTCCTGGAATTGTCAAGGTCTCTGTGGAAATTTGACTCAGCCTCGCCTCAGGGATCTCTGCCGTTGTCAAGCTCCGGATGTTTTATTTCTCATAGAGACCAAAAATGTGTCCGAAGTTGTTAGGAATGTAGCTTTATCTTTAGGTTTTTCTAATGTTATTTTAGTTCCTCCTATGGGTCTTAGTGGTGGTCTAGCTTTATGTTGGAAGTCTTCTGTGTCTGTAGATCTTGTGTCTGAAGATGTCAGGCTCATTGATGTCAAAGTTAATTTCAATGGTTTAGTTTTTTATCTCTCGTGCATTTACGGTCATCCTGTTCAACATCATCGTCACTATTTGTGGGGTAGAATTCAAATATGGGTAGAAATCGGGTAGATCCTTGGTTACTTGTAGGGGATTTTAATGATATTCTTAGTAACTCTGAGAAAATTGGGGGTCCGAGTAGAGAGGAATGGACATTTCAAAGAATGCGGGATATGTACAATAATTGTGGGTTCACGGACTTGCAAGCTCTGGGTAACCGATTCTCATGGTCAGGAAACAGATATACTCATTGTGTGGAAGAATGTCTTGATCGGGTTGTGGTTAATACTGCTATGTTAGCTCAGTTTCCGGAATCACAGGCGGAGTATCTTCCTTTTGCGGGTTCAGATCATCGTCCTGTACTAATCCGAGTAGATTTCCAAACGTCTTCTGGAAGAAAACCCTTCCGTTTTGATAAGAGGCTTCTACACCAACCTGATTTCAAAGATTATGTTCAACGAGGATGGTCTACTGTTCCTATTCAGGGGTCTTCTATTTTACAGAACATCAGCAGCTGTCGACGGTCTCTTTCTCTTTGTCGTCGAAACGCTAATATGAACTCTAACAGACGTATAACAGAGTTAACTGATGAGTTGAATCTGGCTATGACTTCTCGTTCTCATTCTTCTCATCAGATTTCCATTATTCGGGATCAGTTGCTACAGGCCTATCGTGAAGAAGAAGAGTATTGGTTTCAGAAGAGCAGAACTAACTGGATTAATAAGGGGGATAGAAACACCAAGTACTACCATGCTTGTACAAAGGAACGGTATAGCCGAAATGTGTTGATATCCATTCAGGATACAAATGGCACCATTATCTCTGGTGATGAAGATATTGGAAGACACGCAGAAGATTACTTCAATTCAGTTTTTTCATCTACTGGAGCTCCAGTGGATCTTTCGATTTTTGATGGTTTTCAGCGTTCGGTTACTGCAGAAATCAATTCAGATCTTACTCGGCCATTTTCTGATGCAGAAATCTATAAAGCTGTTTGTGATATTGGTGCTGATAAGGGTCCAGGACCTGACGGATTTACAGCACGATTTTATCAAGAATGCTGGGACATTGTGGGTCCGGATGTAGTTACAGAGGTACGGCGTTTTTTTGACTCACAATCAATGACTCCAGGTCTCAATCATACCAACATCTGTATGATCCCGAAAGTCACACCTCCAAAGACTCTTTCAGATTTTCGCCCCATTGCTTTATGCAATGTTATCTATAAGATTATTTCCAAGCTGTTGGTTGCACGTCTTAAAGGCCACTTGAATGCTATTGTATCTGAATCTCAAGCTGCGTTCATTCCCGGACGCATGGCTTCTGATAATGTCCTTATTGCAAACGAACTTATGCATTCCCTTAAGTCCCGTCGCACAGTCTCACAAACATACATGGCTATCAAAACCGATGTCAGTAAAGCGTACGACAGGGTTGAATGGAATTTCTTGGAGGCTACGCTCAAGGCTTTTGGTTTTTCTGACCTGTGGATCTCCTGGATTATGGCTACGGTACGTTCTGTCTCCTATTCGGTATTGATTAATGGCATTCCGAAGGGCAACATTCATCCGAAAAGGGGCATTCGTCAGGGAGATCCCCTGTCACCGTACCTGTTTATTCTATGTGCTGATGTGTTGAGTCACCTTCTGAGTATGAGTTGTCGAAGACGAAAATTAAAAGGCATTAAGGTTGGCAATGGAGTCCCAGCTATCAGTCACTTGTTATTTGCTGATGATTCTCTGTTTTTCATTCAAGCAAATATCAGTAATTGTATGGAGCTGAAGTCTATTTTCGACAGATACGAGCAGTGTTCTGGCCAGAAGATTAATCAAGATAAATCGATGATCACTTTTGGTTCCCTCATACCTGGGGATAGGCAATTACGTCTTAAACGTATTTTGGGAATAGAGCATCATAGTGGAGGTGGAAAATATCTTGGACTCCCTGAGCAATTTGGGAGAAAGAAGTCAGAGATGTTTCATGCTATCTTAGATCGTGTAAAGAAATGTACAGGATCTTGGAAGTCTAGATACCTCTGCCCTGCGGGTAAGGAAATCATGTTGAAGTCTGTGGCTATGGCCATGCCTGTGTATGCCATGTCATGCTTCAAACTCCCTGCTCAAGTTATAGGTGATATCACGGCTGTTATACGGAAATATTGGTGGCAAAATAAGGCTGATTCTAAAGGTATTTCATGGGTGGCGTGGGACAAATTACATTTATCTAAACAGAAGGGTGGCCTGGGCTTCAGGGACCTTTCGAAATTTAATGACTCTCTGCTTGCTAAACAAGCCTGGCGACTGATCCGATATCCAAATTCCTTATTGGCTCGTCTTTTTAAAGCAAGGTATTACCTGGACAGCCATGTTTTAGACGCTACTCCTAAAAGACTTCAATCTTACGGGTGGGCCTCTATTCTGGTTGGGATCTCTGTTTTGAAACGTGGAGCTCGTTGGAATGTGGGCTCGGGTGAAGATATATCAATTTTCAATGATAATTGGCTCCCTACTCAACCGCCTCGTCCGGCTCATGGGAACGTAGTAAACAATCTCAAAGTGTCAAATTTGATTGCCTCGCATGGCAGTCATCGCAGTTGGGACTCTGTCGCTGTACATAACACAATTGATGACCCGATTGATCGAGAGTTGATCCTCTCCATTCATCTGAGCCAGCGTGTTACTCCAGACTCGGTCGTGTGGCCTTACACTTCTAATGGTGAGTATTCTGTGAAATCTGGTTATCATCTGCTTCAAGATTTAGCTCATGCTCTCGTGAATGTTCCACCTCCCCATGGTGATTTGCGTTTGAAGAATGATATCTGGCATTTGAAAATTCCTCCTAAGTTAAGGCATTTTCTGTGGCGAGTCTTATCTCGAGCATTACCAACTACAACAAGATTAAGAACTCGAGGCCTTCAAGTGGATACTCTCTGTAAACGTTGTGCTCAAGATGATGAATCTATAAATCATGTTCTATTTACCTGCCCGGAATCTCTGAAGATTTGGCGGGAGATCCCGCTTGCTGATCCACTTTTTTTAAATCCACCGTCTTTGGATTTCGAAATAAATATTGCCGCAATGATGCATCTATACCATGCTCCTCAGTCTTCTGATATACAACGACTCCTACCGTTTTCTTTGCTCTGGAGGATTTGGAAATCTCGAAATAATGTTGTCTTCAATCAACGCCAAGCTATACCTCATTTGGAAGCCGCTTATAGTTTGGCTGAGGTACGAGACTGGATAAGAGCTTCGTCCTCTGATACTACTACCTCTCCTCAGAGATCCACTACTAATGAGAACACAGATCATCTTTGGAAAAGACCAGATATTGAATGGGTAAAATGTAACACTGATGCTTCTTTTGACCCGATTACTCATCAGGCCCGTGCAGGGTGGGCTCTTCGTGATCATTTGGGGATTCTTCGGTTCTGGGGGTCTGCGATCATTCCTTCTGCTTCTACGGCTTTAGAGGCTGAAGCTAAAGCTTTGTTGATGGCTTTACAACACACTTGGTGTATGGGATTCCGACGGGTTATTTTTGAGGGAGATTGCTTGTCCCTGATTCATATCCTTAACCATGAAGTTTATAACAGCCTTCACATTAACTTGGTTCAAGATATACACTTTTGGGCTTCAAAATTTCAGCGCCACAGGTTCTCCTTCACCCCTCGACAAGGAAATGAAGTTGCACATATTTTAGCTTCTTCAATAGGACCTATAGCTTTGTTACCGAATTTGTTGTTTGTGTCTGATGTTTTAAATTATCCAGATAGTATAACTACTACTTTGTATCAGGATTACCAGGCTTCTATGCCGCTTTAAATTGAATTTTCAGTCGGAAAAAAAAAAAAGTCTTTCCTATTTATCATTCAGTTTAACAATATCGAAAATTGCAATTTCCTATTCTGGATTATTGCCTAAAATTTAACTATACTAGAATTTTAAAGACAAAACAAAAGAACTATAGAATCAGAGTTCTAAGTAGAAAACATTTAATCTGCTATCGAGATTTTTGATGAGAGAAGTGTAAAAACATCAAAATGGGCATATCCAACAAACGATTTTCACAACAAGAATACTTAGAAACATTGGTTTGAAATTTTACTTGATTTTTCCATGATAATTGGGAGGAGCTAGCTACTCCTGCTCGTCTCCGGCAGCAGAAGAGTGGTGAGGAAAGCTTGCCCACACGTCTTGCCACGTCATCTTCCCCTCCGCGACTGAGCTCACGACCGAGGCAGCCTCCTTCAAGCTGACTCGGACTTGGTCTTTGCTGTCTCTTTCTCTGATTGTCACCGATGTATCCGAGTCCACTGTTATTGCAAATGGCACTCCCAGCTCATCGGTTCTCGCATATCTTTTCCCTATCGATGTACCTGTTCATCCACACACACAACCCTTCACTGGTTTTTGCTCCGTTTCAACATTTTAAACAACTTGCAAATTTCTCAGATTCTTTTGGCTTACCAGTGATGTCAATCTTATGTGAGATGCCAACAGAAGTGAGTTCCTTGGAAATGACTTTGGTTGCCTCCTCGAATTGTTGGTTCTGAACAAGCGGGAAAACAGTGCACTTGATGGGAGCCACAAGAGGAGGGAAACGGAACAGGTTCAGCTGCTCGTCCCCTGCTTTGCTTGCCCTTGTGCTGAAACAATGTTCGTACAGACAGTATATGATCCGACCAATCCCGAAAGATGGTTCAATCACTGACGGAGTGAAAACCCGCTGGTACTCTTTCTTCTTCTCCTTTGAGATTGACACCATGTTCTTCTTGATGCTCACGTTTTTCCCGAGGGTACACACGTAGAACTCCACTTCCCCCTTCGAATCCAGGGTTGCTTTCATCTCCATAGCTTCTTTCTCATTCATCGCCTAACAAGACAATACACAGAGCATGTTCTTTATTATAAACAAGTAACATGAGACAAAAAGGTTTTCAGTAAAACAATCGACTTCAGTCAGTCTACCTCTAATGATTCAACCACATTCTTTTGATTTCCCTTGAATGCAAGACCCAGCTCTTTCTTCACAGGATTAATCACAAGTTTCTGAAAAGAAAAAAGAAACATATTAACAACAAGATATAGAGACATAGATGAAAATATTGACTCGAATCATACCTCGACTTCTTTAGGTTCTGCATACTTCTCTTCAGCCACGAGAGCTACGCCACTTTTTTCCTGCCAGACAACAATGTATCCACAATTTAGTTTTTGTAAGTTTAATGACAAAGGAAGTTAGAAAGTAAGCTTTATACCGAGTGAGCACGTAGGTCGTAAGCAGACCTATCTGCAATCCCAACACATTCTATCCAACCATAGGAGCTCTCAATTTCAGCGTCCCAACAGTCTGCTGCATAGTGGGCCATTTCATTTGCTAGATGCTGGCGGAAACGCAGTCGTTCCTTGTCTATGCCAAGCCGGGTAAGGAAAAGATAAACTCTCCCAATGAAGTACCCTAAAGTTTCGTTGTTCACAGTTCCCTAGTCGAATACAGTTTCAGTTGCAGGCATCAATGATAGAATCATAAAAAGAGGGATCTTTGCGAGTGCATACTAGGATTACAGATGCTAACCTTGGCAACAGCTTCGCCAATGCAAAGCTTTTTCGCAGATTGACCAGACATTTGTTCTTCTCTTGGAAACATGAGGAACTCTAATTTTGATACATCAGCGAATTTAGGATGCGACTTATTCTCAGGATCGACGAAGTGCTCGATTTCTGCAAGCGTGAATTCACGAACTCTAAGAAGCCCTTGACGTGGAGATATCTGCGAGTATGACGATACTTATTGAAAGCCAGACATAATTGAAAAAATAGCCCTCTCAAAGAAGACAGAGATAAGCACATCAAATATATCAAGCAAAGCAGTAAGAGACGGGAAGGATAATCACCTCGTTTCTAAAGGCTTCACCAATTTGAGCGGCAGCGAAGGGAAGTTTTCTCCCATTGTAATAATACAAGTCCTTAAAATTAACGAATATGCCTTGTGCAGTTTCAGGACGCATGTAACTGAGACACACAAAAAAAAAAGGAACAGATTAAACAAAAACAAAAAAACAAGTCAGGAAAGAAACAAGTCTTCAAGAACAATTATGAAAAGAAGAATACTCACCCACGAAGCACACCAGATGGGCCGATGGATGTTTGAAACATCAAGTTAAACGGATAAGGATCAGAAAGCGGGTTCTTGGTGTCTGGAGCAGTGATCCCATACTCTTTGATCTTAGCACCAAGCTGTTCAGGGGAATAATCTTCCATAATAGCAAGAACATCCTTCAATTCAGCAGCTTTCTCCGCAGAGATGGTAAGATCTTTCTCAAGCGTCGCGGTGCAATAATCTTTCAGCAAGTGATCCGCACGGTAACATGTCCCAGTTTTCTCATCTTTGACCATAAGATCAGTGAACTTATCAACGTGCCCAGAAGCCTTGAGTACATCCTCTGGTGTCACACATGGACATTTAACTTCCAGCATGTTCTCCTCAAGAACAAAATGCTGGAAACAGAACGAAAATCAAAAATCATACTATATAAGAAAGACGATAACACCACAAAGTTCAACTCTTTGATCCTTACTTGACGCCAGAAGCCAAGAACATTGGATAAGACAGCGCAGCCAGGAGGACCGTAATCGAAGAGCCCAGCTACACCACGGTAGATCTTGAAGGAAGGGATGTAGAACAAACGCCGCTCGAGAGTATTGACGACGGCTTGACGGAAAGCCTCGCGGCTATGCGAGCCACTACCGGAGCTGCTGATGGTGGATTGGAGCTGTTTCTCGACGGCGGATTTCTCGAGCTTCAGTTTGTTGAGAAGGTCGATGGCGGCGTCGATCTCCGGCTTCGCTGCGCGAGAGGCCTTGAGAGCGCGGACGGCGTTGCCCTGGGATTCGACGGAGGAGGATTTCTCCGAAAGGGACTGGCGGAGAGATTGCTCGGTGGCGTCCATTGGAATCCGGTTCGGGGAGATAGATTCGCGACGGATCTTATTTGATTGGAATTGACGAAAAGAGAAGATTTGTCTGCGAGGAAAGAGGAACGCAGAGAGAAAGCGCATTCGAAGTGTTGGCTCCACTCAGAGTGTAGCCTAGGGTTTAAGAGATAATGGGTAACCTTTGGGGTCAGCTAGTGGGTTTGGGTTCCACGATTTTTCCTTTTTTTGGTTTAAGATAATCTTATCTTCTTCATGAAAGTAAACAAGTAGATGTAATTTAGGGGGGCTTATTGGATTAAGGAATTGAGAGAATTTGAATATATGTAAATCCAAGGAGAATTTAAGAAATCTGGCATTTGAATTGAGATTTGATTAATAATTCAAGAGAATTTCAAAAAAATCTGGGATTTGACTTTTTCGAAACTAATTTAATAACAATTAATTAAAAATGATTATAAATCCGAAAATTTATTTGATTTATATCTCTTATACATATAAAATGATATATAATATATTTTGTCAAATTGTGTATTCTATAAAATGAAAAAATAATATTGAAAATTTCAATTAATGTTTTTTTCTCATTTTAAAAAGTTTTGATTTACTTTTTTCTTAAATTGAAACAAAAAGTTTAAAAAAAAATCTTCAAATACCACCATAAGAGGTGGTATTTGTATTCATAAAATTTTAACTATAAATTGTCTTTCAATTCCCTTCAAATCCTATCTGATAGAATTCATTAATGAAATTCCAAATTTCCAATAAGCTGGAATTTTAAAAGAATTGTACAAATGATTAATCCAATAAGCTGAGATTTTAAAGAAATGTTACAAATGTTAAATCCAATAAGAGAGGATTTATGGAGAAAATGAATTCCTTTCAATTCATTGATTCAATAAGCCCCTATTAGGCTTCAGCCTTCGGGTTTTCGGGTCGGATTCGGATTGGTTCTATTCGGATTCGGATCTTTCGAGTATAGGAGTTTAGGACCCATTTGGGTATTGTAGAAATTCGGTTCGATTTCGGATCGGTTCTTTTCGGATCCAGGTCGTTTCAGATATAAAAATTTAAAACATTCAAAGCAAAAAAATTACGAAGAAAATAAGAAAACCTTTAGTTTTGTTAGTGTTAGCCCTGGGCATTTTACCCGGACCCGAGGACCCGACCCGAAACCGACCCGAAAAAAGAGGAACCGAACCGAACCCGGAACCGACAAAATACCCGAACGGGTCTTCAACTCCTCTACCCGAAGGACCCGAACCCGAATAGAACCGAACCGAACCCGACCCGAACCCGAGAACCGATCGGGTACCCGAGACCCGAAACCAAAATACACTAATAAAATTAAGGGTTTTCTTATTTTCTTGTAATTTTTTCTTTTGAATGTTCTAAATTTTTAGACCCGGACCCGAAAGGAACCGACCCGAACCCGAACCGAAATTCTATAATACCCGAACGGGTCCTAAATTCATCTACCCGAAAGACCCGAACCCGATTAAACCCGACCCGAACCCGACCCGAGGACCCGAATGCCCAGGGCTAGTTAGTGTGTTTTGGTTTTGGATTTCGGGTACCCAATCGGTTCTCGAAATCGGGTCGGGTTCGATTCGGTTCTATTCGGATTCGGATCTTTCGGATAAAGGAGTTTAAAACTCATACGGGTATTTTGTCGGTTCCGGATCAGTTTTGGTTCGGTTCTTCGGGTCCGGATATTTTGCCCAACGCTATACTGAACTACTAAGTACTAACACCACGTAATCTCTCCACCAAGAAGAAATCTAAGCCCAATATAAAAGCACTAAAATGTCATCTATTGTTGTTGACAAAATCGATCGAAATAATATTTGACTATTTGAGGTCTGTTTCCAAACGCTTCAGACATAAAAATGCGCTGAAAACAAGAAAAAAAAATATTTAGAAACTCCACGAGAACACTTATTTTTATTTTAAAAACTCGTAAAAATTTTGCATTTTCTAGAAACGTAATAGATAAATAATTAAAAAAATGTACGATAAAATTATGATTTCTTAGTAAGTAAACAATCAGTTTGAACTTTTTTATAAGAAAAAGTAGTTAGTTGAAACTAGATGTCAGCTAATATAAGCATAGTATCATTATATATAAAGTAAATATGTGAGTATGTTTCTTCATTCTGATTGGCACTGCATATTGTCCAATACTTCAATACAATGTTGCTTAATCTTAATGTTTCAAGTTCGGTCCACTATTCAATGTACGTACATTCTTTTCGAACAATTCCTTTGGCAGTTTTGATGGAAGGTGTCCTACCCAAATGTCTTCTTTTGTGTAACATCGGTCTTCCAAGGTCAGTCTCTTCGATGTTTTATAGCTCATAAATCAAAACAAACTTGATTAAGTTGGCCAATTTTCTATTAAAGTGGAGCGTCCTCTAGTAATTATATTTTCACGGAGCGGTTTTTAGATCTTCCGGAGTCATTTATTAGGATGGTAACAAACTTCTCTAACTTCCCATGCCGTTTTTGTCATGGTTGATTTGTAGTTCTGTCTTGATTAGCCATGTTTGAACTTACATTTGGTAATAGGTACTTGAGGTAATTTCAATGTTGGTTGACTAACATTGATACTCTGTCCTTTTAGCAAATACATGATACAAAGATCCAGCTAAACAGAGTTTTCACGTCTATACGAATGGCATTTTCAGATCCGGACACGATCGTGTTAAATGGATCATCAGCATAATACATGCATAATTTCATCCCATTATAAATTTAGAATTGTTGGTATTTTCAATTTTTGTATCTCCTTGCGAGAGAGGCAACTAAATCTATTTGTTGTCATCTCATGTTAGAGAGAATGATGACGAAATTGGAGTGTGATACTCAGAGAAGGATTTCGATCAATACATGGATAATAGGAATTTCTTCATTCGTGAGTTCTTTGCCATATCTTTTGTGCTTCTAGTTCCTACACGTTCATGTTGTCTAGTTCCTAAATGTTCAGGACTTCAGGTTGTGGTATACCTTTGGTATGAAAACATCTACAAGTTTGGACAAGGTTTATATACTACAAATACCATCCCTACACATGGTCGATCGATTCCAATAATTAATGTCAGTACCAACATTCTTGCAAATGTATTTTTGACTAAACTTCTCGTGCACAGATCAAGTGGGCAACCAAAGTTGCTATCATCAGTTATCCCCGAGTACCAAATACTTCATGCTCACCACGGCCATCTACTTCTTGGTAAAAATGTAAAAGCGTGATCAGTAAAACCATTTCTTTATAACTTTTTACAGTTGTTGTTTTCCTCTTCTTTGGGTATCTCTTAGACTTTACAATCTTGACAATAAATGAGTTTTTATACCCACAAAAGACGACAAACGACCCATATTTTATCCGTATTATTCTTCAAGGTACCACATTTACATGCATGTCCATGAATCCTTCTTGTCCGTTCGCGCCAATATTAGAGAAGTTGATCAACTTTTAACAAATGTCGTCGTTACGACGGAGTTGACAAACATGAGAAACATCAAACACGAAGTTAAAAGTTGCACTAGACAATAAAGAAAAGCCGTTACAAGTATCTCAAACTTCCAAACACATCAACACTCTATACTGTTCGACTTCACAATAAAATATTGCTTCGAGAAAGAAGGCCACGAGATACATAAACAGGGATGAAGCTTGCAAAATGAAGTCTCTAGAAAATTAACTATTTTTTTCATCTCATCATCTTAATTGTTAACTTGTTCTGTTTTTTCCCCTCCTCGATCTGTTGTAAATTTGGCACAAGTGTTCTATACATAGTTTCGTTTGCTTTTTCTTTGAAGAGATAAGCTCTCTAATTGAGTGAACCCCAGAATACAGACCCAATTCACTTTTAAGATAGCGTGGAAGAAAAGAAAAAAAGTTTTTAATCAATCTTATCTTTACACGCATGCATGTTAAAGAAAATTGCAAAAGAAAACACATCACGATATGAAACATTTGATGTAATCAATATACATACAAAAGAAAATGTTTAACATATAAAAAAAAACTGAAATATCTTTTTTCAAATAAAAATTGTTTTTGTTGCCAAATACATAGAAATATCTTGTCAACAAAATATAGAATAATAATCTTTGCAAATTTGAAAATAAATAGTATTTATTAATCAATCTAGAAAAAAAAATCAATCTAGAAAAAATAGGAAACAGAATTCAAAATACATGTCTTCTTTTTTGTCACACAAAGACATGTCAGAATATAATAAATTGATAACATATATCATTTGATTGACTATAAAACGGTCATTTGTCAAATCAGATATTTTTTTCCACCATTTATCTATCCATTCTCCTTGAAGCAGTATTGGACAAAAAAAAGAAAAAAGTAGTAAAAACTTTAAAATCGCATAAGGTACTGAGTGCTGACAGATATAATAATGGACTGATTGTTCCACTATTGAATAAATCTTGGATAATCAATAGTAAAAATAAATAAATAAATGAATAAAAAATCCGAAATACCAACCCTAAAACCCTTTCACGTCTCTCCCTCTACAGCAGTCTCTCCAGTGCAGAAGCCGACAGTGTAGGGAGAAGAACGAAAGCGAAAATGAGCAACCATTGCTTAGACCTCTCTCCCCTTTTCGCCTCTTCCACATCCAATCCTCACTTCTCCCCTTCAAAGCTCTCCAATCCCAGATTTTTCTTCCGCTCCGCCACCAACCACAGAGCAACAAAGCCGAGGCTAGGCTCTGCTTCTTCTTCTGCTTCTTCCACCTTCCTCCCATGCCTCAATCGAAAAGGGTCCGTCACTCGGGTCCTCAACTCCGTCCAGCCCGTCTCAGAGCCCGCCGACAAAGCCGCCACCAAACCTTATTCGCCGGAGGTAGTCGGGAAGAGAACCGATCTGAAGAAGATTATGATTCTCGGCGCTGGTCCGATTGTAATCGGGCAAGCCTGCGAGTTCGATTACTCCGGAACTCAAGCTTGTAAAGCCCTGAGGGAAGAGGGCTACGAAGTTATTCTCATCAACTCGAATCCGGCCACCATCATGACCGACCCGGAAACCGCGAACCGGACTTATATTGCTCCGATGACTCCTGAGCTCGTTGAGCAGGTTATCCGGAAGGAGAGACCCGACGCTCTGTTACCCACCATGGGTGGCCAAACCGCGTTGAACCTCGCCGTTGCTCTCGCCGAGAGCGGCGCTCTGGAGAGATACGGCGTTGAGTTGATCGGAGCTAAGCTGGATGCGATCAAGAAGGCGGAAGATCGTGAGTTGTTCAAGGACGCGATGAAGAACATTGGGCTAAAGACTCCACCTTCAGGGATTGGGAACACTCTCGACGAGTGTTTCGACATTGCTGAGAGAATCGGTGAGTTCCCTTTGATTATCCGTCCTGCGTTTACTCTAGGTGGTACCGGTGGTGGAATTGCGTATAACAAAGAGGAGTTTGAGTCCATTTGTAAAGCCGGTTTGGCTGCCAGTGTCACAAGTCAGGTTCTTGTGGAGAAGTCTTTGTTGGGTTGGAAAGAATATGAGCTCGAGGTCATGAGAGACTTAGCTGACAATGTTGTCATCATCTGTTCCATTGAGAATATCGATCCTATGGGTGTGCACACTGGTGATTCCATCACTGTGGCACCTGCGCAGACGCTAACGGATAGAGAGTACCAGCGGCTTAGGGACTACTCCATTGCGATTATCCGGGAGATTGGTGTTGAGTGTGGTGGATCTAATGTGCAGTTTGCAGTAAACCCGGCTGATGGTGAAGTTATGATCATCGAGATGAACCCTAGGGTCTCGAGATCTTCTGCTCTTGCTTCCAAGGCTACAGGGTTTCCCATTGCTAAAATGGCAGCCAAGTTGTCTGTTGGGTATACTTTGGATCAGATTCCTAATGATATCACGAGGAAAACACCGGCCAGCTTTGAGCCATCCATCGACTATGTTGTGACAAAGGTTCGCTGCTCTTTCTGGTGCATACCTTTTAGCTGCGTTTGTCTTGCGTAATTAGATGCTCTTGACTTTGAAGAACTTCCGTCCATTTGAAAGTTTACGCATTTTGCTTAATTCTATCTATTTCTCTATCATGCAGATTCCTAGATTTGCGTTTGAGAAGTTTCCAGGATCTCAGCCCTTGCTGACGACCCAGATGAAATCTGTTGGGGAATCTATGGCTCTCGGCCGCACTTTCCAGGAATCCTTCCAGAAAGCTCTGAGGTCTCTTGAGTGCGGATTCGCGGGATGGGGTTGTGCAAAAATTAAAGAACTAAACTGGGACTGGGATCAACTGAAATACAGCCTTAGAGTCCCAAATCCGGACAGGATCCATGCAATATATGCTGCCATGAAAAAGGGTATGAAAGTTGATGAAATCCATGAGTTGAGCATGGTAGACAAGTGGTTCCTAACCCAGCTTCGAGAGCTCGTGGACGTGGAACAGTATCTTATGTCCGGACCCTTGTCAGAGATTACAAAAGAAGACCTTTACGAAGTTAAAAAGCGGGGATTTAGTGACAAGCAAATCGCTTTTGCTACAAAGACAACCGAGGAAGAAGTCCGTACCAAGCGGATTTCTTTAGGAGTTGTTCCATCTTACAAGAGAGTAGATACGTGTGCAGCAGAGTTCGAAGCGCATACACCATACATGTACTCGTCATACGATCTTGAATGTGAGTCAGAACCAAACAGCAAGAAGAAGGTTTTGATTTTGGGCGGAGGGCCAAACCGAATTGGTCAAGGGATTGAATTTGATTACTGTTGTTGCCACACATCTTTCGCCTTACAGGTCTGTCTCTAGATGGTCTAAGCGTGTTTCCCCAAAGCTGTGAGCATCATTTTCAACTTTGTTTCGGTTAAAATTACTTACATATTGTTTAAACTTAACTGCAGGATGCTGGATATGAGACTATAATGTTGAACTCAAATCCTGAGACAGTATCCACAGATTATGATACAAGCGATAGGCTCTACTTTGAACCCCTCACAATCGAGGACGTTCTCAATGTTATTGACCTTGAGAAACCTGATGGCATAATCGTGCAATTTGGTGGGCAAACTCCTCTGAAACTTGCTCTCCCAATCAAAAATTATTTGGATAAGCACAAGCCCATGAGCATGAGTGGAGCGGGACTTGTTCGCATCTGGGGTACGTCACCTGACTCCATTGATGCTGCTGAAGACAGAGAGAGGTTCAATGCAATTCTCAATGAGCTGAAAATTGAGCAGCCCAAGGGAGGCATTGCAAAGAGCGAAGCTGATGCATTAGCCATAGCAAAGGAGATAGGCTACCCAGTCGTGGTAAGACCTTCTTATGTTCTAGGTGGACGAGCAATGGAGATCGTTTACGATGACAGTAAACTTATAACCTATTTGGAGAATGCGGTTGAAGTTGACCCAGAGAGACCTGTTTTGGTAGATAGGTATCTCTCTGATGCCATTGAGATCGATGTTGATACCCTTACTGATTCCTATGGAAATGTGGTGATTGGTGGAATAATGGAGCATATCGAACAAGCTGGTGTGCACTCTGGTGACTCGGCTTGTATGCTTCCAACACAGACCATCCCATCTTCTTGTTTGCAAACAATCCGGTCATGGACCACCAAGTTGGCGAAGAAGCTGAATGTTTGTGGGCTGATGAACTGTCAGTATGCAATCACATCATCTGGGGAAGTTTACTTGCTCGAAGCCAATCCCCGAGCTTCTCGTACTGTCCCGTTTGTTTCAAAAGCTATCGGACACCCTCTTGCCAAGTATGCAGCGCTGGTCATGTCAGGAAAATCTCTCAAAGATCTCAACTTTGAAGAAGAAGTCATCCCTAAACATATCTCTGTGAAGGAAGCTGTTTTCCCGTTTGAGAAGTTCCAAGGATGCGACGTGATACTCGGGCCAGAGATGAGAAGCACCGGAGAAGTGATGTGCATCAGTTCCGAGTTCCCAAGCGCGTTTGCAATGGCTCAGATCGCTGCAGGTCAAAAGCTACCTTTAACCGGCACAGTCTTCCTCAGCTTAAACGATCTGACCAAAACGCACCTGGAGAAAATCGCCGTGTCCTTCCTCGACCTCGGGTTCAAGATTGTTGCAACTTCGGGAACAGCTCATTTCCTGGAACTGAAAGGCATTCCTGTGGAGAAAGTGTTGAAGTTGCATGAAGGAAGACCACATGCTGCTGATATGGTGGCTAATGGTCAGATTCATTTGATGTTGATTACGAGCTCCGGCGATGCTCTTGATCAGAAAGATGGGAGACAGCTCAGACAAATGGCTCTAGCCTACAAGGTCCCGGTTATAACCACTGTTGCTGGAGCACTGGCCACGGCTGAAGGAATTAAGAGCTTGAAGTCAAGTGCCATCCAAATGACGGCTCTTCAGGACTTCTTTGAGGTAAAGAATGTATCTTCTTTGCTCGTCTGAGTTGAGTTTTTATTTCTATGTTTGATCGTTCGTGTGGAACTTAAATGTTAACGGATTTTGTTTTGTCATAAGCATTTCTATGAATAATCTTCAAGGGCCGATTTCTGAAATGCAATGTAGGTGTGATTTGTTACTCGGCTTTGTTCCTGTGATATACAGGTCTTTGTTTGTATCGGAATTTTCTCAAATTCAATAGAATCAACTCAAAATTAATAATGCTGCACAAAATATATCCATTGAATCTTGAACTTAAATTTGTTGCGAACCAGAGTCGCATTTTCTTTAGGCCTGGAAGAAGAGAAATTTCATACCCATTGGCTTAAACTTCCGTTATGCTAAATCAAGTTGCTCAAACTGCTGCAGTTGAGTGAACTCAAAGAACATAATCCCACATTAATTTAGTTTATTACAAATACAAGTTGAGAGAAATTTGATTAATGATCATAAAATCATACACAGTCTGACAAAGTTTTTACATCTGAAAGTCTCAACCATCCATCACAAACACAAACCCTTTCTCGTCTTTCTCACTCTCACTCGAATTGTAAAAGACAGAAGCAAATAACAAACTGATAAAACTTGGCTCACTTTCCGGGAACAAAGTTGGTGGCGAAGGCCCATGCGTTGTTGTTGACTGGATCAGCCAAATGGTCAGCAAGATTCTCCAAGGGTCCCTTACCAGTGACGATGGCTTGAACGAAGAATCCAAACATAGAGAACATAGCCAACCTTCCGTTCTTGATCTCCTTCACCTTCAACTCAGCGAAAGCTTCTGGGTCGGCAGCCAAACCCAATGGGTCGAAGCTGCCACCTGGGTAGAGCAAGTCCTCGGCCTCACCCAAGGGACCATCTCCTGCGACTCTGTAACCTTCAACGGCTCCCATCAAGATCACTTGAGTGGCCCAAATAGCCAAGATGCTCTGAGCGTGAACCAAGCTTGGGTTTCCCAAGTAATCAAGTCCTCCCTCGCTGAAGATCTGTGAACCGGCCTTGAACCAAACCGCCTCTCCGAACTTGACTCCGTTCCTGGCCAACAACTCCGGGAAAACGCAGCCTAGGGCTCCGAGCATGGCCCACCTGCAGTGGATAACTTCTAGCTCACGATTCCTTGCGAATGTCTCGGGATCAGCTGAGAGACCGGCGGTGTCCCATCCGTAGTCTCCTGGGAACTCTCCGGTGAGGTAGCTCGGTGGCTCGCCGGAGAATGGACCCAAGTACTTGACTCTTTCGGCTCCGTACCATGGACTTCCTGATGGTCCCTTTGGTTTGGCTACGGTCTTCCTCATTGTCACACGGCTGCTTCCGAGGACTTCTGATGCTGCTGGAGAAAGCTTCACGGCCTGTCCGGCGAAAGAAGGGGATGAGAGAGCCATTGTTGAGGCTGCCATTGAATTTTTTTTTTTTTTTTTTGGTGACTAACTTGTGAATGAGAGTGATTGAAAATGTTAGGATAGGTTTGGATTAAATAGAGATACTGTGAGTAAGGATTGTTATCTGTCGTAATCTAAATCTCTTCACTCATTGGGTTTTGAGATTCTGTTTTTATCGTTTATTGGTCTTACGTGGCAATATCTAGTCCACTAGCTTTTTTTGCTTTGATTCTTTCATTGCAGTGTGCGAGTCGTCGTATACTTCAACGGTAACACTACCTTGTGACTTTGCTTTTCAAAAGAACTTAAGTTTGTGGGTTCTGCTAGTAATAAGAGATTTTGATGATTTGTGAAAAGTTAATATTTCGAAAATGTTGATATTAATGATCAAAACATTATAGAAAAGTGAACAGTCGAAGACGCATTCACCCACATCAACATGTTTATGATGTTATACAATGATCATGATTCATGAATATCAATATTATTAATTTTAAGTCCATCACTACCAGTTTACAACACAAAGAAACATCGTTTACGTCGTTAGTTTATCCCGTAACCTGAGAAAACTCATGGATATCTTGAAACTCTTGAGTTTTCATTGTTTAATCGAAACGCAAAGACTAAAAAAAACACTGGCTTCAACAACGTTAACCTTTGAAGAACTGAAGAAGTATATATCTTCGGCATGTTTCTTCACCATATATTGGTTTAGACAAATGTAGCTAAATTTTGTTTTTTGTTTTTTGTTTCTTTATCATGATTGGAATTATCTATGTTATAAACTTCAATAACCTTTGTACTAGCTCATCTTACTTATTCTATTTCTCAAAGTGATCATATAAAACTAAAATTTTATAGAGACAAGAAAACACAACACGAAAAAATAGCAGATGTTTCTTATTCCTCAAATCACCTTTTATAGAAAACGCCTTGAGCAATCATTACATGTCTCATGTAGCGGTTTTACAGAGCTCTAAAATAGTTTCTTATTCCGACACAACAAACACACACAAAAGTCTTACCATCACTCCTCCATGACCCCATGCACACATGAATCCACATACTCTTTAATTAAAGCGCGTTACTAAGCCTTATGCTGAAAGCTACCAAAACTATATATGTGTCTTCTCTTGCGTGTTCTATTTCTCTCAATCTTTTTGGTACCTCACACCAACAGGCATCCATTTATTATGCTCCAAACACCTATGTCACTTGCATTATTACGGAAAAATATCAATTAGAAAGATTCTATAATCCTTTGATCTTGACCTTATTTTCTTCTTTCATAACTAGGAAACTAAGACATCTTTTCTTTATTTCCTAAACCAATACTCCAAGAACTCCAAACGTAATATCAAGTTTTTTTTTTTTTTTCTTACATGAGTATGATAATAATATGTATTGTTAATTCATCTTCGGTCGAGTTTCGCGTCCAGTAACTTCTGTGGAGTTCATGCTTCAACAATTAATCATAATTCTATATGCATTGTCCATTCTTCACATACACCACAAAAGGTTCCAGAAGGAAAAAAAAAGAAAAGATAATATTATTACTGTTGTATATCCTTGTTTATTGGTGAGCTAAACCGCCCGTTAAATACTATTAAACATGACTCATAATATTATGAGGACCATGACTCATGGTTATGAATTTGTCTTATGACCATGACCATGATCGGGGATTCAAGTTCAACCATTATTTGGACTCCAACGTTATGCTGACATTGTAGAGAGCTTCATTCAAAAAAAAAAAAAAAACATTGTAGAGAGCTGCTAATAATCGATAGTGCATTCATTGTTTTCGTTCTTCTTTCGATGAATGTTATGCTCAACACTAGTTTTGCGGGGATGTTATGATTTCTTCTGCGAGTATAATGTTTGTGAGGTTAAGTTTGTTTACATTTTTGCAGTATCACTTTATCTTGCTTCTAGTTTATAAATCTGTTAAAAACTAAATTCCCGTACTTGTAAATTGTAATTTTAGTTTTATCTACTTCGTTTTTACCGTCCATCTATGTCCAGCCAAGTGTCGTTATTAGTCTTTTAAAAATTAATAAGAGCAGATTCAGAGAAAGCATATGAAATATAAAGGGTCCAATGAAATGTAAAACATACAGATATTCTAACTGTTTTTTTCGGTTTTTGATTGATTCTCTCTGGATTTCAAAAGGATTTAGAGGGATGGAGTCTTATACGTGGCACTTCATAAGTGGCTGCTTCAACATCTCCTGTAACGCTACAAGATATCTTAAAACGCAAATCAGCTGCGAGCTACTAAGTAGGACCCACAATTACCACGTAAGCTAAAAAAAATCTAAGCACCAAAACAATATGTCAACAGCCAATAGAAACACGAGAAATTGATATTCTAAGATAAGACATTATCTCCACTTCATATTATAAATACAAAAAAACTCAATCAAATCCAAACCACCCATTTCTTGGCTCACAACAAGAACTAATAAACGTTTTTATTTTACGCCGCACTCAACCGCAATGGCCGCCTCAACAATGGCTCTCTCATCCCCTGCTTTCGCCGGAAAGGCCGTCAAGATTTCCCCGGCGGCATCAGAAGTCCTCGGAAGCGGCCGTGTGACAATGAGGAAGACCGTAGCCAAGCCAAAGGGACCATCAGGAAGCCCATGGTACGGAGCCGAAAGAGTCAAGTACTTGGGTCCATTCTCCGGCGAGCCACCGAGCTACCTCACCGGAGAGTTCCCAGGAGACTACGGATGGGACACCGCCGGTCTCTCAGCTGATCCCGAGACATTCGCAAGGAACCGTGAGCTAGAAGTTATCCACAGCAGGTGGGCCATGCTCGGAGCCCTAGGCTGCGTTTTCCCGGAGTTGTTGGCCAGGAACGGAGTCAAGTTCGGAGAGGCGGTTTGGTTCAAGGCCGGTTCACAGATCTTCAGCGAGGGAGGACTTGATTACTTGGGAAACCCAAGCTTGGTTCACGCTCAGAGCATTTTGGCTATTTGGGCCACTCAGGTGATCTTGATGGGAGCCGTTGAAGGTTACAGAGTCGCAGGAGATGGACCCTTGGGTGAGGCCGAGGACTTGCTCTACCCAGGTGGCAGCTTCGACCCATTGGGTTTGGCTGCCGACCCAGAAGCTTTCGCTGAGTTGAAGGTGAAGGAACTCAAGAACGGAAGATTGGCTATGTTCTCTATGTTTGGATTCTTCGTTCAAGCCATCGTCACTGGTAAGGGACCCTTGGAGAATCTTGCTGACCATTTGGCTGATCCAGTCAACAACAACGCATGGGCCTTCGCCACCAACTTTGTTCCCGGAAAGTGAGCCAAGTTTTATCTGTAATTTGCTTCAGTCTTTTGCTTCGTGTGAGTGCAAGAGGAGAAAGAGAGGTTGTGTTTACATGTAAAATTCGCAAGCCTTTGTATGATTTACCATTAATCAAATAACTCTTGTTTTCTCTCCGCTCTGCATCGTAAAACTAACTGGAAATGATTTTATGTTCTTGGAATCACACAATTGCAAATGTTGTTTCTACTTTACAAACTGAGCCATTTGATTGAAAATGTCGCTAATTATGTCAATGGTACTGATTACTGAATAATCAAATCCATTGGTTTATCCACACCAATGTTTAAGACAATCGCTGTAAGCCAAAAAATAGAAGTGTTAATCACAAAAGTAAAACATTTATAATCAAATTTTAATATGTTTTTGATGTATAAAAATCTGAAAAAAATGTATCATTTGGAAACAGAAGGAATAATAACCAAAATAGATAAATAAACAACAATATATTCTTCTTCTACACAACTCTATTACATTGTGATGATTCTGCTTGCTCTGCTGTTAAAATCTTCATCCCATCAAAATTTTCATACACGTGCCCCATGAATAGAAAGCGAAGTTTAGACTCCTTCACTGTCGCATCCTTCACGATTGCTTAATTGAAGAGTCATCTTAATGTTCATTGACGCTAATTCTGCAGCTAAGTACCTGAACACATATGGCATTGCGACAGTTTCCATCCCTTTGCTGGTCTTGCAGGAATCGCAAGTCACCTTCTTTGGAGTCCTACCAGGAGGTAATTTTCCAATATCTTGAATCAGCTTCTTCTGTTGAACGTTGACAACCGAAGAAGTGAGCAAGCTTCCACACAGCGAACACACATCTGCTATGTGGTGATCAGACGAGGTGTGGAGCCTGTCGTGTAATAGATATGAAGCTCCATGAGCAAGCAATGAGTCTCTTTCCATTTCACCAAATCGAATCCCTCCACCTCGTCTCCTTCCCTTGATTGGCTGACGAGTTAGCTGATCCAATAGTCCTGTGGATCTAACCTGCAAGCCAGAATATATGACTTAGACAACAGCGCGAACATGAGAGAAGTGCAAGTTGGAAATTTTATGTCAGGATGGTAAAAACCTGGAATTTGTCTGAGACCATGTGACGCAGTCTTTGGTAGTAAACAGGCCCCATAAATATCTCACACTTGAGCTCTACTCCTAAATACCCACTGTATAATGTCTCTGTCCCATAGTAGTTGAACCCTTTTTCCTTCAACATGGAACCAAGATCATCAACAAGCAAACTGGATTTGCTCTCCTCTTCTCCGTTTGTTTTTTTCACTGCACCACGAAACGGCGTTGCATCTACAAACTTTCCATTCAAGCTACCTCCCTGTAAAATCCGAGTGAAAATGAACGTCACAAATACTTACCAGTCGAATAACAATGTAAGCTGGTTAAAACAGAAGATGCATAGCATAAGTGTCGGAGCAACCTAAGAATCAGAAAAATTTCTAAGGGTACCTTAGCAGCAATCGATTCCAAAAGCATAGCGATTGTCATTCTTGATGGGAAAGCATGGGGGTTAATGATGAGATCTGGACGCATTCCAGTCACTCCATTAAATGGCATCTCAATATCAGGCCACAGTTGCGAGCAAACACCCTTTTGTCCGTGTCTACTGCTGAATTTGTCACCGATGATGGGATTTCTGGCATGCCGAAATCTAATATTCGCCTGTGATGAACCTTGAAGAATTAGATTTAACCAAAACCGGACTACTACAGTTGAAGGAGTTAGTTAACCTCACCTTTTGAGGATGCTTCTTGCTTTTCATGTCAAGAGAGACAAAGTCAACTATGACAGGGTCGTTGCCTTTACGCTTCATGGTCTTTACTGAGTCAGTTACCCCATCATAGATACTACAATACGGCTCATTTGGATATATTTTCTGCATATTAGATCCAAAGAGATTAGTGAGTTTCTGCGGAAGCTTAAAAGGACACCAAAATTAAAGAATGATTCTAACAGCAAATAATTTACCTGTCCAACATATGGTAACCCATCAGCATCAATACAGGAATTAACTGATTTGTCCACACTCCTCCTAAAACTTTTATGACTATTATCCGATCGGCTTCTCTGATCTGACAAATCAATCGCTTCTGTCTGCACGATCACGAGAACAAGAGTAAGAAATTCACAGAAGACTAATGCTGTGTAATATGTTGCCTGATGATAATCAACACCTAGCTGCAACTACAAGAGTTTTTTCTCCAGGTTTCATAAAGGAACGAGTACAGAAGAACACTGACCAGGGTTACGTTACAGTTCCATCAAAAGGAAACTCATGTAACTGAGCGTAAGCCCCATACTAAGATGTTTTTTTTACGAATGCTTAATAAAAACGAAGATAAAATGAGAAAGGGAACTCGAACCTGGTATATTTGCCCATGGCACATCCCCCGCTCAACAGATGATTTGTTCAAAATCATAGCATCTTCCATATCAAATCTGTGAGACGGATATGTAGAAAAAAGCATTAGAGAAAACACTGCATGAAATAAACGCGCCATTAACAAGCTCTTACACGCCAAAGCAGTTTCTTACCCAGTATGAGCCAAGACAGCAACTATTGCATTAGTCCCTGTTGGATTCTCATCAATATTGTATGTGGTGTATGTTTTCGTGCGCACCACAGGGGATTGAGGCGTCTGAGGAATACAAATATAATTTTATAAAAGATAGGACCAAAAGAGGAAAATGATTAAATGAAAAAATTGTTGGTAAACTAGAACTGACCTGCAAGTGGTAAATCTTCTGGTCAGCACGAAATTGGAGTGCTTGAGTAGAGTATCCCATAGTTTGTTTCGCCATCTGTATAACATTAAATCTTAAACAACAGTTTCTACTAGCTTAATCGTATACAATTTTCATTGAGTAAATTAGTAAATACCTGACACTGATACATGTTACGTGGACTTTGGTTATGATCTGACCAAGGCGTAAGATTAGCAAGCACACTCATCATCCCAGTTGGATGAATTTCCTCATGAGTTGCTGTGGAAGAGTTATTCCTTCCTCCATTTCCACCATCAGGACAGCTTATTTCCATAAACACCTGATTTGGGAGAAATGAATATATCATTTTAATTTGGCTGTATACGAGAAAAGGTGGATATTAAGATGAAATCCACGGGATTTGCTACCTGCTCAAATGGTCCAATCAGTTCAGTATTGTCCGAGGGAATAGATGTGTTTTTAACAGGCCTTATGAATCTTGCGGGACATGATGCCAAATACAATCCAGGATACGATCCACCCATGCTTGTAGGTACATATCCGACTTCGAGGTCTTCAGGAATCTGTAGAGAAACATTCACGTAAATAGTCTCTTCCAATGAAAAAGATTACAGTCAGCAATTATACTGTTAGGAAGCGAGGAAAGCCTTACCACTGAAGGAGCCTCCACTTTCAGTCTCCGCAAATAAGCGACAACCTCCGTGACTAAGTTAGAAGACAGTGAGCCTACAACTTGACCATCTAACAGAACAGTAACGACTTTAGGTGGTCCAGCTCGTACAAGCTTTGGCAATGAAGATACCATCCCAACCCCAACAAGAACATCAACAATTGACTTTCTTATTTTCAGAAAATCTCTGATGTTTCCATTGGAATCGAACTGAGAAGAGATTCCTAAAATCACCAAGACCAACCAGAAAATAATAAACAAAGTTGTTACTACAAAGAAGTCGCGTGTTGTACAGTATAACAAGTATGCACAATCTTAGTAGTGGAACAAATTGACCAGACCTAGAAATTTATGCATATTAATTGCAACCACAAAAGACCTCGATACATGTATATATATAACCTCGAGTAGCATAGCAAACTCTTACAAAACGTGATTCCATGTAAATCTCACATTTTTTAATATATATGATCGGTAACTCTAGTCTATAAGTATAAATAGTTTACCTCGAGTAATATAGCAAACACTCACTTAACATGATTCTATGAAAATCTCACATTTTTTCAAAGCTTATCTTAGACCATGTTTACCCCAACTTGGTCTAGCCAATTTTCAACTTAAGAGAATAGTGTTGCTAAATTTATAATATCGTACTGAACCTCGTAAGAAGACAAAAATAATAAGTGAAAAAGAGAGCAAGAGAAACTTACGGCAAGTACGTGTCATATGATTCAGTAATCCACAGGGTTCCCCATCAGGAGTGTGAACAGGGCAAAGAAAACCCCAAGATCTACAAGATCACAATAAAACAGGAAAAGAAAACTATTTTGGTGACCGCATTATTCACATATGGAGTTCGGTAGGTGAAAAGCGACAGAACTTACTCAGGAAGCAGCTTCCTCACAGTTGTTGTACGAAGTCCAGCAAAAGAAGCCCCTCGATGAACCGCCCGGAAAAATGAAAGGAAACGGAGAAAGTTCAACCTCTCAGCCTGAACAGTGTAACCTACTCTCTGG
Source organism: Isatis tinctoria (assembly GCA_010577795.1). Classification (NCBI taxonomy): domain Eukaryota; kingdom Viridiplantae; phylum Streptophyta; class Magnoliopsida; order Brassicales; family Brassicaceae; genus Isatis; species Isatis tinctoria. The sequence continues at coordinate 13,486,084 of CM021244.1, forward strand.
TAAAGAATTGAGAAAGTAGATATTAGTATTATTCAATCAAACTACATCATACTTAAATGAGCTTCGCTACATAAGATTATAGCTTTCCAAGCAAGCGATCAACAAAAATGCTTACCTGCTGCAAATCCAAACTAGACATTGTCTTCAGACATCCTGATTTCAACAGTGTCTCAATTGACGGACCAATACTCCTGGGAGAGTTTCTGTTCATAAGCTTCTTGATATCAGCAGCTGCATTCAATCAAGGAATCATCACAGAGTACAAGATATGAGAGGACAAGCAAAATTCATGAGCAATAAATGTGAATGTAGCAAAAAAAAAAAAAAAATTTCAAATAGTTTCAACGAATGCAGGACATAAGAACATTGAAAAACGAAACAAAATGAAAGTGACTTACGTTCGTCAAAGGAAAATTTCTTGCTCTTACTATTACGAAACTCATCCTCAATAATACTTTTGCACTTCCGCAGCCACTCTTCAAGTTTTTCCTATATAGCCAATGGATGTGACGTCAAGTAACTCCTTTTTATGAACAAAAACATTCCTCTAGTAAACACAACACTTAAGGTTATGCAAAATAGAAAAGTACTATCTTCAGAAACATGGATAATAACGAAGCCACAAGCTCTGACACGGGTTTCAAGATAGATGTTTCTACCATATGGGAACATAGTTCTGTACCTTGAGGTAAATTGTCATAAGGTGACCCGGGACTAAAATTTCCTGATTTTGCAGAGAATCCGGATTGTCAGGTAAAGAGGTCTGATCCACCAGAGAAAAGAGCTTTTGAATTATGAAGCTGCGAAACCATGAAGAAAAAGTTGACCACATTAACACGTAAAAGAAAAAACTCAACAAGAAAGCCATCGTGAGGAAAGCAAGAAATTACATGAGCAAATTGAACTTGTCGTCATCGTTGTCAAGGTGAACAAAAATATAGTTCTTGAGCACGGCTTCAGCAACCTAAATACATAGGATTGAAGAGACAAAAGTTCTTAGAAAGGACTACTGTCATCAGTTGTAGACATAGATAAAAGAAACAAGAACCCAGTAACAATTTCCAAGAAGCTAAGTAGCTAACAGTCCAAAGCCACTCTTGAAGAAGTTAACTACTCTTTCTTCAGAATACTAAACTCGTATGTAAATGATAACAAATATAAAGAAGCCGTTTTGCAAGCAGCAACCTCTACTGTAGTGATGAAACCAAATGGGGATGTTAATGATTTAGTAAACTTACAGTAGAATAGCTATCTTTTTTTAGCACATCAAGATCAGGTTGAAAATGCTCTCCTGTTAGTTAACAAAGTAAAACATTAGCTTATAAGTTTCAAGATATGTGTACATAAACACTGAGAAAGGTGAATCACCTAAGTACTTTCGGCACTGTTCACGGGTAAAAAGACCCAAGTCTCTCACTTCATCGAGAATGATTTTGGCTCGCTCACGAACGAGTTGGGTTCCAACAGATCCATCGCCTCTTCCGCAATGCTCATTGTAATAACAGTTCAGGTTTTCGTATATCTCCTCATCGTTGGTTTCAGTGAGAGCCTAGGAACATATGAGGACAGATGAAAAATGGACAATTGAAAAATATAGATAAGAAATAAACTAACAGAAAAAAATACAAATCCAGAATCCCCAAAAAGATGTCGTTTGTAAGCATAAAATAAACACTTCGCCTCAAAGAAAGTTTGTTCTCATGATTTAGGAGACGGATACTTAAAAGTCACTAAGACCATACCTTGAGAACAACGCCGACAGGAAGCAAATATTCCCTTCCCCCTATCCTGTGTCCATTAGAAATAAGTTAAACGTGTAGCTCAAATTGTAGATAATGTCTACCATATTCCACACATCGAGTTAGCACTCACCAAAATCCAACTCTGGCACTTCCATTGCGAATATAATACACCTTAATAGTGACAGACGACTGGTCGTCCCTAACACACCTAAAATTTAAGAAGAAAAAACCACTTAAAAAACTCTTTAACATATATTGCAACTTCAGGTGAAGATTGGCATTATTAAATGCACCATCATAGGGAAGCGATGAGCTTCACATACCTAATAGCAACTGCCTTATCACTGTATCCTTCCCGTTTTCCAGTGAATGAGTTCCGGATCATACCCGTTGGCTATATGAGATTCTTAGTCAGTTCAATTACGAGAGAAGTATATATAATACAAGGAACCTCATAGGAATACGTTTAACCCATAAACTCTATAAGCAGCGAGTGAAAGTTAAAAAAGCAGAGGTAGCTTACATGGTTCCGCTTTGGTGCAATCACACATCGGAACACTCTCTCAATCCCATTCAAAATGAAGTACCTATTTGAAAGAAAGCTAAAAATTATTACCATGATCATACTTAGAGAAAGAAAGACATAGCAAGAGAAATGTATGCATGACATGTTTTGCTAGTGCATATGCAAAAGGGAAGTTCCCACCCCAGCTTCCACACAAACATTAAAGCATATATAACCACGTGCCTCGCAGTGGCTATATCATAAGGATAAAAGGTGTAAGAACATTTACCCTCCCATTTCAGAAGTCGACTCTTTACGCTTTAGAAGTTTATGGCAATCAGCACCCCGTAAGTGGCAACGATTAGACTGCACAAAACTACGGAGATCAGTTTCCACTATCCCATAAATCAAGACTTGTCATAATAAGAAAAGTAAAGATGAGATCTATGCGAATCCAAGAGTAATCATTGAGCTGAGCTTTGTTCCATTGATAGTTATAAGATCCAAATTTACACATCAAAGCATCCAGACAGAGAAGCAACTCTCGCCTTTTGGCACCACAGCGTGACTTTGGTTTACATTCCAACATCACAATATCTTACAAAACACTTGTAGTCGCCATATCCTCAGGAATAGAGAAATAGTATACCAAAAAAGAATAATGAATTAGTGGCAAAAAAAAATGACGAGATCACCCACCATCAGCATAATAGGAAATTCCCCAAATTCAAATTTTTCTCTCACGACAGCTCCAAAGTCGGATCCATCGGCCACGAGTCCATTGTCATACTGAAGGCAAACATCAGCCATAAGCGCTCCAGTGTACGAAATCTTGGCCTGCCTACACTGTTATTCAAGAAGCCAAAACAAACGGTATTACTCCACCAAAAATCAACACTTTAATATGTAAGAAACAATTTTTAAACGAAAAGCAACTTCACCTCAAAGGGATACAAAGACTCCTTCCTTGATGTTGACCTCGAACTCTCCTTCTGAGGAGAGAACAGCTTAGGACATTCTAACCAAAGTATCATGTTCGTCAAGGAAATCAGACAAAATTCAACACTATAAGCTCAGACACTAACACCAAATCAGAGCGAGAAACAAGGAGCGAGTCAAACCAAGTTAATATCAATAATTCCATGGTGTGAATTCACAAAATTATGCATGAAACGCAATATAGAAAAGGATATTTCTCCATTTGCTGTCGGAGGATGGATCGTAAACCGTAACGGGGGTGATTCGATTGAACATAACTTCGAGCCCTTTCTCTGCCATGTAATCGAAAGACTCTATATGATGCGTGACGAGATTCTGAAGCTCCTTAAAGTCCTCGATTTTTGGAACCGTGTCTTTCCCTTTGACCACCATGATTAGGGTTTGCTTGGGATGGTTCTTTTAGGTCACGAAAACTGTGTGGCTGCAAAGAAACACCTAAGTTAGGGCTCCTGCGTCACTGATGGCTCTTGAAGAAGCTGGCCTATGCAATTTCGGTGAAGAGCTGAGAAGCTTTTCGGGAGAGAGACAACAGGCGGCGCGAGGGTTTAGGAGTTGGATGGGTTTAAGTGGTGTAATAAAACTTTAATGTTTATTGCAGATAAAACTCTTTATTTATTATGTTATTCAATTTTGAGCCCTTAACTTGTTTTCTCTTTATAATTCGATCGTTTTGGGAATTGGATGTTAAATACGACCGTTTCTCTGGTGAATTTGAAATTGAACCCTAGCATCTTGGCGAATCGAAGACTTTGGTCATTCTCAACTCATAGAAACAACCTGAAATCAAGTTCGAAGCGATTAACATTCTTTGAAAGAAAAAGTTATGAAACAAATTATATATGTTTATCAAAATCATTTATTAAACTAGCTAGCAATTTATATTTAACGTTTTCAAATTTCAAAATTAGCTTTTAAAACCATAAAAATGTTTAGTTATCAAAAGCAATGGCTAACGCACAATGTGTTGACTTCATATATAAAATGATGCGTTTGTTAGTTTGTATGATAAGTTTAAAACTGTGCATGCACTATTATATTGACAGGTTTTTTAAAAGGCTTTCTGACTCTTAAGTCTTCTTGTCTAAATTAGATTTGACTTCTCACCTTAAGTCTGTAGAAGTCAATTTTGATTCTAATAAAACGTTTTTATCTATTAATCGTCGTAAGCCCTTTTTCTACAAGTTTTTGTGTTTCTTTTTACTGGCTATTCGAAAGATTGAACATATTGAGTATACATGGACGAAAACGAGAACATCAACATTTGAGAAAAGAAGATGATTCACTTAGACTCCTAGAGCATCTCCATTGGGGATCATGGCAAGGTTCATGGAAAAAAATAATAATTAAATAATAAGAAAATAAGGTGAACAGTGTTGATTCGCATGTGAAAAATTCTCTGGGGTAAACCCCTCTCTTCTCGGATTCACTACGTGGAGGGAGGAGAGTGGTCGAATTTGTTTTTTTGTCTCGAATTAAAAAAATTATTAAAATATTATTTTTGGGTGAACCCATCTTGGGTTCACCGATGTAAATGCTCTTACGATCTTATAAAGGTGTTCCACCAGGTAAACCTATAGCATCTTTGATGGATAATGAGCCAGTTATTAAAAAACTCAACATGTATTTAATAAAAGATCGAAGAAGAAGTAATACTTTAGCTTCAATTGGTGACTATATTTTAGGAAAAAAATTAGAATGAGTTTTTTTGTTCCTCAAATTTTATTCCAGTTAAAGGAAATTATTTCTTTTGCTCTTTGAATTATGGAAAAAAATAGATTAGCTATAAAATCAATGTTAATTACTAGAACAGTTCTAATTTTATTTTAATTATTGATTTTAAAAAATGACTATTAATGCTTATACTACCATTCCTAGCTTTGATGACAGATTTATTGGGAATGACATACTTTTGCGACATAATTATTTGAGTAAACAGATTTGCCAACAAATTCTGTCGAATGAAATAGCAGATTTATTGGGGATGACAGATTTTTACAACAGATTTTTTGAATAAACAGATTTGTTCACAAAATCTGTCGAAGAAGTAGTAGATTTATTGGAGATGACATATTTTTGCGACAGATTTACAGATTTGTCCACAAAATATGTCGAATGAGGTAACATATTTATTGGGGATAACAGATTTTTGCAGCAAATTTATTTGAGCAAAACAGATTTGTTCACAGATTCTATCGAAGAAGTAACAGATTTATTGGAGATGAAAGGTTTTTGCGACAGATTTATTTGAGTAAACAGATTTGTCCACAAAATCTGTCGAATAAAGTAGCAGATTAATTAGAGTGACAGAGTTTTTCAAAAATTTATGGGACGTGAAACATGGTTTTTTCTATGACAGGTTTATGAAAAAGTCTATGGTACCAATACAACAGTTTTTTTTTGTAAGTTTATAATTTTTTGTAGTTGTTATAATTTTTTGTAATTTTAATAATTTTTTATAAATTTTTGTAATTTTTGTATTTTTTATAATTTTTTGTAATTTTCATAATTTTATATTTTTGTAATTCTTATAATTTTGGTAATTTTTATAATTTTATTTTTATAAAAAATTTATAATTTTTCTGATTTTGTAATTTTATGATTTTTTGTAATTTTAATATTTTTTGTAATTTTTGTAATTTTTATAATTTTTAAAAAATATAAATTTTTATCATTTTTTAGTTAATGTTTTTTTTGAAAAAAAATCAGTTTTAAAACCCAATTTCAAAGTTAAATTCAATATTTACAAAAAAAAGTAAATTACTAAGATATTGAAATGACATGTTTGTAATTACTAGTATATCATATGGTTAACATGCCTTTTGGTAATAAATTAGTGCTAATTTAGTAAGTCATCTATTCACAATGCTAATCTAGTATTTTCTATATTTTTTAGAGCTATTCCAAGTAATTTCTCTTGAATTATTTGCCATTTAAGAGGAAAATTTCCTAAAACTTTTGCTATATGTATACTATACAATTCCTCATTCTTATTATATACGGAGAGATAAATGAAGACATATTTTCCTAATAAGAAACAGTGAGAGAGAGAAAGTGAGAGAGAGAAAGTGAGAGTGCGACTGTCCTCCCCGTGCAGTCCACGCCGTCGGCTGGCCTCTCGCCGGTCAACGAGAATAGGTTTTGTGTCTTCCCCCCGTTCCCCTGTGTCAAGATGGCTTGTCCTCTGTCGCCTGGGTCATCCTCTCCGCAAAATCCGCTAGGTTCAACCGGAGCAAATCTAGATCTACTCGTTTCAAACTTTGCTACGCAGTCCTCTCCTATCCCGTCGTCAATCCCACCTCCGATTCCTGCAGCTGATGCTCCGTCGTACGCGGATCGATTCAAATCATCTTTGAGAAATCTCAGAAAAATCTCTTCACCGATTGTGATGGAAGATGGTCTTCCCGTCATTCAAGCTCCTCCATCGGTGTTACTCAAAACGGCCGAGCTATGGAAAGGGTACATAGTAGCCCAGTTTCATGGACTATCTCCTTCACCGGCAAAGATTTACCATGACCTGAACCCAGCTTGGGGAAAGGCAGGCAACATCTCAGTTCGGGCAATTTCTCAAACGACTTGTTTCATTCTCATTCCGTGCGTATCGACTAGGGAATGGGTACTTCAGGTGGGGTATTGGCAAGCCGGGAACTGTGCTTTTTCGGTGTATCCGTGGTCCGCTGAAGGTACCCTGCATATGCCAGAACTCAAATCTGCTCCGACATGGGCAGTACTGAAGAACGTCCCACCGCAGTTGTATTCGCTTGATGGGATAAGTCTTATAGCTAGTGCTATAGGGGAACCACTTCATACCGAAAAATCTCGCCTGGAGCCGTTTCATTATGGTTCAACAAAGGTGAAAGTCGAAATCATGCTTGATATCTCTCCCCCGGAGTTGGTCATTGTTCGGGATATGCATGGCAATTGCGTCCGTGTTGCAATTGAATATCCACGGCTTCCGCCAAAGTGCTGCAATTGCGGTAAATTTGGGCACTTGTTGAATCGTTGTCCTATGCCGTTGATGAGGAAGCCTTTAGTGACTAAGGCAAAGTCAGCAGTTTTTGTCGACTCAAAGGAGATTGTTGTAGGATCTGTTCCACATTACGGAAAGGGTCCAACTCAGGAAACAGAGATTAAGTCGGTTCATGAAAAAGGAGAAACTTCTGGTCAAGAAGAGGATAAATCTTCGTCTCCGAGGGACAATCAAGGGGCTCATAAGAAAGAGGAGAAAGAGAATAAGTCGTTGACAATGGAAGAGGATCAGAAAACTGCTCGAGGTGTTAGTTTTGGAGAAAACAGGATTTATATTCATTCGGCAGCCTCAACTCGGTCTAGGTCGAAATCTCGGAAAAGAGCTCTCAGTGTTCCTCCTAGACCGAAAGGCAACAGGTCAGTAAGTCATTCTCCTCCACCGCCTGATTCCAACCGAGAAGTGTTAGTTGCCCATAAAAACTCTGAAGCTTGTGATAAGAATTTGTCTGTTCCAGTTGGGGAGTTCAAAAATTCCGGTTGTTCAGACTCAGATTCAGTGCCGGATGGAGGTGTGGATAAGGGGTCGGAAGTATCTCAGGATGGAGTCAATCCTTTAGAAAACGAGGAGTTTATGACTAAGGATGGTTTTACTCCTTCCGCTGCAGCACTTAAGAAAACGAAACAGACACAGAAAATGATACTAAAGAAAAATCAGAAAGAAGCTAAGAATGGTGTTCAATCGAATTTCTCCCATCAACTTCGAGGGTATGCCTCGAAGAAGGTGGCCAACCTCTGAAAGCTGTTGCTTTCCCCTTCACCATTCATTGTAAATATGAAGGTTTTTTCATGGAATGTAAGAGGCTGCAATAGCCTTCCTCGTCAAAGAGTCATAAGAAATTGGAAAAGTAAGAATAAGCCCATGATTGGGGGCATTCTGGAAACTCATGTTCAACAAGATCAGGCTAGAAGTATTATTTCAGCGGTTTTTCCTGCTTGGAGATGGGATGCTAATTATGAGCATTCGGATACGGGACGTATTTGGGTGGTGTGGGACCCAGCGATCTCGGTGGTTGTTTTGAAACGATCTGCTCAGATGGTTCTTTGCAGCGTGTTGGACCCTGCAACACGTGATTCTTTCTCAGTGGGATTTATCTATGCACATAATTCTGAATCTCAAAGGCAGGCTCTTTGGGAGGAAATATCAGAGATTTCTCTTTCCTCTCCGGCCAGAGCAACTCCTTGGTTATTGGCGGGGGACTTCAACCAAATTATGAATGCAAATGAACATTTCTCGGTCCAACAACATTTGCTCCCTCTCAGAGGAATGGCTTCTATAAGAAATTGCTTTGAATCTGCAGGCTTGGAGGATCTTCCTTTCAGAGGGAATTTTTTCACATGGACAAATGGGACAATTACTCGAAAACTAGATAGAGCGGTAGTGAATGATGGCTGGAGATCGTCTTTTCCAGATGCGATGGCGGTTTTTGATCCACCAGGGGCCTCGGATCATACACCCATTATCATTTCTACCAATTCGGAAGAGGTTGTAAGTAAAAAGAGTTTCAAGTACTTCTCTTTCATTGCTTCACACCCCAGGTTTTTACAGGAGATTACGGAGGCCTGGAATAAACCGACGACGGTGGGTTCTAAACTGTTTACCCTGGGACAGAAGCTCACACAAGCAAAATTGGTGTGTCGTAAGTTGAATAGGGAAGGGTTTGGTAATATTCAACAGAAAACATCAGAGGCACTGCAGGCCCTGGAGACAATTCAGAATGATTTACTTGATCATCCTTCGGAGAGCTTGTTCAGACAGGAATTTGTGGCTAGAAAAAAATGGAATCTTCTCGCAGCTGCCCAAGAGTCCTTCTATAAACAGAAATCCAGAGTTAGATGGCTTGCCGAAGGTGATGCTAATACCTCTTTCTACCACCGTATGGTTTTGGTTCATCAAGCTCAAAATGCGATTAGATATCTGCGAGATCAAGAGAATGAGAGGGTTGATAGTGTTCCTCAGATTAAGACGATGATAGTGCAGTATTTCTCGAACCTCCTGGGCACAGTCAACAGGGGGACAAGACCTTTGTCAGTGTCACAAATACAGGAAATACATCCTTTCAGATGCTCAGAGGAGTTGGGAGCGACACTGACAGCAGTTCCGTCAGACCAGGAGATAACACAGACTTTATTTAAGATGCCTAATAATAAGGCCCCGGGTCCCGACGGATTCTCGAAGGAATTCTTTGTTGATGCTTGGAGTGTGGTGGGACAGGAAACAATAGCGGCAGTGAAGGAGTTTTTTACTTCAGGCAGAATGTTGAAGAAATTTAATGCAACAACTATAGCTTTACTCCCAAAGATCAGTGGTGCAGATTCACTGGACAAGTTTAGACCTGTATCTCTTTGTTCCACGATTTATAAAGTCATTGCTCGAATTCTGAAGAAACGTTTGAAAATGTTTATTCCTCAGTCAGTTCAAGAAAATCAAGTTGGATTTGTTGAGGGTCGGCTATTGTGTGAGAATGTGTTACTAGCATCAGAGTTGGTCATGGATTTTCACAAACCGGGATCAGTAAATAGGGGGTGCCTTCAGATAGATATCTCTAAGGCATATGATAACTTGGACTGGGAGTTCCTTCTCAACATTCTAAAAGCTTTTAAACTTCCTGAAGTGTTTGTCAATTGGCTCGCTCAGTGTTTTATGACTCCCACTTATAGCATTTCAGTTAATGGAGAGCTAACTGGATACTTTGAAGGAAAGAAAGGCATCAGGCAAGGAGATCCCATTTCTTCTCTGCTGTTTGTCATGGCAATGGATGTTTTGGCCAAGAAGCTGGATAAAGGGGCAGGTGATGGAGTCTTTGGAATCCATCCCCAGTGTGATGCTCCATTGGTTACGCATTTGAGCTTCGCAGATGACGTCCTCGTATTCTTCGATGGTAGAGAAGAATCGCTTATTGGTATCTTTAATATTTTGGATGAGTTCTACTATCAATCTGGGCTTAGGGTAAGTCGAGAAAAGTCAGCTGTGTTCATTGACGGAGGTAATACTGTTGCTCATGATCATCTTGCCTCCCGTTTCGGTCTCTTGAACTGCACTCTTCCAGTTAAGTACTTGGGATTGCCGTTGTCTGCAAAAAAGATGAGAAGTCATGATTTTCAACCTCTCTTGGACAGGATTTCAAAGAGATTTAATTCCTGGACAGTGAAAGCGCTATCTTTTGCAGGAAGACTCCAGCTTATTCAATCGGTCATTTACTCGACAATCACCTTTTGGGCTTCGGTGTTTGTCTTACCGTCAAAGTGTTTAGATGAGATGGAGAGGATGTGTGCAGCTTTTCTGTGGAAAGGGACGGTCCAATCGGCAAGGGGAGCAAAAGTTTCATGGGACGTGGTATGCACTCCAAAGGAATCGGGGGGTCTGGGTTTGAGGAGACTCGCTCCATGGAACAAGGTTATGTGCTTAAAACTGATTTGGCTATTGTTTGGTTCTGCTGGCTCTTTATGGGTATCTTGGGTTAGACGAAACTTGCTTGGGTCGGTTAACTTCTGGGAAATGCCAGCGCCAAGTGGAGGGAGTTGGATTTGGAAAAGCCTCTGCAAGCTGCGTTCTATGGCTCGTCCTTTCATAGTGTGCGAGATTGGATCAGGGTTTACCGCAAGCTTTTGGTTTGATGATTGGACTGGGTTAGGCCCGTTGATTGATATTGCAGGTTCAGAGGGTCCAAGGGTGTCCGGTATGCCGGCGGCGGCTGTAGTAGCGGATGGTGTCAGGAACGGTGAATGGTGGTTTCATAATTCAAGGAGTCGCCATCCCATTATTGTTCTCCTGCGTGATTGCCTGCCTTCTCCGTCTATAGTGCACCCTCATAGCTCGGATGATTACTACCTCTGGAAGATCGGAGACAAGACACCATCTAATAGATTCTGTACGTCTCAGGTGTGGGATTTCTTAAACCCTCCTGGACAGAAGATGGAATGGTATTCAGCTGTGTGGTTCAAAGGAAGGATTCCGAAACACGCTTTCTTGGTGTGGTTGGTTGCTAAAAACAGACTTACGACTCGCGACAGACTCAGAGCATGGGGTCTTGACGTCCCTGCGGCTTGTCTTCTCTGCAGCACAGGAATTGAAACTCGCCAACACCTGTTTTTTGAGTGCACCTTCAGCGAAGAGGTATGGTCATTTTTCTCCCATAAGCTACAAGTCACGCTTCCTTCAGTGTTTGAGGTTGGGCTTAGATGGATGACTAATACAATCAGAGATAAAAACAAGCATCTAATTCTAAAATTACTGTATCAAGCGACTATATATTCTATTTGGAGAGAAAGAAATTTACGTCTACACTCAGCAACCACTCGGACTCCTCAAGTTTTGATAGATGACATCAAAAGAACGGTCAAATGCAGACTTCTGCCGATTTCTATCGCTCAGGTGATTCCTCCTCAGAATCCAACGCTGCTTGAGTCTTGGTTCTTTTATTTTTATTCTTCTTCTATTCAGCTGTAAGTTTTGGGAGTATGTTTAACCACCTCGCTTGTTCGTCCTTCATTTGTATTTTCAGACATTTCATTTCAGTTTAAATGGAAAAAAAAAAAAAAAAAAAAAAAAAAAAAAAAAAACAAGATGTAGTTGATAATAAAAAAAAAAAAAAAAAAAAAAGACATATTTTCCTCTCTAAATTTGAAAAGAAATAAAAATTCATTTTCTGAAACAAAAATCATTTCATCCAATAATTTTTGTTCAATTTTGTTCAATTTTATTTATTATATTGTCACCAATTGAAACTTTTATCGATGATTTCGATTTGTTTTATACAACACAAGATGAATTTGGATGAGAAGAAAATCGTAAAAACATATATACACTATACAGGATAATTAATGACATGGAATTACACATGATTCAGAAGTCATAAAAGTTGTTGGGCTGGATTTGGTGTTTTACCTTTTCCGTACTTTGACTAATCGTTAAACGCAATGTTAATTAATTTCTTTTTGCTACCGTGAAATATGTGGAAAAAAAAGCTGAACATAGCAGAATGGCTTAGTGAATATTTGTGATAACCTTGTATTGAATGAGCAAAACTCCTGATGGAGTAGAATTCTCTGTTTCTTCCATATTGTTGATACACACCCTCATACTTATGTCGAGAGGAAGCTTAACCCTAAAATTGAAACACATATCAAAGAAAGACTATTGAGAAAGTGATTTGGTGAAAAATGTCTTTTAGCAATTGAGAAGCCAATATTTGTTTAACTATCAACGCACCTAAAAAAAGTCTTTAATGGACATACTGAAAGTTCGTGTCAAAGCGTTTGCTTGAGTTGTGTGAATAATCGAATTAGTAAGGAGATAAAAAGCTGAGAAATTGTCGCATTACACATAGAGAGTCATAGCCTGCTTAATTCCCATTTCACCAAGCAATGGCAACAATCTATTTCAATTATTCTGGAACAATGGACATAGTTATGTATTCTGCTCTTGTGGATGATCTTGAAACTGTTGTGTTTTTACTTTTTATGCTTATATTATGTCTTATGTTCAATAATTTTTTTTTTGCAATAAATATAATTTGAACAGTTTTCAGCAAAAATAAACTTCTAAGTGATTTTATTTTTTGAAACTTAACCTTTCATTCATAAAAAATACAAAGTCATCCTATCCATGTATAGATTTTGTAACTTCTATATATATATATATTTATAAATTATCAAAACTATGTCGTTTTGAATATTTTAAAAAATCTTAGAGAAATATGAAATGTAGGTTTGAATCTCTGAACTCTAAGAGATAAATATACAGATTATGTTTTTCCATAACCATTTTTGTTGTAATTACATCAAAATCTTTCTATATAATTAGAAAGCTATTTTCCTCTCTTTGCACACCTGAATGCCACGTGGCGTTTTCATGTTGAGTCTAAGTAAAAAATGAAATGAGAAAATGGTGTCTGGTAGACCCAAACTCGGATAAAGAGAGTATTAAGCATACACCTATAACCACTGTACCATGTTGTTTCGTTGACAATATTTACCGAAACAAATATCTAAACAATATTATGGCTCCAACAAGTAATATTTAACAAAACGGATTTGATAGATCGCTAGGCCTATACCCACCGCCCGACTAACGCCTAGCGAGTTCCCAAACCTGGATTAACACTAACAAAAAATACATTTGTTAAACAAATTGATGAGAAATGAATAAAGAATTCAAGCAATAATACATTCCGATAACACTAATAAAAAACTATTCGATTACAAATCAAGGTTTACTTTAATTTTAGATTTAGCAACTTTTTTTATATATAAAATACAATAAGTGTGTAGTATTTAATAATGATCTTTAATCCGAATAAAAAGATAGAATTGATCTATTTTAAACTGATTAAAATGTCATATAATAATAATTATAATATCCAAAGGTTTTCAATGGAGAAGTATTTTCCATCAAAAGACAATTCATGAGTTTTTTTATATAAAAAGAGAATTCATGAGAACGTCTATAATCACACAAACAATTTCAATATTTAAATGTAAAATATAGTTTGTATGAGTAAAATTTGCAATAATAAATTTTATGAAATATATTTCTAGCCATGAAGAAGTGAAAAACTATATCTTGCAATCCTCCGCAATTAATCTTATATTGACACAAAAACGTGAAATAGTTAAAAATGAAAAAAAATTATCATTAGATAAATAAAATCAAAGAAAAATTAATATTAATATATTGATACAAATAAACACATAACAATAACTATTACATAACTATATAAATTAGATTATATATTCAAAAAAAAAAAAAAGACAAACATATACCCCATGCAAAAAGGAAGAAAAGAGAAGTCATTATGATTAGACATCATCTAGGTTCTCAGAGGTGTTCGAATACTAAATAAAGAACTATCACCTACAGATTACAAATAAGATAATAAGATATCAACACGAAAAAATGACGCATAACCAATGGATGTGAAAACGCTAAAGAAGGTAAAAAGAATATCAATGATTAATTCGCCGATTTGTCTGAGACAAATAATGTATTCTTAAAATAGACATAAGCAGACAAATAAATATCAAAATATTCTGCATTGCGTAATTTTATTGAAACTATATATAATACGAAAGAAATAAATATATAACCAACGGATTACTATCTCGCGCGTGCGCGGGGTTGACAATTCTACTAGTGTATATAACAGAAGAGAGTATGAAAAGGTTTGCAAACATAGAGCATAATAAATCAAATAATTTGCACCAACAAAAGATACAAATAATCTTAAAACCATTTGTTATAACAAAAATTAACTGAGTCAACGTTTGTACATAAAAACTAAAATTAGAGGTCATGAGATGAAATCACCACTATGTGATTTGACAAAATAAAACATATGAACAATTTTTGTAGAAACACATTAACTAAAATTTCAAATGACATTGTTTTAATATATAATTTTGAATACTAGGTATAATGAATGAACTCATTTGATAGGTTATATAATTTGAGACAATTGAAGGTTTAAACACCTATTCGGTTACCAAATTAGGGTAATGAAAAATCACTTAAATTAAGTTCCTGCTTTACTAAACAAGAAAAAAAGCTTGACAATTTGCTCTTGAAAAAGCTTTTCTGTGCAATTTTGATGGACAAGTCTTAGGAGCTTTTCGGGAGAGGCACACAAGGCCGCACGAAAAAAGTATAAGGATTTAAGAGTTGGGTTGGGTTTAACTGATGTAATAAAACTTTAAAGTTGATTGCAAACAAAACTCTTATCTTTTAATTTATTGAATTTTGAGTTTTTCCTCTATTATTTGGTCGTTTTCCATGAAAATTTTGATGCATATACACATTATGTTTTTCCACATATTCTTTGTCGTTGTAATTACATCAAAACAATAATCATAAGAGAAAATGAGAAAATTTGCAAACAAAGAACATAATAAATCATAATTTTTGCCAACAAAAAATACAAAAAAACTTGAAATCGTTCATAACTTTAAAAATAAATCAAAATTTATACATAAGAAACTAGAATAAGAGGCCATGAGATGAAACCACCACTATATAATTTGTGCCAAAATAAAACATATGAGTAATTAAAGAAATACACATTAACTAAAATATTACACTAAACTGTTTTCAAATATAATTTCCAATATTTGGTGAAAATGAACTTATTTGATTAGTTATATAATTTGAGGCTGTTGGAGGTTCAACCGCTCATTTGGTTAGCAAATCAGAGTAACAATTAAAATGGATGGTTCAAGGACATGATTGAAAGTTTGAAAGCTTAAATGAGACATTTTTGAACTGTCGTTAAACATTTGAAGTTATAGCTATTTTATTTACAGACAAGCAAATATATATTTTCTTTGATTTTTTTACTTTTAAATATATATATTTTTCTTAAAAAACTCTTATCATCAAAGCTTATTTATATTACTTATCTAATGTTATTAGTAACTTTATTATTCTCAGCTGCTTATTACCAATCACAACCATTAGTCTTTTTTTTTTAAAAAAAAGATAACCATTAGTTTGTAAACTCTTATACTATTTTTTCTCTATTTTGTCATAACCATTAGTCTTGTCAACTTTCTTCTCTCTTAAACTATTTTTCAAAAGTTACCAAACAAAGTTTTTATCAGTTTTAACTTTTAACCAGAGGGCTATTTAAAACTTTATTTATGCCTGGTTCAAGATGTTGTATACTATTTGTCATCTATAATTAATTTATAAACAAAATAGAGCTTTCCAGTTGGAGAACATTGTTAATAGTTTTTTTTTTTGTAAACTCTTATATTACAGCTCATGTTAAAACAAAATAAATAAATTTAGGGTGAATTAGTTTTAGATTTGGTTTGTAAATCCGGTTAATGCCTTGTCTTTTAGTTATGAGTTATTATTGCTTTCTTCTTTTATCGATTATGGTTTTTTTCATGGTTATTTGGTGTAGTTTCTGTCCATTATATAATGGATTGTGGAGAAAAATAAACATTGTGTCGGTTAACAATGATATCGGTTCAACGTGAATCATATTTTAATTTAATTCGGACTCGACTAGATGGAAGTCCAACACAATTTATCAAATATATAACACGTTTTTAGAGTTATAGACTTTCTCATATTATATGTCCATGTTACACTTTTATAATATAAAAAAAATTCAGAAAATCTGTTAATAACTATAGCAGTTCAAAACTAATCATATTTTTTAAAAATTAACTTAATTTTGGACTTAATTAGATAGACAATTCTCAATTAGACTAGTTAATCCGGTTTGATTTTTAAAACATTGGACAATAGTACACTAAAAAGATCTTGTTGGTACTAAATGGTATTTTATGGACACTCAAAGAACTTCCGTTGTGGAAGCCTTAACTAAATGTTCATTAATAATTTTATATTAGGAGATCTGTGTCTCAATTTCCAAAAATTCATGGTTTATGTAGATTAAAAAATGAGGCAAGATTATAGAAATTCTTTAGCGTGGTGCAGAAAAATCCGTCAGACATGAATCTTCATAAGGTAGTTCAGTTGAAACCGTCAAACGAAAATCTTCATAAGACTATAGAATTGTGAGTGGTAAAAGTCGTCGATAGTTCTCGTAATTTGTAATATATCTTGACACTAAAATCTTTTTTGGTGTGCACAAGGAACTAAAGATCATTTTATAAAATGGTTTCTTGCCAATACTAAAGGTAATTCCGAACATTTTTTTATTTTTTTTACAATTCGGTCTCCTGGTAAATGAAATAATTAGTTTCACATGATAGTACAATCTTCCATATATAATTATTTTTGGTTTTTCGTATTGTTCTAATAGTATATCGATCTTTTTTTGATATAAAATGTTTGGGTTTGTTGATTTCATTACGAACAATGTGGCATCGTTTCCTTGAAGTCTAATACTCCAAATAATGATCTGAATTAAACCACACGATTCATAGGTGTACACGGTCGTGATTACTTATTGCCAAACATTTACTTTTGTACCAAAATTATTTATTCTTACTTACTGTTTGCGTGATTAGTAGCAAAACAAACAGTTATTTAATTTGAACAAACGTAATTGTTTGTGGGCTACCAATCAAATCAAGTTAGTGGAAAAGAAAAAAATACTATAACCCAACCCGCATGCCAACATTGAGTCAGACTCTCAATTTTTATGTTTTTTCATGTCTTTTTAAAAAAACCTTATTATTACAGCTCAAATGTACAGAGTGAAATCATGAGTTTGGTTCGGAATAAGTATACATTATTTGGAAGTATGGGTTGGGGAAAGAGCCCAAAGAGATGAGTATCTCGTGTCGTCGATTATTATTACACATTTTTGTTTTTTAACTTCACATACAAAAAAATAATATATATATATATATATTGTCAAAGAAGAAGTTTGGTGGGGACCCACAAAGCTTTTCACGCGTGCTCTCGCCATCCTACGGTCACCATCATGCCCGCATTAAACGGAAACCACTCAGATTGCTTCATCCAACGGCTCACAGTCCCCGTGTTTGACTCTCTTCTGTCCATCCTCTCACGCGTGCTCCCTCCTTCTCCTTTTTTGTTTTCCCACTATTTATTTTATTTTATCAAAACACCCTCTTAATATTATTAATTAACTTTCTACATTTCTAATTTCCATTCAAAAACAAAAAAAAATCAATCTACATAGTGATATACATGGATACGCTATTCATGATCTATTACAGTTTTTATGATATAATGATGCTTTAACAGAGTTTTTACTAAATAAAAAAACTAAAGAAACTAGAAACGCTTCTATTTTTTGTGAGATGTAATAACTAGTAAGAGATTATTTTAATTACTGGCTCACTTGTAGTATGTCATCTACTCCAAGATTTTATCTATCCTATAACTCGTAAAAAGACATATTTTGTCCAAGATTTGATCTTGGATGAATCAATTAATAGGAGTGCAAAATTTGATATTTCCAAAAATTCCACTAAAGTTTAACATCTTTTCGCTTATTTCTTTTTGTTTATTTATTAAATAAAAAAAACAAGTAGTAGATTCACGCATAAAAAGCGTGCAAGGATTTTTAATTTTTTTTTATAGAGGGAAAAAAAAAGTGAAAACAATATATGTATGTCATTAAAAAATGGAAATGGACAAACCAAACAAAAACAAACAAACCGCACCAGAAAAAGAAAGCCACGCTCTCTGTCACTTACTCTTCCTATTTCTCACCCTTTTTGCCAGATACTCTCTCTCTAGATCTTCTCCTGCAACTTCTTCCCAATTTCTTTATCTTCTGATCAGGCTTTGAGCTTACGTTTTACGCCGAAAGGATTCATTTTTTTTATTGATCTTCTTTACTCTCCCAAACTTCTTTTTGATTTCTACGGTATGTTGCCTTTTTGCTTCTTCCTACCGCCGCAATTTTTGACTTAGGGTTCTTTTATTTTCTTCTCTGTTTTCTACTCTTCTAGTAAATTTTGTTCACTGATTACTTTACTAGCTTTGTTATGTTGTATTTGCCCAGTATCATTCGTTCTTCGAGTGAATTTCGATTTTTCTCTATTGAAATGTTCTACGTGGTTTATGTGTAATTGTGTTCTGTTTTTCTTTTTCTGAGTAAACCATTCATGATCGCGTGAATATTCTATCTCGTGTCCTGATTTTTCTTGGTGATCAGTATAACATTTTCAGTGAAGAAGTAAAGAAAAGAAAAGACATTTCTGGTTGATCCGATGTTAATGACTTGATGTCTTTGGTCATGTTACTCTGTTTATTGTAGGCAGATGCATAAAGTTGTATTCTTTAATTTTCTGATTCATGAATGAAACGTACTCTGTGTTTTAGTCTCTCTGTTTCTGGTCTCCAATAGATATTTTTGGAATTTACCTCGGTTTCAGTGCCTTACAGTTTCATTTTCTGTGATTATATTTTTAATAGCATTGGTCCTAATTTTGTTTGTTTCTGCAGGTTTTTTTTTAGTGAGCAGAGGAACGGGTGACACTAATAAAAAACTGAAGTTAATAGTGGTAGTATCAAGATGCCCTGGACGTCCTTCTTCATGTTTTTCAACAGGACTTGCACTCGTCTGGTTGTCTTTTTCCTCGTGATTCTGTAAATTTGATTCCTTTCAGGTGAGTACCTTGTCCCACATCTTGTGTTTTTTTGGGTCCGTACCATTCATGTCAAGTCTTTCAAGATTATAGCTTCTTTTGTTCTGCCTCTGGATTGAGCATTTGGCCTTCATAAGTTCATATAGCTGATTATGTTATGTTTAGCCAATAAAATATTGTTTCTTTTGTGTTAACAGCAAATATAATATGTTGGTTTCTAGTTTAGACTGTCTTCTTGCGTTTATGGCATGTGGACAGACGAACTTTTTCATGGCTACAATTATTCACAGCAACATCCCTTTCTTGTTCTGCAGGCGTTGTTTCCGTAACTCGGAGTAGCTCTTTGTTGTTGTGCCTATTTTAGTGTGAGAATGTGCTTTGTTGGAAACGTGAACGGAAACCGAGCATTGAAGGAAATAGGAACTTTTATGATGACTACATGTTTCATTGCTAATTACCAATCCGTTCAAGTTTGTCAGGTACATACATGTCTCTCCTTAATATACTGCATTCACATAACCACATTTAACTCAACCTTTGAAAAATGTTTGTGACTAGTCTAAAGTAGTGTGTCTGATGTTACAACCTTTCTTTTTAAAAATCTTTGCAGGCAGAATATTTCAGACAGTTGCTTAAGCCTGTAACGTAGTCTGGTGTCTGGAGTTTCCGGAAATTGGGGGTTTTGGGCGGCCGTCTAATTTTGATTTCGAAAAGAGTTATAGTGAGATATTAAGTGTCTGGTAAATTCTGAAGAGCTGTGTTGACAATCTGAACGTAGTGTTTCTGGTTTAGGGTGAGGGCTCTGGTGGGAACTTCGGGATATATCTCTTCAGCAAGATGGCCATAACTTGATTTAGCATTTGGTTCAGTTGTCAACGTAGTGTTTAGTAGTGACCGAGCAGCTCGGAGCTTTAACGAAGAACAAATTTGGTAGTAGAGAATATAAGCAGCTCGCAGGTTTTCTGAGGTGTAGGACTTTGTTTTCTTTTTCTTTTTTCTTTTACTTTATACCTTTTGCACGGGTTTCTCCAATGCAGAACAATCAGTTTCCCCATTACTCGGACGAAATGGGTGATGGGAACATGAACGTCCCGTATGGATCAGCGTCATCCTTTGATGCTTTGTTCCCACCATGTGCCAAGTTACCATACCATGGTGTTGAACTTCAACCTTCTGCGGTCTGTCCAAAGAACTTCGTCATTTTCGATCAGACGTATGACCGTAGCCAAGTGATGTACCATCCTGAGCTGACGCATAGGCTCGTGAACTCCCCGTCATTGAATGGATTAGCTTCAACGTTTCAGAACGAGTATGTCGGGGGAAGTTACGGTAACTATGGCCAACAAGAAGTGTCCTCTTCTCACCAAGAAGATCCGAATGAGATTGATGCTCTCTTGAGCGTAGATGATGATTACGAAGACGAAGATGATGATGATGAAAATGGCGGTGACTCAGAAGAGGTCAGCACAGCTCGTTACTCTTCCAGAGATTATGGAAATACGTCAGCTGAATCTTGTTGCTCCAGTTATGGCTATAACAGCTCAAGAAGGAAGCAGAGTTTATCGGGAAGTGCTAGTAGTAACAACGATGGGAAAGGACGGAGAAAGATGAAGAAGATGATGGGAGTGTTGAGGAAGATTGTCCCTGGAGGAGAACAGATGAACACAGCTTCCGTTCTTGATGAAGCTGTTCAATACCTCAAGTCACTTAAAATCGAAGCTCAGAAACTTGGCGTTGGGCATTTCTCAAACCAATCTTGAATCCTATCGAACTGTTCTTGGCAAGTAAAATCGGTCCTGGCGCTATCTGGACCAACTCTCTCCTCTCTTCCTTCTGCAGGATGGTATCTACTTAGATCATCTTATGATTATAGTATGTTGAATCTCTCTCTCTATATATGTTGCGTTTTTGTGTGCTTGCACAAGTTGTACTTGTGGATTTGATTTGAGCTTTTGATTTGTATGGTTAAACTTTCACTGTAATCATTTATTTGCTTTGGGTAACATGATTATGTAATGTATTTTGCTTCTTGTTGAAAAACATTTGGTCTTCTGCTGCTTTACAAGTTACATCATATGTTGAAACATTACAAGGGCCACTACTTTTGTTTTTGTCGGCTCAGGGCCCATCCCTTTTAACTCACGCTTATACCACAAACCGAGGTTTTAATCAACAAAATCGCAATGAACTCGGTTTCATAAACCGGATTTTGGGGATTTGACTTGATTTATTTTTTCAGTAAACCGGGTTTGAGCTGAGCCTCCCCACGATTCGTCGTCTCTCAACTAGGTGCTGTCCGATTTTCTCTCTGGCGAACAGGTGATCTTCTCATTGCCCTCCGTGTTTGGAGGTTCATCTGTAGATTCATGTGGTGGGTTTTGACTCTTTTTCATTGATCAGGATTTTTCACTCATCAATTCTTCTCTCTCCTGCGATTCATGTGGTGGTGGGTTTTCTCTTTCCAGCGAGTCTCTGCCTGAGGCTTCTCTCCGACGAACAGGTGAGCTTCTCTGAATAAATTTTGAAGTGATGAAAATGAATAAATTTAATTGTTTACGTGTCTGAAAATGAAGTTTCCAACGGTTAAAAATCATACCTTTGATTTTGATTGTAAATTTTACTCTGTTGGTTTGTACTTATA
Source organism: Isatis tinctoria (assembly GCA_010577795.1). Classification (NCBI taxonomy): domain Eukaryota; kingdom Viridiplantae; phylum Streptophyta; class Magnoliopsida; order Brassicales; family Brassicaceae; genus Isatis; species Isatis tinctoria. The sequence continues at coordinate 13,508,033 of CM021244.1, forward strand.
GCTATGTGACTTGTGAATTGAATGGAGATACTGATTTCTAATGCCTCTTGTGTGTTGGTTTGTACTCGTAGTTATGTGTGTGTGATTATATGCTTCAGTGTGATGTTTCTCATTGGGCTATGAACTCATCGAGTGATATTCTCTTTACTGTTATTGGACTTTTCCTTTATTAAAGTAATGTGATTTGATTTTCATCTCTGATAAAGTCGCCTCTCTCCTCACAGACGGTCTTCTTCTCTCTTTTTCTGAAAATTATCTTGTTCTTCGTCTATTAGTGTTTGGATTTGATTTGTAGTATCTCCGTTGGCTGTTGTTAAACCTAATTAGGGTTTACAAAACTATCGTGCTGAAATCAAGCTAATTTTTATTTGTAAGCTCAAGATGTTCTTAGGATCATCTTATTTTCCAAGACTTGCACAAGAGTTTGATGTAGATACGATTGTAATGTTTTTATCTTGTGGCTAGCTATTATCTCATTGTTAGTGCAAAGCTACGTTACATTGAAGCGTTTAAATGTGGTTTCTCGGGTACTGAGTATGATCATAGAGCTAGTTTTCATTTGTTTTGTCTGTAAATTTCAGGTCTTAGGCGTGTAACACCTCTGCGTGATAAAAGTTTCAGACTTTCCCGTGAAATCCAGAAAACTGAAGCTGAAGACATTTCGTGAGCACCATTCTTGTTCACAAAATGGCAATGTGGTCTCCATCGTTCTGGTACATAGCTTCTCGACAAGCCATAAAAAGCGGTGTGTTTCTGACGCAAATGTACTGCCTTCTCGATGTAACCACAAGCTATCTCGGCTTCCCTGCTTATGTGAGTCACATCAAGTCTTCCTTCTTTTTCTCTTTCCATGGAGAGATGGTCTCATTCTTCCCTCTTTTTGAGCAGGCTTATGGTCCGAGCATGGCCCCGACGCTTCATCCTTCGGGCAATGTCGTGTTGGCTGAACGAATCTCCACGCTGTCTCAGAAACTAACTCGTGGCGATATCGTTGTGTTAAGATCTCCGGAAGACCCTGAAAAGACTCCGATCAAGAGGGTGGTTGCGCTTGAGGGAGATTGTATAAGGTTTTTGGTTGATCCTGGGAAGGACGATATCGTGGTATGTTGTTTGTTAAACCTTCCTTCTTTCACTTGACTTTGATCTTGCGTATGAATCGGATTAGAATCTTTCTGTTGAGTATATTGAGTTTGAGCAGATTAGATTCATTTGTTGGAGATGAAAATTAAACAAGTTGTTTTACTGTCAAAATGTTAGGAGTATTGAGCTCGATTTAGGTGTTACACAGCTCATAGATTCATTCATAGTATTAAAACCATCACATGAGAATTGATAATTTACCTTGATCTTAAGTTTAAAAAACGTCTTTGAAGTTTTGAATTTTATTTAGAATCTTTAGCATTGATACTAAGAAATGTTGATGCTGTTTGTGTAGATACAATTTTCCTTTTGATTGTTTACGTTGGCATCTTTATGGCTATTTGAGCTGTTGCATTTCTTTTGGTTTTATTTAGATTCCGAAAGGACATGTCTGGGTGGCAGGTGACTATACTCATAACTCGAGAGACTCGAGAGACTTTGGTCCTATACCTTATGGTCTTATTCAAGGCAGAGTGATTTGGAGGGTATAAGCTTCTTATCTCGCTCTCTAGCTCCATAATAGTAAACACGTTTCGTATGATACTATAATACTCGAATTACTACTGCTTTCTTTTGGCATTTCAAAAGTGTTCATTGCATTTGTTTTCGTAATCAATCTCAACTCTTGTATCAAATCATGTGTAGGTTTGGCCATTTCAAGATTTCGGACCGCTTGGACCGACACCAACTTGAGAAATACGGTTAGCACAAGCGTTTGCTTGGTTCGTTGGGAGGAGTTAGTCTGTGAGTGTGGTTTCTCTTTGTTAAGACGAGTGGGTCTGGTTAAGAAAACAATAGCCGAACCAATTGTATGATGGAGACATTGAAAGATGAAAAGTAGACCGTATGAGATCCGTGTAGAATAGTGGTGGGTGACTTGTTGGCCATTCTCTGGTGCTGATACCTTTGTGGAAACCATCTCACCATGATTGAAATTTCAGGATCATGTTTCATTCATTATGTTAGCCAAAATGTACCAACGATAAAAGTTATTTGATTTATTCAATTACTGGTCAATTTTTTGGGACTATGTTGCTAATAATATCTAAAACTTTACAAACAACCAAAATGTGACTAAAGAATTTGATTTCTTTCAGCTCTTAGTATTTGAAAGCTGTGTCGGAATTCAGATTTCTGGATATTAACTATTTTAGCGTATCTGCATAATTTTGCAATGACATAATATAAGTGACATTTTTTAAAACAAAATAACAAGTTTGACTAAAGAGTGAAAACACTCAACTCCGAAAAGATAATATAGTTTAGAAGATGACTGGTTGGTCTATAGAAATTATCTAAAATTTTGATTTTGATCTATGGTTTTTAAACTTATTGGTCTTTAAATTTATCAATCATATTTTGTATTGATTTTTTAAGTTACAAGTTACAACCATAAAAAAAAGTTAGCGGTAGAAGTCTTATTTACTACAACCTTATTTTTGAATATTTAGGAAACAAAATCTGGTTTC